>BSBM01000939.1:3860500-5104500 GCA_027924585.1 Larix kaempferi | reverse complement strand
TATTCTCCACCATTATCTGATCTCAAGACTTTGATCCTCTTTCCTGGCAAATTCTCGACTTGTGCTTTGAATTCTTTGAATTTCCTGAGTACTTCCTCGGATTCCTTCGACTTGAGAAAGTATATCCAAGTCTTCCATGAGTAGTCATCAATAAATGTCATGTAGTAATGATATCCGCCCAATGAAGCAATTGTCATGGGTCCGAACAAGTCAGAGTGCACTAGATCCAAAATTCCTTTAGATCTACTCACCATCTGGAAAAGATTTCCTGGCATTCTTGCCAAGTGCACATCCTCTACATGTTCCATCATGGTCTACTTGAAGCACTGGTAAACCTATCACTATATTCTTCAATGCTGGGAGAGCTCGATAATTTAGATGAGCTAGTCTTCTGTGCCATAATTCGCCCATACTTGAAGAATCATGGACTAGGGCTTGGACTGGTGGAGTGTTTAGATGGTACAAGCTCTCCTCTCTCACACCAATAACCTTGGCTGTATTCATGCTTGAGTTCTTGTGCCAAGCAAGTACTTTCCCTTCTGAGAATGCTACTTTATATCCCTTGTCCTCCAAGGTTGAGATGGAGACAAGGTTTCTTTTCATACCAGGTACATGGAGCACATCACTCAAATATAGTGTATCACTTGATTCTAGATGAAGAGAGGTGGCCCAAATCCCTTCACAGTGTAGTTAGCATCATCTCCAAGTACAACACGAAGATGAGAATCTTTCTCAACTAATTTTGAAAGATTTTCTTTATAACATGCCATGTGTCTAGAAGCACACTATCTATGAGCCAAGTATTTCTAGTGGTGGGAATAGTACCTGATAAAGCTGATATGAAGAGGAATTTTGTACGATCTTCATTCCTTTGCTTCTTGCAATGATGGTATTCTTCTACATAAGTAGTTGAGGCTTCATGCTTCCTTTTGTTTGAGCTTCGACAATTACTGGCATAGTGACCATATGCTCTGCACGTATAGCATTGTATCTGAGATAAGTCCTTCTTCTTCTTCTTCTGATCTGGGGGTGGACTTGATCTCCTACCTTGGTGCTTGTGTTTGTAAAACTTTCTTCCTTTTCCCTTGCCTTTCTTGGCATGGGATACGAATGCTTGATTCTCCTTAGGTTGAGTGCGATGAAGTCTTTGTCTTGTTGCTAATCTTGTCTCTTCCTGAGTGCAATCTGCCCATAGCTTGTCAAATTTGGGTAGCTTGGATCTACCGCTTATACTTTGGATGAAGGACTCCCAAGATGGTGGGAGACCATTTAGAGTAGTGATGACAAGCTCCGTATCATCAATGGGATCTCCATTGGTATTGAGCTTGTCCCTTAGTTCTGTGATCCTCATGAAATATGAGGCAATAGATTATGACTTGGACATCTTCATATTTGATAACTGATTTCTCAATGTAATGGATACATTGATGCTACTATGTTCAAACAAATTCTATGACTTGGACATCTTCATATTTGATAACTGATTTCTCAATGTAATGGATACATTGATGCTACTATGTTCAAACAAATTCTTTATGGTTTTGAACATCTTTTTGGCAGTCTTCTTACTTGAGATTTGAGGAACCAAGTGGTCTCTAACTGAGTTCGCCAAAATCCTTCTTGCTTTGGCATCATTCTTTCTCCAGCGAGATTTGTCTTCTTCAGCTTTTGGTTTTGGAACCTTCTCATTGACAAACTACAAGAGATCATTTTCTTCTAGTAGAAGAAGAACCCTAGACTTCCAAGAGATAAAGTTGGAAGCCCCTTCCAGTCGTTCTTCAACCTTCATTCCCATCATCTTGTTTGTAGATCTGGACCAGAAACCCTAGCAGGAGTTAGGTAAAAAATGAAAGTTGGAATTTTGGAAAACTACCTTCACAGGTAGGTGTGCCCTAGCAAGGCGAGTTGAGTAGAGGTAGGACCGAGCCAAAACTGTGGAAAAAATGGGTTAAAAACTTAAACCCTAATTTCTGTTGCAGCTACAGAATTAGGTCAAAAATTGAAAAATCTCATAATTAAATTCTGTCTTCACCAAAAGATGCGCCCTCCTTGGAGTGAAATTCCCAATGCTCTTTTTCTTCCAAAAAGTTGAGTGAAGGGTTAGAAAGATGACACCTTAGTTCTGACAATGGCTTCTTCTAGTACCGCTCTAATACCATGTTAGATTTTGCATACATTCATAGCATAATAATTTACTTGCATTAATTCAATAGGATCACTAGAAGAAAGAAAAAGCACAAAACAATAACACAAGAGTTTATCTTGGGAAACCCAAACGGGAGAAAATCCATCAATCTTCGTATAGAGATAATAATTCCGAGAACATAGTACAATGATAAGAGAGAAAATATGGAAATACTTTCCAAGTAGAAACCCCAGAAATAGTCTTCTCCTTCTGCAGATGCGAACCTCTCTTTCCAAGTGATGCGAACTTGTGTGAAGTGGATGAGTGAATAATGAGGTGAACTTTACCTCTTATTTATACAAGTGCCAAACTGGACTTTTCCCTAACTGGGCTGACTTCTCTTGGGGAGCAATAAATTAATTAATTTTAATTTTTCTTTTGCTTGCTTTTCATCCCAATGTTTACATTGATTCTTTCAAGGGTTTACATAATTAATTACATCAAGTTCATCTCCCTTAGGAGGTACAATCAAGTATAATAAAATACAATAATAATATCTTCCGAAGTTGCACAAATCCAACAGTTTTTAACCATTATCCTCGAGCTTCCCTAAAATTGTGGTATTTGACCAAGTAAAAGAAGAAAAGAAAGAAAAAAGAAAAAGAAAAACAAAGTAAAAAAAAATGAGATGATTTACAATTTACAATTTCGAGACCATTAAATAGGGTCTTTCACGCCCCTTTGATTGGAAAGGCACGTCTATTTATTTTATCCTATCAGACACATTTAGTGAATGTGTTATTATTATTCTTATTTAATTATTTGTTAATGTAATTGTAGCTTCGAAAGATATTCACACGTATTTTATATTGTCATTATTATTGTATTTTATTTGTACCTCTGACGGAGATGTTTATTCCTCCGGTTGGAGAAGTCATTATTGTAATTAGTCATGTAAAGTCATTGAGGTGTACCCTCCATTGTAAGTTGGGGCAATAGACCCTAGAGTCAGATTGTATTAGGGTTAATAGAGTCTTCTAGAGAAGTCGGCCCAGTCAGGTACAACTGGGGCCGACCTAGTAAGTGAAAAAGGTAAAGTGAAAGTAAAGTATAAATAGAGAGCTAGGGTCTCTCATTTATTCATTCACTCACTCTCACTCAAGTTCGCAAAAGTGAGAGAGAGGACAAGTTCGCACAAGTGGAGAAGAGAGAAGCTGCTGAAGACCATCTCCATTTTTGGGTTTTACTTTTGTGACATTGTATTGGTGATCATTCTATCTCTGAGGAAGTTGCGGGGTTTTCTCATTTATGGTTTCCTCGAGGAAAATCTTTGTGTCTCTTGTGTTATGCTGTGCATGTTATTCATTCAGTAAGATCCTAGATAAGTATTGATTAAAAAGTAGAAAAACTAACATTATTTAGTATATGTTCATTATATATATATATATATATATATATATATATATATATATATGTCTATAACATTGCTCACTCCTTAAGAATTGCTTTGTCCTCAAAGCAAGGGTAGATAAGGATGTTGTTGGAAGAAGCTTTCAGTTTCCCATGACGAATCTTCTTCTGGAAAATTCTTCCATTTAATAAGATACTCCTTTATATTTCTGGAACGTAGCTTCGTTCCTTTCCTTAATTGAGGTTAAACCAGGTTCAATTCCCGTGAACGTCAAACCTTACCGATATCCTCACCATCATAAGACAAAAATAGAGAGGTTAATACAAGATTTATTAAGATGTGGAGTTATCGCAAGAAGCCAAAGTCCATATGCGGCACCAGTAGTGTTAGTTCGTAAAAAAGATGGGTCTTTCAAACTATGTATAGATTATCGAGGTCTTAACAAGATAACAGTAAAGGACAAATTTCTGATCCCATTTATAGATGAGATGTTGGATGAACTCTATGGGGCCAAATGCTTCTCCAAGCTAGATCTGAGATTAGGGTATTATCAAATACGAGTAAGGTTAGAGGATGTTGTGAAGACCGTCTTATGAACTCACGAAGGTCACTATGAATTCAAGGTGATGCCATTCGGATTAACCAATGCATTTGCTACCTTCCAAGTAACCATGAATGAACTTTTTCGACCCTACTTAAGAAAGTTTGTATTGGTATTTTTCGATGACATTCTTATCTATAGTAAGACCTGGGAGGAGCATCTTAAGCACTTAGAAACGATACTCTCCCTCTTAGAAAAAAATCAATTTTATGCAAAAATATCAAAATGCACCTTTGGAAAGGAAGAAATCGAATACCTCGGTCATATCATATCTAAGGAAGGAGTAGAAGTAGATCCAAGTAAAATCAAGGCGATCATAGAATGGAAAAAACCCGATAATATAACAAAGTTGAGGGTCTTTTTGGGTCTAACTGGTTATTATTGAAAGCTCATAAAAAACTATGCCCATTTGACATCACCATTGTCGGATCTACTAAAGAAAAAATCCTTCCAATGGAATAACAAAGCAGAAGAGTGTTTCGAAACCTTAAAGAGGGTTATGACATCCACACCCATGTTAGCAATCCCTGATTTTACAAAGCCCTTTGTGGTAGAATGTGATGCTTCAGGTTTTGGAATAGGTGCAGTGTTGATGCGGGATGACCATCCGATTGCTTTTGAAAGTCAGAAGCTCAACAAGAGGGAAGGATTAAGGTCCACCTATGATAAGGAGATGCTTGCTATCATACACGCATTAGCGAAATGGCGACAATACCTATTGGGTGGTAAATTCCTGATACGTACAGATCACAACAGTCTTCAGTATCTACTTCGACATAAAACCTTATCCACAGAACAACATAAGTGGATAGAAAAAATTTATGCTTTTGATATGGATATATTACACAAAAGGGGGAAAGATAATATAGTTGCAGATGCATTATCCAGAAAAGATGAAGAGATAACAACGTATGCCATATCCGTCGTAATTCCTGAATGGTTGGATGAGATACGAGTGGAATATGCCAAGGATCCAGAAGCTTGTTCCATCATTAATAACCAAGGACAACATTCAAAATTCGAATGGAGAAATGACATTTTGTGGTGTAAGGGAAGAATTTATCTCACACCAACCTCGAAGTTCAAAGTAAAAATCTTAAAGGAATCACATGACTCACCTACTGTAGGATATCTGGGTGTTTTTAAAACTTACGACAATCATTTTATTGGAAGGGAATGAGAAAAGACATCCAAAAGTATGTTTCTGAACGTGATATTTGCCAAAGAAATAAAAACAAAAATGTTCTATCACCAGGACTACTTTATCCTCTACACATTCCAAATCAGAAGTGGGAAGAAATCTCAATGGATTTCATCGAAGGGTTGCCCATGTCAGATGGGAAGCATAAAATCTTTGTAGTAGTCAACAGATTAACCAAGGATGCTCATTTCATGGGGGTAAAGAAAACAAATTCAGCAAAGCAAATAGCTGAAACATTTTGCAAAAATGTTTATAAGTTACATGGGTTTCCAAAAGTCATTATTAGTGATAGAGATGTGAAGGTTAAAGGGAATTTTTGGAAAGATTTTTGTAAACAAACAGGGATAACCCTTTATATGAGTTCAACATATCACCCTCAAACTAATGGACAGACTGAAATAGTAAACAAATGTTTGGGGACATAGCTTCGTTGTTTTGTGACAGACAAACAAAACAAGTGGTCCCAATGGTTGCATTTGGTTGAATGGTGGTATAACACTACTTACCATACTTCAACTAAGAACCCTTTTCCAAGCCTTATATGGCTATGAACCACCTAAATGGAAGGAATATGTGTTATTTAACTCTAAGGTACCAACAATAAGAAATCGACTAGAGGAAGACCAAAAGACCATCCAAATACTAAAAGAAAATTTAACAAATGCTCAGAATCGAATGAAGCAACAAGCAGATCTACGAAGATTAGAAAGAGTGTTTGAAGTGGGTGATTGGATGTTTGTACAACTACAACCCTACAAACAATTATCACCCAAGCAACAAGGCAAGAACAAGTTGGCTCCAAAATTCTATGGGCCATATCAGATTAACAAAAATTCAATTCAGTAGCATATGGGTTAACATTACTTGATGACTGTCTCATTCATAACGTGTTTCATGTGTCAAGTCTTGAGAAGGTGTTGGGACCAGTGAAGCACCACTCGCCCCAGACTCGCGAGTACTCGCGACTCGGGATGAGTCAACCCCCACGTCGAGCACTTGCAAAAGACTTGGCCTTGAACTCGTCATACTCAACAAAATCGTCGTACTCGACCTAAATTGTGATGAATCGCTCGGACTCGACAAACAAAGGAAAAATAAAAACCGCAGAAATGGAGGCAAATTCGTTGATTTTTAATATAAAGTTCGTTGACCTGGGTTTCCGGTGCTTCATTATTCATTATTTTTAGCATCTCTTCTCTCCTCGGATTAATTGTGATCAACGGTGGATGGTAATCGACGGCAGGCAGGTCTATTATTTCGCTCTATCCCTTTGAGTCGCAACAAGGAATGGTGAGCAACGACAAGGTCTCGACGATAGTCGATGGACATGGAATGGTGATCAGCAATAGTCTGCGGCCATAGAATAGTGACTGACGACAGTCAGCGTAGATAGAATGGTGATATATGGCGATCAACGGCCACGCAATTGTGATCGATATACATATTATTTTCTTCAATGTTCATATGTTTTATACATTGTATTATGTTATAAACTGTGATATATTATTTATTAAACGTTATTTATTATACATATGTTTTATACATTGTATTATGTTATAAATTATGATATATTATTTATTAAATGTTATTTATAATATATATTAAGTGCTATTTATTTTTAATATATGTAAGATATATTAAATATAATATATATTTATATATAATTATATATGATAGGTTAATAAATAAATGTAATAAAATATAATTTATGTTTTAATAATATTGATATGAACGATTTTTATTAGAATTTCATCACAACGTTTGAACTAGAATGGAGGGCTGTCATCAAGTTTCAATTTCAAGATTGGAAATGCCATTAACCTCTCTTTTGTGCCCAAATTTACCATATTTAAGTCTTTTTCCTATTTGCCGAGTCTGTCCCGGGTCTTTCCCGTGTTTTTCCCTAGTCGGCGAGTCACATGCTAGTTGAGTCTTTGCCGAGTCCGAGTTGTGCAACATTGGTTGGGACAACATCATGTAGCACAGTCCAAGCTGCCCATTTTGGATGAGGAAGGTCAAGTTATCCTAGAACCTGAAGGAATACTAGTTATTAAGGAAAGGAAGCTTCATTCCAGAAATATAAAGGAGTATCTTATTAAATGGAAGAATTTGCTAGAAGAAGATTCATCATGGGAAACCGAAAGCTTCTTTCAACAACATCCTTCTCAACCCTTGCTTTGAGGACAAAGCAATTCTGAAGGAGTGGGCAATGTAATAAACATATATATATAAATAAATAAATAATAAACATATATTAAATAATTAAATAAGATTAATAATAATAACACATTCACTAATGTGTCTGATAGGATAAAATAAATAGACGTGCCTTTCTAATCAAAGGGGCATGAAAGACCCTATTTCAGGGTTATTTTTCTGTGTTCATACACTTCTTCTCGCAACATCCCTACTGGTTGCTTCCTCCTTTCTTCTCTTGTTTGTTTTCCGAGTCTCCGACCTATCACTTCTAAGCTCTGCATTCCTCTTCCTCATCTTCCTCTTGTTGTTGCAAAGCATTTTTCTGTGTTAGAACTCCAATTTGAGAGAGATGGGGTCTATCTGGAGAGGCATCAGAGCACACAGAGGATGTTCTCGGCATTCCAAAAGGCAGATTGGGCTAAGGCAGAGAGGGTGGATCAGTAGAGGGAAGGGAGAGGAAGACTTAAGTTATGGCATACGGGGGAGATAGGTAGGGCTGGGAAAAGGAGGGAGGAATTGGAGGGGAGGGAGAAAGCTAAGAGGTGGAAGGATAAGGTAACACAGAGAGAAGTGATAAGGTGGTGGAGTGCTGAGTGTCTGCAGGCTCAAGAATAGAGAAGTGATTTGAGGACAATGAGGACTTTCCTTTTTGAGCTGAAGAATTAGCAGGGATCACCTGGTTTCATCCACTGGATCTTTTAACATTGATGCCATAAATAAGAGTTCTCAGCGTGGGTTGAGGAGGGGCAGAGGGCTTGCAATCTTTGTCAAAGTGGCCATATTCATGGCAATATTTGTGCTTGAATGGAAGCTGTTCATAATCAAGTTTCTGAAGGTGAGCCCTTTGTACAGGTCAACCTCTACACAAATTCAGGCACAAGCAAACATGCCAGATTTGTGCTCTGACTTGTCAGTGTACTTCCCTAGGGTATATTTCCAATGGTTGCCAAAGATTCATCATTCCAACAAAGGGGCAGATGGGGGAGGCATACACACACCGGAATTGTGAATGGCACATCAACCTCAGGGTCAAAATCCAAGATCCAACGATTCAGGTACACCTGAATCCTTGTGGACCCATTAAGTAGGGGCCATTGCGGAATATGAGATCTCTGTCTTTTTATGTTCAAACAGGAAGGTGTAATCACCTCTTCCACAAAAGAAATAAGAAAGCTTATCTTTTATCAAAGCCATCCAATTTTTCTGCATCCACTGGTCCATGGCCTTTGGCCAATGCTTTGAGGTGCGGGACTGACAGCAGCAGCTTCATATGAGGGATAGAATTAAATTTGTTCACAAACCTTGAAGGAACAGCTTTTTGAGAGGGGTTATAATGAGAAGCCACCAGTTGGTGGAAGGAAAGAACATCAGTCCAGATGGGGGGAGCTCGATGGGCATTTCCCTCCTGGATCCATGGTCAAGAAGTCCAAGCAATCGAGAGAACAAGCAGGTGGCTAGGGTTTGAGCAGCTCAGCCAGAGCAATCGATTTGGGATTCATTCGATGTTTACCTATACTGAATATCTTAATGGAGTTATTGTCATAAAATGCTCATTGAGCTTACCATAATTTATCTAGTAAGATGAAGTGGCCTTTAGACAATTAAATTATTAATATTTTTATAATATATTGAATAACATATTTTATATTTAATCTTAATCATTTGAAGTCTTGGGCCATCTTTTTTATTACTGTAGATAACTATCTGGTATCTGCAAATGTTTCATTGTATCCTTGTCAGTCTCTGGCTTTTAGTTTGTGGTTTGTTTAAACTTTATATTGCCAAGTACCTGTTAAAGTGACCTACAATGAGCAACCAATGTTATGATTCAAAATGTTTTCATAGTTGTTATAGCTCATGGGACCCAAATGATTTTTCTGCTTTTGGTAAAATGCCAGGCAGCTTCAGCAAACTTAAATTAACTTAGAAGGCTTGTATCTCATGATTTGAAAATGTGTTACCATATTATTCCATTTTGTTTCCATTGGCATAGAAGTATTATTCAAGAACAGGTTTGTCCGTGCCTTGTTTATCTAAACAATTATTGTTATCTATTTCCTGGTAACGATAATCAGATTTAAAATGAAAATGTGTTTCCTATTATTTCTCATTAATTTAATTTTTTATTGTCATGGGTATTGTGCTGTAGGTTGAAATAACTTGTTGTGGGCAACCTATTGTTCCAAGCTTATCCCTTTACAGTCTTGTGGAGTTCTGGATACAGTATGCAGATTCATCAGATCGGCTGTCCTCTATACAGGACGTGGATCCTGAAAGGGCTGTTTCTAAATTTAGTTCAGGTAGTGGTAACCCTAGTGCAGAGGAGTTTATGATGGTGCTGATTTATGGGAGGAAGTCCCCAAGAGGATAGTTTAGCTAATGAATCACCCCCGTCTGTGCACTCTGTGGGCACAATTCATAGCAGATGAGATGCAAATAAATTATCCAAAGTTGTCTCATTCTTTATGCTTTTGCCTTATAGGCTATGGGTGTAATCTTCATATTTTTGGGAGAAATCTGAAATCATGTATATCGGGGTGAATGGGGTTGTGCCAAAATAATTATCATTTTGATGAACCTGTCTTAATGTTTGTGAATTTCTTCTCTTGAGCGGTTAATTTAATGAAAACTGTAAAATCAGCTCCAACAGCATGGACCCAATTTGGTCCACAAATTGCCATCTATATTTCCGAATGAGAAGAAAGTTGATTGCTATTTGGTTGCGAGAGTATTAAAAACTTCAAACTTTGTGAGTTTGAGAGTAACTGCCCGCCTAACATTGAGCAAGACTCGTGAACGGGAGGACTTTCTTCATGATTGTAATTTTAATGAGTTTAACGAGGATGGAAAGTGCTAAGATCAATTCTTTCAAGACCGTTTTGATGCAAGGCTTGGTAGAACTGTTAATCGTCCATGAACCTAGTTCACCTACTTCAATAGTTCAAAATTTAGTAGATGAAGGTGGCATAATTATGTCACAAAATTATCATATCAACCTGCATCCGAGGTTTTCTATTTGCTCCATGTTTGTTCTGCTGTATTGAGCCCTTTGAGAGTCGCTACTTACTGCGCTTTTCATTGCGTATCATTTGAAAATGGGTTCATTATTCATTTAACAGTTTATAATCAGTTCCACCTTCATCTGGATGGTTCTGCACTGTAAATGTAATTTCTATGAAAGTTTATGTGGTGAAGTTACTTTATATCTTCCTTTCGTGGCGGCCATTATTTCGCCTAACAAATAATAAGATAAATTATAACTGAATTTTAAGTTAATATTTTAGCATATTTTCATGTAAAAAAACATAAATTATTACTGAATTTAAAGTATAGCGCATTTTCAAGTAAGAAAACATATATTATAACTGAATTATTACTTCTTTTCAATTGAATTGTTTAATGTTTTATAATCTTTTCAACTGAGTTATTAATATGTGTAATCAGTTATTAGTTATTAATATTGTAGTATCGTTTTAATTGAGTTATATTTTTTCACCGAAAAGAGAACTATGCTTGTTATTCACTTGAGAGGAATCGAAGTATAAAAGTTTTTTATAACAGTCAACTGAAAACCGTGGCACTTTTAAGTTTTAACAAATCCAGGAGATTGGGACATTCCAAAGCCACCAATCAAGCCAAGTTGGAAACAAAACAACTGCGTTAAACTTTTACTGCATAGTTTAATGGTAAGAATCTATGCCCAGTGACATTACCCTCACATTACAAGACGATTAACAACCATACAAAAAAAACAGCAGAGATGGCATTGCTTCGCTCGCGAGACCAAAGACCTAGAGCCGTTACCAGCCGAGAACATAAACCATACAAAAAGGAAGGGCAGCGTACAGGAACGCGTCAGAAAAGTCTAGGGAACAGAACAGATCCTTGCGCAATCAATAAGTTATTATGCCATTCCTTAAAGTGAATGGTACCTTCACCTGAAGACAAACCTTTTTTTGATAAAAGATCCACTGCACTGTCGAATTCCCTTCCCTTTCCTTACACCCAATCCAAAACAACCTTTGAATCACCCATAATCTGCAGAGAAGAAAATTTTCTTCTTTTGCAAAGAATAGCATACCCCCAAAGCAAGGAGCTCACTTCTTTTATTAGAGCCCCTTCCACGTCCCATCCACATCTTGAAACAATGGTTTTCATCCAATGATAACAACATCCTTGCACCAAAAATGACTCCTTCCTCTTGAGCAGCACCATGGTAGTGACCACAGGACCACTGAACAGCCAAATCCAGCCGCATAACATTTCTACCCTTTCTAGGCACATCACAGAATTTGACTTCCTGAAAAGCACCAACAGCTTCCAAGCAAACCTTGTAAATGTTCTTCTTATCCTCGAAGATGACAGACATCATTCCTATGCTTCCAGATCGACCAAAAACTGAACACCGGTAAAGCAATCCAAGTGTTTTCCACCGAGAGCCATCGCTGAAAACAGAGATCGATGGAGCCGGCATTCAAGAGGTTTGGAAGCTTGAGGATCAGAGTCACCTCACTCCAGACCTGGATCGTGAAGTCACAAAAAACCATAAGATGATCAATCGATTATTCAGTACCATGCCAATCTCTCTTGATTAAATTTTCCCATGTTAGGGTTTTTTTCTCAAGGACCAACCACTAGAAACATTTCCGCTTCTAATGGACAATTCCATTTCCAAAGCAGAGAAGTCCATTTGTAAACCACTTCCTACTTGTTTACAGTAATTGCTTCGTACACTTATTTTGCCGTAATAGTGCCATTCTCCTCATTCCAAGACCACAAGACTACAAAAGCCAGTTTCTGATATTTGACAAGAAAATACCATATACCATAATGGTATTATTGCTATTATATTATTACATAAAATATGTGTTGCTCTATAACCTAACGGGTTCATAAAATAAAAAATTATGGAAAGTATTTATAAAAAAAATCCATATTGGCTCATAAAATCAAATTTATTGAGTTTAAATTTAAAAAAAGAAATACATCTCAAGAAATTGGATCCCTCTCGGTGCTCGAAAGAAACGGGTTTGTGCCTTATGGAGTCATGTAATTGAATGCTTGGGTTGCTTGATACAAGTGCTCAGTGTATTTAATTATCTTGCAATTTGTATCTTTGCGTATCTAAGTTCAAGCTATTGTAAATCTTTGATCATCTTCAAAACTCCTAAACAATACCCATCCGCATCCGTACACCATAAAAACACTTAAAACATAGGAGCCATAGACGAACTCTTTTTTAGAGACAACCCCCCTTGGCTTCGTTAGGAGTTAGCGTAAACGGAGGAGCTGGGATTCAGGTGACAATACCTGGCTCTGTGCTTGCCCCCAAGGCCACACCTCTCCCACTTTTAATGAGGGGACGACTTTCGAAAGATTTCTGCTGTTGGTGTGCATCTCAACAGACATCATTTTTAGGGGTTTAATAGATACAGGTTTAAGATGGATTTATGTTTATATAAGTGAGTTAACAATTAAGAATATGTGTTTCTTATATTTCTTTTTGAGATGTGACACATTCAAACCTTCTTAAACTTTGAGGATCCCTGGTCAATCAAATAAATCTTATACACTAATTTAGTGTCTTATTTGATTATGACATTAAAATTAAAATTAATCATTACAATATTTTTATTATTAAATAAAATATAGTTTTAAAAATATATTATTATTATTATTATTAAATATATGATATTTTATATTATATTACTACATTATTTATATTAAATAAAAAATATTATTATTATTATAACAGTTTAGAAATAATAATATTATTATATTATTATTGTTAAATATATATTTTATTATATTATCATTAATATATAGTTTAAAAACGAGTTCCACATTTTGCATTGTTTTTTTTTAATGTTTTTTAATATTTTATTTATTTATTTTATTTTATAAATTATAAATAAATCAAATAAATAAAAATGTAATATATATATTTATATAATTAATTAAAAAAAAAACAAATGTCACATTATTCATATATTGATCTAATTAGTTACACAAAGTGAACACCTTCTGAAAAGGGACCATGTAATCATATAGAAAATTAAACATATTAAACAAGTCATTATAACCTCATGCATTTCACAAATTAGTATGGATCATGTGGAAGTTCAGTCTGTTTCATTTTAAATTAATTGACTTAAAAATCAACCCTTTGTCATATAGAAGATTAAACATATTAAACAAGTCATTATAGCCTCATGCATTTCACAAATTATCATGGATCATGTGGAATTTCAGTTTGTTTCATTTTAAATCAATAGGCTTAAAAATCAACCCTTTGTCCTTGTGACTCCTATCTTAAAGCAATTAATGGACAGGTCAGACTTAGACAAAGCTATTAACTTGAGTCACACAATACAAACTTGTATATCCCTTTTGTTTTATGTAAGTGAGCTAAACAGTTACCAATATAGCTAATAACTTTATAGTTCTTTTAATATTATCATCATTATCATTGTGTATAATTAAATGATACCAAAAGCATACAAGTAGTTCATGGATTTTTAAGAGGTTTTGAAATTCACATAAGTAAGATTTGACTACAATCAATTATAATTCACCAATTCTATCTTGTAAAGGACATTCATTTCTTAAATTTTAATTCCTTGTTCATGTCCCTTCTCTCTAGAGATGATGTTATGGGAAAGCATACCAATATGTGATATATTGTGATAAGAGGAAGTGAACTTTGAATGGGGTTTAAGAGAAGTAACAAACAATTAAGTTAAAGCAATGGCAATTTATCAAGGGCTTAGGATTCTAGACATTGATTAAATTAAAATATTGATGATAGTTTAGTGATTCATTGTTCATAATAAGGCATATAGGAAACTTGTTGTCATTTGATAAAGATTGTAATAAAGATAAATTAAGAATTACGAAAAAGCAACAAACAATTAAGTTGAAGCATTGGCAATTTATTAAAGGCTTAGGATTCTAGACATCAATCAAATTAAAAATCTGATGATAGTTATAGTTGGTGATTCATCGTTCATAATAAGGCACATAAGAAACTCATTGTTACTTGGTAGAGACCATAACCAAGATAAATTAAGAATTAAGGATGTTAGAATTGATAGAGTACTACGACGCTTTGAAGACCTTAAATCAAAATGTGGATAGAGTGACCAATGCTACCTCTTACTTGGAAATAGGGGAGCTTTGATAAAGAGGTGGAATATCCTTTTCTATCATGCCATAATCATTATTCTAATGTTTTAATTCAAGTTAGATAGGCCAAGTTGAGGTCTACTACGGATGAATGGTAGTAAGTAGCAAAATCCCTTACCGCTCACAATACCTTCACACACTTGCATGATGAAGGTGGAGCCATCACTTATGCATTTGAATTCCAATATGGAGTTTTCAAGTGGGGCTATTTTGTGGAAATCAGCGGGCAAGTTGATTAAGAGGTAATTCTTTGGTTGGTTGGGAAATTCACTGTTAGTAGCTTTGTGAATAATGTGAATTGTAATTCTATGGTTTGTAGTTTTCTGAATTTTAGCTCTACATTGTGGTTTGTTGTTGTGGCTAGTGAATGGTAACCATTTTTTGTGTTTCCTTTTTTACATTTTGAATCTTTTTAGCTGCAATGTATCAACATTCTATTTTTTAATGTTGTTTTTTTTCTTCTATTTGTTCATTTTTTTAATATTAAAAGCACCGTAAAATTTGTCATTTTTAACAATATTAAAAATATTGCATATTATTTATTTTCTCTAAGTTCCATTGATATTATTAATTATTTTAAGATGCTATGCATTTTAAAATACATATAAAATATTGGTTGTTAACACTTGCTATAATTCAATTCATAGTTGATAGTTATAATAAAAAACATTACGTATGCTTAATGAAACAATATACGTTTAAAAACCAGTCATAATAAAAGACATACATTTTAAAAGCATTTTTTCAAAACATCATTTTAAAAAATCTCAAACATTTTTTTACATATTTTCATAAATTTTATGTATAAAAATGACAACATTTAATACTAATTTTCTAACTTAGATTCAAATAAAAAATGAAAGCAAAACCATAAACCATATAATATCGTAAATAAGAGAATCTTAAAACAACAATATATAGTTGCTTATTTTCAATGTAAAATCTCAAATTGATATACTAGTAACTATTTGTTATAATGAGAAATAACATATAACCCAATGATATTTACATTTACTTATTTTTGTTGTGTTAAATTTAATAGCCAGCCCATGATAGCATGCAATAATCCACACCAATGATATATCATAGCTAATTCACACACACACACACACACATATATTAAAAGAAATTATTATTTTTTAATAGAAAAAAAAGGTTGTATTTGTATTACTTGGGGGAACAAAAATACATTCTTCAGGTCCAAAGTCAACCACAAATATATTAAAAATTTGTCTATGATTTTATGATTGTGCTTTATTGTTCAAACTGTTATGAGATATACTTACTGATGAGAGCATACAACATTGTTAATAGAAGAGACTGACTATGAGCTAAGAAAAAACCATAATTATAAAGCATCTAACGACAAGAGAGAGGATTGTATGTCCCCTTTGAAAACTCTTCTAATAGCTAACATTCCCATTGGAATGCGAAGATCATCTATAAATAATTGATTGGCCTATGTTTTGTGTTCCCTGTAGATATGTGTGAAAGCTATCTCCTGAAATGTTGATGCAATTATATATATATATATATATATAATTAAAAAACAAAAATGAGTATTGTTTGTATTATATAAAAATGGTCAAGGTTGTAGCCGAACCATCCAACCATTTAATACAAACTGAGACATAAATATTTCCAATAAACCTACAGGAATTTCAAAATGACATGTGGACTATTTCCTACTTGTCATATTTTCAAAATTATGGAGTTGCTACTAGTTATTTGGCTTGTATAAAATATTTCATACCGATTTAAATAGTAAATTGTAAAACATTTAAAAAAGTATACATGTTTAATGCCATGCCCATGACAAGCATATTTCTTCTTTCTTGTAATTAATGACAAGATGGAGAGATTGCCCATTGTTGCTCATTTTTTCTTTTGCTCAATCATGTCCTCTTCCATGACTGTGACGTGGTCCATTTCACATGATCTTATTGAGGCTCCGGGCGATGTCGAATGTCTCAATTTTGCGAATCTCTGGTGTTGCACTAGTTCTAGATGCTTTACCTTCTCCTTTAACTCATTGATCAAATCTTGTTGGTCAACAATTTTTTCTTTATTACATTCTTCCCTTATCTCCATGACAATGATTTTCCCTTGATATTTTCTAATAGGCATGGAGGAATAACTCCAAGGATGAATGATTTGCATTGGACAAGATTAATGTATTTATACAAATTGAGAAGTGACCTTGGGGTTTCATCTCTCAAGAGAGCTTTGAACTTCTCAATGACTCGTATTTAGAAAATTGAGCATATTTACAATGGAACCATAATCCCTATGGATTAGGTTTCCAACATTCCCCCCCTTAATCCAAAGGGATGTTCGTGAGTCCAAGCATCTTTTTGAACTTTTGAAGCTTCTCTCTTCCAAATGCTTCAGTGAAGATGTCTATAATTTGCTCATTTGTGGAACAATGTCTCAAATGAATTGTCTTAGCCTCTACATGAGATCGAGTCAGATGGTATTTTGTGTTGATGTGCTTGGTTATATCATGGAATTTGAGATTCTTGGACGACTTGATTGCAAAAGTATTATCAATCAGTAGAGGAGTAGAACTCACATGTTTCTCTTGCAAATATTCAACTATTTTCCTAAGCCACACAATCTCCTTTGTTGCTTCTGCCGCAACCACATTTTCTTCCTTTGTTGTGGAATCTACTGAAATAGATTGTTTATGTGATCTCTTGGAGACAGTTTTTTATCCAAGACTCATGAGGTAGCTTGAAGCAGACACTCCAGTTTCTTTGTCACCATCAAAGTCTAAATCAAAATATCCAATAAGTTTGAAGTCATCCACCTTAGAATATTTGAGTGCGAAGTCTTGAGTCCTCTTCAAGTATTTCATAACTCTTTTTGCAGTAGACAAATGTCCTTCACAAGGGTTTTGCATGAACCTAGAAAGGATCCCAACAACAAATGAAATAGTTGGTCTAGTGGTGGTGAGGTAGGTAAGGCTCCCCACAAGCTGTTTCTACTCGGCTGCATCCTCGAATGATCCATCCCCTTATTTTGATGTGAGCTTCAAGTTCTGTTCCATTGGAGTAGAGAGAGGGTTACACCCTATCATGCCATACTTGTTCAATAATTCTTCAACGTACTTCTTCTGAGAGATGAATACGCACTTTGGATTTTGAGCCACATTAATTCCCAAGTAGTAATGAATATGTCCCAAATATGTCATCGCAAAGCCTTTCTTCAATTCTTTCTTTATGGATGCAATGTAGCTTTATTGTTCCCTATGAAATAGATCATCTACATACACTATAAGATGTACAACAAATCTTCCAATTTTCTTGACAAACAATGTTGCATAATCAAGATTAAAGTGTTAGAATTTCAATTTCAAGGATGCTCCATTAGCTTTTCATACCATGAGAGAGGTGCTTGTTTCAAGCCATAGAATGACTTAGTTTGCATACCTTGCTTTATTTTCCCTTCACAACAAATCCTTTTGGTTGAGAGTTGAAGACATTCTCTTTCCAACCTCCATTCAAAAAAGTAGTCTTGACATCCATTTGATGAAATTTCCACCCATTTTGTGCAGCCAAAGATAATAGAGTGCAGATGGTATCCCATTTTGCTATGGAGGATAAAGTCTTCTCACAGTCAATGCCTTCTTTCTGTGCAAAACCTTTTGCTACAAGCCTCACCTAATGCTTGTCAAGTGAGCCATCTAATTTGTACTTGTTCTTGTAGACCCACTTGTATCCAATTGGTTTGGTTCGAAATGGAGGGTCCACCAACTTCCATGTCCCATTATTGATGAGAGCATCATATTCATTTTGCATGGCTTCTTTCCACTCATCATGAGCAACAACTTCTTCAAATTGGTTCAAGCTTAGCAAATAAATTCGATTCACAATCATATGAAACATCCATATCTTCTACATCTCTTGAGTTTGAATTATCTGCATCTCCTCCATCTTCTTGTCTTATCGAATGTCTGGTTCTTGTCTTTCTGACGTCGTCAATATGAACACTTTCAAGTATCTTCGTAACCCACTTTGGAACTTTCTGTGAAAGTCTAGGTTTCTCAACTAGTGGTGCTTCATTCTCTTCAAGATCCAATCTTAAAATCCTTTCAATCACATCTTCCAATTGAACTTCGTGTTCTGGTGAAGTGCTAGGAACTTCTTCATCAGGGGGAGATGGTGCTACGAAAGGAGATTACAAGGATTGATCCAAGATGTGGAATCTCATTGTCAAATTCATGAAATGTCTTTACATGGGTAAATTTATCCAGATGATCAAGATGCAGATCAATAGTCTTGTCATTTTTATTCATTTCAAGAAAAATGACATTTAAAAAGAATACACCTTTTGTTTACATCATCGTAAAAACAATATGCCTTGGTGGTGTTTGAGTATCCCAAGAAGATGCAGTTTCAACTCTTTGCAGTGAACTTGTTTCTTTGTTCCTTTGGAAAAGACATAGCAAATGGAACCAAAGACAATAAGATGCCTCACCAAAGTAATGTGGCCATGCTCCATTTCATATGGTGTCTTTTTCAAGAGAGCATGAGATGGACTTGTGTTCCTTGATACACTGCACACAAAATTGCATCACCCCAAAACATCAATTTCACATTTTTGAAAAATAGCATGGAGCGCACCATATTCAAGAATGTCTTGTTCATTCCTCTTCCTACGCCATTCTATTGAGGATTGTATGGAACAACTGTTTGATGCCTAATCCCATGTTGTCTAAGATAGGATTCAAATTTCTTAGATGTATATTCTCCTCCATTGTCAGGACAAAGGGGACAAATTTGAGATTGTGTTTCATTTTCAATCATACCCAATTTTCAATCATAGTCTTGATTCGTGCAATTTTGTAATCATACCCAATTTTGAATATAAAGAAAAAGCTCTGTTTTGTATAGTCTCATGTCTTTTAGTAATGTTTGATTCTTTATGAAAATATTTTCTTCTTGTGTATGTACTACTGAATTCAAGTCGATACTCTTTGTTCTATAACATATCATCTATAGTGTAAATCTTCAACCACTTAATGTATGCAATTGAATTTTCCCTTTTCTGCGACATCACATACCATGTGTGGACATAATGAATACTTGTGATAGTCATCTTAACCACAGATACATTCTAAACACAAACCTACCTAACATCCCCTTGAATTCCTTAAGATGCATTATGTTGAATTCAGGGGTTTCACACAGTCCTTTGGAGACTAGCCAGAGACGCAGCAATTGCTTGTTGCATTAGATGTTCCTGGATTACCTACACCTTTAGCTCACTTCTGAGGAGATTTCCTTACCCAATTCGTGTTGTGCACACTTCCATTTTGATTCTGCACCGGATATTTTTCACAACAGTTCTTTTGAATGTGATTACCTTTGCACAGTAATTATTCATTTGGATAATTCACTGCTCTTTGACAGTACATGGCCTTATTTCCAAAACCATCACATGCAAAGCATCTCACAGTTTGACAATATTTTTCAATATTACCAAAGCGATTGCATCTTGCGCACCTCACCCTATTGATCCTTCTTTGGTTAGGAAATTGAAAAGATCTATGGTTGAAGAAATTATCATACATGATGGACTTAACATTAATTGGACAACGTTCTCTGTCGCAAAACTTCTTTGGTGTCTTTACATAACCAAGTATTTTTTTTTCTTCTGGTGGTCTCTGATCCTTCAGAATTCTATTCAGCATTGACGTGTTGTCTTTTAACTTGTTCTGCACTTCATCTTCAGATCATGCCTTGTCACTTTCTGATTGTACATAGATAGGATTGTTGCTTGCAATATGTACTGTTTTCTTTCCCTTTATCTCAGTCAGCTTGTCTTCTAAGCGAAATATCTCTCTGTCATTTTCCTCAAGTTGAATCGTCAACATCCTTATTTTTTGCGCCAAATCTTCCAGAGAAGCTTTCAGTGCAGATCTCTCTTTCTCAAGTATTTCCACCCTGTTTTATGCGCAACTCAGTTGAATTTCATAGTTGGTCACCTTTTCACAAAATTTTGCGACAACAGATTCCTGACATGGTCTGTCCTGCTCTTCATACTTTGAACGGTTGTTCTTGTAAGAATTTGTTCTTCTTCTTTTACTTCTTCAAGTCATCCAGAGCGCTAATCAATTCACATTCCTAGTCAAAATTTGTAGTATCTTCATCATCGGATTGATTTCCAATCTTGAAATCTGCTATAGGATTTGGAGTTTTAACTGGATTAGGAAGTGTTTTGAACGATCCACTGAAGAAATATTTGTTTAGTGACCTGGTTTGCTTTATGCAACTGGAGTGTTCTTCAAATTTTTCTTCTTCTTTTCATCTTGACTCTCCTCTACTACGTGAGCCATGAAAAGTACTTATTTAGGTTCTTTATGAAAGTCACTTCCTTCAAACGCATTGCTTCCTTCCTCGGTGTACATACTCTTCCTCTATTTTGGAATCCTCCTTTTATTTTCAGGTCTGTGTTGTGAGTGTGCAGTTTTTTGGTCATACGAGCTAGATTCCTCATCATTGTCGTTGTCTCCATTTGCCTTGAAGGGAAAATTTGAGGCATAGTGGCCTACTCCTCCACATCTGAAGCATTTGAAGGGTAACTTGTTTTTGTACTTGCCTCGTCCTCTTTTCATCTTCTTGACAAAGTTTTATTCTTCACTATCTAATTCATCATAGAAATCTTTGTCATGATCATGCTCATCCTTTCTTGTGGATTTAAAAGCGTCGTCCTTTCTAATGGGAGTCTCTTTCTCGTTTCTCATCTCGTATGCAGTGAAAATTCCTTGAAGTTCATCCTTTGTTAGGTCTTCAAGATTAGCTGGATCTTCTAACACAAACACCTTCGCATTGAATCTTTGAGGCAAAGTCCTCAATATATTCTGTACCACTGATTCTTTTTCTAGTGTGACCCCAAGACTCTTGATAGCATTGACTATCTCATCTACTCTTAAGAAGTAAGATGTAATGTTCTCTTCATATTTCATTCTCAGTGATTCAAATTACCCATAGTAGTTTTACAACTTTGCTTTCTTTACCTTATTGTCGCCTTCATAGATACATTTGAGTTTGTCCCAAACTTTCTTGGCTGATGCACAATGCATAACCTTAACAAATTCATCACCTGTCAAGCGACATAGCAGAGCATTTCTGGATTTTGCGTTGCTTTCATAGATTCTCCTTTGCGTTGGATTAACTGGAACAACTGTTGGGACATCATAACCATTGACAATATATTGCCAAACGTCTACTTCCAATGATTGCAGATAAACTTCCATATGAACCTTCCAGAAAATATAATTGGTGTCATCAAACCTTGGTTCTCTGTTGGTGGAAAGGCCTTCCCGCTTATCCATTTCTACACAATGATCTATCTTCCAGATGTTAATCTGTTACTGAAGACACCCGCTCTGATACTAATTGTTGGAATCGATTTAATACTAAGAGGGGGGCATGAATTACTATTAGCGCAGTTATCAGAAATTTTTACCTTCTTTAACATATTAGTCTTAACTTAATCTTGATGATTAACTATGCATCCAATATTAACAAAATAATTCATCCATAAATTCACTAAGACAAAGAACATAGAACACATGAATTTTGATGTGGAAACCCAATCAAGACAAAACCACATAATGCTTCTTTGTAATGAGAAAGAATACATTCAAGGAAGCACCAATTGGAAGGAGGCACCGACCCCATGGTTTTACAGGCTCTGACCTGAAGGAAGCATCGACTCCTTGCGTTTCTCCAGCACCAACTAGAAGGAGGATACAAACCCCTTTCTCCATGTCCCGTCCTGCTACCTAGATATCCAAAATGTGATTCTGAATTACTGAAATTCAACTCCACGCACTCGTCTGATCTTCTGAAGATAATTCTGTTGTGCGCTACCTTTGTATGTAGTCGATTCTCTGTCATTTAGCTGCATACATTACTTGACTTATCATTCTTCTCAATTCACACTGTTGTTGATGTCTTACTTCATGTACTGTGTGCTCATTGATACTACAATCTGCGCTGAGGTAAGGTATGTATTTCTGTTACGGCACTACTGATTTCACCAATTGATACTGTGCCTTTTCTTGATAGTTTGTTGCTCTGAGATATTGCACTAGCAATAGATGGAACTGTGCACTTACTGATGGGTATGTTCTCTATAAGTGCTATAGTCTTTTAGACAATCTGTAACATGCCGTGCATCATTAGATTTGTCCTTTCAGTATAACGCACTTGTCACAGATCATCTGCATCATGACGTGCTCGTTGGATCCTGCTACTGCGCTTTCGTCACGCATCAGATGGACTTCTCAACTTCACACACTTTTAGTTCATCTTATATGCACCGGCTAGATATCTGCGCATCACCTGAAATACTTCGGTTCTGCCTTTGAGCTTCTTGTCTTTACAACATCTATCACTATCGATGTGATGTCAGTAATATTGTCATTCAAAACATCAATCACTTGCACATACTTCAATGTTTCTTCCTTTCAGTAATTACGCATCCGTCACAAATCTATAGCATCATTCCACACACCATCAGTTCTGCTTTCTGCTGCATGTGTTCTCTCGGATCCTCGTTAGATCATTATGTTCTGTCCTAGAGCCCTTTGATGCCCCGAATATCAAACTGCAACAAACACTTGAACCTCTTGTGCTTTCACCCTCAAGCTTACATCAAATCTCCAACTTGCATCTCTATTTATAAAAGTCTTACACAGATTGTATGTCCACAAGTTGGTTGTGGCAACCCTTCTTCCATACTTCATGGATTGTGCATTTTCCACATGTCATCTTATGCGCTATTAATGTTTCATACTTTGTGTGTCTTGCGCCTTCATGGTCCACAACTTAGTGGGACTTTACACCTTGGTGGTGTACTCTTCCACTCTTGATGTACCATCACTTTGAGGTATGTGCGCATCCTTGCTTTTCAACTTGGTGTGTCTTCAACCTTTTCTATACCATCCCTTGTGGGTAGTGTGCCCTTGAGGTGTTGATGCTTTGTGTAATTTGCACATACTCCAACTTCTACTTGGTGGGACTTTGACCCGTTCCTTGTCATCACTTGTGGGACTTAAGCACCTAATATTTTGTTGGTTGTGGAATTTTCTCATAAACGAGCTTCAACCGTTGCACCCTTCTTGGAACTTGTGCGCCATTTACAACTGAAAGCATCTTTAGATTGGCTTGGACTTGCGTGCTTTCAGGATTGTCCAACCATAGGCTGTCAACGCACTCCCAATCTTTGACCAAGCAATGCTTGTGCATTCAACATGCTTGTATGCTTGTATCTTTGCTTAACCAACTCCTTGGTTTGCTTGTGCACATGTACATTTTTCCTACCAATTCTTTGGTTGATACCTTGAGTAAGTATGACTTGGTGGATGTTGGGCCCAGTATTTTGGAAGTATCATTTTTGAAGAAATGAGTTAGTGTGGATGAAGACAAAGTGGAACTAGTTCGATGCAAGGGTCAACTCCGACGAAGCAGCCAGGAAATGTGGAAAACGATCATGTTGATCGTGTCAAAGGTTGGAAGTTGAGTTAGTTAGTTAGAATTGGTCGAAATTGTAATAATAAGTCAGTTAGGAAGTTTGTGGGTTAGTGGGAGTGGCAAAAGCTTAGTGCGCCCTATAAATATGTATTAAGAAGGAATTTTTGGGGTTAATATTCAAAGTATAGTTTACTGTTATGTAATAGAGGTATCTATTGTATATGTTGAAGACATTTTTGGAGAATCTGAGTTGTTGATCTACAAGTTGCGTGCACAGATCCATCATATGACATGAAGAAATCTGTAAGGTCTACCTGAAGTGCTTATTTGGCTGCGACTCAAATAAAATACAAGTGCTTCCGTGGTTTTTCCCGGATGGTTTTCCACGTTAAAACATGGTGTATTTATGTGTGTTAATGTTTTGTGATGTGATATGTGTCCTTTCTTCTACTGAATAAATCTCAAATACAAGATGGGATTAATTGATGGAATCTGAAAGCGAATGCATTAATCTGACTAAGTAATGGAACTTGTCGATGTTATGAACTTATCGAAGCTATGGTTTGTCGCTATATTGTAACAAAATATAATGATGAATGTAATGGTTGTCAAATGTTCCCCTTTTGTGCTACATGAAGTCTGGTTCCTGCAATCCCCATAGATACTTCGGGTGAGACTTCATTTGCTCTGCAGGTGTTTCCGAAAGGGATTTAATCCCTTTCGGGACGGTGTCTGTGGATTGTGGAGTTTGTTGGTGGATGTTAAGTGTTGAAGCCTGGTCGAAGTAAAAGTGCGCCAACAAATGGTTTTGTTTTTGGGACCGAGACTTTGAGGTGAAGGGGAATGTTGTGGCATCCGACTAAGCCGAAGATATAGGATTGGGTAGACCTGCAACTGGAAGAATTTGCAAGAAATCATAATAGACACCCTCGAATCAATAATGAAGATTGGTTAAATAAGTATGTTTTTACTGATATTCATGAAGTATTCTTTGGTGATTTCCCAATTATATTGCATGAATGGTTAGCAAGGTTGACTGAACATACAACAAATTTCCAAGGAGGTGAACCTAGGTATTGGACAACTGAGTTGATACAACGACTGAAGGGTGTGAACAATCATGAATCTCTTGCGCAGTATATTTATGGCTAGATAGTGTGTTAGAGGGGTATATTACCAAATTCCCTGTTTACAGTGTGTTGGGCCCAGTATTTTGGAAGCATCATTTTTGAAGAAACGAGTTAGTGTGGATGAAGATAAAGTGGAACTAGTTCAACACAAGGGTCAACTCCGACGAAGCGGCCAGTAAATGAGGAAAACTATCATGTTGATCGTGTCAAAGGTTAGAAGTTGAGTTAGTTAGTTAGAATTGGTCCACATTGTAATAATGAGTTAGTTAGGAAGTTAGTGGGTTAATGGGAGCGGGGAAAGCTTAGTGTGCCCTATAAATATGTATTAAGAAGGAAGTTTTGGGGTTAATGTTCTAAGTATAGTTTACTGCTATGTAATAGAGATATCTGTTGTATATGTTGAAGACATTTTTGGAGAATTCGAGTCGATGATCTACAGGATGTGTGCATAGATCCATCGTATGACATGAAGAAATCTATAAGCTCTACCTGAAGTGCTTATTTGGATGCGACTCGAAAAAAATACAAGCGCTTCCGTGGTTTTTCCTAGATGGGTTTCCACGTTAAAACATGGTGTCTTTATGTGTGTTAATGTTTTGTGATGTGATATGTGTCATTTCTTCTGTTGAATAAATCTAAAATACATGATGGGATTAGTTCTATGGAATTTGGATGCGAATGCATTAATCTGACTAAGTAATGGAACCTGTCGATGTTATGAACTTGTAGAAGCTATGGTATGTCGTTGTGTTGTAACAAAATATAATGATGAATGTAATGGTTGTCGAATGTTCCCCTTTTGTGTTGCATGAAGTCTAGTTCTTGTAGTCTGCATAGATACTTCGGGTGAGACTTCATCAGCTTTGCAGGTGTTTCCGAAAGGGATTTAATCCCTTTAGGTCCAGTGTCTATGGATTGTGGAGTTTGTTGGTGTATGTTAAGTGTTGAACCCTGGTCGAAGTAAAAGTGTAACAACAAATGGTTCTATTGTTGGGACCAGTACTTTGAGTTGAAGGGGAATGTTGTGGCATCCGACTAAGGAAGAGATACAGGATTGGGTATACCTACAACTGGAATAATTTGCAAGAAATCATAACATACATCCTCGAGTCAATAATGAAGATTGGTTAGATAAGTATGTTTTTACTGATATTCATGCAGTATTCTTTGGCGAGTTCTCGGTGATATTGCATGAATGGTTAGTAAGGTTGACTGAAAAGAAGACAAATTTAGAAGGAGGTGAACCTAGGTATTGGACAATTGAGTCAATACTGCGACTAAAGGGTGTGAAGAATAGAATATCTCGCACAATATATTTTTGGCTAGACAGTGTGTTAGAGGGGTATATTACCGAATTCGTTGTTGACACTATAAAGTCATATAGTGTAGCAGAACGTGAGTTCTTTGAAGGTCTGCGCGGTAAGTACCTCAAGTCCTTGAACTTGTCGATAAAGAATATTCTTTATGGAAAAATTTGTAATGCGAATGGAATCTGACGAGTAGAGAAATTGTGCGCGGTGGGCATGTGTATCGGATGGAAAATGGTCGGGACAAAATTAATGAGATGATATGAGATGATAAGTGAAGACAAAATTGAATCAGACGAAGAGTGTGGATTTCTGGGGAGTGGAAGATGGTTTTGGTCGAACAAGAGAAGTAGAATTGTGACAAAGAGGAGGGGTTGCAGTGTGACTGAAAAGAGAAACTACGAAAGCCCTAGATCAGGTCCAGAATGGTCGAGGATGACATGAAGTTACCTATTTTTCATGGGAATGGATCAAAATATACGGAACAACACTGGTTTTTATGCAACGATGTATGGACTGTGAAGCAAGTCTAGGACGACAACGTTAAGTTGGTGTAGTTGATCACGACTTTCTGAGGTCGTGCCTTAGACTGGTTTATGAAGTTTTCTAAATTTACTGGTAAAAAACCTGCGAAGACCTTGGAAGAATTCAAGGAAGGACTGAATATGGAATTTAAGAAGTCGAATTTTGAATATCAATGTATTACGGAATTGAAGGAAATCAAGCAAGCATCGAATGAGTCTTTCTAGGACTTCGACCAGTGCTTCAAAGCATTGATAACTTGTACAAGCTTCCCAATGAATGATTTACAACATAAGGAATGGTTTATTACTACATTTCTACCCCACATCAAAATCCCATTTATGCAACAGAAGATACCGACATAGACGGAGTCCTTGGAATTGTCTATGAAGTTAGAAGCATCACCTATCGGGGAGACTGGCGCTGGTATTGCTCAAATTCATTCACATTTAGCAAACATGTCTATTCAAATTCAAGATATTAAGAAGAGAAAATAAAAGCATGAAGATGTTTGGTGCACTAGATTTAAAGAAGATGGACATTCTAAAGATCAATGTACAGTGTTTCATGACTACCTTAATGTTGGAAATCCAAGTCCAATAACTCTTTCTATATGGTGTTGAATTTATCAAACAAGGGACATCGACCAGAAGAATGCTACTTGCTACAGAAGATGGTAAGTGCTCCTCATAAATTATGGTGCAAGTTATGTAGCTCTGCTGGGCATGATGAAAAGCACTGTCGAGCATACATGTTGCTCACTGAACGGATTGCAGACACATTTCTTATGAAAGGAGAAGGTTCAATTGAAAGACCTAAAGCACAATTTAATCAACCTCGAGGGGGATTCAGAGGCCATGGAAGAGGAGGAATTGGATGAGGTAGAGGACATCTCATATGTTATAATTACAGTACTCCTGTACATTATGCTAGAGATCGTCCCCATCCTACTACATCTTGTATGTATTGCAGAGCGTTGGATCATACCATTGAAGGCTATCCACATCTTATAGCCAAGTGGCAAGCAAAGTAGAATCAAAATCAAAATAAAAATGTGAAAAATATTTTGGCGTAATCATGACCGGTTCAACATACTGTCATTGTTGTCACCAGGGATCGTGCTGCGATGGGGGAGATAAGAACAATAACAATAATATAAGGGATCCAAGAGTCATATCGGTAGCTCAGAAGCCACCGCATTTTCATGTCCAGAAAGAGAAAAGTATATTCTTTGAAGCTAGGGATGAATTTCTAAAGGGCACATCAACATCTTCCCCATCATCTGCCCATGAAGAAGGACTTGTGTACGACAGTCCACCTTGCTTCGACAAGTCTACGCCAAAGAAGAATTTTGGAAAAGTAAGTTTCGTTAAAACATTTCTTAGAAGTTGTTTGGATTTGGTTAAAAATGAAGATGATTTAAGAGAATTGCATAAATTACTTGGACAATCTGAAGAAGAAGTGTAATATGAAAGGGTTGTTAATCATGTCAAGAGAAGACATAATACTGGTCGAGAACTACGACTTAATGCAAAAATTGGTGACTATGACATGGATTTTGTCATTTTAGATCTGGGTTCAGATGTAAACATCTAGACTAAGAAAACGTGGGAGAACATGGGTAAGCCGAAGTTAGTCTGGTCACCTATCCAGCTACGCTTAGCTAATCAGCATAAAGTAATACCATTTAGGCCAATGGTTGGGGCTCCTGTCAAAGTAGAAGGACTACACACATATGCATATTTTGAAGTGATAGAGATTGTCGAAGACACTAATCCATATCCTGCACTACTGGGGATTGATTGGGCCATTCGGAATCAGAATGCCATAAACTTCAAAAAGAGAGTTCTGACATTTGAAAACGAGGAAATTAGAGTTGTTGCACCTATGGATCCATTAGAAGGGAAGATATATGTAGAACCAGTCAAAGGAGAATATGATACTCAATATCTTGATAATATCTATAATATATCCTCAAATATCAATGATTATATCAATCCTACATCAGACAGTACGCTTAGCTGGAGAAGTGTAAGTTCATGTTCATCTAATTCTGGTGAAGCTCTTGAAAATTGGCAGAATAGGCTACATGAAGTCTCTATCCTAAGGTGCGCTCATGTGACAAAGTCCCTGTGATGGGTTGGAACCGAGGTATATAGTATTCCAATGTATGAAGGTTTACCTAATGTGGTTTAGTTTATTGACGAATTTGAAACTCAAGTCCTTGAACAACAATGCTTATTAGCCCTAGATGTCACCCTAAAAGCAACACCGACGATATGGGGGGATACACATAAGCACTCTTTAACCGGTTGGTCGAAGTGTAGAAAATACTTAGAAATTTAGTTCGAGGTAGAGATCCCATACATAGGAGAGAATTATATAGGACTTGCTAGTCCTGCTGATCATTTGGCTACTTGTAGTACAATTTGGAAGAATATACCCAAGCAAGAGTGGGTCCACATGTTCATCCATACTCTTGATACTATTCCGACGAATTGGTATACGTTGCTAGAGCTGCGACAAGGAACTGCATATTGGGATTGTTTGGTTGCAGATTTTAAACATACATTTAACTATGAGGATGAAAGTCCCACAATAGATGCGGCTCTGCAAATTATTAAGGTTAAAATTTTCGAAGAAATCCTAGGACCATTATCCAATCTGCCACAATGGACCGCGACAATGGAGAAAATGCTGGAATGTTACAATATTAGTGGCAGACCAGAAGATGATGACCCAAGGGATGTCCATATCCCAAAAAGTGAAGGAATTCATGATGTGAAGGGACCAGATATATCATCAGATAAGTTTCTACATCCGGTGAAAATAAAAAAGGTAAATATTGGCTCTATCGAAAATCCAAAGTTTGCAAACATAGTTGATTATTGGGATGATGAAATTGTGGGAAAAATTACTGACTTATTGCATGAGTTCCAAGATTTGATTCCTACTAAATTTTCAGAGATGCAAGGTATAGATTGTGTGAAATGAAGATTCCCCTTAAACCAGGTGCTAATCCTGTGAAGCAACGGCCGTACAAACTAAATTCATGGTATAAAGAGAAGGTGAGAGCAGAGCTCGACAGAATGCTTGATGTGGGAATTATTGAACCTGTGGAAGAATCAAAATGGATCAGTCCAATGGTGGTCCAAGACAAGAATACTGGAGAGATCAGAATCTATGTCAACTTGCGCAAGTTCAACGACACATGTTTACACGATCCTTTTACCACTCCTTTCACAGACCAAGTGCTTGATACTATTGGAGGGCAGGAGGATTACCACTCCTTTCACAGACCAATGGTGGAAGAATCAAAATGGATCAGTCCAATGGTGGTCCAAGACAAGAATACTGGAGAGATCAGAATCTATGTCAACTTGCGCAAGTTCGACACATGTTTACCTTTTACCACTCCTTTCACAGACCAAGTGCTTGGTTTTTTTTTTTTTTTTTCTCAGTATATTGTAATGCCCTTTGGCCTTAAGAATGCTCCCACTATTTTTTCAAGAATAGTTGTCACTTCCTTCTAGGAGTTTATTCATAAGTTCCTAGAAGTATATTTTGATGATTGGACTGTTTATGGATTAATAAAGAATCATATTGACAATTTGAGGCTCATGTTAAAATGGTGTCGCCAATATCAAATATCTTTGAATTTGTAGAAATGTATATTATGTGCTCCATTTGGTATATTGTTAGGCCATGTTGTATGTAAGCAAGGTATGCTAGTCGATCCTGCAAAGATTTCTATCATTGTTGACCTCCCTCCACTTACTACAGTTCGACAGTTGAGAACAACCTTGGGTCATACAAGATATTACAGGAATTTTATTAAATGTTTTGCCCAGATAACAATACCGATGGAGAAGCTGCTAAAAAAGGATGCAAAATTTCAATGGAATGAATAATGCCAACAGAGTTTTGATACACTGGAGGAAAGATGGTTACAACACCTATCTTAGTATTTCCTGACTAGAAGAAAGAATTCCATTTCCATTTTGATGTGTCATCTGTTGCTTTAGGGAAGTTCCTTTCTCAACTAAGTGAGGGGTCCATCGACCACCCTATTGCATTTGCCAGCATAAAATTGTCCACTACAGAACGAAATTATACTACGACTGAAAGAGAGGGACTTGCTATGGTTTATGCATTACAAAAATTTAGACATTATTTACTGGGAGGACATTTTGAGATATTTACTGACCACTCTGCATTGAAGTACCTGGTCAATAAGCCAGTTTTGGGGGGAATATTTGTCCGTGGTTGCTGTTGTTTCAAGAATACGATTTTGAAATTATAGTTAAGCCAGGGAGGTTGAATGCGGGTCCTGACCATCTATCGAGGATGGAAGCAAGAGAAGAACCAAATAGATTAGAAGACAACCTCCCCGACACACAACTCTTTTCACTAAGGATGGTTGATGATTAATTTCAGGATATCGTGACATTCTTGTCTATAGGAATGCCACCAGAAGGCTACATGATCGCATAGAAGAAGCAGATAGTAGTCAAGTCTGTGTATTATCAATTGATCACTGGTCTTTTGTATAAGTTGGGACCAGATGAAGTATTGTGTCATTGTGTTGTGGAGCATGAGTGACCAATTATATTGGATGAGGCTCATGAAGGGGTCGCAGGAAGCCATTATGCAAGAAGTTCTACAACGCAGAATATCTTAAGAGCAGGATTATGGTGGCCGACCCTTCACAAAGATGCGAAATAATACTACCAAAACTGCGGCATGTGTCAGAGAATAGGGAAGCCTTCAAGAAGAGACGAAATTCCTTTAGTACCTTAGATTACACTGTAAACATTCGACAAGTGGGCTGTTGAATTCATGGGACCTATTAACCCACTAGGAAAAAGGACAGGAGCAAGATATATTATAACTGCGATAAATTATCTTACACGTTGGGCTGAAGAAGCGCCAGTTCATGGTTGTACTGCTGTGAATTTTTTATTTGAGAATGGCATTACTAGGTTTGGATGTCAACACATTCTACTAAGCGACCAAGGTACACATTTTGCTAATAAGACCATCGAAGCTCTTACTGAAGAATTCCAAGTTCATAATCACAAAAGTACCCCATATCACCTGCAGGAAATGAAACTATCGAACCATTCAATAAAATTCTGGAACATGCACTCACTAAAGTTTGTAACATGAACCATGACGGATGGGATTTAAGAATCCTTGCAATATTATGGGCTTATATAACAACATGTAAATGGTTGATAGGCCAGACCCCTTTCAAGTTGGTGTACGGACAGGAGGATGTGATGCCCATGGAGTATATTGTACCCAGTCTAAGTATTGTGTATTTTACATGTATGTCTAATACTAGTGCTATTGAGGAAAGGTTAGGACAGTTACTTCAATTAGAGGAAGACAACTTTGTCGCAGGATTTCATCAGCAGGTGCAAAAAGATCGAGAAAATGCATGGCATGATTGCCACATCACTAAGATTTTAATGGAATTGTAACTTCGAAAGATATTCACTTGTATATTTTATATTGTATTTGTATTTTATTATTGTACCTCCGATGGAGATGTTTATTCCTCCGGTCGAGAGAGTCTTTATTGTAATTGAGTCATGTAAAGTAATTGAGGTTAACCCTCCTTTGTATGTCGGGGCATTAGACCCCAGAGTTAAGTTGTCTATGGGTTATTAGACTCTTCTAGAGAATTTGGCCTAGTCAAGTACAACTAGGGGCCAACCTAGTTGGGTAAAGTCAAGTGAAAGATAAAGTATAAATAGAGAGGGTGCTTCTCTTATTTGCTCATTCACTCACTCACTGAATTCGCATAAGTGAGAGAGAGAGAAGTTTGCACAAGTGGAGGAGGAGGAAGCTACTGAAGACCATCTCTTTGTTTTTGGGTTTTGTATTATTGCTCATTCTATCTCTGAGGAAGTTGCGGGGTTTTCTCCTTTATGGTTTCCCCGGTGAAATGCTTTGTGTCTCTTGTCTCTTTTGTTTGATTTGTTGTGCATGTTATTCTCTCAGTTAAGATCCTAGATCATATTGAATTAAATTGAGAAAAACTAACATGGTATCAGAGCTAGCCTGAAGGAATGCAATGTATGGCACTTGTGACACTTGTTTCACTTGCGACAATTTGAAAGTTAGGGCTTTGTAGAGAAAAACCTAGTCATCGTGGAACTTTCGCTATAAATCACTTTTGGAAAAGGTTGAGGATCTGAAACTTGGACAGGCCGAATATGACATGTTCATGTACCTTGTGTCCGAGTTTCAGCCTCAAATTCGTTGTACTTTTTGATATATGATCCGTACAAGTTAGGGTTTCTGCCTCTTCCAAAATGAATCCCTAAACAGTTGAGCTAGGTAAAAAGGTCATATCTCGGGATAGGAAGCTCCAAATGGAATTCTGTAAAACGTGATAGTAGGGAACGGACTTTAGTTTCACATGTGCGAGTATCAGAGGCCAAAGTTGAAACATTGACATGTGGCACTCTGTACAAGTTCTCTATGTTGTTTCATACCATAAACAGGTCATCTTGGTAAAATTATCATATCCCTCTCATGAGGAATCCAATGAAGCTCAAACCTGTGGGGTTGGAAAGATGACAGGTCAGGATACCACAGGTCGAAGTTTCAGACCCTGAGGATCCGAAATTTCAGAGAGACGCCAGAAATAATACAAAACATCTGAAATGGCTCAACGAAGGAAATCAAAGAAGAAGAGGAAGAAGCTCTCACTTAGGGTTTTCAGTTTTTAGGTATGTAAGGACCTGATACAATGTTGGATACACCTGATGAAACATTGGAAAATTTGAAAATGGAGTTTTAATCCATTCATCATAGATATTAATCCTCCATCAAAATGTTGTGGGAGGAAGGAGATTAAAAATTAGGGTTTCCAAGTAAGAAGAAACCCGAGCAAGATTGGGAGACTCATAGGGAAACAATGAAGGAGGTTTAAATGGAACTGGTATTCTTTCATCATATCACCATGGACCTATATAATATTTTTACATGTGATCTACCTTGGATGGTTAGGGTCTTACCCTTCTAGAAAAGACTACAAGCAATCTTGACAGGTATGACTTAAGGAGATACATGTATGTTTTGAAATTTGTTTCATTTATTTGATGATTAAGTTCATGATATGTTTGTATTCATATTATTGAGGCTAGTACAATCATGATTAATTTTTTACTTGTCTAATCACCTTCGTAAAAGTATGAATGCATGTTAGTAATAGAATACATTCGTTGATTAGGGTTATGACACTTATGATTGTACTAATGCACTATGGGGTTGTATGAGGATGATGTTGTCCACTAACACGAAAGGTACATCAAGAAAGACAAATCAAGTTATAGATCAAGAATATATGACCATGGTGACATGAAGACAAAGAATCGTCCATAGTTGTTGATCACATATGAGGTATGTATGATTTGGTTCTATAATGCTTAACTTATGAGATATGTAGGTTACTAGCACAAGGTCTCTAAATCATTGAAGAGAACAAAGAAGACATTGTTTGGGTATGTTAGACATAACTAGAAAGCATGATAATCCAGGTATGCTTTCCTATATCGAGTTAGAATCCTACTTTATGTTAGGATATTATATAAGTATACTTTTGTATGATTGATAATGATTATTCATGAAGTTATAAGTTTGAGTAATCAAGGGTTTATGCATATTATGCTTCTTAGTTTGATTAATGATATGAAAAACTAGAAGAGTCCTATGGTCAAATAAGAATATGCATGAGTAAAAGAATTACTCCCTGAAACCTTGAATACTAACGCTTGTGATAAATTACCTATGTATGAAATGATCATGACCATACATGTTAAGTTTATAGGATTATAATGTTTTGATAGTATTGAGATTATACTAATGAATGTATGATTATGTATGAGATCTTGAGGATGACACAATGATGAAACTAGTGTACACTTAAGCATGTATAGTGGTCCAGGATGGATAGAAGTTCAAATACATATAATCATGATGTTATCATAAAGGGAAAATAGAGATCAAGAGGGAGGAAACCACATAAACATAAAAGATAAGTATTTGAGTTGTTATTTGAATTACTTTTTGGATCTCTGAATAGTTAATGATATTGCTTGTAATAGTTGTATGCATATTTGTATTCCTAGAATCAGGAAATATATCATGCATAGTGTAAGCATTCATATAGTATTGAACATTATACTACTAATATGCATATGATGGGTAAGTTGTACATTCCATTGTTGCTTGTCTACAATGAAACCTCTTTGCTAACATGCTGGGAGTTGTGCACGCTCTTGATAGTATGTTCTAGTAGAGATGGGAGGAATCTAGATAGCCGCTATATGCATACAGGATATGGAAAATTTTTGTTCCAAAGTATTGGTCAATATAGTTGCATAACTATGTGGATCATATCAGTATGCATAATAGGTTATCATTGAAATTTCAACATGATTTGATGATTATGAAGTGTTACTAATCATGTAATTAAATTTGATTTGTAGGAAAGATCATGTGATATGATCTACAAAAGAAGGATGATGAACACTTGTTCCAAAGAACAAGTGATGACTTTTCAACAAGAAGACTTACAAATCAAACATACTATAGAAGTACAAAGGAAGGCTCATGTCTAGAGGATTCTCATAGAAAGAGGGAGAGGATCATGACGAGATGTTTGCTCCAATGGATAGACACACTTCCAGAGATAGATTACACCCATGGATGACAAGAACGTTCTCTTGAATGGTGTAATTGAAGAAGAAGTGCATATCTAGCAAACTCCCAGGATTTGATAGAGAATCGCATGATTGAAGAAGGCTTTGTACAGGTTCAACAGGTACCCAGGATCGATAGTCATTTGATGAGCTTGATGATCACCATGGGTGATGCAGATTTCAACCTTTGATACAAGGTTGAAGATGGTTTCTATATACAGATGGATGCAAGAAGGAACTCACCATAGAGTTCGAGTGATATTGAGGCTCATATCAGTAGACCCATCTGATGGGAGATGGCATGGATAGATATGAAGAAGATCACTCAATGCAGAGTGTGAATGATATTCAGTCACAGAGGGAGGACGATACTCAGATATAGAAAACTCCACTTCAGAGGGAGTAGATATCAGAGTTAAAGAATCTTGGCATGATTCTTGTGATTAGATATGTGGCTGAGATCAAATGATATTTTTCCTTAGCCAAGGAAAATGTGAAGTAGAGACCTGGGATGATGGACAGTGATTTCTACAGTTTACAGACATATGACTGGTTCACTAATATATTTGATGAATACCAGGACAGATATATGCCTTGCTGTGAACACCCTGAGTCAGTATCTAGTTGAGCCTAGATGTGTTCACTTGACTGTTGCAAAGCATGTGATGAGGTACCTAAAAGGTACGATAGAATTTGGTCTATACTATGTTGGAGATCATGACTACAGATTGTATGGTTATACATATGCAGATTGGGCCGGAAGTGTCTCAGACAGGAAGAGCACCTCAAGTGGATGTTATTGTCTGAGACCCGCAATGATATCTTGGTTTAGCAAGAAGTAGTCCTGCATGGCACTGAGTACAACCGAAGCAGAGTATGTTGCAGCTTGTTCGACTAGTTGTGAGGTAGTATGGATGAGGAAGCTACTATCTGATTTGTTTGATCTCTAGTTGGACGTGACTTGTATATATTGCGACAACCAAAGTTGTGTGAAGTTGTTTGAGAACCCAATGTTCCATGACAAGTCGAAGCACATTGAGATAAAGTATCACTATATTAGGGATATGGTGCAGAGAGGAGCAATGAAGTTCCAGTATATTGTGACAGACAAGTAGATAGCCGATGTATTGACCAAGCCATTGGCCAAAGTGAATTTTGAATACTTCAGAGAGAAGTTTGGTGTAATTCAGATCGAGGTTCCTTCCAAGGGGAAGTGATGAGTCCAGAAGACATAGATGCACATGGGATTTTTCAACATGGTGGTCGGTTGGTCCTCCCATGGTCGTTGATGTAATTTCTGATCTTTTCCAACATTGTGGTAGGTTGGTCCTCCCATGGTCATTGATGTAATTGCTGAAGCTTTTCCGACATGGTGGTAGGTTGGTCCTACCATGGTCGTTGATGTAATTGATGAGCCTTTCCCGAATGGTGGTAGGAAATTCCTCCCATGTCGGTTGATGTAAGTGTTGTGTTATGTGCATCTAGGATGTGCTTCGTTAACGATGAGATGTTCTGAATATGATGAGGTGACAGTAGGGTACACGGGTTTTGCAGTGGCATATAATCAGTCATGGGATGCTCCTTCAGGTTTTGCAGTAGCATATAATCAGTCCTGGGAGATCTTGAAGTTTTTGCAAGTGGCATATAATCAGTCCTGTGATGCTCCTTCAGGTTTTGCAGTAGCATATAATCAGTCCTGGGAGATCTTGCAGGTTTTTCAAGTACAATATAATCAGTCTTGGGATGCTCCTTCAGGTTTTGCAGTAGCATATGACCTATCCTGGGAGATCTTGCAGGTTTTGCAAGTGGCATATAATTAGTCCTGGGATGCTCCTTCACGTTTTGCAGAGGCATATAACCAGTCCCGGGAGATCTTGCAGGTTTTGCAAAGGCATATAATAAGTCCTGAGATGTACCTACTTGATGGCTTGCTCATAGATATGATGAAGACCTACATGGAGGCTAGGCCTACATCCAACATGAAAAAGGGATGGCTTTGCAGAAATTCCTATGACGAGTAGATTGGATATTGATGGTCGAGATAGCAGCAGCAGTGATGATGATGATCCAGTGATAAAGACTTGTGCTGATGAATTGTGTCAAGAGAATACCTTCCTAGTTAAGAGGGAGTGTTAATGTAATTGTAACTTCGGAATATATTCACTTGTATATTTATATTGTATTTGTATTTTATTATTGTAACTCCGATGGAGATGTTTATTCCTCCGGTCGGGAGAGTCTTTATTGTAATTGAGTCATGTAAATTCATTGAGGTTAACCCTCCTTTGTATGTCGGGGCATTAGACCCCATATTTAAGTTGTCTATGGGTTATTAGACTCTTCTAGAGAAGTCGGCCCAGTCAAGTAAAACTAGGGGCCGACCTAGTTGGGTAAAATTCAAGTGAAAGATAAAGTATAAATAGAGAGGGTGCCTCTCTTATTTGTTCACTCGCTCAATTTGCATAAGTGAGAGAGAGAGAAGTTCATACAAGTGGAGGTGGAGGAAGGTGCTGAAGACCATCTCTTTGTTTTGGGGTTTTGTATTATTGCTCATTCTATCTTTGAGGAAGTTGCAGGGTTTTCACCTTTATAGTTTCCCTGATGAAATGCTTTGTGTCTCTTGTCTCTTGTGTTTGATTTACTGTGCATGTTATTCTCTCAGTTAAGATCCTAGATCATATTGAATTAAATTGCAAAAAAATAACATAAGAAACGTTTCCAGCAAGGATACTTAGTTCTTCTCTACGACAGGAAATTCATCAAACACCCTGGTAAGCTACGAATGCATTATCTAGGACCATATGTTATAAATTTTATTACAGAAGGAGTCGCAATACAATTACAAACACTAGATGATCAAATCCTTCAAGGATTGGTGAATGGGAGTTAGTTGAATCCCTATAGGGACATCTGTGGTGTGTCAAAGTGAAAAGAATCGATTGCAAGTTTGTACATAGAAAAGAAAAATTGGAAACCCCAAATTTTCTTTCAGTTGTAGTTTTTTATGTCGTGGATTAGTTGTGTCAATGTACAGTTATGTCAGAGCCTTATGGAAACCCCAAGTTACCATTGTGTCTAAGATATCTTATATCGGGTACTCCAGTCGAATTCCAAAGTTGTCGGTTGGAAACCCCAACTTCCCGGAATGTTGAAGCGGCTCTATTTGTCGAAGTTGGTAATTTTTCGAAGTGAGTCTATCAAAGTGATTTTCTTGTCACCCAAAAACCCCAACATGCTAATTCCGTTGAAGTTATATATTTTGATGAGTGAGTTATTTGCCGCAGTTCTATTTTTCTAAGCTCCAGAGTGACCTTACCTGTCGAAGTTGTAGTTGGGATGCATTTATTGTTGCTTTTATGGCGTGTTCCACGGTGGCTTTAGTGGCCTTTTCGAATTAAATGCTGAAATGACTGACGTGTGTGAAGAGATCCATCGCTTCCCTTTTCATTGTTGGAAAATCTAGGACAATTAATCTATCTCGCGAATGACAGATGGATTACATGCAGGGGATAAATTTAAAATCCCGCTCTTCCCTCGCTCATTCTTCATTGTGACATTGAACCATTGCAGTCGTGATTAAGAAAATAGAACGCCCAAACTCTGTGTTTGATATTGTGAAGTTGTGCGATACCAAAATGCAAGTCGAATTCTCAGCAGGAAGTGAATATCAGGGCTCTGTTGAAGAAGTCCCAATGTCGGGCTCCATTTTGGCTATTTTGGAGCAGCCTAAGGTAGTTTCTTCACAAATTCCAGGGAATGTGTTAAGATTCAATATGCTAAGATAGATAACATCAGTATTCAATTCAATTTCACAACAATAGCATATACATTATCATTGAAAGAGACACAATCACAATATAGACACAGATTTATCCTGGGAAACCCTCTAGGGGAAGAAAACCCAGCAAAAATTCCTCAATATAGATGATCAAAAGTACAAAGACAAAACCCCAAACAAGTGCTCCTTCTCCTTGCATATCTCTCTCTCTCTCTCCCCTATGCGAATTACACAAGTGAGTGTATGGGTCCAAATGAGGAGCACAACACTCCTATTTATACTTTATCTTCCACTTGACTTTTTCGCTAACTAGGTTGGACCCAACAAACTTAACTAGGTCGACTTACCTAGGAAGACTCAAAACAATATAATATTACTTTCTGGAGGGCTCTATCTACCTGACTTACAAGGGAGGTTTTACCTCGTGACTCTATGATGACCAAATACAATAATAACATCCCAATGGAGGAATAAAACATCTTCGAATAAATTACAATAATAAAATACAATAGAATATTCTTCAAAGTTAAAATATTTAAACACTCCCCCTTAACGAGAAGGGTATTCAACTGACAACAACAACATGAACTGTAGGAGAAAGGAGAGAGAGCATCATCAAAAACATCAAGGTGATACATCTATAAATCATTGTAATTTTTCTTCAACAATTGGAACAGTTACTGGAACATCTTCAACATATTTAGTACTAGAGCATCATCTTCTACAAAACTAAGTCTTCATATTTTATCTTCATCTTCTGCAGCAATCGGTCGTCTACAGCAACACTTGATCTCTCGATCAACAATAACATCATCTGCAACAACTTAACCTGCAACACACATGATCCAATTATGGGATGATCAATCCCTCTCACTTTAGGACATAAGTCCAAGGCTGATGCAATCCTAACCACATCACTGAGACAAAATTATGAGGATCCCTTTAGGACTAATGTCCAGAGATGATACAATCCCAACCACATCATGGAGACAAAAGTCTGCGGATCACTTTAGGACTAATGTCCAGGGATGATACAATCCCAACCACATCACGGAGACAAAATTCTGCAGATCACTTTAGGACTAATGTACAGGTATGATACAATCCCAACCACATCACGGAGACAAAATTCTACAGATCACTTTAGGACTAATTTCCAGGGATGATACAATCCCAACCACATCACGGAGACAAAAGTCTATGGATCACTTTAGGACTAATGTCCAGGGATGATACAATCCCAACCACATCACAGAGACAAAAGTCCGTGGATCACTTTAGGACTAATGTCCAGGTATGATACAATCCCACTGCAACATCATCATCACTACTCCCCCTTTCGAGAAAGGTCATTTCGAACCACACCAAGGTTGTCACGGAAGTACTCAAACTTCACTCGAGACAGAGGCTTAGTCAACACATCAGCAACTTGCTCATTAGTGATCACATAATGGAGCTTTATAGCTTCCTTCTGTACCATATCCCGTATGTAAAAATACCGGATGTCTATGTGCTTTTACTTGTCATGGAACACTGGGTTCTCCGTCATATTTATACAACTCTGGTTGTCACATAGAATCATTGTGGTATCCAACTCTAGGTCAAACATACCTGACATCAATATTCGAAGCCATATGGCTTCACAACTAGTAGAACAAGCTGCTATATACTCTGCTTCAGTTGTGCTGAGAGCAACACTGGACTGCTTCCTTCTAAACCATGAGATAATGGTGGATCCCAGACAATAACATCCACCTGAGGTGCTATTCCTGTCTAAGACACTTCTATCCCAATCTGCATCTGTATAACCATACAATCTGTAGTCATGATCTCCAACATAGTATAGACCAAAGTCTATTGTACCTTTCAGGTACCTCATCACATGCTTTGCAAACACTAGGTGAACACGTCTAAGCTCAAATAGATATTGACTTAGGGTGTTCACAACAAAGCATATATCTGGTCTGGTATTCGTTAGATACATCAACGACCCAATAATCCATCTGTACTGAGTCACGTCCACTAACTCTGACGATTCATCAACTAACAACTTCAGGTTGGTATCCATGGGTGTGGCCATGATTTACATTCCAACCTATCAAATATTTTTAGGATTTACACAACATACTTTCCCTGGTTGAGAAATATTCCTTATGGTCTCTGCCATACTTCCAGACCTAGAAAATAGTGCATCAATCCAAGGTCTTTCATCTCAAATTATTCAACGAGCTTCTTCTCGTACTCTACAATTTGTTTCTTATTTCCTTTCAGAAATAAATCATCCACATACAACAATAATATGACAGGTTCATCATCCATAACCTTAAAGTAAAGGTTAGGGTCAACTTTACTTGTGGTAAAGCCCAAGCTAATCAAAAAGCTATCTATCCTTTCGTCCCACGCTCTAGGAGCTTCCTTCAATCCATACAGAGCCTTCTTCAACTTGCATACGTGAGTCCGTATGTTTTCAACTTCAAATCCCTGTGGTTGTTCTATGTACACTTGTTCCTCAATCACACCATTCAGGAAATTTGTCTTCACATCCATGTGGTGTAAACTCCATTTCATCATGGATGCAAATGCCATGATGGTTCTAATGGAAGTGTACATTGCTATTGGCGCAAATGTCTCTTCATAATCAATTCCCTCTTTCTGAGAGAATCCTCTAGCCACAAACCTTGCCTTGTATTTCTCAATACTTCCATCAGCTGCATGCTTTATCTTGTAAATCCACTTGGAAGATACCACACTTTTGCCTTCTGTTTGGGAACTATATCCCAAACATCATTCTTCATTATTGATTGGTATTCTTCTGGCATTGATTCTACCCATTATTTCTTCGACTGTATAGCTTCTTCATAACTGGTAGGTTCTTGATCTACAAGATCACATGTCAAAGCCGCATAACTGGAAAATGGATTTGGATTCTTGCTTACTCTTGTGGAGCCTTCTGGAGCTCCATACTTCTCTGCTTCTTGTATAATTTCTCTTTCCCAAGCAGGCTTTCTCTTTCGTGACATATTCATATTGGGAGGTTCTTGAGGTTCTAGCATATCATGGTGTTCTGGCATTTCATCTTTGAGGGAGGGTGCAGCTTCTACATTTCTGGGAGATACATCTTCTTCATATACTTCTTCATGTTGGCACTTTCTAGATCTCTTGAGAGCTACTTCTTCGTCAAATGTTACATCTCTACTAATCTCCATGTGATGGAATCCTGGAATGTATATTATGAAGGCTTTGGAGACTTCACAATATCCAACAAATATTGCCTTCTTTCTAGAAGGGTCCAACTTGGTTCTCTTTTCTTTTGGTATCTGAACATATACTAGGCAACCAAATATCTTGAGGTGGCTCACTTCAGGCTTCCTTCCTGTGAACATTTCTTCTGGAGTCTTGAATCCAAGGGTACTATTGCATAATCTATTATGTACATAAACTCTCGTCCTTGCTGCTTCATCCCATAGATGCATTGGAAGATCTTGATCATGTATCATTGTCTTCATTGCTTCCATAATGGTCCTATTCTTTCTTTCTGCAACACCATTCTGTTGAGGATTGTAGGGAGTAGTTAGTTCCCTCTTGATTCTAGATTCTTTACGAAAGGATTCAAAATATTTTGAAGTATATTCTCCACCATTGTCTGTTCTGAGTGTCTTGATTCTTCTTTTTGAATGATTCTCTATCAAGGCTTTGAATTCCTTGAATTTTCCAAATACTTCATCCTTTTCTTTCAAGAAATATATCCATGTCTTTCTTGAATAGTCATCAATAAATGTAGCATAATATTCATAACCACTCAAATATGTGGAGGGAATTCGACCACATACATCTGACTGGATTCATTCCAACGTACATTTAGTCTTTGTCTCACTCTTCGGAAATGGATTCTTGATATTCTTCCCTTTTGCACATCCTTTGCAAATGCCTTCATGATCGATCTTCAAATATGATAATCCCATCACTACTTTGCTCACATGGGGTAGTGCTTTGTAGTTGATGTGAGCAAGCCTCCTATTCCATAATTCACTTGGACTAGTGGTCTCATGAACAAGGGTTGTTTCTGAATGTCCCTTGAGTTTATATAAGCCTCGTTCTTCTTCACCAATGACAATTGCATCTTCAATTGATTTTCCTTTGGGCTACATAAGTACTTGTCCATCTATGAATGCAACTCGATATCCTTTCTTATCCAGTGCTGAGATAGAAAGTAAGTTCTTCTTCAAACCTGGTACATATAAGACTTCCTTCATCTTCATGGGGGCTCCAGAATCAAGCTTGTAGCTTGCTTCACCAATTCATTTGATAGGATATTGATAGTAATATCCTAATGATACCTTATGAGGAGAGTTCTTCTCTTCAAGTTTTGACAGATTTTTCTTTTGTCCTGTCATGTGATTTGAAGCACCACTATCAATAAGCCATGTATCTTCTCCAAGTGTCACAGACCTAGAGAGTGCAGAGAATAATACATACTCTTCTGCATCTTCTTCTTTTTCTTGTTTTCTTCAAGGTCCTTATTCCTCTTCTTCTTCATCTTCATATTCATCTAGGTGTGCATGATGTATTTTTTTGTTGTTCCTCTTCTTGTATTATTCTTTCTTCAATGGACAATTTCTGGCAATGTGTCCTAGCTTGTCACAATTGAAACATTGAAAGTTGGAGTAGTTTCTTCTTGGATTGTTTCCTCTTGTCCTTTGGAACTTCTTGGGAGGTTGAGACTCCTTGTGGCTTTCCTTCTTGAAGTTAGATTGAATTCTTCCTCTCTTAGTATGGGTGGCTAAGGCTTGATCATATTCTTTAAGTAGAGCTTCTCTATTGGCTACTCTAGCCTCCTCTTGGATGCAATCTTCCCATACAATGTCAAATTTCATGCTTTCCTTCCTGGCACACATAGTCTGGATGAATGAATCCCAAGGTCTAGTGAGACCATTGAGAGCAGTCATAACTATCTCATCTTCATCAAGAGAGTCTCCAATGGCTTCTAGTTTCTCCTTGAAATGGGAGACCCTTATGAAGTAGTCTTGGATGGATTCTCCTTGGCACATCTTGGTACTCTTCAATTGAGTTATCAAATTCATCTTCATATTGATGTTCCTTCCTTCATACATTCTGGTTAGGGAATCATACATATCTTTCGGGGTCTTCTTGGATGACACTTGAGGAATCAAGTGGTCTTTGATAGAATCAACAATGATCCTCTTTTCCCTAATCAGGTCCTTCTTATGCTTCTCCTTAGCTTCATCCTCTTCAGGTTCTGTAACTTCTTTCTCGATATATTTGGAAAGATCATTCTCTTCAAGAATAAGGCCAATCATATATTTCCATGCTTGGAAATTCTCTATGCCTTCTAGATTATCCTCAAGCTTAGTGCTTGGGGCCATCTTATCCAGGAGCTCACCAAAAAATGAAATTTCTCAAAATGCAAAACTGACCTTACCAGGAGATGTGCTTGACTGAGGCGAATTGACTAGTACACTTGGTTTCTGGAGATTCCAAATTTTCACCTCTCAAAATTGACTTGCAAAATTCTGATCTGTAGTTTCTGAAATTTTATGGTTTTCTGGTTCTTCTAGTCCAAAATCAAACTAGGGTTTGACTTTCCCGGAGATCTACCCACTCAAAAATTTCGATCTAGGGCTCAAAATTTCTCTTTTGGAGAGGCGCACCTTTCTATGCAATCAGATTTCCAAAATTCCAACTTTGACAGAAACCCTAATTTCTTGTCAGAGGGAGAAGAGAGAGAGTTTCACCTTGTGAAAGTTGTCATATTCAGGTTAGCTCTGAAACCATGTTAAGATTCAATATGCTAAGATAGATAACATCAGTATTCAATTCAACTTCACATCAATAGCATATATAGGATCACTGAAAGAAACACAATCACGAGATAGACACAGATTTATCCTAGGAAACCCTCTAGGGGAAGAAAACCCAACAAAACTTCCTCAATATAGATGATGAAAAGTACAAAGACAAAACCCCAAACAAGTGCTCCTTCTCCTTGCAGATCTCTCTCTCTCTCTCTCCTATGCGAATTACACAAGTGAGTGTGTGTGTCCAAATGAGGAGCACATCACTCCTATTTATACTTTAACTTCCACTTGACTTTTTCACTAACTAGGTCGGCCCCAACAAACTTAACTGGGCCGACTTACCTAGGAAGACTCAAAACAATATAATATTACTTTCTGGAGGGTTCTATCGACCCGAATTACAAGGGAGTTTTTACCTCATGACTCTATGATGACCAAATACAATAATAACATCCTGACGGAGGAATAAAACATCTACGAATGAATTACAATAATAAAATACAATAGAATATTCTTCGAAGTTACAATATTTCAACATGATGTTCCTTAGAAGTCAAGGAAATGCAACTGACCTAATATTGAACCAAGAACAAAGGCACGCCATGATGCGGGCACATCTACGGCGGGATCTGTGACGTTCTTTCCAGAGTATGTCCCGCCCCGTAATGCCATAGAAAAACCCGTGAGGCTACAAAAGAATGCACGGTACCAAATTGACACTGTTCCAATGCCAAAAGGAGTTATCATGCAGGGATATATATTGAAGAGCATCTAAAACTTATCATATGCAAATCATGACACTGGTAAATTTGTAGAATTCAACTATACCAAATACATGAGGCCTGTTGTCATAGCAGAGGGCCATCCGACTGAGTTAGAGAAGCAACAATGGGTTCTTGTTGTGGCCTGCGCCGGTCTATTACCTTTATTGCATTTACCACACTTTGGTCGCACTGCCAAGGCCAATTCGTGCGTGAAGCATCTCTTAGTATGTTTGCATGGAGGGTTCCTTTGGTTGGAAACCAAGTTATCTATTGATACGGACCTCATTTCTCACATTATGGGTTTACCTAAGGCTGGGGTAGACTTGTCGCAGTTCTTTGTTGGTAAAGAGATAGACTATGACTTGGAGACAAGGATGAAGGAAAAATACAACTTGACCAAGAGAAACCAGGGCTTTAAGGTAGCCTCTATCAGTGACCAGGATGTTCGGTTCACTGCCAAGATATTAGCCACTAAGTTAGTAAGAAAGAACAAACCGAACCAGGTGACTGCCTCTATTATTGTTGTGACAGAGCAGTGTGCGATGGGCGTTCAGATGAATTGGTTGAATTTCTTGTTAAATGAGTTCCTTGTAGATAATGCGGGTGTTCAAGACAATGGATCCCCTTTTACATAGTCATGGTTGTTATTACTCATCTCTTTCGTAGGTTGGGCGGATCTTGCAAACTATCAAGGAATGCAACCTATCATCCCATGTTAGGGGTCACGTTACATGAATTTATCTTTCTCGGATATAAGGAGCCACCAAAAATAGATTAATGTGTCGTTGTATATACAGATTGAGGTGCCGAGGTATTATGTGGTTCAGATACCATATTTTGATTAAGCAGTGGTGGATAAATATCGCAAAGTGGAAAAGTTCAAAGTTGGGCCCCACCACATACATGTACATGCAAGAAGGGACCCACAACAACAATGGTTGGTGATGGGATTCAAATTATCCAACGACGAAGTAGAACAGATGATTCATGAATGGCAACCAAAGTGGCAAGTACCCGTTGAACCTGAAACCATATCGTCGGACCCATCACATTAGGAGCAGCAGAAAGATGGTACATCTTTCCAGTAGAAAAAACAACCAAAACACGCAGCAAACTCAATGGGGGGGGTGATGGCGCAAAAGATCAGGAATCCAGCCAGACGTCCATTGATCCAAAAATAGGATACAAGCAGAAAGGTGAAACTTCAAGACAAGGTGCACAAAAGAAACACAAAGAACAACGCCATGATATTGCTCAGGCTTTGACAGATGATGATATCAATATCTTGTTCGACAGGATGACTGAAGTGGCAAAGGAGAATAGAAGGAAAATGGAATATGAGACAATCCAAATATTCAGTAACGTCACCGACGTTCTGGATACGTTGTGTACGGAGGTAAAGAAGATCTGAATCTGGGCTCCATCGCAAAACACATCAGCGCGGGTCGAGGTTGGGAAAGAAGAGAAAGCACAAGATCAAGAAGCACCATTTCCCTTTGTGGAAATGGTAGTGAATATTTTTCCTCAATAAATTGCATTTGAGGAACCAGGAAGCAATGTCGAGCTTCCAAAGTTGGGGTATGTATACCTTAAGTTACATGCATTACCCATTTACATGTTGCACAGGATACAAGAGAGTGTTGCTAAGGAAACAAAATCAAGGAAAATCTCTCTCCTAGAATAAATGAAAGCATATAAGAACTAGGCAGCATCATTAAAGGATCTAAATGCTAAGCTTCAGCAAGACAAGGACCTGCTGAGACAGGAGAAAGAAAAATTTCAATGAGTTGTCAAAGTTATATTCCAAGCAGTGCTAGAGGCAAAGGTTATTGAAGAAATGAAAATAGAAGAGAAGGTACAGTGACTAGAGACGGTCATCTCCAGATACCGTCTTAAGGTGCAAGACTTAGAAGCGAAGTTAGTGCCCAGCACCCCACCTGAAGTCCTTGAGCAGCGAGGAGCAAAGATTTAGGAGGCTATTCAAAACCTTCAGGCCGCGAAATCCAAATCTATGCATATGTATGACGTTGTGTCGCAATTCTGGGATGTCCTATGTGAGGATGCTAAACTGCAGGAGATCTAGATGTAATTGGGTGTTGTTGAGGGAAAAATGATTACTTTGAGGGAGCAGTTGAAGAATCTCCCTCTAGTTTAGAGGATGACCAGGTCCAATGAGAGAAAACAGTTACAACATGAAGTTAACCAACTGATATTGCAGCATAGGCAGTGTACTGAGAGGGTCCAGACACTTTAGCCTAAGGAGCAACACATATAAAAGGATATTGGAAGTCACCATACTTCCATCCAGTCGGCAGTCACTCAGGATGTCGAAGTGAGCTAGAACCATATTACAGCAGACGTGGTGGAAACTGTTTGTCAAAATAGGGAAGAAGTCTAGCAGTTGGTCAAAGCCAGCAAAAGTCGTTATGAAGAGTTTTTGTCGAAGCTACAGGAACCTGACTCATAGCCTTGAAGTGGCTCAGGACGAGCCACATGTGAGATTTGGGGGCCTATTGGGTCCAATATTTTGGAAGTATAATTCTTGAAGAAACGAGTTAGTGTGGATGAAGGCAAAGTGGAACCAGTTCGACGCAAGGGTCAACTCCAACAAAGCGGCCAGGAAATGAGGAAAACGGTCATGTTGGTCGTGTCAATGGTCATAAGTTGAGTTAGTTAGTTAGAATTAGTACACACTGTAATAATGAGTGAGTTAGGAAGTTAGTGGGTTAGTGGGAGCTGGGAAAGCTTAGTGTGCCCTATAAACATGTATTAAGAAGGAATTTTTGGGGTTAATGTTTGAAGTATAGTTTACTGCTATGTAATAGAGATATCTGATGTATATGTTGAAGAAATTTTTGGATAAGCCGACTCGCTAATCTACAAGTTGTGTGCACATATCCATCGTATGACATGAAGAAATCTGTAAGCTCTACCTGAAGTGCTTATTTGGCTGTGACTCGAATAAAATACAAGCGCTTCTGTGGTTTTTCCCAGATGGGTTTCCACATTAAAACATTATTTCTTTATGTGTGTTAATGTTTTGGGATGTGATATGTGTCTTTTATTTTGTTGAATAAATATCAAATACATGATGGGATTAATTGTATGGAATGTGGATGTGAATGCATTAATTTGACTAAGTAATGGAACATGTCGATGTTATGAACTTGTTGAAGCTATGGTTTTTCGTTGTGTTGTAACAAAATATAATGATGAATGTAATGGTTGTCGAATGTTCCCCTTTTGTGCTGCAATAACTCTGGTTCATACAGTCCCCATAGATACTTTCAGTGAGACTTCATCTTCTCTATAGGTGTTTCCAAAAGGGATTTAATCTCTTTTGGGCCGGTGTTTGTGGATTGTGGAGTTTGTTGGTGGATGTCAAGTGTTGAACCCTGGTTGAAGTAAAAGTGCACCAACAGTGGACTTTACTGCTATGATAATACCTCTTTGAATTGAATTTGTATTTTGTATCCATAAACACACACCTTCAAACTGGATGCAACTTCTAAATATACTGGCATCCATGTCCTTCACCATTTTGCGCAGATACTTCTTCAAAGTGGTTTCCATATACTTCTTCACATTGTTGTAGGAATGTTGTATCCACTTTGACATCAATGACTCAAACTGAATTAGTTGAAACCCTCTTTGACATTAGTAGACATCAATGACAACCAAAGTTCAAAATTTATTGTGGTTTCCATGTAAATAAATCCATGAAGAAGATTGGCATGTATTGGAAGAGAGAAACTTCTCAACTAATGTGTGAAATGCAAAAGTATATACCTCCAAGATTTTTCAGTGCACATGAACACTACCTCATGCACCTAGTGGAGGAGATTGAAATATGTGGACCCATACAAACAAGGTTCATTTGGTTGGTGGAGAGGCACTTGAAAGCATTGAAGGATTTTTTTAGTCAAAGATCACATCCACATGGATCAATGGTTGAAGGCTATATGGTATATCAATCCACTATATATTTTAGTGAGTATTTTCTCCAAGTAGTGGAGGATGCCTATGTGCCTCTCCTTTGGGATGTCAATTCCAACAACAAATTTGAAGGGGAGGTGTTATTGGGGAAAGGTAGATGGATAACAGTGAAAGGTAATAAATATTATTATATTTACTATCTTTTTACATGCTTTTTGAAGCTTTCTAAATCTAATTTGTTCCTTCATCCAGGTAGTAGACAGTGGTATGCAATTCATTTATACATTGCAAATAATCTTGATTGAATGAATATATGGATAGAACAATGCAAATAAGTTTATTATACCTTATTATGGACTAGGGCAGAAAATCTTATTATAAGAGATTTTATGGATCATGATACAAATATGACCTAGAAGGAAATTGGTCTAGCATATGGTGCAAAAGATAGAAATGTAAGCAATATTTAAATTTGATTTTTACATTTCAAATCCCATTGTTGTGTTGTTTTTTGTCCCTCAAATTATCTTATGCATATAGTTATCAATTCATGACAATGCATTCTTAACATGCTTAGCATACAGGTGAAAATCTATGTGGAGTAATGGTAGAAAATATCCCACCAAGCAGTTGGATGATAAGAAGAAAACCTGTGACAGTGATATAACTACAATTTTCCAGGTTACTAATATTTCCCATAGGGGTGACAGACATCCAATCACATTGGATTTGAGGTACTATGTCTATTTGGAAGGCATAATGGATATAGACTTTAAATCATTCAAAGTGGTTCTCTTTAAGGTCAAGTGGTACAAACTATTGATACAAGGTGATGAATGGACTATTATTGATCATGATCATGGATTTACCATGATTAATACTACTAGGCATGAACCAAATACAATTCCCTATGTACTTCTAATGAGAAACTTGGTTATTTATTGTTAGATTTGATCCAATAGGAGAGCCTATAAAGTACATTTTTCCTAAAGAATATGTTTGTGATTAAGAAGAAGAAGATGTAGGGGATGAGGAAGAAGTGTACTTGGACAACGATGGGAATCAAGTTGACTAGACAATCATTGCCTCACATCTTATGCCTCATCTTGATGATGATGACTTAGTGCTATTCATCCTAGATGTTGTTATGGACAATCCTTACAATGATTCTGAAGGGTTGGATACAAATTTTTATCTTCATGAGTCAGATGTTTAATTGGATGAAGTTCAAGATCAATCAAATATGAATATGTAATAGATATTGTTTAATAAACTGATCAATGTATTGATTCGAATTGAGTACTTTAATTATTTATGTTCTTGATTCAAGCTCCTTCTTGATTCAGATATTGATTGTGAATTGAATCTCACCTACTATGTGACTTGGTTGGATAGTTCACATTGGATAAAGAGTTAAAGTATTTGTATTTTTACCCACATGACACTAATAAGATACACATGAATTCAAATTATCAATCCTAATATACACCTACGATACTAAACTAATCCATGGAATGTACCTATGAAACTAGTTTCATAGGCCACCTAAGCTATGCACATAACCACCTAACCTAATGTACTTATGCACACACCTAAATGTTTATATAAATAATTTACATTGTACACAATTATTGATATAAACATATAGATCCAATAAACTATGAGTACATGAGTATATAAATCCAATTAGAACTTGAGTTTACATGGAGATCACTTATGGTTTCTTTGTCCTAGCACAAAATATAAAAGGTTTAGGTATTAGGGAGTAGGGACTTTGCACCCTTACTAAGATCCCCTCAATGATAATTATGAGGCATGTCACTTCCCATTGCAGAAGTAATCAATGTAGGTGTATTATATCCACTCCTAGATAAACATGCTCATTTATTCAACTTCTTTTATCTAACACATCCTATGAAAAGACCAAATAGGAAAGCCAAAACACCACTACTAAACTTAGCACAACAAATCCAAAGCTTGATGGTTATGTCCTATACCCATATATTGGTAAGATAGCAAGGTTTCATCTTGTTTTCTACACATGTTGTAATTTACACATACACACACACACACATATCATAGTCAAAATTAATTACTTAATATTAAGTTACTATTTATAGGTCTTCCTATTCGACTAAGAACAATGAATTTAGATTGAAACACGTGTATAGATATGTAACAAAACTAAAATATCACCACATGAAATCCATACATATAGATATGTAACCTAATCAAAATATCATCACATGCACTCTTGGTGATTTTTGTACCTAGGAAGTGTTCCCATAGTGACTTTGTGCCTAAGTCACTTAAAAGGGGGAAAGTGACATGAAACTTGCATTAATTGACTTGAGATGAGCATTTAATTCACTTTAGATATTAAAGTGATGTTTTGATAAATTTAAGTGGTTTGTGAGTGAAATTAATTTTTATGGAGAGAAAAAGTGAATTATTCTCATCCATTGATCTTTTATCTCAAGAACCAATTAGGTCCCTTGGATCAAGATATCATTCATCTACCCTCATTAACCCAAAAAAAAGGCATGTTAGACCTAGAGAGGCACTTCAATTCTTGTTTCATGAGCATTTGGAGCAAGTCGAGTTTTGAAAGAGAGAGAGAAAACCCTGGCACAATTCCCAAGGAATTTTGAGTAGTAGGAAGAGTGAATCTGGCACGCATTGCTAGACATCTGCATAAGCAGTTAAGCAACATGAAAATCAAGGAAGAGGATGACAGCACAAGTTCCAATATTGCTGGCCTAATTTTCGAGAAACATGCAACATTTATGAGCAGTCCATACAGCATGTACCTGTAGCTGACTAGCATGATTTTCTAGGCTTAAGATGTCACAAATTTCTGTGTAATTAAATGCTGGAATAGTGGCACAAAAACTGAGGAGACTAGCCTGTACTATGCACAAGTTTCGAGTAGAAAACCGTAAAGGAGCAAGCAGTCTGTACAATACCTACAACATGCATTTTGAGGCTACCTTTGCACAGAATTCGAGGTTGTTTAAGGTATTGTATTCAAGGCTAGAATTTAGTCTATGTGGGTTGAGATAAGTAGTGACTATTGTGCCTTTAATTTTGTTGTACATTTCATTGAAGCAATAATAAAATTTATCTCTCAAACAGGTTTTCCCCTTAGGGGTTTTTTCCTGGGTAGTTAACCAAAATATCTGAGTCTAAAAAAAAAATTATGGTGTGAAATTGGCTTTCATTCTACTCTTAGAATTTGAAAAATTCTCCCTATGTTTCCAATTCATATTGTTTATGAGAAAACAATTCATATGCAACAATTATGTTCATTGGATTGGGCATTAAACAATGAGAAGCTAACTTGAAACTAGGTTAGGGAATATCAGTGGAAAATTTACATGGTATCAAAGCGTGGGGGCATAATTGTTGACTGTGATTTTCAGACCTTCAGGGAAACTTTCTTTTTCTCAGTGAGCATATTTTGGACTTTGAAATTTCAGTTAGGTGGCCACAGGGTTGAGTTTAGAGGATAGGTTGGATGGGACAACCAACTTCATTCCCTAGAAAGCAAGGATAGTGTTGATACTACATGAGAATGAGTTGTGGGATGACATAGTGAACGATACTCAAGCTAATCCAGTTAAAGTATCTGCAGCCACAAATGCAACAGCGTTGGAAGCCTTCAATAAGAAGGACATCAAGGCAAAGAGTATAATACTTGATGCGGTGAAGGATCATGTAATCCCACACTTTACCTCTAAGAACCGAGCTTATCTATTGTGGGATTCCTTAACCAACTTGTACCAAAGTTCCAATGAAAATCGGAAGATGGTACTAAGGGAGAAACTTAAGAGTATTAAACTGGACAAAGCTGAGGGTGTGACATACTACCTTACTAGGATTACCTAGGTGAGGGATGAGCTTGCAGTAGTTGAGGAGGTGGTGGCTGCCATTGAGCTAGTGTAGAAATCCTTGAATGGCATGACCAAGCCATGGGCTGTATTTGTGGAGGCCATTGTTTCCAGAGGGAACATGCCTTCTTGGGATCATCTCTGGGATGGCTTTGTTCAATAGGAGACTCGAAGAGGATTTGTGTAGGGGAGCTCTTTGAATAGTAAGGAGCATAAGGATAATGTGTCTTTGATATCCAAGGGGAAGAATAAGTCCAAGAAGGGACCCAAGGAGGGTGGGGCTAAGCAGCAGGGTGGACAGAAGAAATATTTGATCAAAGTCAAGTTTTTTTCTTTCCAAGGTTTTGGGAACTATGCTGGACAGTGCCTTAACAAGAAGAAGAAGAAGCCGACAGCAGCATCAGCTTATATCGATGAGTATGCAACAATATTTGAGAGATATTTTTATCTTTGTGTTGGTCATCCAGAGAGAGAATCTATTACCATCACATATATGGAGGATGAGAGAGATTATTCCTTATTGATTGGCCATTCTTTGGGTGCATCCAAAACCACTAGAAATTGGTGCATTGATAGTGGAGCTTCAATCCATATGACAGGTGCACGTGAGATGTTTTTAGATTTCACATATACATGCTTGGACATGGAGGTAGTGTTGGGGGATGACATGGTTTTTAGAAAATTTGGATGTGGCACTGTTACCTTTTAGAGGGAGTCTATGAGTCCCACGACTTTGCAGTATGTCTTGTATGTCCCTAAGCTGAAGAAGAACTTGGTTTTAGTTTCCACAATCAAGGATAGAGGACTTGGGGTGTACTTCCTTGATGGACATGTGCAAGTTTTTCCCAAGGCATAAATACCATCTACTTCCTTTTCTATTGGAGTCATATGTGGGAATTTGTACAAGCTCTTATTTCAGCCTTTACATGCTTTGGCACACAACAATAGCAATGATCTATGTGAGTTGTGGCATAGGAGGATGGATCACTTGCATCATCCATCTTTGCTAATGTTGAGATATATGGTGACTGGGTTGCATGAGTTCATCATAGAGCATAGTGATGTATGGGTGGGTGTGCTTTGGGAAAGTACACCAAGATTGTTTTTCCTGACAGTGACAATAGATCAGCAGGGATTCTTGACTTGATACATTCTAACTTGTGTGGTCCTATTTCTTTTGTTTTGTTGACCAGTTTTGCATACTATGTTTCATTTATTGATGACTACTCCAGGAAGAACTAGATCTATTTTCTGAAGAGCAATAAATCGGAAGAAGTGTTGCAAAGGTTCCAAGAGTTCAAAGCTCTTATGGAGAACCAGAAAGGGAGGAGGATTAGGGTGTTGAGATCAGATAATGGGAGTGAGTATACCTCCAATGCATTCGATGATTTTTGTGCACGGGGGGGAATCAAGAGGTAGTTGATGGTACCATACACTCTAGAGCATATAGGAGTGGCGAAGAGAAAGAACAGGGCCATTTTGGGAGCAACGAGAGCTACCGTACATGATCAGAGTCTTCCACTCTTTATTTGGGATACGGCATGTATCAAATCTATTTACATTTAGAACAGGAGTCCTCACAGTGCCATAGGTGTAAGACCCCTGAGGATATGTTCACAGGTAAGAGGCTCAAGGTTGTCCATTTAAGTATTTTTGGTTGCCTAAATTATTCTCATGTCGCTTCAGAGAAGAGGACAAAGTTGGATCCCACTACAGAGAGGGGCATCTTTGTGGGTTATGATGAGACTTAAAAGTCCTTCCGCATTTATATTCCCTTGCATAGGAAAGTTGTTGTGAGGAGGAAGGTGATATTTGAGGAGGATCGGGCCTTCAGTAAGTCTTGTGAGTCAGAGCAGAGGGAGCAGCAGACTTCCACACCTAAGGTGATTACTCAGAGTCCAGACTCATGGAGTGTAGGTTCATCAGTATCATGGATGAATAGTCCACCAGTTACAGGTGCTTCAAGTTCAGGGAAATAGGTCACAAGTCAATATGGTACAGGTTCAAGTTCTCGAGTTACAAGTTCACCGGTTCTAGCTTCCGGTTCACATGAGTCACCGGCTTCTAGTTCACAGGTTCATGGGTCACCACCTATAGGAGGTTCTACTATAGAGTCTTGGTCCTTAGAGGATGATGCACCAGTTTGGGAGGATCCTTGAGGAAAGAGGAAGCCCAACTGGCTTAGAGACACCTTGAAGGAAGAAAAGCCAGTTGGAGATCCCAAGAGATATGTTCAAGAGATAAATATGCCTGACATGTATGGTATGGCTTTGGTAGTTAGTTTTCATGATTCACAACCTTCCACTTTTGAAGAGGCATTAGGGGAGTTTTGAGGTAAAAAATGGGCCTCAAAAAAAATAATGTACCATAAAAATTCACTTTATAAGAACCAATACGATTCAAGATGATGATGTCAACTATAAGGGTAAAATTTGTAAAACAAATTGGAGGGAAAAAGAAAAAACTATTTTTTCTTATCGTATTTTTGACATATCTCCTTAACGATTTACCCAAATTTCAAGTTTGGGTAGTCGTTGGATGCGGATTTTAATTCCGCATCCAACCCATACCCACACTGCATACTTCTGAGGCACCCACAACATGAAAAAATGAAAATTTCAATACAAAACATATTTTAATATTTTTAAAAAACTATTTTTTCTTATCGTATTTTTGACATATCTGCTTAACGATTTACTCAAATTTCAAGTTTGGGCACTCGTTGGATGCAGATTTTAATTCTGCATCCAACCCATACCCACACTTCATACTTCTGAGGTACAAATATGTTTTTATTGAAATTTTCATTTTTTCATGTCGTGGGTGCCTCAGAAGTATGCAATGTGGGTATGGGTTGGATGCGGAATTAAAATCCGCATCCAACGAGTGCCCAAACTTGAAATTTGGGTAAACCGTTAAGGAGATATGTCAAAAATACGATAAGAAAAATTACTTTTTCTTTTTCCTCTCGAAAATTTAGAACTCTTATTTTATTATTAAAACTCTTATTTTATTATTTCCCTTAGGAGGCCCATTTTAGACCTCAAAACTCCCCTAATGCATCCCAGCATCATGTGTGGAGAGATGCCATGATGGAAGAGTACCATTCGAACATGAAGAATGATGTTTGGGAGATTGTATTGATACATGAGGGGAAGTCAATAGTGACTTCTCGATGGATTTACAAGATCAAGCATGCTACATATGGTAGTGTGGAAAAGTAAAAAGTTTGGTTTGTGGCACGGGGGTTCTCGCAAGTAGAGGGATTTGATTACGATGATACCTTTACACTGGTTGCTTACTACTCTTCGATCAAGGTAGTGATCTCCATTGCAGCGGAGATGGGTTGGAAGATCCACCAAATGGATGTGAAGACTACATTTCTCAATGGGATTCTACAGGAGAAGGTGTATATTGAGAAGCCAGAGGGATTTGAGATTCATGGGAGAGAGTCTCATGTTTGTAGGTTGAAGAAGGTTTTGTATGGGATGAAGCAAGATCCTTGAGATTGGTACTCGAGGATAGACTCTTATTTGTTGTCGATGGGTTTTCAAAAGCGTGAGGTAGATCCAAATCTTTACTACATCATGGTTGGTGATGACCCGCTCATTCTTATGCTCTATGTGGATGAATTTTTCATTACAGGTGAGGAGAGGCTCATTACAACATGCAAGAGAGGTCTTGCTTCAGAGTATGATATGACGGACATTGGGCTAATGCATTATTTTATGGGATTAGAAGTTTGGCAGGATCCTTGACATATTTTAATAGGACAGAGGAAGTATGCAGTTGATATTCTAAGGAGATTTCAGATGGAGGACTATAGGCTTATGGTCACTCCAATGATCACCAACTATAATAATATTCATGCTTATGAGGGAGAGTTGGTGGATCCTAAATTATATCATAAGCCCATTAGTTCTTTAATGTATCTGGTCAACACCAAGCTAGACTTGTGTTTTGCGGTGAACACTCTCAGTCAGTTTATAGTGGATCCTAGGAGAGTGCACTGGGTAGCCATGAAACATGTGTTGAAATATATTACTGGGACAGTGGATTATGGTATGGACTATAGGAGGACAGATGGTGTTAGTTTGGCTGGCTTCATGGATTCAGATTGGGAAAGCGGTGTGAGGGACTGGAAGATCACTTTCGATTGTTGTTTCAGTTTGGGATCAATAGCAGTGTCGTGGTTCAGTTTAACATCACCATTAATTGTTTTATGATGTTTGAGAGTAGTTCCAACCTCACTAGATTTCATATGCAAAACGTAGAAAAAATTTATCCCTTTTAGAGTTCAACAGACTTCAGGATTTAAGGATTGCAATGTTTCCACTAGATTCTATCATATATGAGGGTATGGGATTGGCATGTAATCAAGCACATCAACCCCTCTATGTACCTTGACGTTGGTGGTGTTGATTGTTGAAATCCTATGTCTTGGATGGACTTGGACCCACTTCCACAACCATATGATGTAAACATTGGTGGGCTAGGTGCCTTTAGGCCCAAGGGAATCAAGCCAAGATTGGGATCCCTATTTTCAGTCTAATTTTTATTGAGGACATAGATGATGACTCTGCCTCTAACCACGGGGATTCAAATGATTATGTTATATGATTATATTGTAGAGTCTAAAGTTTAGACTATAGTTATATGCTTATATTTTGACTATAGAGGCCATTTATACCCTATTTATTAATGTACGTTCACATATGGGTTGAAATCGGTGTTATTTTGGTTGTATGCACTCTTACTTGATATATACATGAGAAAATTTTCATGTGTATAATGGTTTGAATTCTCATGGATGCACATGACTATATGTGTGTGTGTGTGTGTAAACCCCCATTTCATTAAATTTAGACATCCTAGTGAGAATCTGGACTTATAACATGTTTCGAAAGTGTGACTATTGATTTTCCATCATGTGATTATCGGTTTTCATAAGTGTGATTATCAGTTTCCATAAATGCGATCATCAGCTTCTGGAAGTGTGATGATCGGTTTCCAAAAGTATGATTAATGGTTTTTTAAAGTGTCATTATTGGCTTCCAGTAGTGTGAATATTGGTTTCTAATGTTGTGATGATCAATTTCCAAAATTTTCATTATCATTTTAAAAGCTTCTCATAATAAGTGTAAAAATTACTCTCATTATTGGATTCCTAAGTTCAACATGTGAAAATCCTCACAGCAGATCTAAAAGATGATGTATACCTCACAAGAAAGTAATTGATTAAGCAAGAAAATAGAAGAAGAGTGGTCAATGCAGTATAATGAGCAACAAAATAATAATACAGTAGAACTTGGATAGAATAAAAAATGCTTCACACACACTAATTAATTAATCACAATATGGACAAATAAATAGTACAATGCATGAGGATTCGAATGCCTAAGGTGGCAATTCGAATTAGCCTACATGGAGTGATCAAAAGATCACTGGAGTGTCATCAGAGCACAACTAGTAGTCTATCTCATCATCAGTGGAGTCATCAATGCACAAGTAACTATCAACCGTCAGTCAAACTGAGTCTAACTGAGTGTGGTAGGTGTAACTGATTGTAACTGGTACATGGAGACACTAACTAAATGAAGGAGGCTCAGTGGAGGGTGCATGAGGAGCTAACTGAATTCAGAATGGACAGTCAAGTCTCACTGGATGTCCATCGGAGTGATATAGTCAGTTGAGAGTCAGTCTAGCCTTAAATCAAGGAGAGAACTGAAGATAACTGAAGATAACTGAATGGTAGGTAAGGAAGGGCGCCTTTCTCAATTGGTAGATGAAAGGAGGGTGCACTAAGCTCTAGGAGGGCTAAAACTAAGTGGAAAGAAGCTCCGGGGGCTAGCTAACTGAGGGCTAGGTGTTGGGACTGATGACTGGGATGCATGCATGTTGAAATATTGTAACTTCAAAGAATATTATATTTGTATATTATTTATTCCGGAGATGTTCCATACCTCCGATGTGATTATACTATAAATCCGGAGATGTTTATTCCTCCGAGTTGGGTGTGGTAACTAGGGTTATTATACCCACCATGTGGGGGTCGGCCCATTCAGTTATAATGGGGTATTTAACCTAATGGTTAAATACGAGCCTACATGTACTTGTGTAAAATACATATCAGAGTAGTGTATAAATAGAGGAGGTGTGTTCCTCATTTGATACACTCACACACTTGAGGATAGCGCACTTGTGGAGGAGAGGTCTGCTATTGTGGAGGAGGAGATCATGTCTCAGGGTTTCATCTTTGTATATTGCTGGTCATCTATATTGAGGAAGCTTTGCTGGGTTTTCTACCCCATGAGGGTTTCCCATGATAAATCTCTGTCTCTTGTGTTTATGCTGTGCTTGTTGTTTCTTCAGTGATCCTGTATATGCCATTATTGTGAAATGGAATGTAATGCTTCTATTTTCTATCTTAGCATATTAAATTTTAACATGGTATCAGAGCTAACCTGAAGGAAGACAAGGTATGGCACTAACGACACTTCCTTTACTTACGACAATTTGAAGGTTAGGGTTTTACATAGCAAAAACCAGTCATCGTAGCACTTTCGCTATAAATCCGTTTTGGCGAAGTTTTCGGATCTGAAATTGTTACAGGACGAATATTAAATCTCCAGGTACCTTGTGTCCAAAGGAAAACCTCTAATTCGTTGTACTTTGTGATTTATGATCAGTACAATTTAGGGTTTCTGCCTCTTCCAGATCCCAGTCAAATTCAGGTGACCTAGGAAAAAAGGTCATAACTTGGGCTAGGAAGATCCAAATGAAATTTCGTAAAAAGTGACAGGTAGTACACAGACTGTACTATCTCAAGAAACTTTTTCAGAGGCCGAAATTGAACCAGTGACACGTGGCATGCCGTACAAGTGCGCTCTCTTGTTTTATCCCATAAACAGGTCACGTTGCGACACTTGGCATAACTCTCTCTCAGAGAGTCCAATTGAGGTCATACCTGTCAGGATGGAAAGATAACAGGTAGATCTATCTCAGGAAAAGTGTTCAGAGGCCGAAGTTCAAACAGTGACACGTGGCATGGTGTAGAAGTTCGCTCTCCTGTTTTATCCCATAAACAGGTCACGTTGCGACACTTGGCATAACTTTCTCTCAGAAAACCCAATTGAGTTCAGACCTGTCAGGATGGAAAGATGAAAGGTCAGGCTACTGCAGAAAAAGGGTTTCAGACCCTGTGGAGCAAAAATTTCAGATTTATAGCAGAAACAATCAGGTGCATATTTCTGTCAAAACAGAATTATTTTTGGAGCACCTTTATTCATGGCTTCCGGAATTTAGGGTTTCGGAGAAAGTTAGAATTTTTGGAATCGGAGTCCACGGATGAATGCAAATCAGAAAAATCGAAATTTAGAGACCAAGTTCGAATTTTTTGGTTGGGTGGAAGACCGGGCTTGATCAAACCCCAGTTCGGGATTTTGATCGGAAAGATGGAAAATTAGGGCTTCAACAAAAGTTGGAATTTTTGAAGTCTGTAACCACGGCTGGAAACTCCTAAGAAAAATAATAGTTTAGAGCCTTGGATTGAACCTTTTGTTTGGGCAGAAGGGTGGGCTTCATCAAACCCTAGTTCGGGATCCTGTCCAGAAGATCCAGAAGTTTCAAAGGCAATTTTGAGGGGTCAAATTTTGGAAATTCCAAAGTTGAAGTATGCTAGTTTGATCAACTCAGCAAGACATATTCTTTCATCCATTGAGAAGTGTGAAAGTCAAAGGTTGAATCTTTAGGGGTTTCTCTAGAAAACCCTAATTAAGCTCCAGATCAAGTTTCAGGGGGAGTTGAGGCTAAGGCCTTACATAAGAAGACTACAAGAAGTCTCAACAGGTATGACTTAAGGAGGCTCAGGTATGTCTTGAAATCTAATTCTTGATTAAGTTCATGATGTGTTTGTCTTCATATTATTTGTTAGTACAATCTTGATTAATGTTAGACTTATCTTATCACCCTAGTAACAGTATGAATGCATGTGAATGATTGAAGACATTCATTGATTAGGATTATATGATTGTACTAATGCATTATGGTGTTGTGTGAGGTTGATGTTGTCTGCTAACAAGATACAGGTACATCACAAAAGACAAATCAAGTTCCATGACCATGACCACATGAAGACAAAGACTCATCCATAATCTTTGTTCTACTTACGAGGTATGTATGACCTTGTTGTATTATGCTTAACCTATGAGACATGCAGGTTCTAGCTCAGGATCTCTAAATCATTGAAGAGATTGTTTAGGTATGTTGTACATAACTAAGTAGGTATACTAATCCAGGTATGTTTCCCATGAATCTTACCTTGTGTTAAGATCCCTTATATAAGTATACTTGGTATGATTGGTTATGCTTATTCATAAAGTTAGTAATCAAGGGATTATGCATATTATGTCTTTTATCTTGATTGATGATATGCATGAGTAAAACAAGACTTCCCTGAAATCTTGAATACTAATGTTTATTAACTATAATCATGACTATACATTCTCAAGATTATTTAGAACTATAATGTTTTGATAACATTTAGAACATACTAATGGGTGTATGTTTGTGTATGAGATCATGAGGATGACACATGAACATGCACAGTTGTACAGAATGAATAGAAGTTCAAAAGATATATAGAAGATCAAGCGGGAGGCAACCACACAAACATAAAAGATAAGTATTTGAGTTGTTATTTGAAATAGAAAATGATATTGCCTGTAATAGATTGTATGCATATTTGTATTCCTATAATATATCATGCTGAGTGTAAATATTCATAGAACATTGAACAGTATACTACTAATATGCATATGATTGGTAAGTTGGACAAACATTCCATTGTTGCTTGTCTAGAATGAAACCTCTTTGCTGACATGCTGAGAGTTGTGCACACTCTCGATAGTATGTTCTGGTAGAGATGGAAGGCATCTAGATAGCCACTGTATGCATACAGGATATGGGAAAGTGTTGTGCCAAAGTATTGGTCAAAATAGTTGCATCACTATGTAAATGATATCTGTATGCATAATAGGTTATCATGTCAATATGATTTGATGATTATGAAGTATTACTAATCATGTACTTAATTTTGATTTGTAGGAAAGGTCACCGTACAAGTGGTGGATGTTCAAACAAGAAGATTTACAAATCAAAAAAAATATAGAAGGCTCATGGCTAGAAGATTCTCTTAGAAAGGGGAAGAGAATCATGACAAGATGTTTGCTCCAAGTATGGTGTAATTAAAGAAGAAGTGTGAATCAGGTTCTGTATAGGTACCTAGGATCGATAATAAATTGATAAGCTTAATGATCACCATGGGTGATGTGGATCTCAACCTTTGCTACAAGGTTGAATATGATTTCTATACACAGATGACATGGATGCAAGAAGGAACTCACCACAGAGTTCGAATGATATTGAGGCTCATATCAGTAGACCCATCTGATGAGAGATGGCACAGATAGATGACTGTAGAAATGAAATTGAAAGATCTCAGATTGATGCATTACTTTCTAGGTCTAAAAGTATGGAAAGTCTCAGAAGGAATCTCTCTCAACCAGAGAAAGTATGCTGAGAAATCTTGAGAAGACTTGATATGTTGGAGTGGCCACTCTTATGGATTCCAACTTGAAGTTGTTAGGAGTTGACTCATCAGAGTTAGTGGATACAACTCTGTACAGTAAAATTATTGGGTCATTGATGTATCTAACATATACTAGGTTAGATATATGCTTTGTTGTGAACACCTTGAGTCAGTATCTAGTGGAAACTAGATGTGTTCACCCGATAGTTTCAAAGCATGTCATGAGGTACATAAAGGATATGATAGACTTTGATCTATGCTATCTTGGAGATCATGACTTCAGATGACTACTCAGATGCTGATTGGGAAGAAAGTGTATCAGACAGGAAGAACACATCGAGAGGATGTTATTGTCTGGGATTAGCCATGATCTCGTGGTTTAGCTGGAAGCAGTCTAGTGTGGCTCTCAGCACAAGCGGAATATATGGTTGCTTTCTCTACTTGTTGTGAAGAAGTTTGGCTTCAGGATTGTTTGACTTAGAGATAGAACCAACTGTGATCCTATGTGATAAATAGAGTTGTATCAGGATGACATAGATTCTAGTGTTCCATGATAAGTCAAAGAACATAGGGAACTAACAAGATATGACACAGAAAGGAACTATAAAGTGAAGAAGTTACCAAACTTCTGTCTCAGGTGAAATTTGAATACTTCCGAGACAAGCTTGGTGTAGTTCAAAAGGACCCTCCTCGAAAGGGGGAGTAGTATAGTCACTGTTGATGAGATTGTCTCATCGAACAACAAGGTCGATGATGAGGTAACCTGTTCTCTACACCTAGATACTTAGAAATATTTAGATTTAGGACTCTTATACTTAGAATACTTAGTTTTACTTATACATGCTTTTGATGTTATATGTATTAGTAAGAATACATGCTTTTGATGATAGATGTATTGATGAGAATACATGTGGGGATTGTATCATCCCTGGACTTCGGTCCCTGAATAGATCCGTAGACGTATGGTCTCCGAAAATGAAGTCCTTAGTGGACAGGTGGGGATTGTATCATCCCTGGACTTCGGTCCCTTAATAGATCCGTAGACATATGGTCTCCGAAAATGAAGTCCTTAGTGGACAGGTGGGGATTGTATCATCCCTGGACTTCGGTCCCTGAATAGATCCGTAGACGTATGGTCTCTGAAAATGAAGTCCTTAGTGGACAGGTAGGGGATTGGATCATCCCTGGACTTTCAGTCCTAAAGAGAGCCGTAGACATGAGGTCTCCGAGAATGAAGTCCTTAGTGGACAGTTGAGGGGATTGGATCATCCCTGGACTTTCAGTCCTAAAGAGAGCCGTAGACGTGAGGTCTCTGAGAATGAAGTCCTTAGTGGACAGTTGAGGGGATCGGATCATCCCTGGACTTTCAGTCCTAAAGAGAGCCGTAGACGTGAGGTCTCCGAGAATGAAGTCCTTAGTGGACAGTTGAGGGGATCGGATCATCCCTGGACTTTCAGTCCTAAAGAGAGTCGTAGACGTGAGGTCTCCGAGAATGAAGTCCTTAGTGGACAGTTGAGGGGATTGGATCATCCCTGGACTTTCAGTCCTAAAGAGAGCCGTAGACGTATGGTCTCCGAAAAGTGGGGATTGTATCATCCCCGGACTTAGGTCCCTGAATTGATCCGTAGACGTGAGGTCTCCGAGAAGTGGGGATTGTATCATCCCCGGACTTAGGTCCCTGAATTGATCCGTAGACGTGAGGTCTCCGAGAAGTGGGGATTGTATCATCCCCGGACTTAGGTCCCTGAATTGATCCGTAGACGTGAGGTCTCCGAGAAGTGGGGATTGTATCATCCCCAGACTTAGGTCCCTGAATTGATCCGTAGACGTGAGGTCTCCGAGAAGTGGGGATTGTATCATCCCCGGACTTAGGTCCCTGAATTGATCCGTAGACGTGAGGTCTCCGAGAAGTGGGGATTGTATCATCCCCGGACTTAGGTCCCTGAATTGATCCGTAGACGTGAGGTCTCCGAGAAGTGGGGATTGTATCATCCCCGGACTGCAGTCCCTGAATTGATCCGTAGACGTATGGTCTCCGAGAAGTGGGGATTGTATCATCCCCAGACTTCGGTCCCTGAATTGATCCGTAGACGTATGGTCTCCGAGAAAGTGATTTTTGATGTGGTTACTTGTATCGGTAGGATACTTGTATTGATGATGTGGTTACTTGTATCGGTAGGATACTTGTATTGATGATGTGGTTACTTGTATCGGTAGGATACTTGTATTGATGATGTGGTTACTTGTATCGGTAGGATACTTGTATTGATGACGTGGTTACTTGTATCGGTAGGATACTAGTATTGATGACGTGGTTACTTGTATCGGTATGGATACTTGTATTGATGATGTGGTTACTTGTATCGGTAGGATACATGTATTGATGACATGATTACTTGTATCAGTATGGATACTTGTATTGATGATATGTATACTTGTATTGGCATGAATACTTGTACTAATGATGTGGATACTTGTATTGTTATGGATACCTGTGTTGATGACGATGCTGACGATCGTGTGATGACGATACTGATGATCGTGTGATGACGATGCTGATGATCGTGTGATGACGATGCTGATGATCGTGAGATGACGATGCTGATGATCGTGTGATGACGATGCTGATGATCGTGTGATGACGATGCTGATGATCGTGAGATGACGATGTTGATGATCGTGTGATGACGATGCTGATGATCGTGAGATGACGATGCTGATGATCGTGTGATGACGATGCTGATGATCGTGTGATGACGATGCTGATGATCGTGTGATGACGATGCTGATGATCGTGTGATGACGATGCTAATGATCGTGAGATGATGATACTGATGATCGTGAGGATCCAGATGTTGATGTTGTTGTAGTTGTTCGAGTGCTGCAGAAGATAAAGACTCAGTACTGAAGATGTTGATGTTCCAGTATTGAAGATGTTCCAGTAACTGCTTGAGTTACTGATGATGTTGAGAAAGCTTCCAATGATTTATAGATGTATCATGTATGATGTTGATGACTCCTTGCTCGTGCAGATACTGTTATAATATCCTTCTCGTTAAGGGGGAGTGTTGAAATATTGTAACTTCAAAGAATATTATATTTGTATATTATTTATTCCGGAGATGTTCCATACCTCCGATGTGATTATACTATAAATCCGGAGATGTTTATTCCTCCGAGTTGGGTGTGGTAACTAGGGTTATTAGACCCACCATGTGGGGGTCGGCCCATTCATTAGACCCACCATGTGGGGGTCGGCCCATTCAGTTATAATGGGGTATTTAACCTAATGGTTAAATACGAGCCTACATGTACTTGTGTAAAATACATATCAGAGTAGTGTATAAATGGAGGAGGTGTGTTCCTCATTTGATACACTCACACACTTGAGGATAGCGCACTTGTGGAGGAGAGGTCTGCTATTGTGGAGGAGGAGATCATGTCTCAGGGTTTCATCTTTGTATATTGCTGGTCATCTATATTGAGGAAGCTTTGCTGGGTTTTCTACCCCATGAGGGTTTCCCAGGATAAATCTCTGTCTCTTGTGTTTATGCTGTGCTTGTTGTTTCTTCAGTGATCCTGTATATGCCATTATTGTGAAATGGAATGTAATGCTGCTATTTTCTGTCTTAGCATATTGAATTTTAACAATGCAAACCCTAAAAGTGCATGCATGACTGAGAATGAAAAGGATGAAAATGCTACTAGGACTAGGATGGAGTATAGGAATATCCTAACACCCCCCCTTAATCCATCCTGGGCCCTGGTAACTAAGACCAAAGGTCACCCAATACAATGAATAATAATAACAGTCAATAAACCAAGGAAATGGGGAAAATTTCATGGGAAAAATACCCCCCCCTCAAAATAGACTGTAAGGCACACACAAAAATAAATGCTCCAAACTCAAGTAGGTGTGATGCTTGGTCATATGTCTGGAGGTATCTTCTTCTTGGGAAGAAGTGGATCATGCTCAAAAAGCATGTGTTTGTAGTTGCTCTTCAGATCGAATATGATGAGAACAAATCTAGTAGTATGAGGATGATCCTTGAACCTGTGATTCGAATTAGTTGAGGTAGGATCAAATCTATGAATGTGCAGAGAGTCTTTTGTCTTCTCCTTCGAACCATCATGGGTGAGATTATGCCAAAAAGAACCATCAAATAATAATGATTGCTTGGAATCCAAATCAGCTCCAAGACTTGATAAATGGTTTATTGAGATCTCCTTTGAACCACTAGGGGTGAGATCAAAACCATCATATGCATGAGAAATTATCCCAAGTAGTAATTGCTTAGAATACAAATTAGATCCAAGACTTGAATCATGGTTTCTTGAGATCTCCTTTAAACCATAAGAGGTGAGATCAAAACCAGTAATTGCATGAGAAATTATCCCAAGCAAATGGCCATGGTTTCTTGAGATCTCCTTTGAACCAGCAAGGGTGAGATCAAAACCATGATGTGCATGAGAAATTATCCCAAGCGAATGGCAATGGACATATTCTTCAATAACCTTCTGAAAGCATGGAATAATGATCATATAGTAGTAAATAAGAGGTGATTGCTTGAGGAGAGCAAATGCATTACCTCCAATAGCTGATTTGACCTCCGAAACATTCAATAGATCATGATGCAGACCAACAGACTCTGGTGCAAGAGAGGATTTAGGACCTTTTGCAATATCTAGAGTGTGAGTTGGCACATAAAGAGAAGAAATTTGGAGCATGAGTGTAGAATCTGCAAGTTCTTCTTTGTGGACAACTTCAATATGAGATGTGTTTGATACTAGTTCATGATTAATGAGATCATCAAGGAGGGCGAATGCATCACTTTGCTTGTTCTCGAAAGGGTTTGGACCAATTCCTTCATTCTGTATGCCAAAACTTTCATCCATGTGAGCCCATATCTCTTTTGGAGTTTCAATATCAATGAATTGGTGTATCATGTATAGAGGCATAGCAAACATCATGGTTGCACAAGCTCTGTCACCTTCAATTAACTAGTCATACTCTTCTTCAGAGGATTTGAACTCTCTTTCAAAACAAGAGACCATTTCTCTTCAAATGTGCTATCATATTCGGTTTCCATTCATCATAGTTGAATAGAGAAAGAAGATCATAGTTAAATGGAGAAAGAGGAGGGATTTCTTCTGAATACATTGAAGCTGTAGAAGACCTGCAAAAAATAATAGAAATATCTGCAACTGCTACTGCTGCAAAAATGCAGAAACAGCTGCAACTGCTGCACTCGAAATCTTGATAATAACTTGCAAAAAACTCTCAGGAATGGAGATAAACAATACTCTCAACATGTTCTAATACCATGTAAAAATCCTCACAACAGATCTAAGAGATGATGTATACCTCACAAGAAAGTAATTGATTAAGCAAGAAAATAGAAGAAGAGTGGTCAATGCAGTATAATGAGCAAAAGAATAATAATACAGTAGAACTCAGATAGAAGCAAAAATACTTCACACTCACTAATTAATTAATCACAATATGGAAAAATAAATAGTACAACGCATGAGGATTTGAATGCCTAAGGTGGCAATTCAAATTAGCCTTCATGGAGTGATTAAAAGATCACTGGAGTGTCATCGAAACACAACTAGTAGTCTATCTCATCATCAGTGGAGTCATCAATGCACAAGTAACTGTCAACCGTCAGTTAAACTGAGTCTAACTGAGTGTGGTAGGTGTAACTTGTTGTAACTGGTACATGGAAACACTAACTGAATGAAAGAGGATCAGTGGAGGGCGCATGAGGAGCTAATTGAAGTCAGAATGGGCAATCAAGTCTCACTGGAGGTCCATCGGAGTGATACAGTCAGTTGAGAGTCAGTCTAGCCTTAAATCAAGGTGAGAACTGAAGATAACTGAATGGTAGGTAAGGAAGGGTGCCTTTCTCAACTGGTAGATGAAAGGAGGGCGCACTAAGCTCTAGGAGGACTAAAACTGAGTGGAAAGAAGCTTCGGGGGCTAGCTAATTGAGGGCTAGGTGCTGGGACTTATGACTGGGATGCATGCAAACCCTAAATAATGCACGCAAACCCTAAAAATGCATGCATGATTGAGAATGCAAAGGATGAAAATGCTAGTAGGACTAGGATGGAGTATAGGAATATCCTAACACATGTCTTTTTTAATATTCACATAATTATGTCATTTACAATGACGAAAGTATCTTGTATAGTGAGAAAGGACACGTGCTCTTTCTTCTCACCATCAACATTCCTAAATTTTAATTCCAATCACATGAATTACTAAATTGTGGGAAAGGGCTTGGGCTCTTTCTCCTCAAGATTTTTTGCTTTGCTACGACCAAAATTATACATATGATGAAATAAAAACCCATATCTCATTTTCCATTGATAATTAAAGCATATTATAAATTGTTTTCCTAGTATGGCAATAGTAATTTGGAGATAAATTATACAGATGATGAAATAAAAACCAATATCTCATTTTCCATTGATAAATAAAGCATATTACAAATTGTTTTCCTGGTATGGCACTAGTAATTTGGATAGAAATTACATTTCAAATCGAGATAAATAGGCTTGTTATATTTCTTCAAACATAGCAAGAATGCATCGTTTATCATCACACAAATTTGATTGCCACTTGATGTTGATATATCTTAATGGCCATGTGTCCTTTTTCATTTATTTTTACCTTGTATTCCTTTGCATCCGCTTGTAATTTCCAGGCCCATATTATACTATCCACGTCAATGATATCATCTTGATCTCGTCCAACTATCCACTCTTTAATTTTTCTATCCCATCATGCATATCCTCCATTGGGTTTCCACCATTGTACTAAAACCTGGTATGTCTCCACATCATCCATGTCTGTGTAGACATCACTTAAGTCCCTCCCCAACTATATTGGCTTACTATCACTTGGTCGTACAGTGAGCATATGACCTTTCTTCACATCTTTTATTGGATCAAATTATTTTGTGGGCTTGTTGCAGGAAGTGTCAGAGATTAAGATCTAGCTATACTAGCTTACCTATCTAAGCAACAATAACATATCAACATGAACATAAAGAGACCAAGAAAAGGACAACACCAGATATACGTGGTTCACCAAATTGGGCTACATCCACGGGAAGGGTTTCATCTTCCATTAATATGAAAAATATCTCAAAGATTACATGGCATCCTCGCATATGCATCACATCAAGCTCCATCAATCAATGTGTGTACAAATTACATACACAACATGTGATGTGTGATGAATTACAATCAACACATATGCAAAAAGGTCTCCTTCACCTCTCTTATATACTAAGAGGTTTGGATTATAAAGCATCCCATAATACATGTGGGATAAATGAATTTCCTCCTCTTTATATAGAGAATGGTTACAAATCATATAATTACAATGATGCATGTGGCATAACTCTATTTTATAACATTAGAGTTATTTTATGCCTTTAAATGATATTTTACCAATATATCACATAAGTCATCATTATATATTCTAACAGGAAGGACCCACATATATTTCATCTTTAGTAGGGACTCTTTGACCCAAGTAATCCTCCATGAGATAAGGTGGTTGTTGAATATCATTGTTGGTTTTTTATTCTTGTCTTGTATTAGGCCAAAAGGAACCTCTTGGCCTTATCTGATTAACTAACGGCACATCTAAAGCCCCCAAAACATGTTGCCAGTATGTTATCTTTGGAAGCCATAATTCTCCCCCTCCATCTTCCATTGTTGCACTGAAATGAGTAATATATGACTTTATTCCATCTTTCTTCAAATCTTCAATGTCTTTTAGTGTTTTGAATGGCGAAACTGAAGGTTCCCCCATAGGTAAGTCTGGTTTTTCATCGGCCCCATTTTTCCATATATTTATGCAATGAGACCAATGTTCATCTCTAATAGTTTCCCTATATTGCATTACAAGGGTTCCATCAACCATATTGAATTTGAAGTATTGGGGGGATTTTATACCCACAATTTTCTGACTTCCATCCAGTAAGTGTTTTCCCACAAAGGCCTTAAAGTCATAAACCTCCTCGATCAAGTATGGCATGAAATTACAATCATCTCGAACTGTTCTATATATATCCATTATTTGTGGTAGTGATAATATATTTTGTCTCTTCAGTTGAGCCAACAACCTCTCGTATGTTCCATCTATATCTTCCTGAGTGTGTCCAACTTGAAGGAAGCTTACATATACACTTTTAAAAATAATCTTTGTTATGAGAATGGATGCAAAAGAAAATAGGTAATGATTCTTGTTCTAACGTCCACAATTGTTGAGCTACAAGAATAAAACCAGTAGAAGTTTGTTCAAGGAAGCACTTGGATTTGATAAAGCTTGCATGGCCTCACTTTTATATTCTTGGTACTTTCCATAGGATTCATTTTGTAGAAGTGCATCATGCAATGGATGCATTGAACACCCTTTCTCATACAACAAATTCCCAAATTCATCAACTAATGTTTCCTATAGCATCTACAAGCATAAAGATATGGATGATACGGTGTAGTTCGAACCACCATCTAGATAAGGGATCCCAAAGTGACCAAAACCCCCATACATGTGCCCATGGGTAAGTATGTCAGTTAGAAGAACTGGGAAATTAAAGGCAGCACTAACCGACTTTGGATTCCTTTCCATCCTTGGTATGTACGTCTTCATCTTGTCCATCTTGTCGTGCACAATGCTCAAGCATTTGCTTGGGTTTGTGCTCTGGTTCCAATCAATGTGCATAATACGTTGCGCGACAAATGGCAATGTAATCATTGTGAAATTTATAGACTTGGGGCCAATATTTATCATCGTTAGGTATTTGGGGCCTCTGAGTTTTTGTAAAAATTCACAACACTCGTCGCATTGTGCAAAGTATATGTTCTTTGTAATTGGAACCTCTAGTAAATTCCCATCCCATATATTGCTAAAGTTGGACTGCGACACTAGAGAAAGCATAAGCTTGGCAAGGCCATCATTGCACTTATGAAGAACTATTTTCTATGTATAATTCACATGTAATAATATGAGAGGCATCATCGTTCCATCTGGATTCACTGATCAGGTCTAGTGTGTATCTATATTTGAATTTTAGTTGACCGTGTTTCTTAAACTAGCTATTGTTGCTAAAGTATTAGGCCTTGGCTTTGCTGACCCGCAATTTCCATTTACTAACCTTCTGTAACCATTTACAAATTTCCTCTTATAGTCAAAGAAAGTGGATCTTGGTATACAAAAAGCTAAATGCCATGCATTTTGACAAACCTCGATGCCATCAAATTTAATGTAAATCAAGCTCCTTTTGTTTGTGTTGTCACTCCTATTTATAACTGCATTTGATTCCAATGATTTGAGCACAAATTCCTTTCTTTCATTCTCACCCTTGGCTTTAATCACGCGCCAACCATTAGCTAAGGATCCATTGGGTATTTTAGAGAGGCATTCATCTTTACAACATATTGTATTTCTTAATCGCTTGAGGAAGTGATGTTCATCCTCATCTTCACTGGAACCTGTTTTCATTGCACAACCATGAGATGAATTTGGCCTTGGGCATTTGTGGTGATTGTATGGTCTAGTTGTCACTACTTGGTTGTAAGAGTAATAATTGATACCAATGGGATATTCCAATTGTGGAAGAGGATCTTCCACTGCACTCCACATATTCACTTCTACCTCCGATGTAATTTCTTTAAACTTCATGTCTAATCTAGCACCACTAAGGTGCACCAACTAGTTAATAGGCCACCTTATCAAAGAACCTTCTAATAGACTGAAGTGGTTGAAATTATGTGTGAAGATTTTATAGATATGAATACCAAAATGAAGACCATCTAACCTGGATAATTGTACCACTTCTCCTTCAAGCACATTTGTAATAGTCCCCTCGACAACATACTTATTCTCAAACGAGCATATATGAGTTAGCTTCACTGATATTCCTTTAAACTTCAAGTTATAATCTTCAATGTGGAAAGAGGATGATCGTTTTGATTTATGTATACCTTGAAATTGCAATAAAGTTCTAGTTTTTTGGTCTAACCATTTATCTATTGGATAAAATATTATATTCATGGGTTGGACTCAGAGGGAGAACTTGTTGCAATGTGATAGAACTCTTACCACCATTACACCAAAATTGCATAATCCCAACATCTCTCCTTGAATATTGTGGTCCTCGAGCACATTGAGATAAAACCCAAGGCCATGCGCTCCTTTTTATTTGAACATATATGCTTACGTATGACATGGTGTGCAAGGAATTCGTTCCTTTCTTAGGGACCAATATTCACTGAATCTTCTTGGTCCCCTATATATTCACACTCTGATGCAGAAACCTCCCTTGAAGTTGTTTCATCATCTGAAGCACCGTATGATTTGGATCATTGTCATTATTTGAATCACTAGCCATTGAATCACCCATCGAACCTCGATTTGTCTGAGGTGACAAGCATTCACCATGCTTAAACAATTGCATAATCGGCCAAGTGTTGGTGTCCATTTTGTCACCATTTTTTAATATCAAATACACTCTGATTGGCATTACTTTCTGTTAAAATTCAATATGCTAAGACAGAAAATAGCAGCATTACATTCCATTTCACAATAATAGCATATACAGGATCACTGAAGAAACAACAAGCACAGCATAAACACAAGAGACAGAGATTTATCCTGGGAAACCCTCATGGGGTAGAAAACCCAGCAAAGCTTCCTCAATATAGATGACCAGCAATATACAAAGATGAAACCCTGAGACATGATCTCCTCCTCCACAATAGCAGACCTATCCTCCACAAGTGCGCTATCCTCAAGTGTGTGAGTGTATCAAATGAGGAACACACCTCCTCTATTTATACACTACTCTGATATGTATTTTACACAAGTACATGTAGGCTCGTATTTAACCATTAGGTTAAATACCCCATTATAACTGACTGGGCCGACCCCCACATGGTGGGTCTAATAACCCTAGTTACCACACCCAACTCGGAGGAATAAACATCTCCGGATTTATAGTATAATCACATCGGAGGTATGGAACATCTCCGGAATAAATAATATACAAATATAATATTCTTTGAAGTTACAATATTTCAACACTCCCCCTTAACGAGAAGGATATTATAACAGTATCTGCACGAGCAAGGAGTCATCAACATCATACATGATACATCTATAAATCATTGGAAGCTTTCTCAACATCATCAGTAACTCAAGCAGTTACTGGAACATCTTCAATACTGGAACATCAACATCTTCAGTACTGAGTCTTTATCTTCTGCAGCACTCAAACAGCTACAACAACATCAACATCTGGATCCTCACGATCATCAGTATCGTCATCTCACGATCATTAGCATCGTCATCACACGATCATCAACATCATCATCACACAATCATTAGCATCGTCATCACACGATCATCATCATCGTCATCACACGATCATCAGCATCGTCATCGCACGATCATCAGCATTGTCATCTCACGATCATCAGCATCATCATCACACGATCATGAGCATCGTCATCACACGATCATCAGCATCGTCATCACACGATCATCAGCATTGTCATCACACGATCATTAGCATCGTCATCTCACGATCATCAGCATTGTCATCACACGATCATCAGCATCGTCATCTCACGATCATCAGCATCGTCATCAATACAGGTATCCATAACAATACAAGTATCCACATCATTAGTACACGTATTCATGCCAATACAAGTGTACATATCATCAATACAAGTATCCACACTGATACAAGTAACCATATCATCAATACAAGTATCCTACCGATACAAGTAACCACATCATCAATACAAGTATCCTACCGATACAAGTAACCACATCATCAATACAAGTATCCTACCGATACAAGTAACCACATCATCAATACAAGTATCCTACCGATACAAGTAACCATATCATCAATACTAGTATCCTACCGACACAAGTAACCACATCATCAATACAAGTATCCTACCGATACAAGTAACCACATCATCAATACAAGTATCCTACCGATACAAGTAACCACATCATCAATACAAGTATCCTACCGATACAAGTAACCACATCAAAAATCACTTTCTCGGAGACCATACGTCTACGGATCAATTCAGGGACCGCAGTCCGGGGATGATACAATCCCCACTTCTCGGAGACCACACGTCTACGGATCAATTCAGGGACCAAAGTCCGGGGATGATACAATCCCCACTTCTCGGAGACCACACGTCTACGGATCAATTCAGGGACCAAAGTCCGGGGATGATACAATCCCCATCACGTACATTTTGAACCAAGGTCCAGGGACGATGCAGTCCTATCTTCAATTCTCGGAGACATCAGTCTACGGATCAATTCTAGGACCTCAGTCCGGGGATGATGCAATCCCCTGCCTGTTCATTCAGGACTTCATTATCGGAGACCCAGTCTACGGCTCTATTCTGGGACCTCAGTCCGGGGATGATGCAATCCCCTGCCTGTTCATTCAGGACTTCATTATCGGAGACCCAGTCTACGGCTCTATTCTGGGACCTCAGTCCGGGGATGATGCAATCCCCTGCCTGTTCATTCAGGACTTCATTCTCGGAGACCTCACGTCTACGGCTCTCTTTAGGACTAAAAGTCCAGGGATGATCCAATCCCCTCAACTGTCCACTAAGGATTTCATTCTCGGAGACCTCACGTCTACGGCTCTCTTTAGGACTGAAAGTCCAGGGATGATCCAATCCCCTCAACTGTCCACTAAGGACTTCATTCTCGGAGACCTCACGTCTACGGCTCTCTTTAGGACTGAAAGTCCAGGGATGATCCAATCCCCTCAACTGTCCACTAAGGACTTCATTCTCGGAGACCTCACGTCTACGGCTCTCTTTAGGACTGAAAGTCCAGGGATGATCCAATCCCCTCAACTGTCCACTAAGGACTTCATTCTCGGAGACCTCACGTCTACGGCTCTCTTTAGGACTGAAAGTCCAGGGATGATCCAATCCCCTCAACTGTCCACTAAGGACTTCATTCTCGGAGACCTCACGTCTACGGCTCTCTTTAGGACTGAAAGTCCAGGGATGATCCAATCCCCTCAACTGTCCACTAAGGACTTCATTATCGGAGACCTCACGTCTACGGCTCTCTTTAGGACTGAAAGTCCAGGGATGATCCAATCCCCTCAACTGTCCACTAAGGACTTCATTCTCGGAGACCTCACGTCTACGGCTCACTTTAGAACAAGTGTTCAAGGATGATACAATCCCCACATGTATTCTCATCAATACAAGTACAAGTATCCTCAACCATACGAGTACATTAATCAATACATGTGTCATCAAAAGTATGTATTCTTACCAATACATCTTATCATCAAAAGCATGTATTCTCACCAATACATCTATCATCAAAAGCGTGTAAAACAAAGTATTCTAAGCATAAGAGTCCTAAATCTAAATATTTCTAAGTATCTAGGTGTAGAGAACAGGTTACCTCATCATTGACCTTATTGTTCGATGAGACAATCTCATCATCAGTGACTATACTACTCCCCCTTTCGAGGAGGGTCCTTTTGAACTACACCAAGCTTGTCTTGGAAGTATTCAAATTTCACCCAAGACAGAAGTTTGGTAACTTCTTCACTTGAGGTAGAGGTTTGGTTAGTACAACGGTAACCTGTTACAAATTCAAAGTTTATAGTTCCTTTCTGTGTCATATCTTGTTAGTTCCCTATGTTCTTTGACTTATCATGGAACACTAGAATCTATGTCATCCTGATACAACTCTATTTATCACATAGGATCACAGTTGGTTCTATCTCTAAGTCAAACAATCCTGAAGCCAAACTTCTTCACAACAAGTAGAGCAAGCAGCCATATATTCTGCTTGTGCTGAGAGCTACACTAGACTGCTTCCAGCTAAACCACGAGATCATGGTTAATCCCAGACAATAACATCCTCTTGATGTGTTCTTCTTGTATGATACACTTTCTTCCCAACCAGCATCTGATTAGCCATCTAAAGTCATGATCTCCAAGATAGCATAGATCAAATTCTATCGTATCCTTTATGTACCTCATCACATGCTTTGCAACTATCGGGTGAACACATCTAGTTTCCACTAGATACTGACTCAAGGTGTTCACAACAAAGCATATATCTAACCTAGTATATGTTAGATACATCAATGACCCAATAATTTGACTGTACAGAGTTGTATCCACTAACTCTGATGAGTCATCTCCTAACAGCTTCAAGTTGGAATCCATAAGAGTGGCCATTCCAACATATCAAGTCTTCTCAAGATTTCTCAACATACTTTCTCTGGTTGAGAGAGATTCCTTCTGAGACTTTCCATACTTTTAGACCTAGAAAGTAATGCATCAATCTGAGATCTTTCAATTTCATTTCTACAGTTATCTATCTGTGCCATCTCTCATCAGATGGGTCTATTGATATGAGCCTCAACATCATTCGAACTATGTGGTGAGTTCCTTCTTGCATCCATGTCATATGTGTATAGAAGCCATATGCAACCTTGTATCAAAGGTTGAGATCCACATCACCCGTGGTGATCATTAAGCTCATCAATTGATTATCGATCCTGGGTATCCATACAGAACCTGAATCACACTTCTTCTTTAATTACACCATTAAGAGAATGGTTTTATCTATCCTCTTGGAACAAACATCTCATCATGATTCTCTTTCTCTTTTCTAAGAGAATCTTCTAGCCACAAGCCTTCTATAGTGTGTTTGATTTGTAAATCCTTTTGTTGAACATCCATCGCTTGTTCATCATTCATCATGATTTTTCCTACAAATCAAAATTAGGTACATGATTAGTAATACTTCATAATCATCAAATCATATTGACATGATAACCTATTATGCATACAGATATCATTTACATAGTTATGCAACTATCTTGACCAATACTTTGGCACAACACTTTCCCATATCCTGTATGCATACAGTGGCTATCTAGATGCCTTCCATCTCTACCAGAACATACTATCGAGAGTGTGCACAACTCTCAGCATGTCAGCAAAGAGGTTTCATTCTAGACAAGCAACAATGGAATGTTTGTCCAACTTACCAAACATATGCACATTAGTTGTATACTGTTCAATGCTCTATGAATGTTTACACTCAGCATTATATATTCTAGGAATACAAATATGCATACAACCTATTACAGGCAATATAATTACTATTTCAAATAACAACTCAAATACTTATCTTTTATGTTTGTGTGGCTGCCTCCCGCTTGATATTCTGTATGTCTTTTGAACTTCTATTCATTTTGTACCATTGTGCATGCTCAAGAGTCATCCTCATGATCTCATACACAAACATACACTCATTAGTATATTCTAAATGTTATCAAAACATTATAGTTCTAAATAATCTTGAAAATGTATAGTCATGATTATAGTTAATAAACATTAGTATTCAAGATTTCAGGGAAGTCTTCTTTTACTCATGCATATTATCAATCAAGATAAAAAGACATAATATGCATAATCCCTTGATTACTAACTTTATGAATAAGCATAACCAATCATACCAAGTATACTTATATAAGGGATCCTAACACAAGGTAAGATTCATGGGAAACATACTTGGATTAGTATACCTACTTAGTTATGTACAACATACCTAAACAATCTCTTTAATGATTTAGAGATCCTGAGCTAGAACCTGCATGTCTCATAGGTTAAGCATAATATAACAAAGTCATACATACCTCGTAAGTAGAACAAATATTATGGATGAGTCTTTGTCTTCATGTTTTCATGGTCATGGAACCTGATTTGTCTTTTGTGATGTACCTGTATCTTGTTAGCAGACAACATCAACCTCACACAACATCATAATGCATTAGTACAATCATATAGCCCTAATCAATGAATGTCTTTGATCATTCACATGCATTCATATTGTTACTAGGGTGATAAGACAATTCTAACATTAATCAATATTGTACTAGTAAATAATATGAAGACAAACACATCATGAACTTAATCAAGAATTAGATTTCAAGACATACCTGAACCTCCTTAAGTCATACCTGTCGAGACTTCTTGTAGTCTTCTTATGTAAGGCCTTAGCCTCAACTCCCCCTGAAACTTGATCTGGAGCTTGATTAGGGTTTGCTAGAGAAACCCTAAAGATTCAAACTTTGACTTTCATACTTCTGAATGGATGAAAGAATATGTCTTGCTGAGCTGATCAAACTGGCATACTTCAATTTTGGAATCTCCAAAATTTGACCCCTCAAAATTGCCTTTGAAACTTCTGGATCTTCTGGACAGGATCCTGAACTAGGGTTTGATGAAGCCCACCCTTCTGCCCAAACAAAAGTTTTGATCCAAGGCTCTAAACTCTTATTTTTCTTAGGAGCTTCCAGCCGTGGTTACAGACTTCAAAAATTCCAACTTTTGTTGAAGCCTTAATTTTCCATCTTTCCGATCAAAATCCCGAACTGGGGTTTGATCAAGCCCGGTCTTCCACCCAACCAAAAAATTCGATCTTGGTCTCTAAATTTTGATTTTCCTGAGTAGCATTCAGCCGTGGACTCTGATTCCAAAAATTCTAACTTTCTCCGAAACCCTAAATTCCGGAAGCCATGAATAAAGGTGCTCCAAAAATAATTCTGTTTTGACAGAAATATGCACCTGATTGTTTCTGCTATAAATCTGAAATTTTTGCTCCACAAGGTCTAAAACCCTTTTTCTGCAGTAGCCTGACCTTTCATCTTTCCATCCTGACAGGTCTGACCTCAATTGGGTTTTCTGAGAGAAAGTTATGCCAAGTGTCGCAACGTGACCTGTTTATGGGATAAAACAGGAGAGCGAACTTCTACAGCATGCCACGTGTCACTGTTTGAACTTCGGCCTCTGAAAACTTTTCCTGAGATAGCTTGACCTGTTATCTTTCCATCCTGACAGGTCTGACCTCAATTGGACTTTCTGAGAGAGAGTTATGCCAAGTGTCGCAACGTGACCTGTTTATGGGATAAAACAGGAGAGCGAACTTGTACGGCGTGCCACGTGTCACTGGTTCACCTTCGGCCTCTGAAAAAGTTTCTTGAGATATTACAGTCTGTGTACTACCTGTCACTTTTTACTAAATTTCATTTGGAGCTTCCTAGCCCAAGTTATGACCTTTTTCCTAAGGTCACCTGATTTTGACTCAGATCTGGAAGAGGCAGAAACCCTATATTGTACAGATCATAAATCACAAAGTACAACGAATTAGAGGTTTTCCTTTGGACACAAGGTACCTGGAGATTTAATCTTCGTCCTGTAACAATTTCAGATCCGAAAACTTCTCCAAAACGGATTTATAGCGAAAGTGATACGATGACTGGTTTTTGCTATGTAAAACCCTAACCTTCAAATTGTCGTAAGTAAAGCAAGTGTCGTTAGTGCCATACCTTGTCTTCCTTCAGGTTAGCTCTGATACCATGTTAAAATTCAATATGCTAAGACAGAAAATAGCAGCATTACATTCCATTTCACAATAATAGCATATACAGGATCACTGAAGAAACAACAAGCACAGCATAAACACAAGAGACAGAGATTTATCCTGGGAAACCCTCATGGGGTAGAAAACCCAGCAAAGCTTCCTCAATATAGATGACCAGCAATATACAAAGATGAAACCCTGAGACATGATCTCCTCCTCCACAATAGCAGACCTCTCCTCCACAAGTGCGCTATCCTCAAGTGTGTGAGTGTATCAAATGAGGAACACACCTCCTCTATTTATACACTACTCTGATATGTATTTTACACAAGTACATGTAGGCTCGTATTTAACCATTAGGTTAAATACCCCATTATAACTGACTGGGCCGACCCCCACATGGTGGGTCTAATAACCCTAGTTACCACAGCCAACTCGGAGGAATAAACATCTCCGGATTTATAGTATAATCACATCGGAGGTATGGAACATCTCTGGAATAAATAATATACAAATATAATATTCTTTGAAGTTACAATATTTCAACACTTTCACCATTTTTTATGTAACAAGTCACTCTCCTTGCCATTCAGACCGTCAAATGAAGCAGGTATGCGTTTATTCACACATCACATGAATTTTGGGTAAAAATTGTTATATTATGGTTTATTGATGTTTATTTGGCTTGTTTAGTAACTACATTTTATTTTACAGGTTCTGGCTCTCAAACGAATCTTCAATTGGATGCATATTGAAGCTGTGGACGATCAACTGCATTCATCCCGCTGTTCAGACCCGCATTCGACCCGCGAGATCGATGGTTGAGATATGCTTGGGCCATTAGAGAGTAAGCCGACGCTTGGATTCTGTTTGGGACGTGGCCCTGATGGTACGTGAGCTGATGTTCTGGAAGATCCTTTCTCCTGCGCGCTCAGCTCGACATCACATCCATCTCTTCCCACATCAAAGGAGCACTGACACTTCAACAACTGCGTGAAGGATCAACGCCGTGGAATTTGGAACAAATATCTGTGTGTTGTCATGAACTTTATGAGGTCATTCTTTGGCTAGGAGCTGTCATGAAATGATTAAGCAGAGCTGTCCCTTGGCTTATGCGTGTCACAAGCTATTAAACAGAGCCGTTTTTGGGCATTCAAGATAGTCTGTTATTAAGCAGTCGACCACTAAAGGGTCAACTTGATTTCTTCATTGTAATGTTGTATAAATAGACGTCCCTGTAGCAGAGACGAGTTAGTCATTAGTCAGTCAGTCCTTTTATCTTTAGACTTGCCTATCTTTTCAGCTGCAAATGGATACCAAAGTATTGTAACTCTATCTTTTTATTAATACATTTCTGTCCCAGTTTTATGGAAATTTATCAGCATGTGTGGTGATTGATTGATTAAGGCTCAGCCTCTATTTGCTGAGACGGGCCCCTCAACAACTAGTGGTCTTCATCAATGTATATAAATTGTCTTTGTCTATTGTAGATAAACCATGTCATTATCTCATTTATGTATCTGCTCTGTATATGATGTTTTTGTTCTGCGATATAAAATGATGTTGTGTTGTTTATGTAAATGATGTTTCTATTTATGTTATGTATATTTTGCTGTTGTTTATATCAATGTTTCTAGAAGTTAAATGGTGATCGGCCACACTTAGGTTCATTTAATCTTGCTTTATATATTAGGTCACACTTAGGTTCATTTAGTTTGTTTCGGTAGCTTAAGTCACATTTAGTTCATTTCATTTGCTTAAGTAGTTTAGATTGCATTTAGTTCATTTAGTTGCTTAAATAGTTTTATTTAAAAGATTTAGTTAGTTCCCTAACATAGATGGATTTTCCTTATTCTATCTCTTAATTAGCTTATTCATTGCTTTCCCTGCACTATAGTATCATATGTATCAGCCAATTGGTAGATAAGATCATCCCATCTTCTCTTCCCTTTATTTTAAGTCGTTTTCCTCCATTCGGACTATCATTCGGATCGGCATTCATACCTTCATACTTCCTGCATCGTTTTGCTTAATTAGAATTCAGTTTTTAGGTTTTCCTCAAATTATAATCTCTTTCACCCTTAATTAGTATTCTTAGGAATCATTAAGACCTTGTTGTATTTCATATGAAGTTTTGAACAATTTTTGTCATCCTCTTTAGTTGTCATTCTCTCTTTCCTTGAAAACCTTGCTTTAGTTGTTTACAAGTTATATTTTCCTTATGTTTGATTTATCAATACTTTATGGTTACAGAATTTATTAGTTTCATTTTCAATGCAGTTTATTGTATGTTAATAATATCACTATTAGGTTAAGTTTAGTAATTTCATTCTCCAAATCATTTTAGTCTTGGATTATTCTTCTCATGCTAATAATGGATTCATGGAATAAGATTTGGTTCAGCAGTACAATATCTTTATCAAGTTTTCTACTTGCTTCTGAATTTGAATATCTTTATCATGTTTTCTACTTGCTTCTAGACTTGTTCATTTCAAGTCCCTCATTTATAAATAGGAGATAGGTCAGTATGTTTAAAGTTAATTGTAGTTGGATGATATTTAGATTGCATTTATTTGTAGAAGTTAAATTAGATTTAATTCCATTTTGTTTTCTTGTTACATTTGAAAGCCACTTCGATACATTCACCCCTATTCCCATCACATTTGGTACATTTACTCAGGATCCCCAAGGAGAATGGAATTAGATGCTTTAGTAGTTTTCAACAGTTGTTGAAGTCATTAATAGTTTTTAATTTGCTTTAACTTAGTTTCCTATTCATATGATTGAGTTATTCCATAGGTAGGTCTTTACTTTCTTCTAATTCTTAGATTAGAATTTGAGAATTGATTAAGTAGTTTCCACTCTTACAAAGAGAAGTTTGTTTTTGTCTTCTCTATTGTTTAAATCATAGAATAGAGTAGTATTGTTTGACATTATTTTGATCTGGTAGTTTAGATAGGTTCAGTTAGTTTCTTTGTTGTCTTTCTGAAGTTTGACTACATTTTTCATTTTGACAGATCTTTTCGATCTTTTCTTTATCCAATCTTTTAAGGTCTAACAAGCCGAAATTTAGGTATCATCCGACCTTAGCATATACTTTGCCTCAACTCTATGATTACCAACCCCAGTCGATAATTAAATATTAGGTGTTTTCTTTGAGATAGCTCACACACCCAACATTTTGGCGCCGTTGTCGGGGAGTTGTAGATAGATAGGTAGGATTTAGTTGCAAATAGATAGAACCTTCTTTTAGGGATAGATTTGAATTTTTCTCTTTTTGATAGGCTGGTGGCGGGTGAGCGGTAAGATGAGAGGTAAGAACCTGTGCATCTGTTATAACAAGCATCCCCAAAACCCAGCAACAGTAGTTTTGCAGTCAGAATTTATTTCGGTTACAATTTTGTTTTTCATGAATAGGTTCAGAAATATCACGAGGTAGAAATCCCTACTAAAATTCCCACTAACCTATACGGGGAGCATGCCACCCCAATTTCTAACTTAGCATAAAGGTATTGGAAGACACCTAAAAGGAATAGTCTCATTCAGAAAGCTAAGGAAATCCTTTCTGGAGATCAATTAGGAGAAACTATAGGGACATTAGAAAATTCTATTTATAAGAAAATTCCACTAAAGAGAACCTCAAACTCATACAGAGACTGAACCTAGACAAGAGGAAACTCAAAGGATAAAATTCAGAACACTCGGACATCCCATATTCACCAAGAAAGGAACCACCTAGGTCTTCTATCTCTGGCAGTCAAATCTTCATGGAGAATGAAGAATATGTTTGTGGGAGTTGCTCTAGGAGCAGAGGGAAAAGTGGAAGACACTCTCAAGAATTTGATGCTAGGAACCTAAAAGAAAGCACATCCGGTTCCGGTGGAGTTACAAGGGTAGAGTTGGAAAACCTATTAGAAAACTTTAAATTAGATATCCTATAAGCAATAGGTTCTCAACTAGATACGCTACAAGCTAAAAGGAGGCAAGATGAGGAGTGGGAAACAACGATTGTTTTCTATCCTAGGTGTAGAATTGAACATCCTCGACAAGGATGTTTATGGGATAATGTCCCAGTTTGTCACCTTTGTGTAGAAAAACATCCAACTGATAATTGTCCATCATTTCCTGGAATACAAACTGTATACAAAAGTGAAAACTTTGGTGGACCATCTAAGAGGCCTTGGAAACCTAGAGCTAAACTATTGTATCAAGGTCCACCCTATCCTTATCTACCTCCTTAACAATGGAACACTTTGGGTGGGAAAAATCGGCCACCACAGTAACCTCCTCAGAATGCTCAACAACAGCAATGGCCACATGGAGGAAGAAGACCAGCTTATGCTCAACCACCTCCTCTTATACCTAACCATCCTTACCCACCTAATATCCAACTTTTGCCTAGATTTGTACCTCCTTCACTACCCCCTATCCCAAATCAACCTCACCATTTCTAGAATGAGAATCCTCCAAAGGCCACAATATTACCGACACAGCCGATACCAAATTCTAACCATGAACCAACCCAACCTTTTAATAGCATTGGGTTGTTATCTCTTCCATCATATCTCATTGTGACCACACCAATACACGAGATTCAACTGCGGTTTGGAGGAGCTATGCAAGATGAGCCCAAGTCATCAGTTGTTATTCAAGAAGAGAACGAAGAAGTCAAAACAATTGATGATTCACAAATCTCCCCTGTTGTAAATGGACATAGACTTAGACGTTATCATCAACCAATACCTAAACAAAATTTTGTGCATAATATCTTCCAACAGAAGGAGATAAAAGTGGTAGAAGAGGAAGTCATTCCTCCTTCTCTTGATATTTGAATTATTTTTGGGTTATCTTCATTGGTATATATATGTAAATATGTTCTTGGTTTTCAATAACAAAGAGTCATTTTTAACAATTGATTGCATTCCTAGAGGAAGCTAATCGGTATGATCAAACTTTTGAGATTTTGCCAATTAAAACAAGAAGACTCTTTCTCCTTTCTTTTTGTACATATATGTTTGTTTTGAATAAATTTGAATCATCTAACAAGTGGTTTTGCAGTATGATTACAAGAAACTCACAAGCAGCTCATGTAATACTTGGAAAAGGAAGTGTTCTAAAACTACTTAAAATTCTCTTTTTTCTTTGATTTTTGTTGGAAATTGAAAATTGAAAGTGTCATCCTTAACCACTTTCTTGTGTGATTCTACATATGGTACCTTATTCAAACATGTACATTTTTTATTCCTTATCAAAATAGTTGCTTAAACTACTTTGATTTCTATGGTTTTCAAAAAGCTCTATCTTACACCTATGGACTACTAGTCTGTTAAATTTTCAGAATTTACTTCAATATGATCTAGGATCTTAACTAAGAGAACAACATATACAGCAAATCTACATCATATCAATCATGGACACAATAATGCAAGCACACAAGAGACACAGAGTTTACTTGGGGGAAACCATAAAGGTGAAAAACCCCAATAACTTCCTCAGAGATAGATAGAGCAATGATACAACCAGAATACAAGAGATAGTCCTCTCCTAGAAGCAGAGCCTCCTCCTCCACAAGTGCGCCACTCTCCAAAGTGTGAGTGAGAGAATAGAATGTGTAAAATGAGAGAGACACACTCTCTATTTATACACTAACTTGACTTGACCTTTACTCAACTAGGTCGGCCTCAACTTAACCACTTAACATAATGCTGACTGGGCCGACCCCCACTATGGTGGTCTAATAACCCTTTGACCCACATGGCCGACCCCCAATAGGGTGGTCTAATAACCCTTTGACCCACATGACTTATACAGGGCCGACCCCAACAAGGTGGTCTAATAACCCATCAAGTATAAGTTACGACACTTACAATATAAATGATGACACTTTCGTATAGAGGAATAATCACATCTCTATAGGAATATAAAATACATATATGAAATACATGGGTGAAATACATTCCGAAGTTTCATATACATCAACACTCCCTCTTAACTAGGAAGGTATTTCTCGACACAGGTCTGCTAGCACAAGTCTTCTTCTCTGGATCATCATCAGCGAATCATCATCCTCGAATCATCGTCATCATCACTGCTGCTGCTATTTCAATCAATCTCTGAATCTACTCATCATAGGAAGTTCTACAGAGCCAGTCCTTTTTCATACTAGATGTAGGCCCACCACCTGCAGGTCTTCATCATCTGTGCGAACGGTCTAATAGAGGTTGCCTCTCAGAACTAATTTTATGTGCGGATGTAATACCAGAAAGAGTATCCCAGGAACATTTATGTGCCTAAGCACGACCGGAAAGATCTCCCAGGACTGATTACATGCATCTCCTCCACAATACCTTTAAAGAGCATCCCAGGAACATTTATGTGCCGCAGCACGACCGGCAAGATCTCTAAAGAGCATCCCAGGACTTATTATGAGCACACAGCTCAACCTCTCGGATCTCCAGGATTGATTACATGTGGATAGACAAAACCTTTAAAGAGCATCCCAGGAACATTTATGTGCCACAGCACGACCGGCAAGATCTCTAAAGAGCATCCCAAGACTAATTACGAGCACACAGCTCAACCTATCGGATCTCCAGGACTGATTACATGTCTCCGTAGTAATACCTCATCCCAGGACTGATTATGAGCACACAGCTCAACCTATCGGATATCTGAGGACTGATTACATACTACATAGCAATACCGGAAAGAGTATCCCATGAACATTTATGTGCCGCAGCACGACCGGAAAGATCTCCCAGGACTGATTACATGCTATTTGCACAACCTGCCACATATCATCTCTGACCTCCAAGTATCAACTTGATACTCATGATCCCACGGATCATCATCGCACAAAGCATCATCCTGATGCTCATGATCACACTGATCATCATCACTGTACCATCCTAATACATATCATCTAGAGAAACATCCTGAAGCTCGTCATCATGATCATCCTGATCATACAATGCATCCACCTGATGCATACCAAGTATCTACCTGATACATATCATCATACATGATCCACCTGATCATACAGTGCATCCACCTGATACAAATACAAATACATGATCCACCTGATCATATATGATACATATCAACATACATGATCTACCTGATCATACAATGTATCCACCTGATACATATATAGATACATGGTCCAAGCATCCAACATGATGCATATACAAAATACATACAAATGATCCAACTAATCATATCCAGCATCCAACATGATGCGTACATACATATACATATAAATGATCCAACTGATCATATCCAGCATCATCCTGATGCATATACAGAGTAGTAACTAGAGCATCGTCCTGATGCTCATCATCCATGATCCTCCTGATCATCATAGCATCGTCCTCTTCAGATCATCTCATCGTCCACGAATCACATCCCAGATGCACATCATCCAGCACTTACACCACCGACATGGGAGAACACATCTACCACCATTCGGGGAAGGCTCCAGCCCTTACTTTTTCACCATGGGAGAACACATCTACCACCGTGTGAAAAATGGCTCAACAATTACATCATGACCAAGGGAGAACACATCAACCATGTCAGAAAATCTCATGTGCATCTTTATCTTCCGGACTCATTACTTCTTTTTGGAAGGAACCTCGATCTGAAGTGCACCAAGCCTCTCTCAAAAGTACTCAAACTCCACTCTGGCCAATGGCTTGGTCAATACATCTGCAACCTTCTCATCTGTCACAACATGCTTTGCTTCAGCTGTACTCAGTGCTACGCAAGACTGCTTCCTGCTAAACCAAGAGATCACACCTGATCCCATACTGAAGCAGCACCCAGAAGTGCTCTTCCTATCTGCAACACTGCCTGCCCAATCTGAATCAACATAACCCTGCAGGTTAAACTTTTGATTCGCATCATACTTGAGCCCATAATCAACTGTATCCTTCAGGTACCTCAGAATATGCTTTACAGCAATCAGATGAACACTCCTCGGATCTGTTAGGAACTAACTCAATGTGTTCACAGCAAAGCAAATATCTAGTCTCGTGTTTGTCAGGTACATCAAGGACCCAATCATCTGACGATACATAGAGATATCAACTGGCTCAGATGAAGCATCACATAGAAGCTTTAGGTTCGATGCCATAGGTGTGACCATGGCCTTGCAATCCATCATCTCGAATCTCTTCAGGATATCTATTGTGTACTTCCCTTGACCAAGGAAGATCCCACCTGCACTCTGCCACACCTCCATACCTAGGAAATAATGCATCATTCCCAAATATTTCATATCGAACTCGGCAGCAAGCTTCCTCTTAGTATCTGCAATCAATTTGTCATCACCTGTAACAAACAGGTTATCTGTATACAAAAGTAATATCACTGGATTGCCTTCCTCAACCTTGTAGTAAAGGTTGGAATCCGCTTTACTCTTGGTAAAGCCCAAACTGGATAGAAAGCTATCTATCCTACCACGTTCTGCACACATTTATGACTACACCATTCAAGAAGGATGTCTTGAAATCCATCTGGTGTATCTTATATTTCATCACTTTTATATTTCTCTATGCTGCCATCTGCAGCATGCTTGATCTGATAGTTCCATTTGGAAGTCACAACAGACTTCCCTTCAGCTCTTGGGACCGCATCCCAAACATCGTTCTTCATGATCGACGGATCATGGCATTCTTCCAGTATCCTGGGAACTTCAATATCTTCAATAGATAATTTTGTTGCTTAAACAAATGTTGTAGTCCTTCTTTTGTAGGTGAAGGTATACGGTCTTTTCTACAAAACAAGTTAAATTGCGTGATTAGAAACATCTCAAAATTTTCAGACAAATTCTTACACATAAAGAAATATGTCATATAGTCATGCAATTATCTTAGCCAATGCTTCAATACAACATTTATTCATGTTCCAGAACTTTCTAGATGTCTTCCAGTCTCTACCAGAACATTGTTAAGAGTTTGCACTACTCCCAACATGTCAGCAAAGAGGTTTCATTCTAGATAAGTAGCACTGGAATGTTGTACAGTGCCATAGGCCACTTACCCATCACATGCATATTAGTAGTATACTATTCATTAATGCAATCATTCTAATATGCACAATACATATCCTAAGTCTAGGAACATGAGCATATACATCATTGAACAATTTTATTTAAACAAACAAATATGCAAGAAATGATAAAAAAATACTTATCTTTGTTTGGTTGCTGGGTGGACTCCCTCTGAGTCTTTGCTTCTTTTCAGGAGCTGCTAAAGTAGCTTCTTCTACACCTTTTCTGTTGTGGAATGTAGAAAGATGGTCAACTCCCTTTGAATATCTGCATCCTTGCAGAAACTACTGAAGTGTGCTCCTTTGCTTTCTTGCAGGAACAACTAGAGTGTGCTCCCTCTTGATCTTTGCTTCCTGGATTACCTGTCCTTGAACTTATATCCATCCTTAATCACTATGCATGCTTATTAGTATCATCATTGTGTTATCCTTGAGATGTCATACATAATCACACATTTATTAGTATAATCTTAATACTATCAAAACACAATAATATTAAACATGTATAGTCATGATCATTCATAGATAATAAACATTAGTATTCAGGGAAGTCTTCTTTTACTCATGCATATTCTTATTTGATCATAGGACTCTTCTGATTAGTTAAATCATCAATGCATAAACCCGTGATTACTCAAACCTATACCTTCATGATTCTTTTGGTTAGTCATATCATCAATTATGGTAAGAAACATAATATGCATACAACCATGACTATTCAAACCTATGACTTCATGAATAATCATTATCAACAACACAACATTATAAGATCCTAACACAAGGTAGGATTCTAGCTTGATATAGGAAAAACATACCTGGATTAGCATGCTAGCTAGTTATGTCTAACATACTCGCATAATGTCTTCTGGTTCTCTTCAGTGACTTGTGCTAGTAACCTGCATGTCTCATAGGTTAACCATTGTAGGACCAAGTTATACATACCTCGAAAGTAGATCTTCTATGTGATCCATGACAATGGATGAATCTTTGTCTTCATGTCACCATGATCATATGTTCTTGAAGTAGAACATGATTTGTCTTTCTTGGTGTACCTTTTATGATAGCGAACAACATAAACCTCATACAACATCACAATGCATTAGTACATTCATAAGTGTCAAAACCTTAATCAATGAATATCTTCTATTAAGGTGATACGACAAGTCTAGTAATTAATCAAGATTGTACTGTAATGATATGAAGACAAACATATGATAAAATTAACCATAGAACATACCTGTAAGCCATACCTGTCAATATTGCTTGTAATCTTCTTATGGAAGGCCTTAGCCTCATCTCCCTTTGAGACAGGAACTTCTTCACTTATGCAGGTGACCAATCCATCTTCTTCTAGGATTAACCCAATCCACTTGATTTGCAAGAACTAGACCTGGAGCTGGATTAGGGTTTGTCAAAGAAACCCCAAAAATTCAAACTTTGGATTTCAATCTTCTGAAAGGATAGAAATATGCACCTTGATGAGCTGATCAAGTTGGTATATTCAGAATTTGAAAACTGCAAAGTTTCACCCCTCGAAATTGCCTTTTAGATTTCCGGATTCACTGGGGAGGACCCTGAATCAGGGTTTGAGTTTCCTGGAGCTTCACCCAACCAAAATATTTGATTCAAAACTCTAAGCTTCAATTTTTCTGAGGAGCTTCCAGCCGTGGTCACATATTTCCAAAATTCCAATTTTTGCAGAAGCCCTAATTTTCCATCTTTCCGATCAAAGTCCCGAACTGGGGTTTGATCAAGCCCGGCCTTCTGCCCAACCAAAAAATCTGATCTTGGTCTCTAAATTTCGATTTTGATGAGTAGCATCCAGCTGTGGTCTCCGATTACAAAAATTCCAACTTTCTTCGAATCCCTAAATTCCGGAAGCCATGAATGAGGGTACTCAAAAATAATTCTGTTTTGACAGAAATATGTACCTAATTGTTTCTGGTGTAACTCCAAACTTTTCAATCCACAGGGTCTGAAAATTTTTCTTGAGATAGCCCGACCTGTTATCTTTCCATCCCAATAGGTCTGACCTCAATTGGATTCTCTGAGAGAGATTTATGCCAAGTGTCGCAACATGGCCTGTTTGTGGGATAATACAGGAGATCGAACTTGTACGACGTGCCACGTGTCACTGGTTCAACTTCGGCCTCTGAAATTTTTTATTGAGATATCCTGACCTGTTATCTTTCGATCCCGATAGTTCTGACCCTAATTGGATTCTCTGAGAAAGAGTTATGCCAAGTGTCGCAACGTGACCTGTTTATGGGATAATACAGGAGAGTGAACTTGTACGGTGTGCCACGTGTTACTGGTTCAACTTCGGCCTCTGAATTTTTTTTTCAAGATCGTACAGTCTGTGTACTACCTGTCACTTTTTACGAAATTTCATTTGGAGCTTCCTAGCCCAAGTTATGACCTTTCTCCCAAGGTCACCTGATTTTGACTCAGATCTGGAAGAGGTAGAAACCCTATATTGTACAGATAATAAATCACAAAGTACAACGAATTAGAGGCTGTCCTTTGGATACAAGGTACATGGGGATCTAATATTCGACCTGTAAAAGTTTCAGATCCTAAAACTTTGCCAAAACGGATTTATAGCAAAAGTGCTATGATGACTGGTTTTTTTCTATATCAAGCCCTAGCATCGTAAGTGCAACAAGTGTCATACATGCCATATCATGCCTTCTTTTAGGCTAGCTCTGATACCATGTTAAATTTTCAGAATTTACTTCAATATTATATAGGATCTTAACTGAGAGAACAACATGTACAACAAATCTACATCATATCAATCATGGACACAATAATGCAAGCACACAAGAGACATAGAGTTTACTTGGGGGAAACCATAAAGGTGAAAAACCCACTTCCTCGGAGATAGATAGAGCAATGATACAACCAGAGTACAAGAGATAGTCTTCTCCTAGTAGCAGAGCCTCCTCCTCCACAAGTGCGCCACTCTCCAAAGTGTGAGTGAGAGAATAGAATGTGTAAAATGAGAGAGACACACTCTCTATTTATACACTAACTTGACTTGACCTTTACTCAACTAGGTCGGCCTCAACTTAACCACTTAACATAATGCTGACTGGGCCGACCCCCACTAGGGTGGTCTAATAACCCTTTGACCCACATGGTTGACCCCCAATAGGGTGGTCTAATAACCCTTTGACCCACATGACTTATACAGGGCCGACCCCAACAAGGTGTGGTCTAATAACCCATCAAGTATAAGTTACGACACTTACAATATAAATGATGACACTTCCGTATAGAGGAATAATAACATCTCTATAGGAATATAAAATACATATATGAAATACATGGGTGAAATACATTCCAAAGTTACATATACATCAACATAGTCAGCCTAGACTCATTATCAAAACTTGTCTCTCAAAGCATCTTTAAAAAGGTAGCTCAAAAGGGAATAACATATCTATATTCGTAGGGAACGTTACTGACTTTTTAATGAAGAATATATACATAAAAGTTGAAGAATAGATTTAGGTTATTATCTTTTGACATGATCTATAATCTAGGCCATCTTTAACAAAAATTTACTCACAAAGGGTCATTCTAAAAAATTTTGAATTATGTGTTTACCAGGCTTAGCACACTCTAGTGCCAACCAGCTTCCTTACAAAAATATACACATATATCATTATACAAGGAAAACCCGCCAGGGTACTGAACAGGCCTACTGGAAGCGGTTCCATGATAAGTAATATCAAAAATATATAAGGAAGCTCGGTAAGTGCAAGTAAACCCACCGAGGTACTGAGCAGGCTCACTGGCAGTGGGGCTATACTGGCATGGTACCAAGATAAACTCGTCGGGGTACTGAACAGGCCTGCTAGTAGCGGGACAATATCGGGTAAAAGAGGTTTGGTTAATGCATTGCTATCCACATGGCTCATAAAAAACCCTGAGTATACAAACACATGTTCAGGCCAGTTATTTATACTGTCATTAGAGAATAGCTGTAAGTTGGATTTGGACCCTGTCATCTAATTCACACATTACCTAGGATATGTTTATCCTAGAAACCCATAACTATAGAAGTCTCATGAACTCTACAGTGAACCTTACCTATATTCTTTGGATGACAAGAAATCTTTATAATGAATCATGGATGCCTAGTTTTCCTATGGAAATCCCTTTACAACAATTATCCCATCATTTTTCATATGATCCTCTTAAGCACTATTGTGTTCTTTTTTTATGAATGTACATATCTAAATCATCTATCTTTACTAGTTGATATTCTATTTTCTTCTATTATTGCAACATTTTTTGGATCTATTGGAAAAATTTTCAATTAAAAATATTTGAATATTGATTAATTTTTCTCTTTGATGGCTTGAGGACACGCCATATTTTTGGTTTGGGGGAGATTCATAATTGTTTTTACTCTCTGCACATTAATGGAAAAGATCATGTATCTCTGGTAAAATAATAGGTGTTTTTAGGATAATGCAAAAAGTAGAAATAAGCTCGCTTTGATCAAAGAAGAAAGAACGTGACTTAAAAGTTCTAGAAAAGCACGTTTACAACATCTCTGGTGTGTTGATAAATTCCAGAAAAATTCTCTGCATAATCAGCAGCAGCCAGATCCATCAAAACATGTTTTTATACAAAGGTCTATATGAAGGGTTGAATGAAGGGTCAAATGATGATCCGAATGAGCTGATGAACGAGGCAAATGAATAGCAATCTGAAGGAAGTGCCGAATGAAAACATATCTTATATTGATGATTATGATAAGACATTTAAAATTTCGATTTCTCTAATCAATTAATCGTAACTAGGATTGAATTAAAACACCATATTTGCATACCCATCTTGTCTTATCAAATAAATTGGCCAATCATACAGTTCGGGTGCCATTTTATGATTCTTATCCTCCATTTAAGAGTTATCGTGCCACTTATCATTCATACACTGAAGCATTACGATCTTTCATGTGTAATTATGTCCCTCATAAAATTTATGTTCAACCTGTCCAAAGTTTTACTTTGGACATGGTTGAATACATTATAAACCATATAAATTCATAGTTACATAGCTCTAAGGTGGCGCACGAATCAAGGCATATAAAATTATGGCGTATCACTCGTACGTGTGAGATCTCTCTCCATGATCGTTCAGTCATCCAAACGACCCTTGTTTTAAATCTACCCCCTGCATAGACCTTGCCTCATTCTGCTCACTCTTCATCCGCTATGAACTTACCAAACCCCATCCACTGCAATTTCGTGCATTCCTTCCATTCATCCATTCAAAATGCCTACTCGTCATGAGCCTGGCAGTTACCAGGATCTCCTCTGCATTTCTGAGTTTAAGGCTTTCCATGAGATATTTCTGCATGCTGGATGGGGTTCGTTCCTTCACCTCCTTGACGGTCATGACCACGAAATCTCCTTACTGTTTGCAAAAGGGTTTGATGGTAAGACAGCCAAGGTTGGCCAACTTACCTTCCCAGTACCAGAAGAATCCATAGGCACGGCTATGAAGCTGCCTAGGGAAGGTTCCCATTGGCACAAGCATTTGTTTCTCCCACGGACAGTGCATGAGTTCGCCCTCAAGCCCGAGTATCACCATGTTGAAGGTGCAAAAGGGGTTCACCGAGAATGGGTTAGGCCTGAGTACCTTGAGCCATTAACCATCATTATTCACTTAATCACCTGTGAAGGTAAGTTTTCAGTCTTCAAATCCTGTCATTTTCGATTATTGGCACACTTTGTTAATAATCAACCCCTAAATTTCCCTTTCTATTTCCTAAAAAGCCTAGGAAAGATGTCTAGCAAGGTTCGAAAGAATACTGTTAACCCTGCTGGCAGTTTGTATCACCATTGCCTTATAAAAATACTGATCACTCATCAATTGGAAGAAAAGGGTCAAACTTGGGAACCTTTTTTCTTTGAAACCCTGAACCCTCACCTAGTCAAGAATCCTACTGTTAAATCCCTCGCCTCTCGAAAACGCCATCATTTCCTAACCCGTAGCAATGAGCCGCCCCAAAACTCTTCCAAGAAAGAAAAGGTTTCCAAGGTTGTAAGGTTTAGTGAGTATGGCCCCCGGAGAAGTATGCCCTGATCATGCATCTTCCCCTCATCATGTCCACGAAGATACAGCCACAGAACCCTCATTATTTTCACTCATACCCATGAATTCAAGAAGGGCTAATTGTGACCAGACAGTCGACTCGACCATCATCCAGTCCGACGACTAGACCATCGATCAGATAATCAATGAGCCAATGCACCCGGATAATCCCGGTGATCAAACAAATGACTCTATCCCTAAGTCTCCTCTCCTCGCGTTGGCTAATTTATCAACCAGTCTACTTAAGGAACCTGTCTTGGAGTTTGCCTCTGTACATACTAAAGATAAGGTCATTGAGGCACATATTACATCTTTTGATCCCGAATTACCTTTGAAGGGATCAAGCCCTCAAAAGGACCTTATGTCCTTAACATAAGTCTCTGTTCCACTCCAGCAGACTGTGGATAGACTAACCCAAGATGTAGCAGAGCTAAGAAGCCATAATGTAAAGTATGAAGAGATCATTGTTGGACTTCGCCAAGAAAACAAGGACCTGTATTTTCAGGTGAAATGTGTGGAAAATATAAACGAAGCCAAAACAGTCTCCAACCTTTATCTCCATTTGAAGCATGGCAATTTGAAGGAGCAGCTCCAGAAGTTTAGAGCTAAAAGCACTCCCTCATCTAAGTCGAAGGCAACTGCTACTGCAGCTACGCCTTCTTCCTAAGTTTTTTTTGCTATGTTTTCTCAGTGGGACCTGACCACGACCTGACATGTCTCCAGTTTGGGGGAATGTTGGTGTCCATTTTGTCACCATTTTTTAATATCAAATACACTCTGATTGGCATTACTTTCACCATTTTTTATGTAACAAGTCACTCTCCTTGCCATTCAGACCGTTAAATGAAGCAGGTATGCGTTTATTCACATATCACATGAATTTTGGGTAAAAATTGTTATATTATGGTTTATTGATGTTTATTTGGCTTGTTTAGTAACTACATTTTGTTTTACAGGTTCTGTCTCCCAAACGAATCTTCAATTGGACGCGTATTGAAGTTGTGGACGATCAGCTGCATTCATCCCGCCGTTCAAACCCACATTCGACCTGCAAGATCGATGGTTGAGATATGCTCGGGCCGTTAGAGAGTAAGCCGACGCGTGGATTCTGTTTGGGACGTGGCCCTGATGGTATGTAAGTTGATGTTCTGGAAGATCCTTTCTCCTGCACGCTCAGCTCAACATCACATCCATCTCTTCCCATGTCAAAGGAGCACTGGCGCTTCAACAACTTCATGAAGGATCAACGTCGTGGAATTTGGAAAAAAGTTGTGTGTGCTGTCATGAACTTTATGAGGTCGTTCTTTGGCTACGAGCTATCATGAAATGATTAAGCAGAGATGTCCCTTGGCTTATGCGTGTCATGAGCTATTAAACAGAGCAGTTTTTGGGCATTCAAGATAGTCTGTTATTAAGCAGTCGACCACTAAAGGGTCGACTTGCTTTCTTCATTGTAACGCTGTATAAATAGACGTCCCTGTATCAGAGACAAGTTAGTCATTAGTCAGTCAGTCCTTTTATCTTTAGACTTGCCTATATTTTCAGCTGCAAATGGATACCAAAGTACTGTAACTCTGTCTTTTTATTAATACATTTTTGTCCCAGTTTTATGGAAATTTATCAGCATGTGTGGTGATTGACTGATTAAGGCTCAGCCTCTATTTGCTGAGATGGGCCCCTCAACAACCAGTGGTCTTCATCAGTGTATATAAATTGTCTTTGTCTATTGTAGATAAACCATGTCATTATCTCATTTATGTATCTGCTCTGTATATGATGTTTTTGTTCTGCGATATAAAATGATGTTGTTCTGTTTATGTAAATGATGTTTCTATTTACGTGATGTATATTTTGCTGTTGTTTATATCAATGTTTCCACAAGTTAAATGGTGATCGGCCACACTTAGGTTCATTTAAGCTTGCTTTATAGATTAGGTCACACTTAGGTTCATTTAGTTTGTTTCAGTAGCTTAAGTCACATTTAGTTCATTTCATTTGCTTAAGTAGTTTAGATTGCATTTAGTTCATTTAGCTGCTTAAATAGTTTTATTTGAAAGATTTAGTTTTCTTAGTTAAATTAGAGTCTAGTTAGTTTCACCTCTTAGATCTGCTCATAAACTAAGGTTCTGTTGTTTCTCTCCTGTAGCAAAAGATTAGTTATTAGATACATTCCAGTCTCGTTTCCAAGATAAAATAGAAATAGTTGGTTCCCTAACATAGATTGTTTTTCCTTATTCTAGCTCTTAATTAGCTTATTCATTGCGTTCCTTGCACTATAGGATCATATGCATCATCCAGCTGGTAGATAAGATCATCCCATATTCTCTTCCCTTTAGTTTAAGTCGTTTTCCTCCATTTGGACTGTCATTCGGATAGTCATCCGGACCAGCATTCGGACCTTCATACTTCCTGCATCGTTTTACTTAATTAGAATTCAGTTTTTAGGTTTTCCTCAAATTATAATCTCTTTCACCCTTAATTAGTATTCTTAGGAGTCATTAAGACCTTGTTGTATTTCATATGAAGTTTTGATCAAGTTTTGTCATCCTCTTTAGTTGTCATTCTCTCTTTCCTTAAAAACCTTGCTTTAGTTGTTTACAAGTTATCTTTTCCTTATGTTTGATTTATCAATACTTTATGGTTATAGAATTTATTAGTTTTATTTTCAATGCACTTTATTGTATGTTAATAATATCAATATTAGGTTAATCTTAGTAATTTCATTCTCCAAATTATTTCGGTCTTGGTTTATTCTTCTCATGCTAATAATGGATTCATGGAATAAGATTTAGTTCAGAAGTACAATATCTTTATCAAGTTTTCTACTTGCTTCTGAATGTGAATATCTTTATCAAGTTTTCTACTTGCTTCTAGAATTCTTCAGTTCAAGTCCCTCATTTATAAATAGGAGATAAGTCAGTATGTTTAAAGTTAATTGTAGTTGGATAATATTTAGCTTGCATTTATTTGTAGAAGTTAAATTAGATTTTATTCCATTTTGTTTTTTTGTTACATTTGAAAGCCACTTCGATACATTCACCCCTATTCCCATCACATTTGGTACATTTCCTCAGGATCCCCAAGGAGAATGGAATTATATGCTTTAGTAGTTTTCAACAGTTGTTGAAGTCATTAATAATTTATAATTTTCTTTAACTTAGTTTCCTATTCATATGATTGAGTTATTCCATAGGTAGGTCTTTACTTTCTTCTAATTCTTAGATTAGAATTTGAGAATTGATTAAGTAGTTTCCACTCTTACAAAGAGTAGTTTGTTTCTGTCTTCTCTATAGTTTAAATCATAGAATAGAGTAGTATTGTTTGACATTATTTTGATCTGGTAGTTTAGATAGGTTCAGTTAGTTTCTTTGTTGTCTTTCTGAAGTTTGACTCTGTCTTTCATTTTGAAAGATCTTTTTGATCTTTTCTTTATCCAATCTTTTAAGGTCTGACAAGCCGAAATGTAGATATCATCCTACCTTAGCATATACTTTGCCTCAACTCTAAGATTACCAACCCCGGTCGATAATTAAATATTAGGTGTTTTCCTTGAGATAGCTCACACACCCAACACCAAGAAACAAAGTATATTCCACAACGAGTGTCTTCCATTGTATTAATTTCTTTGGTAGGATTGGATAATGGAACCTCTCCATTTAGAACATTTTCAACATTGACAACAAAGTAGCCGGATCTGATTTTTTTACAATGTAGCATCTTCCTACTTGGGTAGACTTTTCCTTCTACAACCTTTGAATTTATCCAAAATAAGTCTATGTCTTCTCCATCCATGAATGTTGGAGACCTCATTATTGACAATCTGCAATTCAAGCAATTCATTATTTGAATTATATATTTAAACCTTAAAAATAATTTATATTGATGCATATTTTTAGTAACAAAATGAATTGATCCAGGGATAAAAAATTGAAGTCATCACTGCCGGTCAAGAGCCTTTTAGATCGTCATAGAAGTAAAAAAAAAATCCTCGTGCATAATTATAATCTATCATGTGATATGAGTTTACGTAGCCACTCAACAGTGAACACCTCATAAAAAAAGTCCAAGTCGACCAAGAGTTGGTGCACTATATTATCTTACATATTGATATGTTGTCGATCGTGTTATATTATATTTGATATTTAAATATTTGTAATCCTTCAAATAATACTATGTTAATAAGATAAGGTATTTATATATATATTATGTAATGCTTTAATAATACACTATATACAATATGCTTCCATGCTTTACAATGTAAGGAGAAAAAATATATATGGAGACCATGCAAAAGGTATATATAGACTACTACACAATGAAAAGTAATTTAATTGAATTTAAACCAATGATAACCACGACGCAGCACTGCAAACCTATCAAGCAACACTACCCAGCCGATTCAGTGCTTAGCATGTTCATTATACGAGTCGTGGTTTTTGCACCTGTGTAAGAAAATATTTAGAAAAAACTGCCATCCATTAGGCATTGTACCTTCATACCATTAAATGTACATCCCTCCCAAAGATTAAGCTTGATCACACATTTAATATCCTTTCATGATCTCACACATGCAACGAATCCAATTCCCAATGTTTTGGAAACAAGAGTCATCATGAATAAATAGTGCTACTGCTCATTTAATTAATTATATAGTCAAAATTATTCAGCATGTCGCATGTCATTTAATGTTGATGAGGTGGCGCTGCAATCAGTTGGATCTCAAGCAATACTTTCACTCCGTAGGGAGGAATTTAATGCACCAGTCGGGTGCATATACACCATTGGATGCATCAGCATCCAAGTGTGTATATGTAACCACTGGCTCATTAAATGCAACCCTATATTTTTCCTATTAATCGCCTTCTATCAGTGGTTAAATATGGAATTCAGAATAAGATTTTCTTATTTGATATTTTTTTGCTTCAATTCACTATCGACAACCCAGTGTCTGAAGCACCTTTGAAGCACCTCGTTCATTTTAGTGTTTTTACCAGATGTCGAAGGAAGCTTCACCTAGAGCTCCTGCCAGTAAGGATGTAGAGGAAATCCCTCCACCAGCCTTGGAAAAACGATTGATATTATCAAACACCAATGCAATGACTGGGTTTGAAGGTGATCCGGACTGGGAAGGAATCTATCAGATATTCTCCACGAGGGATTTTCCCCCAGATGAAAACGATTTGTATGCGTATCGGAACATACAAAAGATTTTTGTGCATTCCATTGCAGCAAGGCCAACCTGGATTCCATTCAAATTGAATGATACATACAGGTGGTTATTTGACCACAATAATCCACAAAATTGAGTGATCATGGATGCAGAAGGAGAGTTAATCACCTCTCTCAGGCATGACTCATTCTAGCAGACATATAATTTAAAGGAATCCATGGTATTAATGAACCACGTCTTCATCGAAAATTTTATCAGTAAGCACCCAAATCCTATTGAACTCACCAAGGACTAGTGGGCTAAGGAACATCCCTTCACATAGAGGTCCACTAAGAAGTATACTATACAGTATTTCCGAAGGCCATATAGGCTACTCATGGAAATTCTATGCCACTTGTATGGCCTTGAACATTATACACACTTCATGTTGGATTGGGCACCCCTATTGCATCATGTGACAAAAAACAAAGAAGTTTTCAACTGGGAAAGCATCTTGTCCAACAACCTCTTTGCAACCCTTAAATATGCAAAACAGGTACCTAGTGGTCGAAAGTTTCATATGATTGCTTTTCTATTTGATGCTATTTGTTCTTCCAATGCATTTGCATCCATGAACTAGAACTGGAAGGAATATTGCTTGCATGTTGACGTTTTCTGCAAAGAGTTGTGTTGTCCTATTATAAACCCCATTTGTACGATATTTGTACCCATTTTTTCACACCGTTGTATTTTTTTATTTTTAGAAAATCCATACCAAGGATAACTAACCAATCCATGGAATCCCTATCACAAATTGGTGACTGGTATTGCCTGGAGTTCTTTACCTACATTTGAGTCTTCAGCATGAATGCATCCCCCCATTTGTTACCAATGTATGTTCCTAACCGATTGCTCTCCCGTGAAATTGCTTACCAAACCATCGTAAACGGGGTTGCAGCCAATGTGTCCCACATGAGTAAGAAAGGTTGGCCTAATTTCCCCATTTATGTTGGATCCTTCACCTTAAATAATTCTCAACATGCCCGTAAGGAAGCGACTCTATTGGAACAAATGAAAGTTGGATTTGTGAAGCTGAAAAGGCATGACCCTAGAAGGGTGATTGAAGGACATTTCAGGTCATTATCATTACATAATACCTACATACATGAGGAAGACCCCGGAGAAACTGTTTTTCAAGGGGATACTTCCTTTGATGAAGTTTTTCAGAAAATCCCAGAATGGGAGCAGAGGACACTACACGACCGATAGTTATCCCTTTAGCATACTATCAGAACTGAGAGAAGAGTTACCTTCACAGTTGAGGCGGAAAAAGAAATGATGAATAAGAACCAATATAGAATAAAGAGAAAGGAAAGGTTAAACAAATATTTTGATGAACAAGTGAAGCTATGGAAGATTCGAACAAAAATTTTATCCCAGTGAGAGGACTTGAAAAATGAATCCAAGCAAAAATCTCAGCAGGATTCTCTGCAGGCAGAAGAGGTTGAAGCTCAACAAGTAGCAGATGAAGAACGCCACAAGGCTGTAGAGGAAGAATGTTGCAAAGCCATGGAGGAAGAACACTGGAAATCCACCAAGGAAGAGCTTCACAAATCCACTGAGGAAGAATGTCGCAAAACCATGGAGGATGAACGTCGCAAAGTTGCAGAGGAAGAACGTAGCAGGGCTGAAGCTGCAGAAGAAGAACGGAAAAAAAAACAAGACGAGATGCAGCAAGAAGTAGAGGAAGAGAAGAAATAGAAATAAGATGTTGACAAAGAAGCATCAAGGCTTCAACTCCTCCAGGAACATCAGCAAAAAGAGAAAGAGGAAAGCCGTAAGGCCGATGAGGAAAGAAGAATTGCAAAAACTTGAACAACAAAAAAAGGACAATCAGGTTGCCTTGAAAACGTCCCCCATCAATCGAGGAAATCCACTGGCTATTAGATATCGAGGGTAACTTCAACCCTTCAGCAAGCAAGAGTATTTCAAAAAGCTTGTCCAAGAGATAGAATACCAAAGGAAATACCATCAACATCATAGTGTTTGACATGGAAGGAAAGGAACCAGGAGAAATTGTATATGGCGCTACCCTCCTTGATTGGAGTATTGGAAAATGTCAATGTGTCTTCGAACAAAGACCTGATCAAACAAGTGCAACAATGTAAGGAACAAATAGAGTAATATAAGCAGTTGTATGAAGAGATGAAGCACATTTTCGATGAAGTTCATCATGAGTCGGTCATGGAATAGGAGCAACTAGAAGAATCGCATGAGAAAGATCTAGCTCTATTGAAATTCAAACATGAGGACGCACGAGGGAATTGGAGATGGATATATACTATGCTAATTTTCAACTCGAGCTTTTCCAAAAATAAAATGTGTTTCCTTTGGACGAAGTAAAAAAAGAGGCTAGGAAAATTTAATTTGAAGCTTATGGAGTCTCAGAAGAATTTTATTTTTCATCTAGAGGAATTGCAGCAATACTATGCGAGCTTGAGAAAGATCACAGATGAAGCCAAGTCGTTCGAAGATGAATCTAAAGTGATTCAACAGTATGTAAAGGACATTTATAAATGGCAGCAGGAATATGAGGAATTTCCCGTGAATCTTTCCACAATTGATAAGAAAGAGTTGGCAAAAGTAAGAGCTTGGAAAAATGCCCGAGATTCCACACAAGCATATGCAAACGAATTTCTTTTGAAGGTGGAACATATATGCAAACAAGTTTGGAGCTCCGTAGATAATCCGATGATTAGGTTCGACATGCTGACCCTCGATGAGTTAAAGTTGGCACAATTGATAGGGACAAAAATATCTTATATTAAATCTTAAATGGATGCAAGGGACCTAGTGATTTAAGAATTAACCAAGGTTGATCATGACGTACTCAACGACTACATTTATCAACCTATATAATTAGTAGAATGGACAGATTGTTTCAAAAACTTGATCAAATCATATTTAGACAGGTAAATCAAGCCTAAAGTTCTGAAGTTTGAAGTTCAATTCGAACAGCTGCAAGATGGTCGCTATGATGAGATCAAGGATTGGCATACACAGTGGGAGAAATTTCAGGAATGATCCGAATTAAGATACTATTGTTTATTTTATTTTATCTTGTTATAATTATGTATATTTTATCGGTTGTTGTTAAGAAACAGAGACATTTATTTCAATTTTGGACAGTTAATTTAGTTGTCCCCTGGCTTTGAAGCCGAAAGGTGGGGTGGTGGTGGGAAAGCGCTACTACATTGAAATTTTGTACACTTTTGTATTGATTAATGGATTGTTGTTGACTCTTCTTCAGAATTCTTGGTGATGTTGTGATTATGTGTTTTATAATATGTGCATTTCTATCCCATTATGAATGCATGGTTCCATTTTCTGGTTAATTCTTATTCGAATTGCAGAAAACATATATATTTGCTTATAGTGAATATTACTTTTTTAGAAATCTGAATATATGTGATACATGACTTGGGTAAAATAAGATCTCTTTTCTGTTTATCTTATTAATATTATTTTTTGTTTATCTTATTAATATTATTTTTTGTGTCTCCTTCAGTAATTTACCATCTTCCCATTCATTCATTTAAATGTGTATCCAATATCAATGAATTATGTGGGAGTAAAATTACTTTTGCTTTAAATTATCTTACTATATTGAGGCCTTAATTTGGCATTGGAATTTAAGAACTATTTCTTGGATTTTCAAACCAATATCAAGCAACATATTTTCCCTAGGAATTCAATTGGTTTATTATTTTGCTACCATAATTGGGATAGTTTTTCCCTGTGTATTCTATTGGTTTATAAGTTTTCTTCTATACTTACTAGAGCGAGAGAAAGGGCCAGTTTCTCTCTCAAATTACAATATCTTGAGAAAGGGCCCTTTCTCTTTCTCCTCCCAAAACTCTAAGGGAGACTGTGACCATGCTACTCATTCGTATGGTACCAGAGTGAGAGAAGGGCCATTTTCTCACTCAAATTACAAGTGTTTGAGAAAGGCCACTTGCTCTTTCTCCTCCCAAAACTCTAGGGGAGACTTTTCCCATGCTACTCATTCGTATGGAACAAGTGCGCGAAAGGGCTAGTGCTCCTTGACCCTTCCTCCCGAAAAATACTAGAGCTATAGAAAGGGCCAGTTTTCTCACTCATGACAAGAGTTTGATAAATGACAAGATTTTTATAAGCATCCCATGTTTCTCCTCCTACCATAAAATAACACACTAGTTGAAAAATGAGGCCATTCCACCTAGTCCTCATCACTCTAACCATAAAAGGTTATGAAAGGGCCAGTGCTCCTTCTCCTCCTTACTCGAATTTTAGAATTCGGAGGAAAGGCTAGCCTAACCAAAATACGGTGAGAAAGGGACAAAATTGCCATTCCCCCTACCACTCTATGTAGAAATTTAGGTCAGTAATCCAATCCTTTGATCGAAGGAGGGATCCCTAAAATGGAATGCAATGAATCTAAGCCTATCACCCTAGGTGCCTTTCAAATGTGCATGTAAAACTTCACTGGATTTACAACCCAAATCAGAGGTCCACCCCCATTGGCGACCAATATAGTATCATGCCAGCTTCTGCTATGTAAGTTTCCCTTCTCCGCCTCCTCACTCGACATCACTGTAACCATAAAAAAGGGTGATAGTGTTCCTTCTCTTCCTTACTCAAAGAAGTGGGAGTAAGGGCCAGCATAGTTAAAATAGGGTGAGAAAAGGCAATTGTTCATAAAGAATGTACGATTGATCATCATAAAAGTTCATCATGTCGGCAAGGACGGTCGGGATGATAAAATGCCTGCAAAACTGCGAGCATATAGAACGTCATACAAACGATCGACAACTCAAACATCGTTTAAAATATTGTATGGACAAACAGTATGAGTTCCCATATATTGTCAAGGAACTTAATTACAACATAACATTAAGATTAAGATCACTTCGAGAAGGTCAATCTTTTTCAAAGGTCATGAATGGAGATCGACTGAAATGATACCCTCTAAAAAATAGGCACAACGTCGACCACTGGCCATATCAACACTAGATGAATGTTGTTCCCCAAGCCTTGTGTAGAATGACGAAAGCTACCTTATTGATTTAGAAAATGGTCATGAATCTAACTTAGAGAATACATACAAAAAGGGAATGAAGACATGGAAGATGGCAGGACTGAAGCGATTCAATACACATGATAGTTAACTCCGCACAAGACCCCCACCAAGTCCCGAATTGAAAAATACAGTCGACTATGCACATAAAATATCGGCAAGGAACACTACTCGATGACCGACCAAAGAAGACATAAAACAAGGATTAAAATAGAGGCGAGACTAATGACGACAACACCTACCAGCAAGGAACCAACCAGTAGGGATATAATTTATATTCATCTTTTCCACTCAAACAATTTTTTTTGACGTTTTTATTTCTCATACCTCTCATCAAACAACGTTTTGTCTAAAATTTTGGCCTTCAACAATGAAATTTTTTGTGAGAAATTAACCCTTCAATAATGAAGTTTTAATTAAAATGTTACCTTGCCAGTATGAAGTGTTATGTTAAAAATGAAGAAAAATTTTAATAATAAAAATTACCCAAGTATAAAGGGCTAGTGCTTTGTGACCCTTCCTCCCAAAAATTACTAGAGCGGGAGAAAGGGCCATTTGCTCACTCAAATTACAACAGTTGGAGAAAGGGCCCATGCTCCTTGTTCTGTTGTCACCCTCTTTGTGCCTACAATTGTTGCATTCTTAGGCCTCTACTAGGAACAATATTAAAGCCTTAAAGATGAAGAAGTCGATCACGAGTGGTCAATAGTCGCAAAAGAATATTTAGAATCACACAAAAAAGATATGATCCCTTCATGGGGTGTAACTAGCAAGAGGAATAATAAGTGATTTTTAATTTCGATGGCTTAGATTGGACGATGCAACTTACAAAGGAAGATCTGGACTGTTGGAGGCATCGAATATGCAATGGACATAAATGGCGAAGTTTTCTGCTAACGGCCCAAATATAATTGTGCATTTTTCCAAGATAAATTTGGATCGTTGGAGGTGTTAGAACTTGCAACAAGGATGAAAAAGGGGTTTTCCGTCGATGGCTCGTATGGGATCATGTAACCCTTCCCCATCAACGAGTAATATCTAATCATGTAACCCCTCGAGGAAAATCCTGACCATTGAAGGCATAGAAGTTGTCAATGGAATTAAAATAGCCCAATTCCCACCTATGGATTACATTGAATAGTGCAATTCTCCAGAAGAAATATTAGCCGTTCTCGCAAAGGGGTCATCGTCACCACCAAAATCAAACTCCTCACAGTCTGGAATAAGTGGAGTCCCTCTCTAAAAAAAGGATCTGGTCGGGAAAATTAAAGCTAGATCCCATGATTTATCTATTTTAATGGTAAATGTTGCAAAGGCCATTATGGAATAAGTGTCACCAAAATCAATGCACTAATGATTGAAAAATCTGCTCGTACCAACAACTCCTATAAATCCTCGAGACCTCCAGAGTGACGTTAAGATACACATTAAAGAATACTTAAATTAATTGTTTTATGAGCTTGCGGAGCAACAAAACCCTCTCGAGAGAGTTCAACCTATTTTTTATGTAACTATGCAGTTATGAGCTCTAGAGAAAGATGTTTACTGGCCTTACCATCCCCGAAGTTGAGATGCAGCCGATCAAAATTGTATAAGGGAACTCATGCTTTGTTTTTATAGTGGATTGAAGTAATTATAATCCTCATTCCCTCCACCTTTTTTTTTTAAAAGGTGCTCTAGTGTGCTTTGTCGTCAATGTAAGCGTTGTGCTTCCTTTCCCGTGTGGTCACCTGTGATGTGTTCTATTACATCTGAATCTGCCCTACCCTTAGTTCTATAGTGTGAGATGAAAAATATAAAGGCCACCACCTCTGGCGCATCCTCTCGAGCTCTTTCCCACCATTCTTAAATTTCATACATATCATCCTCCAACATTTTACCCTTTGTTGACCAATGGTCCAAGGTATCTCCACCTGAACTAACCAAAACCACAGCCCGGCAGCTCATAGGAGCAGCTCTTAGAAAATTACATGTCTCTAAAGTCATAGCTAAATTATGGAAGTCAGAGATAGCCCAGTACCTATTCCCTGATGTCTTCCCTTTCCCCGAATTTTTCCAACTCTGTGCAAACTATTACAATCCAACCACATCCACCATCCATGTTACCGATGGAAAGATGCTCCTGTTTGAAATATCAATTTGTTCGATTGTCGCAATGCTAGGGACTAATCCTGTTGAGAATACACTATATCTAAAAGAGAAAGAGACCTTTTATCAAGGGCTTAGTAACGAGAAAAAGTCAAATTTGTGAGCTCAACTAGTAGCTTCCTGCAAGCAGTCCCCAATTCATTTTGAACCATGGAAACACACAAATTTGTTACCCTAGAATCAGGAAACAGTCTCGGCTTTGACATTAATATTTGGAAGAGATTATAATAAAGATGTTGATCTAGGAATGGCTGTGATGGTTGATACATATAATCATCCATCAGCCCCCAAATTCAACTAAGCAGAGGCCTTAGCAACTAGCATCAAAACCCAGCTAGCAGATTTCAATGATATTGGGGCTTTCAGATACTATTCTTATCTTGTGTATTTACTCCTATTCCACTAGTCTCACTACTTTGAAGTCCTGGATCTCCATATAACTAAAGGCCATTCTCCAAATAGGATATATGATTGGGTTTTCTGGATAAAGAAGGGGAAGGAAGAAGAGGTCACCTAGTCTTGATTTGTGTCTCAGATTATGTATAAGGCCTTTGATTTGATCACTGGACCTGAGCCTAAATGTATGCCTCGGGACATTGTTGGGCACCATTTTTCACCTATTTTGCCATATAAATACCTTCCAGTTTTCTCCATAAACCTTCATACTTGATCCATAAAACCTTAAATTCATCCACAAAACCTTGGCAAAGGTATAAATGTCGTTGCTTTTTAATAAATTGAATTATGAGATTCTTAAGGAATTTAAATTAAGGTTTTATTCAAAATTACAGAATTTGCTAACTTCCCGTAATTTCTCCTAGGTTGGATACTTGCAGGCCAGCTGGGCATAAACTGAGAGATGGGGGAATATCCTCAATTTCCAAGGATGGTTAAATTTCTAACAAACCTATGATATGGCTCTCACAGGTGTCGAGTCAACGTCGGTCAAAGACGACCACCTGTGCTGCCACTTAGCATAAAAACAGGACAGTTTCGATTTTGTCTATTTTGATGGAGCTGATGGAGGATCTCGAGGGTAGAGAGAGATATTAGGAGTATATCATTATGAATCTCCCAGATTTGTAGCATTTCATTTTTTAAAAATTGTATAAGTATTTGATTTGACAGAGGAAAAACTTCTTGGATGATAGACGTATGATTTTGAAATAAAGACTCGGGATTCGATAAATTACTGTGTATGTCCATCTCTATATGGTGAATGCGATTGAGTATTAAAGTTCTATGATTTTCCCTGCGTGTGTAAGCAAAGCATTGGAGGGCCCCCTTTGCCAAGCTTGCACACATATTTCTGCATTATTGCGCGTGGTATGTTTTAGTTGTGTTCTGTAGAAGTTGTTTTTGATTATCACATTGCAGATCGAACTAGATTCTATTGATGCACAGGATTTCATTCCAGTATAGGGTTATGAGTTCTTTTAGTTAAATGGTTAAACACTGTAGGAGCAGTTCCAGTTTCATTTATTTATCTGATATTAAACTGTTGAGAAGAGTTAAACATTGCGAATTATTTTCTTGTAAAGGAAATCGATGGTTGTCTGTTTATCAACAGTGAGGTATTAGGCACTGTGATTTATTTTTAGGATTTAGGTTTTAGCACTTTAATCTTAGAATATTCCATATATGAATTGCTAATTAAACTAAGAGATCAAATGAAGTTACTTCTATAAGGGAGGTTTTGTGTTTCAAAGTTACAGCATTCTAGCATCCACTAGATTTATTTCACAAGTAAACTGAATTTCCAATTAATTCTAGCTCTGAGTCTCTATATTTGGGATATGCCTTTAAGTCTTACAAAATCCGGATTGACATAAACTTAAGGTCTAATTTACACCAGTAGGTTGGAACCCAACAGAAATCATACCTTACATGCAACTAGGTGAGGCTGTTAGAAAGGGAGATTGATTTTTATCCGAGGACTACAATGTGATTAGGTTGTATGGCAATGAAAATCCTCCTTACAGGATACCTAAGCTAGGTTGGAACCCAACAGACATCATACCTTACATGCAACTAGGTGAGGCTATTAGAAAGGGAGATTGATTTTTATCCGAGGACTACAATGTGATTAGGTTGTATGGCAATGAAAATCCTCCTTACAGGATACCTAAGCTACTCACTCCCAAGAATTTTGTCCTGGAATATGTCAGGAAGATGATAGAAGTGGATAAAATTCATTTTGTTAAGGTTAAGAGGAGGGGGAGAAAGACTTTTCCCATAGTCATGGGAGTATACACCATCAATAACAAGAAATCTCTCAAATAAATTACCGACATTTTTTTGAATCTAGAAATGAAGCTAGATAGTGCCTGGAAATATGATCTGCATCTTTTAATCAAACGAGAAAAGGGAAGAAATCTCTTGAACCCTCAAGATCATGAGTCAAAACTAGAATTGGAAATATTGGTCAATAAAGACACCTTCGAAGAGGTGCAAAGAACAATTCAAGAACAAGCAAACCCTGTCGAGTTGATGGCTCAAACTTTTCCTGAACCTGTTCCACCTTCTACAGACCAAAAGGAGCTCTAATTCTTGAGTGAAAGATGAAATTCCTATCAAATCTCCAAAAAAGACATGATGAATATGTTGGGCACAATGATATCAACAACAAAAGAAGAAGAGGATCATGGTGGATGATGAGGAAGTACCTACAAAAAGAGAATGCTACTTATTTTCCTATCCTTAAATACCATAGTTTTGAGGACTTATATGATGAATATCATGCTAATGATGACTCAAGTAAAGGTTTTAGGATGGAGTTGAATTCCCAAGAAGAAACAAGAGAGCCCATACCAGTATCAAAGCATAAAGAAAGCAACAGGGACGAAGGAGAATCCTCAATGATGGAGATTCATATCCCCTCACCTCCCAAAGAAGTAGAGTTGTATTAAAAATCCTTTCCAATCATGTTATCTATGGGTTTTGATCCAAATAAAGGACTAGGGAAGGAGGGACAAGGCAATACAGAATTCATCCAAATTGAGTAGAGACCTAACAAATTAGGCCTTGGGGTTGAGACAGGCAGGTCAGACCAAGAATAGATAGTATCAACATAAATAGACTTCATAAATATCCCTAAGGGAGTGGAACATGGGTCTAACCAAGAAGGGGGGAGGGAATTAGAGATACCACCAAGAGGAGATCACAGCCAATCGAAGAATATAGAACAACAGAAGAAGAATTAAATTTATTCATAGCAGGAGTCAAAGTTAAATAAAGGAAATCAACGGAGTGAAGTCAAGGCATCCAAGGAAACAGGGGTCTGCTGTGGCGAAAAGAATCAAGCTGACTTGGTAGGTGATGGGACCAATGAGATAAATGAGGCATTTTGTAACCCAGTTGTAAATACTATCCAGTCTCATCTCGGAGAAAAGGATGATAGCGTGACCCAGACAGACACAAAGCCTTAAGGCACTCTCCTTTGCATCATGGAAGAGATTTTTCAAGAGGAAAGGAATAAAACTGAGGAGACTATGAAGGGGTCCTTGGACGTTGAGAAAATAAAAGCTGAAGAAATAACTCAGGAGACAAAAAATAAAAAGAGTAAAACAGTTGAAGCAACAGTGGATTCAAGGGAAGAAAGGAGACTAGATGAAGGGCGAGTGACCACCCAACGATATACTAATCAATTACAAGAAATTCAGAGCGAAAAAGGTGAAACTTCCAATAATTCTACTCATGATATTTTTTAATATAATTAGATAATCTTTGTTATACTGTCAGGGAACACTATGAATGCTTCATCAAGCTTTGCAGTCCCAGAGATGACTCGGCGTACAATTGGAAGTGGAATGAGAGGTTCTATCAAGATCACTAACCCTATTATGTTATTGGGACAAGAACAACAATGAAGAGCATGAATTCCAGAGTTCTTTCCTATTACAGAGTCTTTGGACTCATAGGAGAGACCCAGGTTAATATTTAAGTTTGACCCTAGCACAAATAAATTCAAGATAGTCACGAGAGCATATAGGGATCTGCAGCCCAATGAATGGAGGACTTCACAAGTTTTAGTAGACACTGTGAATTTACTCCCCGAAGACGAATTGTCAATGGTTGAGGGGACAAACACTATAGTGTACAACAAATATGCCAAGGCTGCATCTGATCTAGACGGATACAAAAGGCAAGTTGGGGATTTTGAAACCAAAAACCAGTTTTTGAGCGCTAAAATGAAGATTTTATAAGGTGAAAATTAGAGGTTGTAGAACTTTGTAATCAAGATAGGGAAAGGTACATATGATTCAAGTGAATTCTTAACCTTTTTAGATAAGAAGGATCAAAATATCAAGGAGTTGGAAGAATCCCAAGTCACTCAATATTTCCCATCTACTCTCCAAGTGATGACAGAATATCAGCAAATCCAAGATGAGTTGCAATTCCTGAAAAGGGAAAATGCCTCATTAATTTCATTGAAAAATGTAAATGAGGATGGAATCGTAGATTTGCAGCAGTCAGAAGTCAAGGAAAGACAAACCAAAAACAAATTGGAGGAGGCAATTGTACAATTAGAACACTACAAGGTGAAGTTAGCCAAGGAAAGAAGAAAAATAGAGTTACCTACTGCTATCGTTTAGAACGCAAGCTTAGACGAGCAGATAACGAACCTGGGACAGAGATTGGAGCAGAGCGAGCAAGAAATAAAGAAATGGGAATCCCAAGCATCTAATACTAAGTTGGATATTATCAAACTACAAGACATCATTGAGAAGAAGAATGAAAACCTCAAAGTGCAAGGAGCAAAGATGGACAAAGAAAAACACGAAGTCCATAGCCTGAAAAAAGAGATAGTTGAGCTTAAGATAGAAGTGGAAGATTGGAAATCAAGACATGAAGATGCCTCAACTCAAGCCTTGATGGTGGAAAAGATGATGAAGATCAAGCAGTTTTTATGGAAGCATGTCTTTAAGGATTTGCTCAAGATTCAAGCTCACATATAGTTTTCCTTAAGTTTCTATAACTTTATTTAGAAGCAACTGAGTTTTTGGAAAGAAATAAAGCAGACATACAAAATAAATTCCAGGTGGAAAAAATAGCCAAAACAGTGATAAACACCTTGAACCCAGAGCAATTGCAATCTATGCAAATATACGACAGGACAAAGTCCATAATGCACAAGGATAATTGTATCCATAAAGTCAACTCCATGAGAATATTGAAAGAAAAGTTAAAAGAATATGAGGCCCTAGTCAACCCCTTCTTAAAAACAATGACTGCCATGCTACAGAACGAGATTCCAACTCAGTGAAATGATATTTTTGAGTTGCACTCAGAGAACTTATACAGTCAAAGAATCCAAGAAAATATGCAAGACTTTATAGCAGTTCCTCAGAGGATGAATCCTCCCACTACAAATGAACTGCATGAAGAGCTACATCATCCGATTGCTACTATTACATTACTAAAGAATCTAATTTCCAACGTGGGAGGTCTTGATTACACACTCAGATCTGAGTTAAACAAATATTTTAGGATTTTTAACGGTGGCCCAAGTTTACTTGACCAGGATTGGAAAAGCATACAGGTGTTAAAATATTTTGCAACAGAGAAGCAACAGCAACCACAAGACACCAAAGAGCAACAACAACCACTTCCAGCAAAGGATGTAGTGGAACCCTCTAGATCTCCTAGAAGAGATTTGTGGGAGAAGATAAAAAGAGGAACAAGATGACAAAATCTAGTGAATAGCCCATGCATACGAGTGACCTGTCTAAGAAATAAATTACGCTAGGTCGGAGGAAAGATCCAGATTCCAGAATTATAATTGTGCCTCGTAGCAATGTTCGAATGGAATACTCAGCATTGAAGCAGATACTCAAGGAGGCTCACTCATTTCCACAATATTGAAAGCTGAAGTTGATGGGATCGGTAACATTGGCCCTTTATTTCCTCCTTCCTCACTATATAAGACTAATCCGCCCCGATTGTACAATGTTATATTAATGAAATAAAATTGTTGCGCATTTTGGAACCAAGACCAAGGCAATTATGCCACTAGTTTTTTGAATCAAAAGAATTTTTATATGATGTTCAATGTTCTTCCAAAATAGTAGACAATTCTTATCTTAGTATCTAAATCACATAGATCTAAAATTTATTATGCCTGTGTGATCTTCAATAGCTTTCTTGAATTCATTTTAGTGGATAGTCGACAATGCTTTCTCCTATTGTGTATTTATGTATGTTATTCTTACTTTTCAAGAATTGGGTTATGATTAAAGCGCCCTAGTTGTCATTCCTTTAAGTTTGTTGTTGTGCCTCCTTAAATTCAGCACTCACAATCTTGTCATGCAGCATAGATTTTGCCAATCCACCGCAGATTTTTGTTGTAAATCCAATCCTCCTTACTCAAATTTCAAGAGTGGGAGGAAGGGCTACCTAGCGTAACTAAAATTGGGTGAAAAAGGGCCAGTTTCCCACAATTCTACGCCGATGCTACTCATTCGATTGGAACAAGTGTGGGAAAGAGATAGTGCTCCTTGTGCGTTCCTCCCAAAGATTACTAAAGCTAGATAAAGTACCAGTTGCGGGGTCCCAAATGGAGAACCATTTTAAAGCACCACATAGAAATAGCACAACTCGTCGCAGACTACTAAGCACACAGAAGTGGGTAATACCCTGAACCGTGCCGCGGATAATGGGTCGTGAGGTCGCGAATTGAGAACCATTTAAAAGCACTGCAGGAAAACATCGCAACTAGCATAATTGTTATAAGTTAAAATGAAACTTCTCCATCCATGATGACATTAAATTTTTTCTATCACACAAAAGGACATCATGGATTGAAGAGCTTTGAATTTATACTTAACTTGTTGACCCATCTCATTTCTAATTCATCCAGCTTTCCCATTTTATCTATTTTGGTTTGTGACATACGCACAAGTTATGGTTGTTCAACATGCATATTACAGACACTATGTTGGTTTATCCACATGCATGTGCAAGAAACAGTTACACGCACACTCTACTAATGGTCAAAATGTGTGTTACATGCACTATGCTAGTTTTCCACCCACGCGTACCTCATTAAAATTCAAAAAATAAAATAAAAATCGAATATGGGGTTAGTTTGGGTAGTTCTTGATAACTTCCCTAGCAGTTACAAACCCCCATCCATTCGAGGAATCCTCCTTCTATTATAAAAACAAGGCTGGCCTTGAAAGGGGACTTTTGGCTCTTTGGTAATGAAATGCTGGAAGAGTTTGGCCTCCCTCTAATCCCCAATTATGTGACTAATATTTCCTTATCCCTATCACCTGGAGATTGTTGGAGAAAAAGAGAATCAAAGGAACCTAGGTCAAGGTTTCATGAAGTGCCTCATCATAGCAGGATATAATTGTACTTGTTATTGTGATCAATAAAGACATCTTTCCTTTCCCAATATATTGTTGCAAACTGGTTCAATGAAATGTTTGTCTTCTATATAGAAATCTAATGTGTATGTTTACACTAGTTTCAATTTATCTTCATTTTATTGTAGCCATAAGTTTTGAGAAAGGTATATTGCAGGTGTTCCAAAGTCAGAGACAAATATTGAAATTAGGGTTGAGAATCTATTAAAACCTAGGACTAGCCTTCTTAAATATGGTACAAGATCTTGATCCTCTAGAGTAATATTTATCTTTGGCAAATTTTTGGGTGCTTGTTTGACTATAGATGTTGATTTGATCTATAAAAGTATGTTGATGGTATCAGCCCAGCCATAGGAATTATTTCCTTACAACAACATTGGTGACTCTGCTGGGGAGTGGCCTATTTTCTTTGGGGATTTCTTGCTTGTATCTTCCAGTTTAAACCCTTGATTTATTATAAGTCTGGAAATTTTGGTTTGATCATAATCATTTGTTTCTGGGTCAGTTGCTTTATTTTTTTAATTTTTCAAGACACACGCGCAAGTAGTGGCACTTGCAGTTGCGCATCCCCCTGCCTATGCGCGGGTTGCTCAGTGCACAATTGTGTGTCACACGCATACTTCAACACTTACAATTGCAAGTACTCTTGTAGGTGACAATTTAAAAATTTTGCTCAAACTTTCATTTGTGTCTTGGATCTTGATTGCATATGCTGAATTGTTTGAAGGCTTTTCTTAGGTTTTTCTTGGGTTCTGAATACCGTTTTCATTCATTTGATTTTGTTTGAACAATCCTTCTTGATCAAATCCTTAAAGTGACAATTTTGCTTGGAATTTATATGTTTTGATGAACCATGAACTTTTGATTGATTAAAACCAAGAAGTGAACTTTGTCAAACTTTATGTCTATCTCCTTTGAGGTTGTATTAGTTGGATCCTTGCTTGGTTGAGGATGTTCAAGTGACTTTTGGACTTACTATTGTGTCTACTTGGGAAGATTTTGTGATTATTGGGACTGTGGATTGAAGTGTGAAAGCCAATGTTGGTATTTGAACACCTTTATTTTCCAACTCTGATAATTTGTTGAGTGAAGAGTTTGTTTGGCCTTTAAAACGTGATTTCTGAATATATTTGGGGTAAGTTGCAGTTTGATACATCCCTCGTGAAGGTGTAGTGCAACTTGTTTGCTTGTTTCCAGTCTGATCTTTGGCAAGGTAAACCAAATTACCAAGTCTAAGTTGTTGGCATCTTTTCATTCCTCTCCAAATTGTGTACTTCTCTTTCGTTTGTAAAGTAGAAGCTTAGGGTGGAATTTAGTTCAGTCCCTAATTGCACAAGTAAGGTACAGAATCAAGCCTTCCTAAACAATATAAAGAAGTAAGTTGTTTGCTTGAGTGGATTTTATAAATTCCGTGATATACTTTTATCCATTTGGCTTAAGCAATATATTGAAAATTCTTTTTTGCTCATTATTTAAGATTGCATTGTATAAAGCTTGTATTACAAGAGATAAATTGAAAATGAAAAGAGCATTGCAGTGTGGGGAGGGTGCAACATTTTTCAGTTAAAATAAGTTGAAATTTTTCTTTTGAAAAGTTCTTGTTCATATATTTTTAACAACAAAAAAAATTGAGATAGGATCTTAGGTTTTCTTCTAGCTTAGAAACACACCTAATAGTTAAGTTATGGTTTTGGAGTTAGGGAGTTGTGAGTTAACTCCTCCAAGACCACTTGAAATTGTTAAAACATAGGTTTCTTTCATAAGGGAGGAAATCTAACATCATAAGGGTGTGGTCGTGAAGCTCTTCTACCACAGGATTCAAGGAGTCAAGCATGAGTTCGTGTGAGGTTAAGTTGAGAAGAGATCCCTACAATACTCAATCAAGCATCAACCAGATATTTTTCATGTACGGGGACTTTCGACAGTACAGAGTGCTATTGTATAGTTTCGGGCTTAGTTACCCTACCCATACGTATGATCCTGACCTACGAATGTTCCCTTAGATGATGTCTGCAACTTGGTAGCCTTAGTATCCTTCCTGTAGGGTCATACACAGGTGATAGAAAAGGATTTTCTATGACCACCTTGGGTGGACCTAGTGATTGGAGCATTAGTACCCTTGGAGGGTGTTTTGTAGATTTATCTAGGAAAACACTTTCACCAAGAAAGGAAACACGCCCAGCTTACGTAACTAATTTATGATCTTAACTGGTTATAATTGGGCCCTGATCATCCCAGGCTAATATTTGGGAGACCATACCTTTAGCTCCGTAGTGAATGGTACTAGCAGCCCGGTTCTTTTCATTGTGTGGTTTGTTTGCTTGTTGCAATCCCGTAGGAACTTTTTAGTGCATGTTTTTTGTTGTTTTTCCTTTTTAGACCTCTCCTTTGAGTCTTCTGCAAGCCACCATGGCTAATCAACCTTTACGCATATCTCATAGATTAAAAATACAATATCTTGAATAGAGAGAATTCCATGTGCCTAAGGGGATACTGGATTATAATAATACACCCCCTAAGGGAGTAGAGGAATGGAATTAGGAATCAAACATTCAACAACACAATGAAGAAAAAAACTTTAGTTCTACTGAATCAGAATCCTCTTCAGAGGAAGGCCATTTTAGTGACGTTGAAGGGAAGATTACTAACTCTCCCTCAGTAGTTTCTTGGCATCCATAAGAACACTTAGAACTTCCTTCCATAGAATATTTTACCAATCCTTCAGGACTCTTAAATCCTTCCCAAAATCCTAACTTCACTCAAAGAAGTGAGTTTGAGATTCCCAAACCTAACAGTCCCTCATTGATTTGGTTACCCATGGACAATACTAGTGAAATCCATGGAATTGGGGAAACATCCCCTTCAATTAGTGCTACACCAACGCAAGGAGGTGATGCAAATGCATCATCAACTCTTAGCTACATATGAACTCCACCTTATTCAATGATTCTTACTGGAGGAACTTCTTACGCTTTTCATGGAACAAACCCCTTCTCCTTTGGAATGAAATTTCGAGGGTTTCAATCCATACCAAACATGTTGCCTCCTTTGTCAACATATACTAATGCAGCGTGCAATGGCCCTTTGGTTCCTTCCACTGGAATTTTTTCCGGTCCTAACCTCACTCATGTCTCAGGGCCTACTGGAGGTTTCACTATGCCCCAGATAAGTCCACCCTCCCAGGAAATGGGCGGGACAAGTGTTAGTAACCCCTTTTATACAAATTTTTCTTATTATAATATTGTTGGAATGGGGGGCACTAGAATAGGAATTTTTGGGCGACAAAGTCATCCATTTTGGAACCCTATTATTTATGGGACAAGTGGACCAAACATAGTAAACCCAACACTTAATTCATTGATAGGAAATCAACATATCACAAACTTGGGTGGAATATTAGGAGGGTTTAATCAACCCGTTTCTAAAACTCAGTTCAATCAAAACTTTGGTCAGTATAATCCAATTTTCAATACTACAAACACAAATCAATGGAAACAAAACACTCATGGATCTTGGAATACCTTGGCCCAAACGAAAATGCCTTTTTTGGATACTCTTAACTTACCTGATCTAACCAAGTTGACCAATGATCCAGTCCTTCATAACCCCTCCCTAAAAGGTTCCTTCGTACATTCCTAAGTTTGAAGGAAAACCTAAGGAAGACCCTGCAAACCGTGTGATGACTTTTCATCTGTGGTGTTCATCCAACTCATTAGTGGATGATTCTATTAAACTTAGGATCTTACAAAGAAATTTGATAGGGATGGAAGCAAATTGGTACATTGATTTGCCATGGGATTCTTTCAAAACCTTTGATTCTCTCGCAATGACTTTTTTGAACCATTTTCAGTTATCGATTCGTTATGAAATTGGTACTGAGCTATTAAATTCATTCCACCAAGACAAGTCTACACACATCTCTAATCATATACATTAATGGTGGAGAAGAAGGAGTTTCATTAAGGCTCAAATTTAGGATGAATTCTTAACATATTGGTTTATTAAGTCATTACATCCATGTATTGTAAAGTATGTAACCATTTCAGGGGTTCAGAATGGGGAACAAGCTATTATTAAAGCTCAACAGTTGGACTTACTGTATTCTCAGTCCAAATTTCTATATGAGATATTGCCAGATGCTCCTAGATTTGATACTGATCCAACAAAAACTATACCTAGACCACATCCTGATGGTGTGATTGGTTCAACGGTAGCTACAGTAGCTAGTAAGGGTACACACTTGGTAGTGCAAAATTCATCAGAAGCTATTCCGAACAACACACAAAACACCAACCCCAACCCTCCTGCGGATGTTTTAACATTTCAAACAATAGGTAATAAGGGAAGCCAACAACCTGGAGGGAAAAAGAACAAAAACAACAAATCAGGGAATAAGGACAATAACAACGCAAACACCAATAACAACAATAATCAAAATAATAATTCTGGCGGGGATAAGAAAGAGAAGGGTAAAGTGAAGTTTCCTTGTGTCTTGTGTAAGGAATATCACTTAACTTATAAATGTCCCAAGATGGAAATAACACAAAGACTGTTGGCACAGCAGGAAGGTTCCAACCAACCTGTCATTCTAACTAATCCATTTCCTCAACCACAACAACAGATGATTGCTACAGCTCAGTCAAATCCTGGATCCTAATTGGAGGACCTTCTTACGCTTTAGATCCAGATGATGGAGAATCATAAGTCTTGTTTCTAGTAAGAGCTCTCTGAAGGGATGATTTAGACCTGAGGTGGTTGCTCCAATCACGATGTTAAAGGATTTTGATGGTCGCTTATTCAAACCTCATGGAATTATCTAGAGCTGGGGAGGGAAACAATCACTGCAGAGGTGGAAGTGGTGGACTCTCCACTCGATTATAACCTGCTAATATGAAGGAGTTGGACCCAAGCTATGATGGTTGTGGTGTCCTCTATTTTCAGAGTCATCAAATTCCCTCATAATGGAAAAATTATAACTATTGACCAATTTTCATTCAGTACTAATGGCCCTAATCATCAAAATGGCCCCAACATCCCCTTAGTGTCTCATTCATCAAAAGATTGTGAAAATGTTGGAGTGGGAATGTACCCTCACTTATGGTAACTTTTAATCTTCCCTCACCCAACTTGCACGCGAGTGCATCCCCGATACATGCAATTTCCACCATTTCCATCTCTTCCACCCCTAAGGTGTCAAATTTTAAAACTTCATATTTTAATGACCCATGGAAGCTTCCAGTTACTGAAGTTGGATGTAGTTAGATAAATCTGCCATTGTCTCTTATTGAGATAGCTTATTAAGCCATTGTTGTGAATGAAGTAGACCATACTAGTCTTCACTTTAAGTTAGGCCTAAATGACCAGTATTCAACACCTGTATGGGATGTCAGTTCTTTGTCATGTCATGACCCTTTAGACACTATATTACCATTAGATGAATCAATTTTAGAAGCAATGTATTTACAGGACATACCATGGAAGGATATGCATCAACGAGCATCTTTCCTACCAGTTTAGAATGACCTTAGAATTGACAAGGATGGAACTATCAAGCCAGTACCCATGGATTGGTATGGGATCCCTCTATCACCTTTGTAATTCTATGATGAAGGAAACATGGAAAACATATCCAAGACCATTCGTATAGATATTTCTAGGACTCCAGGCATGGTAGAAAATGTTTTCATTGGTGTTGACTGTTCACCTGAAGAAATTGAAATATACACAGAAACTATTTAAGGAGTATAGAGATATTTTTGCCTGGTCTTATGAATAAATTCCAGGAATTGACCCAACTATTGTCGAACATGAGATTAAAACCTATCCCAATGCCAAACCAGATCAGAAAAATCTTAGACCACTCAATCCAAGGAAGGCCCCTACAGTTAAAGCAGAAGGTGAAAACTACTTCGCGTCAGGTTCATTTATCATGTTCCCTTGACCGAATGGGTATCGAAATTGGTACCTGTTGACAAAAAAAAAGGAAATATCCATGTGTGCACAGACTTTCAAGATTTAAAATTGGATTTCCCTAAAGATAAGTTTCCTACCCCATTCATCGATCAGATTATCGATGAGTGTGCTGGCAATGAGATTTTCTCATTTATAGACGATTTCTCGGGGTATAACCAAATCCAAATATTACCAGAAAATCGGCACAAACAACTTTTATATGTCCTTTGGGAACATTTGCATATAGGATAATGCATTTTGGATTGAAGAATGTCGGCACAACCTTCCAAAGAGATATGTCTTATGCATTTTGTTAACACCTAAAAATCGCACACATGCGACATTTTGGCAATTCACCCAGTAAAGCGTCATCAACATAAAGAATGAATTTCACCACAGGCATCCCCAATAGATCCAAAGTACAGTATGAGTCCATAAGTGCTAAGAAACAATAACAACAAAGGGTAGCACGGGCATTACACAGTTAACCTACGTTATACAAAAGGTTACCTCAGCAATGCCCGTGATACACCCACGCAGCTTTTCCTTCGATAGTCGTGCTACTGTCAAAACTGTGGGACCACTTAAGCCCAGTGGAGGATTGAAGACTCAATCCTCCCCAAGGATCCCAATTCAGCTCCTCACACACTTGGTGGCATTAATAATCCCCCCTTGTGTACCGTGGAACCAGTTTATGAAGGAGGAGCGTTCACATTTGGATCTAGTTGTTTGTTGGCCACCTCTTGGCCTATAAAAGGAAGCCATTGGCATGCATTTGGTAGAGAGAAATTAGAGCAATGTTATGTTGTTGGATTTGATTTGGAGATTCCTCATATCCCACCATTTCCTACCATTGTGAGCATTCCCAAGCTTTCTTTCCACCTACCATCAAGGGGCAAGTGTTTCTCTCCATTGTTCTTCCATCTACTTAGCATTTAGTTTGGACAAGAAAGGCCTCCCTAAGGGATATTGTTGGCTTCCCTTGAAGCCTTCACCTCCTAGGTATTGTACAGCTATTCCATTGGTAAATACACTAGTGGTTTAGCATACCTTTGGTTTTTGTTGGAGTTTGCATCTTTCCCCCATATCTTTTATTTTATTTTCATCAATATTTTTATGTTTGGATGTGAAATACACTAACAATCTCTTGTAGGATTACTTGGAGGAATACCAACCACCAAAAAGGGACTCCAAGGACTGAGGCCTTATAGCAACCTACAAGGATTATCCCCTTACCAAGTGGAAGAGTGCACTTGTGAAATTTTTTCCATACAGTTCTAATGGCGACCATAATTATTTTTGTTCATTTCTTTTTAAATTAGGTTGTTTTATGCTAAGTATCTAATTTGGGGTGTTTCTAGGTTGTAGCTCGAAGATTCTTGGTAACTTAACTAATATCTTAATGATGCACTCAAATGGGTCAAGTCAGATGACTAAATCAAAACCTCACTCACTCAAGACATGCATAAACACAACCAGATTGACAAGGCTTTCAACTATCACTATTCAGAGAGTTGTAAATAAATGAATATACGAAGAACTCTTAATTTACTAGCAGAAACATATGCACAAAGTATATATGAATGGCTAGATAAACCAAGTAAAGTACTTGCAGATTCTAGTTCAGGGATGTATTGACAAGTTGACAGTTATCAAACATCGGACAAACAGAATTAACATGAATTTGTTATGCAGGTGCAAGTATAGAATAAACAAGAAGATGAAAATTTGAACAAGTAATGGCAAAAGAAGCTTGTATTAGTGATCTGAAAATGAGAAGCTTGAGCTTACAATATGTGAAAAAGTCTCTAAATTTGAGCCCCCCTTTCTTCTACAGAAGTCACGGACTTTATAGCCTTTACAAAATAGTTACAGATCCTATAAAACTAGATCTGCTTTACTATAAATAGAAAGTCAACAACAATTGCAAGAGAATAGAAAAAGATCCTATTTTGAAGGTCAATATCCTTATCTCAAATGATCTTCCTGGTCTTCGAAATCTTTGACAGCTGCAACAGAGACTGATGGAGAATTCGAAATTGCCATTTGGAAGACAAGTCACCTTTTACCAAAAATAGGAAAGAAGCCTTATCACCTCCACCTTGCTGGAAAAAACTGAAACAGAACCTTAATATTGATGCCTTTAATCTTTATCTATCATTATAAATCGTCCTCGAGACATCTGGATCAGAGAATCTTGGATCTGTGCAAAAATGGTAGCATTATGTCTTGTTTTGTGCTTTCGGTGGATAGGAGAACCAAAATCCGAGCCTATAAGAGCTTTCGGTGGCTAATGAATAGTTGAAATGTCTGCCTAAGCCACCGAAAGCTCTGCTTGAAAATAGCTTTCAAAATCTGCAAAATTGAATCCTTATTTATAGCTCGATATCTTCTTCTTCTTCTAGATTTATGAGGATATGTTTATATACTATAGTACTACTCAGCATTCGTACTATGTATTTGTTCTTAGTTTATATATCACTATGTGTAAGCTTTTGGAACATTCATTTAGGCTTAATAAGTGATCTGAAAGAGTTTTAGTATCATCAGACTTCTGAAGTAGATCTACTTATCCAAGTCTGTCATTCATGCTCTTATTTCTTCAAGCCAAAAAACAGAGTATGAACTATATAAGAGACCCAACTCCGGTAGATTAAACTAACTATTGACTGTGTATGAGAAAATTTAGGAATGGCCATGTTTTCATATGAGTGTCTCTCTAAGTCAATGGCTATATTCATGATTCCCTTTGCGGGACTCGCAATTTTGTTTCCATGGTTTCCCTTGATAAATGTCTGCCATCAAAGATACACCTGGGCAAATGATTAAATTAGTAACTGCAACACCATCCTCCATCATGGTTTTCACAGCAGTTGGGTCATGACCACGCCATACATAATTACGAAAAGTCGTTTCTTCAGCTACAGCGCCCTTCCAATCAACACGTATTGCTAAAATAAGTGAAGCTCCTTCCAAAAGAAATGAGCCACCAATCACTATAACTGCATAGAAAATTTTTGTTGGGGGCTCTAAGCTTCATAAATTTTGTATTGCATGAACAATGATATCTCCAGAGCCAAGGCAGAAAATTCCAACAGCAGAAATCAATGGCCAAACTAACCGCTCCTTTGAAAAGACATAAGGGAACATCTGTTATGACAATGGACCTTTAGAATTATGGATTTCAAAATCAACATGTTGAATTCCTGGAACAATTACCTAGATTTCCTTCATTTATCTGCTACCTGACAGATTCTCCCTTGCATCTTTTACTCGATGTGATTTTCCTGATGTGGAGGCGTATGTAGTCATGCGTTTGCTCTTTATATGGGCAGCTAACAAATCTGAAACCTTAAAATGTAAATGCAATGTATTCTAAAACCCTGCAAACATAGCTCCCCTACACGATCTCATGACACCTTAACCTTGACATATGGCACCTGAATCATCAATTGAATTGCTTGGCGTGAGGCACCTGTAATATCTGGCATAATTTACCTCAATCTGTGTAACACTGGTACCCAAAACGGCCTCTGCACAATTGTTTTGACACTTGGCTCTTAGCTGGCGTTCTGAAACTTTTTAATCACCTGCTCTTTCACGTGGCATCTAGAAGCCTGTAAATAAAAATAATGTAGGAGAAATATCCCATATTCCCCAAGGGTTTAAGTGTTTACAGCTGTACATATGCCAAATCATTTAATATAGAATCGATGAGACATATGGTAAAAGGATTGGTGTTGCGTTGCACTGGGCTTTGATTTGAGTTTGACCCATGACTTAGCATACTAATGGATTTGGTATAGGAGCAGTAGCTTTGGTTAATAAGGTAGCCTTAGGATTAGCACACTTCAAGCACCCACCACCTCTTTTATCAAAGACAATAAACTCATTTATTGAAAAGGCAAATCATAGGAAAATTAACAAAATAAAGTTTTAGGAAAAATTACTAAAAGTTCTTTTGGTATGCAAACCAAAAATACAAAGGCCATAGGAGTTTTGGAGAAAAGATTTATGAATAAGACTCTTCCTGATTCAATGAGGAAAATTGGAAGTTATGAACTAGTTTAAATGAAGCAAAAGAGATTTCAAAATTTTAGCGCAAGGATGCTAAAGACACTCAAAATTTTGATGAAAAATTGAGTGCTAACACAAGGACTGAGGCCTTGCAGCAACCAACAAGGATTATCCCCTTACCAAGTGGAAGAGTGCACTTGTGAAATTTTTTCCATAACAGTTCTAATGGCGACCATAATTATTTTTGTTCATTTCTTTTTAAATTAGGTCGTTTTATGCTAAGTATCTAATTCGGGGTGTTTCTCACTTGCAGAAGAGCAGGTATTCCGCCTCTTGCTTCCAGAATTTGGCCCCATCACAACCATAGATTATTTTTTCTCACAACTGCGTGGTTCCCAATGTCTTTTTCATGCTGACACTACGAAATCGACTCTGATAGTCATGTGTGCGTGCAAGTTATCAGCTCACAACCCGCGCTACACCACTCATTGAAACCGCACAATAGGTCAGTGCATAACCCACGCATTTGTTTTTTATTTACCCTCATTGTATGTGCGGCAAAGTGTGGTTTAGACGCACTACTGTTGATTATTTTCTTTTTATCTGCATAGTTTAGTTTGGTAGTCCGATTGATGCTTACTAGTGAACTTAAATTAAGGCTAATTCACCCAATTACTTAATTTTTTAGTAATTAGAGCACCTAGACCAATATTAGGAAGTAAAGAGTAAATATCTCTTGAAACTTAACTAGGTAACTAACTTTGAGGCTTTCAATGGGCCTCATTGTTGTCACTAGTATTCAAGACCATTTCTTGTTTATGCATCAATCGACATGTTGTTTTTAGTAATATTTATAGTGTAGAAAACACTATTTGCACACAAGCAAGGACCTAAAGACACTTGTCGCCTAAAGTATGTTCTTCACCTCACACTTCATGTGAGCTTGGTGAATCAGAAAAAGGGTGAGAAGTGTGAAATACCTCCATTGCACACTTGTCTATTAGTTAGAATAATTTGATTTTGGAAAGCGCCATGAGCATCTCTTAGAGTTAAAAGCACATATTGCTTGATATACTCTTTTAGTTAATTTCCCAATGGAATCGTTTGTTTTTTCATTTATCACATTTTTTTGCTCCACTAGCACACAGTAAGAGGCCTAAAAAATCTTCCAATCCAAGTATAGTCTTCACCTCGCACTTCATGTGAGCTTGGTGAATCAGAAAGGTAGGGATTGTGAAATACCCCTCTTACACTCCATAAGTGAAACAGAAAAACCCCTTAAAATCAACATTGTAATTGTCTGAACAACCTAAAATCCTCCATGGGAGGTCACAAAAAAACATTTTATTTAGGTAGGATTGATTGCGATAGGCATCCATTAATGCCCACCAATCTAGTTTCATTAGGAATATTTTGAAACATAGCATTGTTGTCTTTTAGGGTAATTACAAAAATCTTGCTATAAGCAAGTGTTAAAAGAAAACCCGGATCAAAAGTGTGTCGTGACGAAGGAGGTGAAATCCAAGGTATAGTTTCCCTTCTCTCCCCTATGAGACACTCAGCTTGTTGTAGGGATATGATACTATACCGTGCAAGCCGTACCACTAATCCACACTTGACACAAGGTATCTTAGTGGCCCAACTTAGGATATCAATAAGGAGAAATTGTGACTGCAGTTGACTCATGAAGTTAGCTATTAACGTTGGGAGGTGTTTCCAAGTCTTGTTGATTAGATAATTGGCCCCATCGTCGGTAGAACTATCTCTTTGTTACCTCCACTAGTCGATTGGTGAGTGGATACCATTATCACCATCAATTGTACTTTTGGGAGGCCTAGTTACATTTGAGAGGAAGGGTGTTAGGTCTTCTAGGGAATTTTCATCTATTTTATTTTTAACTACAAGTTAACTAACTTGTAATAAAAAGAACCTACATGTGGGAAATCATGCACTAAAACCAATATTTCACATATCACTCACTTATCACACCATTTTGCATCTATTGTGGTTGGAAAATTTTTTCATTTGTTCAATTGTGTTTATTCCACTATCAATATCATTTGACACAAAGCCTTCACCATTATGGAACAAAACAACATCCTAAGATAGACTCGTATACTGCAAGGCCTATCCCCTCTCTCGAGGGGTGTCAGTAAACCTCCCCCTCATATTACACGCAGAGGCAATTCAAGATTGGGTCGTTCCTAGGAAGCATTAATAAGATCATCTGGTCGAGGCCACACCTTGCTAGGTACATTTTCTCCCCTCGGAGAATCTATTAATTACACCACTTCTTCCCCCATGGAAAGTAGTGCCCCATTGGATTCTCCCCAAGGAGATCCCTTTGACCCATCCTCTGTCATAGGAGGTCAACCGTTGTTTACAACACCACCTGGGTCTCCCCCTCGTGGAAATCACATCCCAAACAAAACGGCAAGACCCGTCGTCCCTACCTTACCATTTATGGCTAGTTTAAATCTACCTGATTTGGTCAAACTGACAAATGAACCCATTGCTCATGATGCAACATGGTCGGCTATGCTAGACAAGCTTCCTTATGATATTCCCAAATTCGAAGGAAAGTAGGGAGACGATCCCGCCAACCATGTTATGTCTTTCCACATATGGTGTTCATCTAACAAAATAGTGGAGGACCCCATGAGGCTTCGCCTATTCCAGCGTACCCTCACCGGAACAACAACAAAATGGTACGTAAACCTAGAAAGTGGCACCCATTCCACATTTGTGACATTGGAAACCACATTTCTTACGCACTTTCAACTGCCAATCTGACATGATCTAGGCCTCGAAATTCTCACTGAGTTTCATTAAAATACTTCCACCCACATCGTGGACCACATCCATGAGTGGAGTAGAAGCCGCACACTATGCAAGATCTAAATACAACCTCCCTTTTTGTTGGATTGGTTTATCAAATCTCTCCAACCCGTCATAGCTAAATATGTTGCCACCTCTATGTCACAAAGAGAGGAAGAGGCTATTATGAAAGCACAACATTTCAACCTCATATATGCACAGTTTGGATACCTTTACATGATCCTCCCATATGCCCCATGGCATCAATCGTTGGATCCTACACCTTCGGGCTCATCACATTCGGCGGATGGACTTATTGGGTCCATTTCCCATTTAGGAAAGGTTCCTCCCAACACATCGGTGCCATTAAACATGGTTTTGTATTACCCATCCATGCCACTTGGGTCGGTACCCCCCTACACCGGTACCAACACCATTGGTTGGTCAATTATAGTATGGACCATACATTCCTACCTACCCAAACCTTATCCAAGTGATGATGATTCCCACACCGCTAATGGCACAATTCACTCCTACATCAACATCTTACGGAGCGCAAACGACATTTATCCCACCACCGGGATATAATCCATATTACCCTTTCCCATGCCCAACTGGTCATCAACCTTCCCCCCACATGGGGTTTAACCTAGTTCAACCTACTTATGTTCAGCACGCTCAAAAATTTGAGCAATTGAATGCCCCAAACCCCCAGAACCCACACATTCAGTGGAAGAAGAAAGGTAAGAACAGGCGGAATCAGTAGTCGGGACAAGGGGGCGATCCCCCTCCCCGGCAAAACTAGAATATGGGTGATCCAAATGAGGGGAATAATAATCCCCCCAAGTAAGGGAATAATCCCCCATTGAGAACCAATTATTGTTTCTCCATTTGTGGCGATTATGGTCATTACACACATCATTGTCCTCTTCTCCCCGACTGCCAACAATTAGTGGAAGCTACAAATAAGATGGTGATGAACCCTCCTTAGGCAACGAATCCTTCCCAACCACAAACAGAAGTGTGATAACAACCCTTCGCCAATCAAGGGGTGGTTACACAAGAACAATATCCTCGCCCACCGGGCGATGTCTCTTTCCAAAATATCTATACGTTGGCTATAAAGCTTCAGACACGAGCCAATGGTTACAATGGGCCCTCCACCCCCCAAGTAGAAGAAGTCTCTATCCCCCAAATACCGAACAAATCCCACAGATTCTGAAAGTACCACTCAGGGGTACCCCTAATAACCCCCACATGAAAGTTTCCCACAATTATAGTATTGTGGATGACTTAGCTCAATCCCCTACAGCTATGTTCACATTATAGGTGTTGTAGTCTTTCCCAACATAGAGAAAGGAATTACTCAATGCACTTGGTACCATCGACTGATCTAACTCGAACCTCATGACCTTTGATCTTGACAAAGGAAACTTACGACTACCATCATCAGTCACATTCCAAGTTCCAGTTACAGTAAAGAACGCCATGATCCATCATTGTATCATCGACGAAGGAACATCCACTTGCGTCATGTCATCCAAAGTCTAGAAATGATTAGGATCCCTCGAGCTAGTTCCCTCATCTATCGCTCTTTGTGCATATGATGGGATACCATCCCAACAAAGAGGATTGTACCAAAATGTCCCAATAGAGTTGGGGGGAAAGATGGTTATGATCGATATCGAAGTAATCGATGCTGAGCTCGACTACAACATCCTCTTGGGGCGTAGTTACATATACGCCGTGAAGCCGTTAGCCTCCCGAGTCTTCTGCATCATGATGTTTCCCTTGAATGGGAAGGTAGTGACCCTCGACTGGCTTAACTATTATGACCCTAATACCACAAGCAATATCGATAACGTCCTACCAATCATATTGGGCGATGATCAACCATATGTTGACATTTCCCCCGATATGTACAAGGACTCCAATTTGTTAGTAACATATTTGGGACGACCACCAAAGATCCCTACATCTACCAATGGCCTGATGTGCACAATTTTCACCACAGAAAATGGAGTCGCCTCCACCTCAACACCGTCATCAGCTCCACCGCTAAGCCATGGTATTGAACAAACATTGAGTCCATTGGTACCACCGATAACTCGCCCAATTACGACAGCCCAACCTATGACATCCGCAACTACCCCACAATATGTTGTCGCTAAGACCACCAATGGGGGCACCAAACAACCAAAGTTGAAAGGTCCCCTATAACCAGACCAGACATCTGATTTATTAGAAACCACGAAGCCTAAAGCAGGGGGCATCAACTATCAGGATTTAAAATCCCCAGTTATGTTCAACACTCCCACCCAAAGGGTCACACCGGTGTGTTCTCTTTGCGGGAAACAAGGCCATGCAACCAATCTATGTCCCACTCTACCGGAGCTACGGAATCTGCTTAACACTCCCGTTAGCATTACCCATTCTCCACCAATGGTGAAAGGGAGCACCCCTTCCTCGCCCACATATAAGTCCAAAACATTGCATACAAATCACGTATCTTCCATTTGTTCTTAGCATGGGCATTATATGCATCATTGCCTTGAACTCCCTCTATATCGAGAGGCGTTGGCAGCAGTTCATCTCACTCAAGTAACAATTTAAGAACCCCCTTCTTAAACTAGGAAGTAGTATCCATTAATGTGATCACCACATCAGTGGCACCATTAGTCACCCCTCCCACAGAAGTTGCGCCAACTGCAAAAAACGTGGTAGAGCCTGTAATGTCGCAAGACCTAGCTAAACTTACGACAACACCATCACATAATGAATGCTAATCATGTGGGAACTCGACCCATATTCTCCCTCCTAGTTCCATCGCATGCATAATGGAGCAAATCAACACTCAAAAAGAACAATAATGCTTCCGTCCATGTATACCAAGACCTTGTCGATCTTGTGGAGAGATCGCCCATTACTCCTTTCAATGCCCCATTTTGTGCGTCGAACGACAAAATCATCTTGAATTGATGAAAATGCAAGATCAATTACAAACACCTTATGTAACCCCGCAAGTGTTACCAATCGAGGAAGTAGTACCGACCTTCCCAAACACCATCAATGTTGAATCAACTTTATCCGGTGTTCTCACTTGTAGTGATTCCTCGTTTTTTGATGAAAACGCAGACCACCTGCAAGCATTCCCAAAAAATTAACAACCAAAATAGGGGGTTTGTACCCCCCAGGCACAAACAAGACACCCGACACCAACCATTGATATTCTTATTTTGTGCTAAAAGCTTTACTTTCGTTTCACAGTATCTCGAATTAAGAAACTAAAATACCTCTCTTCTTCAAATGCAGATGGCCTCCCCATTGGACATCTACATCGGTTATACAGATGGTGTCAGTCGATGGTCCAAACATCTTGCATCCGCTGCATGGGTTATATATTCCCCCTCCCATACACTTCACCACACCAGTGGAGTATGCTTGGGGGTACTAACAAACAACCAAGCATAGTATGATGTCGTATTAGGTCTCTTAAGTGACGCCATACACTTAGGAATTCACCATTTGCAAGTACACCTCGACTCCCAACTTATCGTATCACAATTGAATAATATATTTTGGGTTAGCAACTCGCTCCTCTTCCGAAATTTTCTGCATGTGTGCCTTCTCATTCGACAGTTTGAAACTATAAATTTCACACATATACCAAGAAACGCAACGCCAATGCATTCGCCGACTCCATCACCAATGAGGTATTGAATTGGAATCTAGTACATCACCAAGTCACATAACACCGTATATCATTCACACATAAATATATCTATGTGTCTCACCTACGACTACACATACATGTATTTTATCATCACAAGTCCTAAAATTCGATGACACATGCCCAAAACAAATATGTTAGTATCACCTACTACATATGCATCACATCAACATATATGCAACATAAAGCAAACTACACATACATCAAGAGACGCATACAACATGTGTCGCCAAAATGGTATATATATCATAAAAATGTGTGTCATATACAAACAATGGCCCTCCTGGGGAATATACATTGATATCCTTATGGGGGATACATCAAAAAACCATCTTTCCATAAGCCCATAAAAAAAATGTATATCTACAAAATGGGGCTCATAGTTGTATACAAAATCAAACTGCTCCGCTAGCGGGTGGATCTCGGGGTCCCAAAATATCCAATGTGCACACAGCCTCCCCGCATGCTAGATCTAGTCCCTTCCGCGGCCTCTATTGTGGAGGAGGGGCCACTCCTCCCTCCACCTCCTGTGCCACATGGAAATCAACTGCAAACCATCGCATGATGAAGTGTCAAATCCACCTCATCATCCTGAAGTTCATCCCAGTCTCCCTCATCAACCCTATTTTTCAACCTGCCTAACCTCCTCTCCAATTCGGATACCAAAACCGTCATCTGATCCCCAACAAATTCCCCACCTGCCGTAGCTCCTCCAACTCTGGCTCCTCTTGCTCCAGCAGAACCACCCTCAGTAGCACCTACTCCTCCAGTGGCAGGCCCAGCTTTGCCAGCAAGTTGATCCCTCCCCAGTCTAAGCCTCCAAGGGGGCCTCACGGGACCAACATCTGCATCAAAAGAGAAAACCACTATCAATACCTAATAAACATATATATCATCAAATGTGCAGAAATAAATAGTATGTACAAGTATATATGCGAACAGTACGAAATCATAAAAAACATATTAGTAGCACCGAATCTTCCAGCAAGAACAGGCATCTCTGGATTTCCTCGCTAGTCCATCCCACTCCAAGGATACCTCTTAGGCCGACCTATGCGGCCCTCCCATACATCCAACACCTGTGGGGGTAAAAAAGGACCCCACGATCCCACCACTAGCACGGGGCATAATACACTCCCAGAACGCCATCTGCGGCTCCTGTGTCCCCCTCTGGGGCACCACGACCTATGGCCTCAAAGACGGATAGCGCTTGAATAAGTACGAGCATAATACGCTAGCATAGAAAAAGGTGCGCCGCCCCACACCTCGTTGCAAATATGACATCTGCTGCATCATGAACTACAGGATCAACGAACCCCACACCACGAGTTGCCTAGCCATCACCCTCTCCACCAACTAGAGCTGGCCTCCTGTAATCTGGTTGGGAGACGCGGCCCCCAACACACGTACAACGGATATCACCAAACCCTCCACTGGTAGAGCCCTCAGATGGCTCACCAGCACACCACCCGAGTTCATAGAACTCGGGTCACCACCACAGTATCGATCCATTAAGGTATGGATCCTCTCCCCCACCAACTGTGGAGGGAGAGGATCCTCACCCCTCGAGGAGTCAACCCCGTTAAACAATATATATCCTAATTAGTGATACTTAAGTCCTCACCACCCACATGGAACACTCCGCGGTCAGGATCCCACATGTATAGTAGCCGCCACAGGAGGTATTCAGATGACCGCATCAGAGGGCTCTTGAAAAAATTCAAGAGCCCAGCATCTCGTAAAGCCTCGGTCACTACCTGGTCGTCCAAAAAATCGCTCAAAGGTCATCAAATTCCCTCTCCCTCCACACAATATCCTGAATGCATGCCATCATTGATAATAAACCACCTGCACATGAAAATGATCACCCATTTTCCATATAAAAATCATTAGCGGCACGGCGTTTTCTGAGAAGGTTCACGAGTAGCGCAATTCTTTACAACATACCCACGTGTAGCGTGGCCAAAAATCTATTCGGTCACACGAAACCAACGCGCAAGAGATATATGGTTCGACCACGAGAGTAGCACAATTGTTCGAAAAACAATCGCGCTACAACCAGCGTGTGGCCGAAACGTATACATTCTGTGGTATGCATAGTACAATACATTTTTTTTGCACTAATGAGCATGCTAGGACGGTGTGAGATTTATCTCACACTACCACTTGGGATTTTCTCAAAATCTCGCACGATAACCCTAAAAAGACAAAAAAGGACCCCTAGCCACCCAAGGGACCCCTAAACCTCAATCTAACGGATAAAATAAAAAAGGACTAGGTTTAGGCTTCCCCGGAACTCGTGGATTAGCACATGGTTCCCCGTATCTCCCAGAAATGCTCAAAATGCACTCTAGGAGATCAGTGGCACAAAGTACAAATGATTTCGAAAAGTGGGCCCCACCCCTCTTTTATACTCATTTGACCTGAGCTTCCAACTAATGCCACAGACAAACTGTAACTTTGTTTCCAAAACCATTTGCACCACGATGATCAGTACTTCGATCTCTTCGACATGGAACCGACCAATCCGAATTCCAACCAAAGTTACCATAACATTGTTTTCATATCCAAGTACCCCACAGGTATGCGATGTTTTGATTATGCGATTTCTGCATTGTCAATACCTTCGTTATGTCCTTTACTACACTTGGGTATGTGTGACGTATGTGTGGGACCGTGATTAGGACATTATGGAGCCTCTTGGTATCTAACAATAGGGTTCACGCACCCTACCACAGGTATCATTTTGAAACTGGCATATATACACTATTTTCCCTTTGTTTACAATGCCTATCCCAGTGTTAAGATTCAATATGCTAAGATAGAAAATATCAGCATTGCATTTCATTTCACAACAATAGCATATACAGGAGCACTAAAGAAACAACAAGCACAGTATAAACACAAGAGACACAGATTTATCCTGGGAAACCCTCATGGGGTAGAAAACCCAGCAAAGCATCCTCAATATAGATGATCAGCAAATACAAAGATGTAAACCAAAGACATGAGCTCCTCCTCCTCCATAGAATACCTCTCTCACACAAGTGCGCCACTCACAAGTGAATGAATGAGTGAGATAAGTGAGGAACATCCTCCTCTACTTATACTTGTTCCCCGACTGACTTTTACACAAGCTAGCTCGGCCCCAACTTAATTACTGGGCTAAACACCCCATTACAATTGACTGGGCCGACCCCTCTAGGGTGGTCTAATAACCCTTTGACCCACATAACACATACAGGGCCAACCCCCACTAGGGAAGTCTAATAACCCAAGTTACCACAATCCGACGGAGGAATAACCATCTCCAGATATACAATAAGATCTTCACGGAGGAATGAAACATCTCCGGAATAATAAAGTACAAATATAATATTCTTAGAAGTTACAATATCTCAACACTCCCCCTTAACGAGAAGGATATTATAACAACATCTGCACGAGCAAGTAGTCATCAACATCTATAAATCATTGGGAGCTTTCTCAACATCATCAATAACTCAACCAGTTACTGGAATATCTTCAAGATCTTCAATACTGGAACATCAACATCTTCAGTACCGAATCTTCTACAACACTTGAACAGCTACAGCAATATCATCATCTGGATCCTCACAATCAACAGCATTGTCGTCACACAATCATCAGCATCGTCGTCATACGATCATCAGCATCGTCTTCATATGATCATCAGCATCGTCATCACACAATCATTATCATCGTCATCACACGATCCTCAGCATCATCATCACACGATCATCAGCATCGTCATCATCATCGTCATCACACGATCATATTATAGGATGATCAATCCCACTCTCTTTAGGACATAGGTCCATGGATGATATAATCCTATCATGTACCTTTTGAACTGAGGTCCAGGGATGATCCAGTCCTATCATGTACCTTTTGAACCGAGGTCCAGGGACGATCTAGTCCTATCATGTACCTTTTGATCCAAGGTCCAGGGACGATCCAGTCCTATCATGTGCCTTTTGAACCGAGTTCCAAGGATGATCCAATCCTATCATGTACCTTTTGAACCGAGGTCCAGGGACGATCCAGTCCTATCATGTACCTTTTGAATTGAGGTCCAGGGACGATCCAATCCTATCAACCAATTCTCGGAGACCTCTGTCTATGGCTCAATTCAAGGGACCATAAATCCAGGGATGATCCAATCCCATCAATCAATTCTCGAAGACATCATGTCTACGGCTCAATTCAAGGGACCATAAATCCAGGGACGATCCAATCCCATCCTGTCCACTAGAGACTTCATTCTCGGAGACATCATGTCTACAACTCAATTCAAGGGACCATAAATCCAGGGATGATCCAATCCCATCTTGTCCACTAAGGACTTCATTCTCGGAGACATCATGTCTATGGCTCAATTCAAGGGACCATAAATCCAAGGATGATCCAATCCCATCTTGTCCACTAGGGACTTCATTCTCGGAGACATCATGTCTACGGCTCAATTCAAGGGACCATAAATCCAGGGACGATCCAATCCCATCTTGTCCACTAGGGACTTAATTCTCGGAGACATCATGTCGACGGCTCAATTCAGGACTGAAGTCCAGCGATGATCCAATCCCCACTTATCCACTAAGGACTTCATTTTCGAAGACATGTGTCTACGGCTCACTTTAGGACTGAAATCCAGGGATGATCCAATCCCCACTTGTCCACTAAGGACTTCATTTTTGAAGACATGTGTCTACGGCTCACTTTAGGACTGAAATCCAGGGATGATCCAATCCCCACATGTCCACCAAGGACTTCATTTTCGAAGACATCTGCCTAAGGATCAATTTAGAACATGTGTTCAAGGATGATGCAATCCCTCTTCTTTCTCGGAGACATCTGTCTACAGATCCTTTTAGAACATATGTTCAAGGATGATGCAATCCCCTTGTCAACTTAGACCCTGTCTAAGGACTATCCACCAACCTCTCTGTCGGCATCACCAATATAGGTATCCTCATCAATACATGTATACATATCATCGATATAGGTATCATCATCATCGACTTCACTGTCGATGCGGGCAATCTCATCATCAGTGTCTACATCACTCCCCCTTTCGAGGAGGGTCCTACCAAGCTTGTCTCGGAAATACTCAAACTTTACTTGAGGTAGAGGTTTGGTTAGTACATCGGTAACTTGTTCACTTGAGGTAGAGGTTTGGTTAGTACATCGGTAACTTGTTACAAATTCGAACTTTATAGTTCCTTTCTACACCATATCTTGTATATAGAAATGTCAGATCTCTATGTGCTTTGACTTATCATGGAACACTGGATTCTCTGCCATCTTGATACAACTCTATTTTTCACATAGGATCACAGTGGGTTCCATCCCTAAGTCAAATAAATCAAATAATAACTTCTGAAGCCATATCGCTTCGCAATTAGCAGAGCAAGCAACTATATATTCCGCTTCGGTTGTGCTGTGAGCCTCACTAGACTGCTTCCTGCTAAATAACATTCACCTGATGTACTCTTCCTGTCTAAGACACTTCCTGCCCAATCAACATCTGAGTAGCCATGTAATCTGAAGTCATGATCTCCAAGATAATATAGACCAAAAGCTATCGTACCGCTTAGATACCTCATCACATGCTTTGCAGCTATTAAGTGAACTCTTATGGGTTCCACTAGATACTGACTCAAGGTATTTACGGCAAAGCATATGCCTGGTCTAGTATTTTTCAAATACATCAATGACCCAATAATCTATTTGTATAGAGTCACATCCACTAACTCTGATGAGTCATCAGCTAATAGCTTCAAGTCGGAACCCATGAGAGTGGTCATGGTTGTACATTCCAACATATCAAATCTTCAAGATTTCCACAGCATACTTTCCCATGTTGAGAAAGATTCCTTCTGGGCCTTGCCATTTTTCCAGACCTAGGAAGTAATGCATCAATCTAAGATCTTTCATCTCAAATTCTGTAGCCATCTTCTTCTTGCTTTTCATGATCTGTTTGTAAAAATAGATCATCCACATACAGTAATAGTATGACAGGTTCATCATTCGTAACAGATCAGCTTTACTTTTGGTAAAGCCCAAGCTTATCAAGAAACTGTCAATTCTCCCTTTGTGACTGAACATCATTAACACTCTGCATTGAGTGATCTTCTACATATCTATCTGTGCCATCTCTCGTCATATGGGTCTACTGATATGAGCCTCAATATCATTTGAACTCTGTGGTGAGTTCCTTCTTGCATCCATGTCATCTGTGTATAGAAACAATATTCAACCTTGTAGTAGAGGTTGAGATCCACATCACCCATGGTGATCATTAAGATCATAAAATGACTATCGATTCTGAGTACCTATACAGAGCCTGATTCACACTTCTTCTTCAATTACACCATTAAGATAATGGTCTTATCTAGCCACTTGGAGCAAACATCTCGTCATGATTCTCTTCCTCTTTCTAAGAGAATCTTCTAGCCACAAGCCTTCTATATTATGTTTGCTTTGTAAATATTCTTGTTGAACATCCATCACTTGTTCGGTGTTCATCATTCTTCACGATCTTTCCTACAAATCAAAATTAAGTACATGATTAGTAATACTTCATAATCATCAAATCATGTTGACATGATAACCTATTATGCATACAGATATGATTTACATAGTTATGCTACTATCTTGACCAATACTTTGGCACAACACTTTTCCATATCCTATATGCATACAATGGCTATCTAGATGCCTTCCATCTCTACCAAAACATACTATCGAGAGTGTGCACAGCTCTCAGCATGTCAGCAAAGAGGTTTCATTCTAGACAAGCAACAATGGAATGTTTGTCCAACTTACCAATCATATGCATATTAGTAGTATATTGTTCAATGTTATATGAATGTTTACACTCAGCATGATATATTCTAGGAATACAAATATGCATACAACTATTACAAGCAATATCATTTACTATTTCAAATAACAACTCAAATACTTATCTTTTATGTTTGTGTGGTTGCCTCCCGCTTTATATTCTATATGACTTTTGAACTTCTATTCATTTTGTACCACTGTGCATGCTCAAATGTGCACTAGTGTCATCCTCATGATCTCATACACAAACATACATTCATTAGTATAATCTCAATATTATCAAAACATTATAATTCTAAATAATCTTGAATATGTATAGTCATGATCATAGATAATAAACATTAGTATTCAAGGTTTCAGGGAAGTCTTCTTTTACTCATGCATATTCTTATTTGATCATAGGACTCTTCTGGTTAGTTAAATCACCAATCAAGATAAGAGACATAATATGCATAAACCCTTGATTACTTACATTTCTAACTTTATGAATAAGCATAACCAATCATACCAAGTATACTTATATAAGGGATCCTAACACAAGGTAAGATTCTAACTTGATATAGGAAAACATACCTGGATTAGTATACCTAAACAATACCTTCTTTGTTCTCTTCAATGATTTAGAGATCCTGTGCTAGAATCTGCATATCTCATAGGTTAAGCATAATAGAACAAAGTCATACATACCTCGTAAGTAGACCTTTTATGTGATCAAATATTATGGATGAGTCTTTGTCTTCATGTCGTCATGGTCATGGAACTTGATTTGTCTTTCGTGATGTACCTGTATCTTGTTAGCAGACAACATCAACCTCATACAACACCATAGTGCATTAGTACAATCATATAGCCCTAATCAATGAATGTCTTCTATCATGCATTCATACTTTTACTAGGGTGATAAGACAATTCTATCATTAATCAAGATTGTACTAACCTAAATAATATGAAGACAAACATATTATGAACTTAATCAAGAATTAGATTTCAAGACATACCTGTATTTCCTCAAGTCATACCTGTCAGGAAATTCTTGTAGTCTTCTTATGTAAGGCCTTAGCCTCAACTCCCCCTGAAAATGGATCTGGGGCTCGATTAGGGTTTGTCAGAGAAACCCTAAAAATTCAAGCTTTGACTTTCACACTTCTGAATGGATGGAAGGATGTGTCTTGCTGAGCTGATCAAACTTGCATACTTCAATTTTGAAATCTCCAAAATTTGACCCCTCAAAAATTGCCTTTGAAACTTTTGGATCTTCTGGACAGGATCCCGAACTAGGGTTTGATGGAGCCCACCTTTCTGCTTAATCAAAAGGTTCGATCCAAGGCTCTAAACTCTTATTTTTCTGAGGAGATTCCAGCCATGGTCACAGACTTCAAAAATTCCAACTTTTGTTGAAGCCCTGATTTTCCACCTTTCCGATCAAAATCCCGAACTAGGGTTTGATCAAGCCCGGTCTTCCACCCAACCAAAAAATTCGATATTGGTCTCTAAATTTCGACTTTCCTGAGTAGCATTCATCTGTGGACTCCGATTCCAAAAATTCCAACTTTCTCCGAAACCCTAAATTTCGGAAGCCATGAATGAAGGTGCTCAAAAATAATTCTGTTTTGACAGAAATATGTACCTGATTGTTTCTGCTGTAACTCCAAAATTTTCAATCCACAGGGTCTGAAAACGTTTTTTGTGGTATCCTGACCTGTCATATTTCCATCCCGATAGGTCTAACCTCAATTGTATTTTTTGAGAGAGAGTTATGCCAGGTGTCGCAATGTGACCTGTTTATGGGATAAAACAAGAGATCAAACTTGTACGGCATTCCACGTGTCACTGGTTCAACTTCAGCCTCTGAAAACGTTTCTTGAGATAGTACAGTCTGTGTACTACCTGTCACTTTTTACGAAATTTCATTTGGAGCTTCCTAGCCCAAGTTATGACCTTTTTTCCTAGGTCACCTGATTATGACTAAGATCTGGAAGAGGCAGAAACCCTAACTTGTACTGATCATAACACACAAAGTACAACGAATATGAGGGTTTCCTTTGGAAAAAAGGTACCTGGGGATGTTATCTACGACCTGTAAAGGTTTCGGGTCCTGAAACTTCGCCAAATGGATGTATAGCGAAAGTTCCATGATGACTAGTTTTTTGCTATATAAAACCCTAACCTTCAAATTGTCGCAAGTGAAGCAAGTGTCGTAAGTGCCATACATTGCCTTCCTTCATATTAACTCTGATACCATGTTAAGATTCAATATGATAAGACAGAAAATATCAGCATTGCATTTCATTTCACAACAATAGCATATACAGGATCACTAAAGAAACAACAAGCACATCATAAACACAAGAGACACAGATTTATCCTGGGAAACCCTCATGGGGTAGAAAACCCAGCAAAGCTTCCTCAATATAGATGATCAGCAAATACAAATATGTAAACCAAAGACATGAGCTCCTCCTCCTCCATAGCAGACCTCTCTCACACAAGTGCGCCACTCACAAGTGAATGAATGAGTGAGATAAGTGAGGAACATCCTCCTCTACTTATACTTGTTCCCCGACTGACTTTTACACAAGCTAGGTCGTCCCTAACTTAATTATTGGGCTAAACACCCCATTACAACTGACTGGGCTGACCCCTCTAGGGTGGTCTAATAACCCTTTGACCCACATAACACATACAGGGCCGACCCCCACTAGGGAAGTCTAATAACCCAAGTTACCACAATCCGACGGAGGAATAAACGTCTCCGGATATACAATAAGATCTTCATGGAGGAATGAAACATCTCCGGAATAATAAAGTACAAATATAATATTCTTAGAAGTTACAATATCTCAACACCCAGTATTCCCGTTGATAACCATAGGGTCCCTATTCATGGCTTTGATGTTACCTCAACATCATTTCCATGAATAACATGTTCCCCCATGGATGTGCGCACCATTTCAATCCCCGTCATCAATTGACATCCATGATGTCGACACCCCACAAGTCCGACGAAACTGACCAAACTTGAAAATACCCTTCCTTTGGGACAACCAATTATATTCAGTTATTCCGCAAGTATATACTTCATAGAATTGTTTCATGGGACACCTGTCTTTGCATCTACAAATTAGCCCTCACTTCACCATTAGAAAGTGTCCCCCTATCCACTCAAAACCATGGGGATTGCGCCCATCATCAAATCAATCCCCCGACACACACAAAACTATGGGGACCCAACCAACATTCTTTATGTACAAATAATTCCCACATCACCACACATTATGGGCACACCATATTATTTTGGAAGCAACCCATGGTCACCTTTAATCGATGTATTTAAGTCTCCCTATGTTCAGCAGTATTTTTTTTGTCAATCACCATTACCCCACGTTTTGCGTCTCCATCAAAATCCCTTTCATTTACAGTTTGTCTCCATCTATTTCAACCTGTACCGTCCTGAAAGAAAAGGGTTTTCATCCCCACTCCCCCATGGTTACATCGATCAAAGGAAGTTATGATCCCCAAACTTATCACCCAGTCTTGTGTCAATTATGTTCGTCCACCATTTGGTTACAATATGATCCCAGTTCTCAGGGTAGGACTTTCTTCCTATTGGATACTTCAGTTGTCGTCGATGTCAATATACTATATTCCGAGAGTTGCAGTTGTACCTTGGGATCCCTTTCGATCACTATAAGGGATCACCTAGAACTCAGTAGGGAGAGTCATTAGTGCTCCATAACTAGGTGGTTTCCCCTATGCTTGAAGTCAACACATCATCGCATCAGGGGGAGACGTACTTTTGAAGGTAGTAGTGTTCACATTTAGAAATCATAATAGCAGTCTATTTGGTATGGTACATCCCTCAGGAAAATTTACATACCAAGTTTGGTTCCTCACCACAGTGGGGCACTTATCATGGTCACCAGAAATCCCACTTATTCAATATTTTGCAGCAGTTTCAGGGACATTTAATCTAACATGGATCGAAGCCGCCTTCATCCATGTCCCAGTAGTATATTAGAGTTGACACCTCTATCCTCTCTCATTGTAATCACTTTGACAACATTTCACGAGCATAGGTATGCCTGCCTCATTTGTATAAAACTATTATTTATTACAACTCCAACAATCGTCACCAACACTTTTCCCCCATGGGAGACCTTGTTTTGTCCACACATTCTTCATCCTACAGAACAAGATAGAAACAACAAGAAAAGTCATGCATTATCGGCTCTATAGTAACCTCCGAACCTCATACATCAGGGGGCATCTGTTAACGCCTAAAAATCACACATGTGACATTTCAGCGATTCACCCAATAAAGCGTCACCAACATAAAGAATGCATTTCGCCACAAGCATCCCCAACAGATCTAAAGTACAATATGAGTCCATAAGTGCCAAGAAACAATAACAACAAAGGGTAGCGCAGGCATTACACAGTTAATCCGCGCTATAGCGCAGGTTACCTGAACAATGCTCGCTCTACACCCACGCGACTTTTCCTTCGATAGTCAAGCTATTGTTAAAACGGAGGGACCACTTGCTCCCACTGGCGCATTGAAGACTCAATCCTCCCCAAGGATCCCAATTCGGCTCCTCACACACTTGGTGGCATTAATCATCCCCCCTTGTGTACCTTGGAACCAGTTCATAAAGGAGAAGAGTTCACATATGGATCTAGTTGTTTGTTGGCCACCTATTGGCCTATAAAAGGAAGCCATTGGCATGCATTTGGTAGAGAGAAATTAGAGCAAATTTATGCTCCTATATTTGAGTTGGAGCTTCCTCATAGCCCACCATTTCCTACCATTGTGAGCATTACCAAACTTGCTTGCCACCTACCATCAAGGGGCAAGCGTTTATGTCCATTGTTCTTCCATCTACTTAGCATTTAGTTTGCACAAGAAAGGCCTCCCTAAGGGAGATTGTCGGCTTCCATTGATACCTTCACCTCTTAGGTTTTGTACAACTATTCCATTGGGAAATACAAGAGTGGTTTAGCATACCTTTGTTTGTTGTTGGAGTTTGCATCTTTCCCCCATCTCTTTCATTTTATTTTCATCAATATTTTTATGTTTGGATGTGAACTACACTAAAAATATCCTGCAAGATCTCTTAGAGGAATACCAACCACCAAAAAGGGGCTCTAAGGACTGAGGCCTTGCAGTAACCTACAAGGCTTATCCCCTTACCAAGTGGAAGAGGGCACTTGTGCAATTTTTTCCATAACACATTCCATGACATTAAGAAGATTTTTGAATCCTACCTCGATGACCTAACTGCTAAATCTAATAAAATAATGGATCATCCTAAGCATTTACGATCACTTTTCGATAGGTACCACTACTATAGGATTCGTTTGAATCCTCACAAATGTATCTTCTTCCTGGAATCGGGTCGGTTTCTAGGTTTTATCGTATCTAAAAATGGCATTATGATAGATCCCTTTAAGGTGGAGGCAATACTGCAATTACCTCCCCTACGGAATTTGAATCAATTGCAAAGCCTACAAGGGAGAGGCAATTTCTTACGTCGGTTTGTTCCTAATTATGATGAAATTACCAAATTTTTCATGCAATTGTTAAGTAAATGGATCCCACTTGTTTGGGATGACAATTCTCAACAATCGTTCGATGCCTTGAAAAAGGATTCGGTGTCTGCCCCTTGTTGAGTCACCCAGACTTCAATAGAGATTTCATTCTTTATATAGCGGCATCTGAATCTATGGTTGGCATGGTCTTGGTCCAAGAAGATGATTCTTATCGAGAACATGTCATCTACTATTTGAGTAAGAATTTAGCCAGACCTGAGTTGAGGTATTTGCATGTTGAAAAACTTGCGTTGGCTATTGTCCATGCAGTCCAACGGCTCAGACATTATATTTTGCTGAGGAGGAAAACTGTTATAGCAGATGTGAATCCATTTTAGCATATTTTGTCCCGACAAATAATTGATAGCGAATACAATAGATTGATCGTTGTCTTACAAGAGTTTGACTTAGGATTTGCTTCGGCAAAATCCAAAAAATCTTTATCCTTTGCCAAATTAATGTCTAAGTTACCTACAAAATATGAGGGATCTGTTGAAGAAACGTCATTAACAGGTGAGCATATATTCCTCATTAGCTCGGATGACCCCTGGTACGGTGATATTTTGATATATATACAAACCCAGAGGGTCCCAACTAAGTCTACTTATGAATAGAGGCGCAAGATACGTCACCACGCATGACACTATGTCATTATTGGTGATAAATTATACCCTCAAGATGTAGACACCATTCTTAGATGTTTTCAGTTCACGAGGAAGCTGAAAAAGTTTTGAATGATTTCCATAGTGGAGCATGGGGCAGTCATTTATCTGGGATGGCAACAACCCATAAAATCCATCGCACGAGATATTTTTGGCCCTCAATATTCAAATATTTCCATGAGGCCGTTAAGAAGTGCCACCCTTGTCATACATTTACTAAGAAGATGTGCACCCACCCTGCTCCCCTTCACCCAGTTATCACCGTCAGACCCTTCACTAAGTGGGGGATTGACTTTACTACATGTACCCCAGCATCAGCAAATGGTAATAAGTACATCATTGTGACCATAGACTACTTTACAAAATGGGTCAAAGCGATGCCAACATTTCAATGTGACGGTGAAACTGCATCACACTTTGTTTTTAACCAGATAATCACTCTATTCGGTATACCTAGGGAGATTGTAATTGATAATGGATCTCATTTTCAAAGCAAAATGATGTCACAATTATCTTGAAAGCTTGGTTTTCGTCAAGACTTTTCATCACCTTATTATCCTCAGTCTAATGGCCAAGTGGAAGCTGTGAATAAATCGTTAAAAACAATGTTACAAAGAATGGTGAACAAACATCGATCCAATTCTCACATAATACTTTATCCTACTATCTGAGCATATTGAACCTCCGTTAAAATTGTGATGAGGTTCACTCCTTTCCAGTTGTTTCACGGAATCGAGGTTGTCTTACCGATAGAGTGTGAAATTCCATCACCCAAGTTAGCTGTAGAAATCTTACCACATACCACCGAGTTAGAAAGACGCTTTTTATACCTTGAACAGTTAAACAAACAGAGGAGGGATGCTCTTACTCCCATTGAAGCAAACAAAAAATGTGTTAAGGCACAATATGATCAAACAATCCATTCTAGGATCTTCTCAGAAGGAAATATCGTGTTAGTTTATGATCAGAAACATGATGAGTTAGGAGCCGAAAAGTTTACATCACTTTGGACCGGCCCATATGTTATTTGAAAAGTACTAGATAAAGGGGCCTACAAACCTGAAGACTACGATGGACACATTTTGGGGTCCAAAAATGGACTCTATCTTAAAAAATACTTTGCTTAGACCCAATGTATGGGCAGGTTTTGTAAATATTGTACTATAGTGTCTACTTGTAGATATGGATCGTATCGGTATGAGGTTAATTATAGGTTTGTGTGCCTATGACAGATGTCTTCGAGTATACAAATGTTTTTGGGTTATGCGGATGGGGCTTGGCGACACACCCAGAACATTGCATCTGCAATGTGGGTTATTTTTTACTCGGAAGGCCAAATTCTGAGTTTAGGTGGAGTATCTCTAGGACCAGCAACTAAAAATATGTTCAAGTGTAGTGTCGTCATTGAATTGATGTATGGATTCATGATTTGAGCTATTACACATTTTACTATGTACTTAGATTTACAACTGGTCGTATCCTAGTTGAATGGGATATATCGTGTCCGGTGCCCAGTATTCTTAACAAAAATTTTAAGGATCTGTTTGCTAGAAAGAGAATTTTATTACATTACTTCTATACATATACCAAGGACACGCAATCATTTAACTGACCTGTTAGCTAACTACATCATCGATAGACATTTATATCACAATTCATTCACATAAACATAAAACCATAAAAAAATTGTACACAGTGTATATAATACAGACAAAGCCATCTGTATATATAGGTAGATAAAAGGTACAAAAAGTGAGACTGAGTCCATAATAAGAGTTTACACTACACTAGTGCAACTCATAATACAAAATGGGTATACTACTCTACATGAGATATACAACTGCTAGATACAAAATGCATGTCTCTATAAATACTATCGTCAATCAGACTCCTCCTCAACACAGGAAGCCTCAGCTTCCCGGTAACAAACAACACATGTGGCTACTTTGTGAAGCATCCTAACCACACAGGAGGTAATCCAACCACTCGCGGCAACATCTCCATAGGGATCTTCTCAATACGAAGGGGACTTACCCCTATAGTCAATCTAGTAATATGGATGTCGATAGTGCCAAGAGTAGTTGTGGATCTCTCAACAGGTAGTAGGGCACGTACTAGCACCCTAGGATGGCCATTAGGACGAACAGGTACAATGTCTACATTCATATCAAATATATCAGTATTCACATTATAAAAATTATATAACTTTCAAAATACAAAAAATCAAATAAAAACAAAAATAGATACTTGCCAACATTTCCCCAGGCACTTCCAGGAGGCAGCATCAAATCCAGATCTCCACGAAATTCTAATCCAACATACAGGAACTCCTCGATAGTAGGTATTTGATGACTCCACCAAGAGTGGAAGTCATCATAAAACTGAGTAGTGATAGATCCACCTCCATGCCTCATGAAAATATCCTCCATTGAACCAACCAAGGCTCATGTCAGTCCAATGGTGGAAGAGTAGTCTTGGGGCTCATATAGGGAATCCGCTCGAAGAAGAACGATACAAGAATTCTACCATAGCCAAAAAAAAAAATTCTCTTCTGGCTCGACATTCTGCCAATTGATGCTTGAGATTCACCAATAAACCACTAACCTAGTCAAAGATCACTCCCTGCAAACATTCAAACCCTATCTGCATTTGGTTGCAGGTAGCTAAGTGTAAGGTGGAACTGTCGGATACTCTTGTAATAGTTTTCAATATCACTTTAAGAGGAAAACTTGCAATATAGGTATGAGGCACTTGACTACCGAACTTTTGAGTTCTGGGAGTGCAATATGCATTCACATAGTCTTGTACTGAGAGGGAACCTACCTCGCAGAAGGCCCCTTTTAGGTTAACTACCTCTCATCGGCGAGATAAACCGGTAATAAAATAGATGTCCTCTATAGTGATTTCAAGGATTTCACCTTGGAGATTGAAAACTCCATGGTCTATATCCCAATATCTCACTAACATCTCCAGAAGTGGTCTTTGATCCCTCATGTTTGCAGTGTGAAATAATTTAATCAAACCACAACGCCTAAGTGCATTGGGAGTCAAAATATCTATAAGGGCATCTCGATCGAGGTCTTCATGTTCCCTCTCACGCCAAACCAACACCATATCTGCAAAAAAATAGGTTTTAGTGCTTCGACATTCAAAATTAAAAATTTTAACCCGCCACACGCAGGTGGTAATTAGCACAGTTGCGCACCACACGTAGGTGGGACAAGGACCGCCTGCACATATCAGGCTTACACACATCCCGATAGTTTCCCACCTAGGCATGCGTCTTTAGAGAAATAAAATGAAGCTAAAATTTGAAATAAACACTAACAACTAAAAAATTTAGATGTAAAATGAAGAGCACAGAGAGAGAAAGTACCTGCAAGCCATGGATTTGAAAATGATCCTCCCAATCAACCGCAACAAGCATTCAAATTTTTAGGGCTTTTTGAGCTTCTCAGTGGTAAAATGCAAAATGACTTATTTATTTTTCATTATTCACTATTTAAAAAGAAATATTTTATTTTTACCCACTTATATATAGTTGGTTACATTTAATTTATGTTATAGGGTACTAATGGGTAATCTGTGTTTTAAGTGTGATTTTAATGAGCAAGAGGGCGAGAATCAATGATTATTTTACATAAAACATGGAATCCAAGGTCGAAAAATTTTTCACACATGTAGGATAGGTCATTTTCATTATGCCCACTGCATTATGACCTTACCACATATCATGCCATAGGACCTTTTACTCCATGTATTATGGATTTTAACTTCCTTATCACATCCTAATGGTTGTTTTTCTTCCATGGATAGAACCTACCACACATGGGTTTCCCTAGTTAGCACCTATTAGCCATTTTGGTGCCCATGTTGCTTCTTACCACGGTTGGGAGCCTACTTACTAAGATGAACCTGCATACTTTTTCTTTTCTTCTGACCTCCTCATTAAAGGATCCTACCATTTATGGAGTCTCTTTAAGCTCTTTTCTGCCTCCTTAAAGCATGAAAAGATTGTCAAGCCAACTTGACACCTTCATACTCGTTAAAGTACTTGAAAGGTCATCTACACGATATAAGTTTAACCATTTTTCATACTGTTTAGATTAGATATGAAAAAGGAATACTCTGGTCATACATGGCTAGAAGAGTTCTTTCTCGCATTATTTTACCATTTTTCGGGCGAGGAGACTAACTTCATGAAAAAGGACACCTTGGAGTCTTATTTAGGATTTTCAGACTCTCGAAATATGAAAAACCCTGCGAGCATCTACCAACTCGGGCTTGCTATAAAATCCACGAGAAGGTGTATAGATTTCTTGTTTAAGTTTTTCAAATTCTTTAAATATGAAAACACCGGTGAGCATGAACAGATCCAGGCTCGATAGTAAAATCCACGTATCATTATTACACTGAGTAGTCTTCTATCTTGTCTTAAAACTCGTAAAATAATGAAGAAAGTGTTTATTTTTTCTTCCGTGGACTCATAAAATTACACATGGATGGACCCTCTTAGGGATTGGACCCCTCCTTTTTCAAGTTCATTAAACATATGATAAGGGACTCATCAGTAGGTGAGCTATATCAAGCATTCTTTATTTTTCACGCTCGTTAAACCATGAAAAGTACAAAAAGACAAAAGGGAAGGGAAAGATGTCCTATTTTACTAAAGAGGGAAGCAAGTCCAAATCCATCCTTAAAGAGAGCACTCATTCCAAATATACAACTAATTGGGTTTAGTTTCAACTTTAGGGTGAACCCACTACAAGAAAAAAGGTCATTGGTTAGGGTCCAAAAATGTCACCATAAGCTCATTTGGTGATGGTCAAGAGGGGTCCCATCACCTAAACCTGAGCATCGCCAAAGGCACCATCACCTTAAGTGGGGGTATGTGGTGACATTCAAGGCCCGTCACCAATAATTATGATTATTCCAGGTTGTGACCATTACCAATCATTACGAAGTATTGGTGACGGACCTGCTTTGACCCTCACCATTTGATGCGTATATGGTGACGGCCAATGACCGATCATTGGTGAGGGTTGAGACATGTCACCATAATCTCATCGATGATGGTGAAAAAGGAGGGCGTCACCAAAATGTGAATGTAAACAATGGATGTGTCCCCAAAAGTAGAGGTGGTGTGGTGACATTCAATGTTCGACACTAATAAGGATTATTAGTGACAAATAGTTACCCTCACCAATTTATATGAAGTTTTGGTGATGGACCTAAGGGCCTCCATCACCAAAAAAACTGAACATCGCCAATGACATATGATGAGGGCCTTGCAATGACCCTCACTATTGAGGATATTTCCATTAACATATCAATGGTGACAACTGCTATGAGATTGTCACCACTTTTCATTTTGAAAATCTTTTAATGACGCAACATAAAGGACCGTTGCCATTTCAATTAAAATTGTAAAAAAAATAATTATAATTATAAATTGTCACAAGCAGAATGTAACCCTAGTAGATGGTGATGACCAATAGCGTACTGGATGACCAATATCCTGCTGGAATAAATTGAACAGTTGGTTATTATTATTATAACATTTTACTAATTTGAAAAAGAAAAAATATCACATTGTTATAAGTAAAGTAAATAGAAATTATTCACTAACATGTTTACACGATAACTAAAATAGATATATAAGATTTTTTAAGCATATGGAAACAAGATACCAAAAGATGATATAAAATGTTGTAACAACAGTTTAATAACGTATATCTACAGGCTTGGCCCAAGCTTGTAAGATGAGTTGTTTTTTACACTTTCAGATGCACAAATGGAAATCAGACATATGGGCCTTCTTTGGAATCATGTCACCCAGCTCATCCTCCTATTTGTTCCTCCAAGTTCGTTCTAATGTTAACCGAGGATCGGATTTATTGCAGACTGGTCACAAAACAAAGGAAGCATAGTTTATGCTTCCGTTGTGATGAAATGCTATGAAGGTTAACGGAAACTAAACAAGCACTATAAATCAACACCATTGACAAACAACATAAGCACAAGAAACTATTCAAAAAGCTATTCAACAACTTTTTTGAACTCCAGTGAAAAACATGAACCATACCTCAGTCATTATTTCTGCCAGTTGCTTGACAGTGACCTCATTATTAGGATTGCCAACATTGAAAATGTGACTGTTTTCCCTGGAAGGAATTTCCTGAAAAATGAAATAGGTAAGTACTATAAATATATAAGCACTGTGCAACAAATAACATTATGGTCCTCAAAAGACATTATTTCTCATTATTTCTCTCTTTTGCTTCATATTGGATCATCAAATTTTTATGGTCCTCAAAAGTCTTGCTCTGTGCAAAAATAAAATTAACATTGGATATCATTCTCAAAAGTCTTATTTAAAAGAATACTTGACCTCATAATTTTTTTAAGTGTGGTTCTGAAACTTGCATGATATAATTCAAATCCAATCTACCACAATATAATATGCAGAGGAATTTCAGGATTCAGCAAACCACATGGAACTCAACTTTGAGCCCAACTGCATCGGTTAAAATCTAGAGATAGACTATCCAAGGTGTTTTTCAAAGCTTTGGCTACTAAACATGTACATCAAAGGATAGTGGATAACGGTTGTGAGATGAGTGGGAGGTCTCATCATGAAAATAAGAGATTGAAGAGGAAATTGTGGCTCGTGATAGGATTGTCTTCCAATCTCAAGCTTAGATTGATGAGAGGAAGGTGTCCTCATAATTGGTCTCCCACAACACCGCAACTATAAGCATAGGGATTATATTATGTCCCTTTTTTGTTAACTTGTTCTAGATTTGAAGAATCACAAAAGGTGTTTTGGGTTGTCTGGCATACTATTCAATCTCTGCTTGCACAAAATTTTAGATGGCATACAAGTATATGATAATTGATTCATGCAAGCAAAAGCATCTAGACTCTTTCTATCATTATCCAAATTTGCAATCCCTACAATTTAATGGGCTAGACAATATTATCAAACAAAAAGAATTCAGGGTGGATGTTTTGGAATTTGGTCAGAAATACTCTCTTTATAAATGAAAAGGAACAAGTGGTGCCTTGCTTATGAGATATTGTTTAGTTGCTTCCTGTATTATGCCATTCACTTCAGGTTCTTTTTTCTTTGATTTTCTTTTCTCCAGTCTATTATGTCCTTTCCTAGTTGACCTAAATTTGGGGGGCTGAAATCACATTCTCCCAAATTTGTTGAACTCCCATCACCCTCTGCCACTGAGCTTGTGTAAGCAGGCCCTTCACCTAGATTCATCCCATCAATATCTGGACTGTATTCAGCCGCACAAATCCCTAAAACATTTTTTTAGAATATCCATCTACTTGACTGCATGGAGCCCCTTGAGCAGAAGGATCATTTATTATTACATCATAAGAAACACTCACAGGGACATTGTCTTTCCCTACAGATCCCATTCTCATTTGATGGTCCCCCTAGTTGGATGGTTGACCACTGTCTATATCATTTAAACTAGACAGAACCTCAGTCTGCTGACATTCAGTTTAATTCTCACACTAGGTGATGCATCTTACCTTCTCATAATCTCCATTACATGTTCCTCTCTCACTTGTGGTCACATATTTTGTTTTCCTTGTATTCTGCGGTATTTGATGATGGGAGAAGTTTATCACAAAGGTGACAACTGGAAGGAGTGTCCCCTCTGCTCTGTTATGATCTTGTGTAAGGATCTTCATACTATTTGCATTCACAATGTAAAGCCATATGATGTTTGGGAACACATTGACTTCATACTTCTAACTCGGGCAAAAAAAATTGTCACTCCTTTTGAGAAGAATCAACATTCTTTGGGTGCTTTTCCTCACAATATAGATGGTTAGTGTAATGCCTTTTCAAGGTTTACTCTGACATATGATCCAAAGTTATCTGCAAGCAAGGCAGCACTTGAGCTTACTAGTTGGACTGACAAGGTACAGTCTGAGGGGGGTGAAGATCTGGAGTTACTTCCTTATGCGTATGCAACTAGAGATCAATTAGAAGAAAGAAAAAATGCACGGAATGAACGTCATGCCTCATAATATATGAGTGGTAGTCCACCATTGAAACAACAGTTTATAGCTGAGGCTAAAGCAGGGCTTGGTAAACTCAAGATTGACAGTTCTAATTCAGGATGTCTCACAGAATCTGTGAAATTAAAATTTGGGGATGACATTAATTTCTCTAATCATGAATCAAGTCATCAAGTAACAAAGAGGTCAGGAAGTTATCTCAGTTGAGTTGTTTTTTACACTTACAGATGCACAAATGGAAATCATACATATGGGCCTTCTTTGGAATCATGTCACCCATCTCATCCTCCCGTTTGTTCCTCCAAGTTTGTTCTAATGTTAACTGAGGAGCGGATTTATTGCAGACTGGTCACATAACAAAGGAAGCATAGTTTATGCTTCCGTTGCGATGAAATGTTAATGAAGGTCAATGGAAACTAAACAAGCACTATAAATCAACACTATTGACAACAACAAAAGCACAAGATATTATTCAAAAATCTATTCAAACAACTTTTTTGAACTCCAGCGAAAAGCATGAACCATACCTCAGTCATTATTTCTGTCAGCTGCTTGACAGTGACCTCATTATTAGGATTGCTAACATTGAAAATGTGACTGTTTTCCCTGGAAGGAATTTCCTGAAAAATGAAATAGGTAAGTACTATAAATATATAAGCACCATATAAGATCAGTATAAATCCACAAAGGATTGTTGTTACTTACCATCATCAAGAGAACAGGTCAGCTAGCATATTGTGCCCCATATGTTTAAAGATTGTTTATACAATTCCAAGCATGCAAAACCAACACAGAACACACTAATTTTTTCCTTAACGAAATCTATTGTGGAATAACTCCAAGTTAATGATTTAAAAATAAAAAAACAAATGCAAAACACAACCAAAAATACACCACTATAAAATGATATAATTCCATACCCAAGTTAACACATCTAGAAAGTCAATATGAAGCAATTACAACCACATAGCAGTCCACTTACTTTCCAAGAGCATAATCAAACATAAAGGACGAGCTGTAAATAATCCACTGGATAGTCCAACAACATCTTAATTCAGTCCAAGACAAAAGATCAAAACTAGCATTTATCAAGAACATCATTCATTCAATGTAAATCCAAACCATTAGTGACCCAATATGCAAAGTCTGCAAATGTATAAACCATGTAAAGGTGAATATAGCAGAATCGATATGTTTTATTGTTTAATATTCAACCATATTCCTTCACAATCTGAACGGACATAATCCACGTTCACGTCAACATCAACATCGACTATATCTTCTTCATTTACACATTTTGCTTCTTAAAAGTTTGTAACCCCTGACAAATCTGCATAATCGGGTTCATATGATGTACTATTTCTCAATCCTTTTGGAGAACATGTTAACACTACATACCAGTCAGTCTCAACTGGATCTTGTACATAGAATACCTGTTTATCTTGCGATGCCAGAATAAATGGATCATCTTGCCAATGATTCTGACTTAAGCATTTCTTCATATTCACCATTGTAAAACCCAAATCATCAGTTTTAATCCCTCTCTTATTGTATACATCGACCTAATTACATTTGAACAACGTGTACTCCATACAAAAATAGTCCAATGTAATTATTTCTTCTATTACTCCATAAAATGTTGTATTCTGAAGTACAGGGTTTGGATCTTTGGAACTTGAACTCATCATTGTTTCGGCTTCCAAACACACACCACTATTTTGTGTGGTTCTCTCATTATCCATTCTTTTTGTATGGAATCTATAACCATTGGTTAGGTATCCCTTGTACTTATTCACAAATTTCCTTGGGCCCCGCGCTAGCCATTTAAGTGTATCAGACACATTTTCGTCTCCTTCCACCTACATATTTTCAGTTTTTTTAATGTAGTTAGAACACATACATCCAACCTATGACAAAATATTTAAATTTGTACATGACAATATTCAACATGTAATGATTTGTAAGTACTTATAATATAAATAGTATAAAGTGACCTATTTTTTTAGCCAACTAGAAAACTATTGGGTGTGGAGTCTCTGCAATAGAGCTTCATCTTTTTGGGTTTGGGTAAATGAGTTGAGAATCTCCATTTTGTGCATCCTAATTTGACAATTATGGACAGTAAAATTGGTTTTTAATGTGTTTTGATAAAATATGAATAAAAATAATTTGAAATGTCAAATACATTATTCCATCCATGGATCTGTGCTTTGTTAAACCACAAACAAACAAAATTTTGAAGGTCAAACATGTTACTTACTCTATCCATGGATCAACTTCATTTGTGTGAAATAGAACCCACCTATGGGCTTGTTCCCAACTAATGTTATCCATTTCTGATGGAATCGAAGCAAATAATGGCTTTCCATCAAGAATTACTTCTTCAACTTCATCATCCCACACTTCATTTCGACCATGTGTGGTTCCAATAGCTTCCATACCTTTCAAGTATCCTCCACAAAACTTTATTGATTCCTCCACATTGTAGCTTTCAGCGATGCATCCTTCAGCCCTATTTTTGTTCTTAACATAACTCTTGTATACTTTCATACACCTACAAAAAGAGAATATTTTTTAAGTAATGTCAAAAGCTTTGAATAAATTATTCTTCTTGTGGTTCTTGATAGCAAGTAAAGTTCCATGTACCTCTCAAAGGGGTACATCCATCTATATGAAACCGGGCCACAATATCGAAGCTCGCGTATCAAATGCAGATTCAAATGCATCATTATATCGAAAAATGAAGGAGGGAAGTACTTTTCAAGCGAGCACATTGTCTCCATGATATCATTTTCCAACTTGTCAAGGCTCTCTATTGAAACCAATTTTGCACAAATCTGCCTATAAAAGTAACAGAGCTTACAAAGCATCTTTCGAACAGCAATTGGTAGCACATGGCGTAGAGCTACTGGGAGAAGTTGTTGCATTAGAACATGGCAATCATGTGATTTCATTCCACGGAACTTAAGCTCTTCCACAGATATATGATTTTTTGGATTAGAGCTATAACCATCTGGCACTTTTAATGTGAAAAGAACGTGACATAGGATCTCTTTCTCTTTCTTTGAAAGAGTATGCGGTGCAGGTGGAAGGAATATTTTTTTTCCTTTAACTTATGGCCATAGTGATTTTCTCAAACCCATTTTTTGCAAGTCATCTCGTGATTTCTTTCCATCTTTGGACTTCCCTTTTATATCCAAGAGAGTTCCAAAAATGCTTCCACACACATTCTTCTCCACATGCATTACATCTAAATTGTGACATTGTAGGTGTTTCTGCATTCCAACACATTGAGAGTATTGGAAAATTATTTAATATGGAGGAAATCATAAACAATGAATTCAATGAAGACATCTAAGCACAATGATGTCATATAAGCATGCAATGTATAATAATTAGGAATGGTTGATGTCTCTACATACCTCCCAATATGGCAGATTGAATAGGATTGATTCTTTCTTCCACACCACAACATTAGTTTTTTCACCTTTTTCCTTATTTATTTTCCTTTTCTTTGATTCACTCTTCCCCCAAATTGTTTTGTTTCCCTTTGTTTCCTTAAAAATATCTGACACTCTTACAACTGGAGGGGCATAACAAAGCTCCTCCTTCCCATTAAATGGTCCCTTCTGTGAGCGAAACTTATGATTTTGAGGAATAAATATCCTATGTCCCATGTACACACATTTCTTGCTACAATTGAGGTACTCTGATTCTGTGTTCTTTCCACATATGGGGCATGCATTATAGCCTTTTGTTGTGCAACCAGCCATATTCCCATAAGCTGGAAAGTCATGAATCACCCAGATAAGAATCTCCTTCATGTTAAAGCATGTGTTATTGTAAGCATCATATGTCCATACTCCTTGGTCCCATAATTCCTTTAGTTCATCTACCAAGGGTTCCAAATACACATCAATGTCATTACCTGGTTGCTTGGGACCAGGTATTAACAATGTTAACATACAAAAATTCCTTTTTGTGCACAACCATGGTGGGAGGTTGTATGTAATCAACACTACATGCCAAACACTGTATGTACTGCTCAAGTCTCCAAATGGATTAAATCCATCTACTACCATTGCAAGTCGTACATTGCGGGGTTCGCCTGAAAAACCAAGCCATCTTTCATCAATACTTTTCCAGGCTAGGCTATCAACAGGGTGGCACATATGACCATCATTGCTTGCATTCTCATGATGCCACCTCATTTTTTGTGACATATCCGCAGAGCTAGAACAACAAAGAAAATCTTTCATTTATATATAATATTATCATATAATAACACTATGAAAAATGGTAAAGATAATACAAGAAGGTGAAAACTTGAATACAATTATGGTGTTGAAAATCATACCTATACATTCTGCTTAGCCTCAGTGCTATGGGGAAATATCTTAACACCTTTGCAGGAACACCTTGACGCACCTTTTGAGATTGAGCATCCACCTTCCATCGAGATTTTCCACATGTTGGGCATTCGTCTTTACTTTCGTTACTTCCTCGATATAAAATGCAATCATTGGGACATGCATGTATCATATCATAGTTTAATCCCAATGATTTTATCAACTTTTTTGCAGCATATGCAGAATCTAGAAGTGTGTTATCTCTAGGAAGTGTATTTTTATGCAATTTTAACATTTGGCCAAAACTTCTATCATACCATCCACTATTCACTCTGAGATTGTAATATTCTACGGTTGTTGATAGTTTTGTGAAATCAACACAACCAGGATACAATGGTATCTTTGCATCTTCGATTAACTTCCTATATTCATTAACTTCATTTAGTACATTTGTTGATGCCAAACCCACATTATCACAACCTTCGTTTAGGTTTTGATCAAGACATGGATAAGCATCATTCACCATATGAAGCACTTGATCACCAACAATGGTTGTATCATCATCCTTTTCGAGTGGATCATTACCATTCTGAAACGATGTTCCAGGCTCATCAACCTAATTATCGTAATGGCATTATACATGTCCATAATCCTATTAATAAGAAAATTAAAATTCATGTTAGTGATTTTATGGTTTTTATGAAAATTAGAATGAATAGATATTGGTCAAATAGGGGCCTTTACCAATGCAAATTAGCTTACAGGTTGAGATGATATATGCTCTATAACTTCATGTGGCTCATTTTCAGAGCGTTGCCTAGCCTCATCAATAACGGATGGAATCTAAAGGTGAGAGGAAAACATAATTAAGCACATATAAATATAATTTATATCTTTATTGTAATACAGCACATATAAATATAATTTATATCTTTATTGTAATACAAGTAAGTTTGAAACTAGATCAATTCATTTATTTCAAGAAACCTGACTGTGAATGCTCTCTCCATGAAAATACCAAATTTTATATTGTTCTATTATTCCATCACAAATCAAGTGCTCGCGTATTTTATCAAATGTTTGTACTTTGACTATGCCACATTTATTACATGGACATCTTATTCCTTGAATGCGCCTTGGCAAACTTTAAGAATTCCTCAACCCCATCTCTATATTCTTGTAGTGTCCTACACATAACCAATTTTCATTAAGTCACATAAATTTAATTGAGAACAAGTTAGCACTGATACATTTTTTTGGTATATCACCATGAATAACCAAATATAGAAACTATACCTATTTTTCAAGTTCATCCAGTTTCTTTTGTCCATTTGATAATATGCTCCAAGCTCCTTTGAAATTATGTCTACAATGAACTAAAAAAGTTAGTTGATATTAAACCTCATATATATTGAAAACACACAACTTTGCACTAACAACTTGCGGTCAAACAACTGCATAAACCCACATTTCTTATTAAGAGGTATTCTGATATAAAAAAACTCCCTAAACTGTTCAAATATTTGACTTAGACCTTCTGGAAATAATCTCTGTGGCTTAATGCATTATTGTAATTGTCTCTTTAGATGTCAATTTGTAGAACCATTGAAATTCGAACCAATATGGCATCTAACTTCTAAGAAAGTAGAACCCATAAAGATTCTACCCAGACTCAAAACTAATTCATTCCAGGCAGCCCTTCAATGCAGAGTGTTCAACATCACTCCTCTTCATACTGAGCATAATTCCAATGTAGTCAACACTCAACCTTAGATCTTAATTCAACCTTAAAATTAAAATGTAGCCCAACAAAGAGTAACACAATTAACTAATTCATTTCCTGGTTAGCTTGTATATTCACCAGAGTTCATCAATCACACAGACATATATGAAATCAACACACAGCATCATGGCAAATAATCCTTTTCCATTTATTACTTGGAAATTTGCAGGCTAATAAACAAACTCTAACCTATCCTCTATTTTTCTTGCCTTGATTCTTGCATTGTATAGCTAACCCTCCTAACCATCATTTTTCAAGCCTCTCTCTCTAACCTCTAATGCTCGCAGTCATACAAGATATACTTGGAAACATAACTTGTAGCTAAATAACAAACCTCATACATTTATGGAACTAACTCCTAAAGTTTTTGTAAAGTTCTTGTAATTGTAATTGTCACTATTATGTTAAAATAAATTGATTTTCATCCTTAATACTGTTTAATAACGTATATCTACAGGCTTGACCTAAGCCTGTAAGTTGAGTTGTTGTTTATACTTACATATGCAGAAATGGAAATCGAACACATGGGTCTTATTTGGAATCGTGTCACATAGCCCATCCTCTTGTTGGTTCCTCCGAGTTCATTCTGATGTTACCTAAGGAGCGGATTTATTGCATACTGGTCGCAGAATAAATGAATCACTTTTTCTGCCTAGATTAGAGGATCTGTCGATTCTTTGAATCTTGATAGATCCTCCCTGAGCCTAAAGGAAATCTTGTAAATGTTCAATAGTTAGCAAGGTTAAACTAGAAGTTTCCAAGTGTGATGAGGTGTCAGTGATGCATCATCCTTTAGGATAGAGCCGAACTCTTATTTAGGGAGGCAGTTACAGAAATATATAAAGGTTGTTAGGGTTAAACTGTTAAATTGATTCTTCATATATACGATTGTAAGCCTATGGGCCACAGCAGAGGTAGAGCGGAGGTGAGGCAGAGGCAAAGAGGATAGGAAAATAGAGAGGAGGGGACCAGGGTAGAATACTCCCATATTGTGTAATGAGGTCACGAAATTCTAAGTGATTGAATTTGATTAATGAAAGCATTTTATATGCATATGGACTTGTGAATATCTCTTTCTATGTTTTTTTTATGAAGTTCATTGTCTCTATTGAATGTGAATGGCGTCCTGCTGAAAACATAAAGTCATTTACTCCGGAATTTGTATGCAATTCCTGCAGGGAAGAATGAGTACATAGGCTTTGTTAATTGGCTGACTTCCTGACAGTAAGCAACTACAGGAATATGTGATTTCTGCGAAGTATTTGGAATTGGAATACCCTTCTGAAAACTGACTCGATGTGATTGTTTATCACTCGAGTGTCCTTATGTTATGAGATCTCAGGTTATGCAAATCGGAAGGAAGTGAAGCGATTGAAATTGGAACATCAAGTTACTTCAATTAGATTGTTTAAAGTACATTCTGCATAAAACCCTAACCCTAACCAAAATTTAACAGAATAAATAAATGTGTTGGGTGAGAATCTATTGTCGATGAAGGTAAAATATTGGAAATTTTAGCATTTGTTTAACATTTTTATACAGAGATCGAGTTACGGAATTGATAGCCAGGTTCCATATTTCAGGGTTAGGGTTTGAATATTTGGAAGTGTGTTGAAGGGTAGTAGTTATTTTTTTCCACTTGTTCATGAAAAACTAAGTTTCTCAAATGTTGAAACAAACACTAAAGAAATGAACACTGGCCTGGAGGAAAAATCGTGGCAAATTGTCATTGTGCACAAATTTGAATACCCAAGTATACTCTGTTTGGGAATCGAACTCCATTTTAGATTCCATTTGTGTACGAGTAGCAGTAGATCATGGCCCAATTGTAATCATATTATTAAAAGGAAAACGCCATTTCTGAACAAAGAAATTGAATTTATACTCAAGGTAAGAGTTCAAGAATTTGGGGAAGCGTTTTTTGTTGAAATTGCAGGTGGTTCCTACATCAAAAATAAAAAGAAGAGCTGCATGGATAGCGTTGGAACCTGGTTTCCGCAGTTCGTCTCACTCCCTTTCCTTCCGATCGGCACCTATGTCTATCTCTCCATTCGTGGTTCAACCTAACAACATTTCATTGTGATTTTTGTCTATCTCTCCATGCGCATGGTTTAAGCCAGAGCAAATCATTCCCACCCTAATTTCATCCGCACCAAAATTCAAAAATTGAATTTTTTAGTCTTTGAAAATGGTATCTTTTGAATCTTTGAAAATGGTATAAAATTGAATCTTTTTAATCTTTACAAATGGTATAAAATTGAACCTTTCGAATCTTAGAAAATGCAGGCATCGTTTCTTGATGTAATTTAATTTACGATATACAAAGTGACAAAGTGTTACCATTATTGCAGTTTATTATTTAAATATTATTATCCTCAAAATCAAGAGTCATGCATGACTTCACAATGTCTCAGCTTGCCATAAACACTAGGCGAAGGCATACCTGGTGGGAGACCATGCGTCACACATCAAAGAATACCTGAGTATAATTGCTCTACTACAGAAGGATAGTGAGCTATAGAATAACGAACCCCAATCATACACACAAGAGGAAGACCAAGTTGATATAACATGATGAGAACATGACTCTCTCATATATATTATAGAGGTCTAGGGGTATAAAGCCTCCAATAAGTATATGATCCCACACAAGACCAACTTAACCAACGAGTTAAGTTAGGGGTCACACATCATGACCAATACTCCAACGTTAGGTGATCAAGGGCTTGCAACCGCATAAGGACTTCTCTATACCTATGACACGTGGAACACCCATCAAGGAAACCAACTCAGTCCACCATCATTAAGTACTGCTACCACCATCAAGGGATAAAAACTGTGAGGGCCAACTATTTGCTGAGGGATCCATCCCCTGGCTCAGTGGCATTGGGAAATGCTACCATCTCTCTGACTAGTCCTCTCACTTTTGTTTCTAGTATTAAAACGCATATGCATTCTAGGTTTCATGACAACCCTGAGATGGGTGGTCCACACCCTCCTGTGAATGTGTATTCGGCTATAATGACAAACAACATTATAATATAGGTGGTTCTTTCAAATCTATATTAATGCAAAACAACATGCTTACATTCCAACTTCATCCCTAGATATGACAGTAGCTATAGAAACAGTAAGCAAATTATAGGATCACATGTTTATAGAAAATGCAAAACTACACAACATGTATCATGGGAAGCCCTCATGGGGGAGAAAACCCAGTTACAACCTTTCACTGTGATAGAATCCGCAAAATCAAGAGTCATGCATGACTTCACAATGTCTCAGCTTGCCATAAACCTTAGGCGAAAGCATACCTGGTGGGAGACGATGCGTCACACATCAAAGAATACCCGAGTATAATTGCTCTATTACAGAAGGATAGTGAGCTATAGAATAACGAACCCCAATCATACACTCAAGAGGAAGACCAAGTTGATATAACATGATGAGAACATGACTCTCTCATATATATTATAGAGGTCCAGGGGTATAAATCCCCCAGTAAGTATATGATCCCACACAAGACCGACTTAACCAACGAGTTAAGTTAGGGGTCACACATCATGACCAATACTCCAACGTTAGGTGATCAGGGGCTTGCAACCGCATAAGGACTTCTCTATACCTATGACACATGGAACACACATCAAGGAAAGCAACTCAGTCCACCATCATTAAGTACTACTACCACCATCAAGGGATAAAAATGGCGAGGGACAACTATTTGCTGAGGGATCCATCCCCTTGATCAGTGGCGTTGGGAAATGCTACCGTCTCTCTGACTAGTCCTCTCACTTTTGTTTCTAGTATTAAAATGCATATGCATTCTCAATTTCATGACAACCCTGCGATGGGTGGTCCACACCCTCCTGTGAATGTGTATTCAACTATAATGACAAACAACATTATAATATAGGTGGTTCTTTCAAAGCTATATTAATGCAAAACAACATGCTTACATTCCAACTTCATCCCTAGATATGATGGTAGCTATAGAAACAGTAAGCAAATTATAGGATCACATGTTTATAGAAAATGCACAACTACACAACATGTATCATGGGAATCCCTCATGGGGGAGAAAACCCAGTTACAACCTTTCACTGTGATAGAATCCACAAAATCAAGAGTCATGCATGACTTCACAATGTCTCAGATTGCCATAAACCCTAGGCGAAAGCATACCTGGTGGGAGACCATGCGTCACACATCAAAGAATACCCGAGTATAATTGCTCTACTACAGAAGGATAGTGAGCTATAGAATAACGAACCCCAATCATACACACAAGAGGAAGACCAAGTTGATATAAATGATGAGAACATGACTCTCTGATATATATTATAGAGGTCCAGGGGTATAAAGCCTCCAATAAGTATATGATCCCACACAAGATCGACTTAACCAACTAGTTAAGTTAGGGGTCACACATCATGACCAATACTCCAACGTTAGGTGATCAGGGGCTTGCAACCGCATAAGGACTTCTCTATACCTATGACACATGGGACACCCATCAAGGAAACCAACTCAGTCCACCATCATTAAGTACTGCTACCACCATCAAGGGATAAAAACGGTGAGGGCCAACTATTTGCTGAGGGATCCATCCCCTGGCTCAGTGGCGTTGGGAAATGCTACCGTCTCTCTGACTAGTCCTCTCACTTTTGTTTCTAGTATTAAAAAACATATGCATTCTCAGTTTCATGACAACCCTGCGATGGGTGGTCCACACCCTCCTGTGAATGTGTATTCGGCTATAATGACAAACAACATTATAATATAGGTGGTTCTTTCAAAGCTATATTAATGCAAAACAACATGCTTACGTTCCAACTTCATCCCTAGATATGATGGTAGCTATAGAAACAGTAAGCAAATTATAGGATCACATGTTTATAGAAAATGCACAACTACACAACATGTATCATGGGAATCCCTCATGGGGGAGAAAACCCAGTTACAACCTTTCACTGTGATAGAATCCGCAAAATCAAGAGTCATGCATGACTTCACAATGTCTCAACTTGCCATAAACGCTAGGCGAAAGAATACCTGGTGGGAGACCATGCGTCACACATCAAAGAATACCCAAGTATAATTGCTCTACTACAGAAGGATAGTGAGCTATAGAATAACGAACCCCAATCATACACACAAGAGGAAGACCAAGTTGATATAACATGATGAGAACATGACTCTCTGATATATATTATAGAGGTCCAGGGGTATAAAGCCTCCAATAAGTATATGATCCCACACAAGAATGACTTAACCAACGAGTTAAGTTAAGGGTCACACATCATGACCAATACTCCAACGTTAGGTGATCAGGGGCTTGCAACCCATCAAGGAAACCAACTCAGTCCACCATCATTAAGTACCGCTACCACCATCATTTGTAAAGGTGTTAATTCCTCAACGTGAAGTCATATTAATGGATAGGGTATTTTTAGAATAGTGATAATTGCAATCCATGAGAAGAACCTTGGATTACACATTTTGGTTTGATCTTATCTTAGGCATCACTCATGATGTTTGATCAAGGAAGCAAATCAATGAGGTTGTAGGGTGAGAATTTACTCAATAGACCTTTCGCATTACTAACCGAAAATTTCCACATATTTAGAGGAACTTTTGCATATTTGAAGGCATACCTCACCATTGAGGTTCATATATATGTTTTTAAATGTCTTTGCTTAGATAATATACTAGGTCTTGGCACCTCTTTTATGGTGTGAGAATGTGTTTTAGGCAATGAAGTTTAAGTAGGTCCATTTCAACGTTATTTAATTGTTGCATTAGTTTTTGTAGGAGAAGGGTTAACATTAATAGAAAACCAATGCATTACACTCACCATTACAAACTTTTTTTTCACACCATTAGTTTGATTGAGAAATTATATTGTTTGACTTATAATGATTTTACTCTTGTACATGTGAAGATGTTAACTTTATGTTTTTTCAAATCCATATGCTTTCCTTCTAGTTGTGCATTTTTTAGTGGATTGTGTATCTTCTATAATCATGACTACCTCTTAAAATTTTAAGGATCCATACTTAAAAATGTATAAGTCTTGGCAAATCCAATCAATTCTTAAATTCTAACTATAAAATATTTGGTGATACTTTTTAAATTTTTTTTCTAATTTATAAGTATTTTATGTACTTTATATAATAATTTGGAGAAAATAGTAACATCTGTAAATGGAAATAGGAACATCTATTGTCAAGAAAAGAATGTTTGGATTTGTATTTCCCTCCATTGTTTTTAGTATTTAGATTTCCCTCCAATTTTTTTTTCATTTTGTAATATAAATAGGAACAAAGCTCATATGTATTCAACAATATTTTAATTGAAAACATTTTTTGCTTGGCGTTGAAGTTAGAAAACTATGAAGAATAGAGGAAATGAGAAGCAAACTCTCTTACAACAGGCAATCTTAACCCGTGGAAACAAAAAGAGGTACCATTGCCTTGTACTATTGTTTGTACTATATTGCTCATACTATTGTTTTGTCTTTATTGTCCCTTTGTACTATATTGCTCATACTATTGTTTTGTCCTTATTGGCCATTGTTTTGTCCTTATTGTCCCTTTCGGTCAAGATGAATTATGATGAGTATTTCAAAATTTAATAGTATTTTAAAATCCATATTCGCAAATGACATTTACCGTGGATAATTGGCCTTATGCAAAGACATTTTTTGTTATCTTGTCAGTTGTTTTTGTCCATTCATGAACTAGATATTAAAATACATTACATCATCATACTGTGGATTTGAAATAAGTAGGCCAACATGTGGTGCCACCGGCCGTTGCCACCCTTGTTGATGCAGGAGATGGGCAGACTTGCTCCGTTCCCTAATCTCGTAGTATTAGAATAAGGTTACCAGAATTTTCCAGATGTATCATTGCTGGAAATCCACTTACTCACAAATACAAACAAAAAATGCAGATTCGCTCTTTCCAAAAGTTACAGAGGTCTTGTAAATGCCTGAGTCAGTCTCTCCAACATCTAGTTAGCAAAAATCGTAGAATTTCTTCAAGGAAAAATATTGCAATCTAAACCGGGAGTAAATGGTAAGATTTACAGATTCTAAACCAGTTAAGCAAATTTATATCAAAATTCTCAGAACCCCACCTCACATATGCTCAGTATTTAGAGCTATGCAACATAATTTCCAATCACTCTTCATGAATTAGTAGTCCACAAGAAGATGTTTTGTGGTTTCAGCATTCTGCATACACAGACAACATCTGCTGGAACCAATCCGGCCTTTTTTAAAATATTTTCCCATGTCTTGAGACGCCCCTGTTGGCAATATGGCAGTTATGTCCTCAAAATCGCAAACCCTGGAGTCACTCTTGGTTTCTGATGAGCGTAACTTTGTGATCAAGCAATAGAGGTGACCAGGTCCCGGTATCTGATCTTGTGGGCAAGACAGTTGTTTTGTTTTTCTATGACAAGTTTTTCTCCACCGTCACTGCAGATCTTATAAAGATGGAGATCTTAATAAGAAGAAGCCAGAAGATTAAAAAATATCATGCCCAAGTTTTGGGAGAAAGGAAGCCCGTAGAAAGCCCAAGCATGCAGTTTTGAAGGAAATGAAGCCTACAGACTTGAAGTTAATTTATGAATTAATTGACTAGTTAATTAATTAATTAGTTCATTAATACAGAGATTTGAAAGGGCGTGAAGCCCGCAAACCTGGAAGATGTCCATTGAGATTTTAATTGGTTAAATAATCAAAATCTGCAAAAGACAGAAATATGAATTAAAAGGTTTAATAATAGAAGATTCGATGAAGCATGTGAAGATTACACATCAAAGAGTGTAATCCTAAGTCATAAATAGAAGAAAAAGAGTGTGTCTTGGAGTCATAAGTTGCAGTAGCATCCTGAGCAGTCCAAGATGCGGTAGCATCCTGAACCAGTTAATAACATTAGATTTCATATATTTTGCCTGTAAAACTTTTGACCACAGAGTATTCCCAAAAAGCACCCTCTATATTTTAGTATACATTGTTAGACATTTTGTTATGAATGAGTTAAAGATATTTGTATAATGTTCATAAATACTATCTAATTTTCAGGATTGTGTTAGTTGGCTTGTTTCAACGATGTGTTAATAAAAATGATTTTTTTTGTTATGCAGTTTATTTGCAGATGTCCATATCAAAGTAAGACATTATTTTTTTTGTTTGGGATTTCAATAACTTCAATATTTTTTTAACAATTATTGTCCCCTCCTTTATACCTTAAAAATTGTCTAACTTTCTTTGAGCACGAGCTACAATCCATATTTGTAGGGAGCTAACAAGATTACATTAAGACGTTGCAATACATCACTTTTAACAAAGTCAGGCCGCATTACCAAAAGAAATGACAATGTTATATGTGGCACAACTTCAGGTAAATATTTTAAACATGATGGTAACTTATTATTTATTTTTTAATAAATAAACAATTATATTAAAAAAATTCATAATATACTTGACCATAGGCTCTAAGATGGGAAACAAATTCCAACAAAATATAGCATCGGGATCCACTGTCCCATTACAAAGTGAATCTACTTGCTATAGTGTCGACAACAATTCTAATGCACATACTCTTGAGAAAGATGTGAAAGAACCAGTACTGGAAGGTATGATCATTTCTAAACATTTTTTGTCCTATACAAGTATTTCAAGATTTCATATTAACAATTTCATATTGTCATTGTCTCAAGAGGGGTACTAGTTTGTTTTTCCAGAAAATTTTCAACAGGAACCACCACAACAAGATCATGTTTTGGAGGAGGATCCACCACAACAAGAGCATGTTTTGGATCAGGATCCACCACAACAAGAGCATGTTTTGGATTAGGATCCACCACAACAAGAGCATGGTTTAGAAGATGCAAATGCATCTACCGAAGCTAGTACTACAATAAATGTGAAAAGAAGGAGTAGAGGACCAACAAAATGTCTCTTTGGAACCACTATAGAGGGCATTGCATTGCCTGAAATTCAGTTTAATGAGAGGGCCCAGCCTATTGGTCCACATTCAGAGAAATTCTCCTCATTTTTAGGTGTTCTTGCAAGGGAAATTCTAGGCATCAAGCACATGGAATGGAAAAAAGTGTCTGAAGTGCAAAAGAAAGACATGTGGAGTGCAATCAATGTGAGAATCAACTTATTCTAAACTTTATATATTGATGCATATTGAGCTTGTGTGTGATAGGTTTAGTTTCAAATAACGCTTGTATCTAATAATGGATTTTTTTTCTATTGTAGCGTACCTACCAAATAGATCCGTCAATAGAGCAATGGTGTCATAAAGCAATATCTCAACGCTTGAGAACCTATAGATATAATTTGTATAAGAAATACTATTTGAAATACGAAACAGATGAGGAGAGGATTGCAAACATTCCTATTGGAGTAAATGAAACTGATTGGATTGAATTTGTTAGATTACGATCTGACCCTAAATTCAAGGTAAAAATGAAAGACAAATTTGAATGTTATCATCTTTGATTTTGAATCCTCTCATACAATCAACTATAATCTTAGCATCTATTTTTTTATTGAGTTGCAGGAGAGGTCAAGAACAAATAAGGAAAATAGGGCATTAGAACAAGAGACCCACACTTCTGGCCGTAGAGGTTACTTTAGGGTTGAAGATGACCTCGTAAGTTGCAACAAATTCTATTATTTGTTCACAATTAACAACTTTAAATATAGTTAACTAGATTGTTGTATTTGTTGATACTAGAATCAATCTCGTGGTCCAAGTAATAAGCCTATAACTAGGGCTGATGTGTAGATGAAATGCCATAAAAAGAAGGATGGCACTCCAATGTCATCATTCATTGCGGAGAAAATAGTAAGTTCCGAACCTATTCTTGTATCATTTATGCTTTTTTTAGAGTTTATGATGTTTCTTATATCAGTTTGTTGAAATGTTGACATTGCTAGAATCAAATTGAATCGGCACAAAATGAGTCAGGGTCTCCTGCATATGCTACAAAGCAAGATACCCTTGCTATAGTTTTGGGGCCTGAGAGGAGGGGTCGTGTACTTGGGGTTGGATTCGAAGTCACTCCAACAGTATTATTTGGAAAAGAGCGTTCCTACAAGAAGGAATTTCATAATACTAAAGAGAAATTAAGAGAAAAAGACAAGGAACTCGGAAGATTGAAAAAAGTTGTTGAAGAATTAATGGAATGGAAAGCTGCCATGGAGGTGGGGAAAGAAAGTGGTAGAGTTGTTCCAAAATCCAACAATGTAAGGACTGCATGTGTAGACTTTAATTTTTTATGTAGGCCATCTTTAAAGTTGGGGATTTCAAAATCATAATGCTAACATGAACATGATCGTATTGTTGTAGGGTGTGTAATATATGAATTATTTTTTTTGCATCCTAACCCTTTATCTTCTGATTTCATGATATCTAATGCAAATTATTATATTGGCAAAGTAATATTTCCATGTCAGATGTTGAATCAAATCGACAACCTCCGCAACTGTCACCTCTTAATCCAGTCACCCCAATCCATGTAGTTTTTTAAACCAACTCTTATTTTTTCCATTATTTGAAAATCACTCACAAGTATTTATTTTTTTAGGAGAGTCTCCAGAATAATCCTAGTCAAAGTTCATTGGAAAAAAATACAATGGCTCCTAGACCATCTAATACATTTGATACTCCAAAGTCTAATACATTTCATACTCCAAAGTCGATGGTGAGTTTTGAAACTATTTAATATTTACTGCAATGTTATAATCATTATTTCACTATATCTTACAAGTATTTATTTACTAACAGGCTTCTCTGAGTCCTCATCATGCTTTGCCAAAACAAACTCCTTTGACTTTGGGAGAACATAATCGTGACCCAATTGGAAAATCAATACAACGGGTAAGTTCTAAGCCTCTTTATTTCTATGTTTAATATTCCATTCTTATTCCGAGGAATCTCACAGGAATTTGTTTATTGGCAGGTTCAACTGCAATTACCATCTTCAGATGCGGGATTGAATGGAAAAAAATGTTTACTGACATATTTTAATGGTCAATTGAAGGTTGCAAAGGGTTACATCAAAAGAATTGAACCAAACTTTGTCATGCCTAATGGGGAAAAATTAGGTGATGGATATTATCTTGTGTGCCCACAATCAATTCTGGTTGATCCTGATTATGAAATCAAGCTTCAGCATAGAAGTAATCAATGCAAGTATTTAGCGGATGCAATTAACAATTTTATACCTTGGAAAAGCAATGACATTGAATTGATCAAAGATTGAGAAGAATGTGAACTCGGAGTAAACAACAGGAGGATGGGCTAGGTGACAGGATTCTAAATAAGACCCATGTGTCCGATTTCCATTTGTGCATATGTAATTATAAACAACAACTCAACTTACAGGCTTAGGCCAAGCCTGTAGACAAGCATGGACAAGCATGGCAACCAAGCTGGAGGACAAAGACATGGCAAAGGTGACATGGAGGATTGATGACAGAGAATTCACTTTTGGAGAAGCCCAAGCAGTGTCTGATTCTGATAATTCCACAAGTACTGGTATATCTCCCTCTTGCAAAAGTCGTGTCTGATACAAATAACTATCTTCACAGAGATAGATTAAAAAGGGCAGTGACTGCAACTATAACCTTTTCAGCATTATTTCAGGTTTATGGAAAAAAATGGATCTGTAAGAGGTTGCAGGACTAATTACCTTGCAATCAATGCTAATAGTTTCATGTCCAGCACATAGTCCTAGTGAACATGACCCTTCTATAGCTAGTTGTAACAAAACAAGTATAGTTCAGTTCATGCATTTACATGAAATAAAAGGTCGAAGTTTTTCCTAAAATCACCATAAAAATCCTCCACAACACCCCTATAATCCCCACAACTAGATGGTCATCTTGTTAACCCATAATAATATCTAAAAATTATAAATAAATTTAAAACTCAAATATGAAAACATCAAAATTGCATTCACACATTTGTACTTTTTATCCCAACGAATACACCTTCAAAACCAAGCAAAAAAAATTGAAAACTTATCATGAAGATACCCACATCCCACATACGAAATCCTATATGCATCAAAATATCTCTTGGGATTATCCATTTACATATAAATGTTGGTCTAAAAACACTAAACAAGACAGTCATCGGATCCCATGGGAAAGCAACTAAAAACAATCATGATATCCACAAACATGTATAGATTCTGCTTAAAACATGATTCAATGAACTAAATCAACGAAACACAATGTAACTTACTGATTTTTTCTATTGTTACCTGTGTTTAAACCAAGCCATATTCATGGCAATACAGATGTAGTGATGACCCCTATCACGCCTTAGAAAAAATGTGAAATGAAACAAAATGAGGGTTCCCAAAACCCATAAAATCTAATATCAACGAAAGTGGTGGATATCTGGGTGGCGGTGGATATCAGTGCATTAGAATTCAATGGCCACTGATGTCTACTTGGAAACCTATCAGAAGAGTCCCCTGAGCTTATATTTATTGAATACATCATCAGTGCAAAGCCAATGAAAACAATGGAAAAAATCCAAAATTTTATTTCTAATGTCGAACATTGGGTGTGCCTTACCAGAAATCTTGAACAAACATATAATTGTGTCCCTGCAATCGCTATATTTCCCATAGGGACATAAAAATATCAGAGATAAAGCCATGGTTCACTATATTTCTTCAATACATAGTTTTCTTATCCAGTTGGTTCACTGTAATAGTGAGGTGGATGCAAGGTTAAATCATGGGTTCCCTTCTCATGTTGGTATTCCCTACTTGTATGCCATTACTTTCAAAGGCGTAAGGATAAGTACAAGACCTAGACCAGGAACCTAAATAGAAGGAAGTCCACTCTGTTGTGCATCCATGTTACTTAAGAACTTTAGGAGTTAGGAGTTAGTTCCATAAATGTAGGAGTTAGTTCCATGTTACTTGCAATGAGATAATTTTATGTGTTCAAGGGAATAGAAATAATGAGACAAAGTGTACATGTGGTATTGTTTGCAAGGAACCTGCCAATGTACTCCAAGTGAAAGGTAGGCCCATAGACAATTAGTTTTTGTAGCTTTTCATCTATTTGGTCATCCCCAAGTTAAGCTTTCAAGATCCAAAACATCAACTTCTCCTAAGTAATGGTATCCAAAATATCCACCTTATACCACAAGCATGTTTTCAATAGCAATTGTATTGTGGCTTTCTCTGGGAGCAATAAGATCCCATTCACATCAAGGGAAATCCATTTCATTAGCTTCAGGTCTAGAATATGAACATCAATCAAGTAATTTCCTCCCCCTCTCTTATGGGGATGGTGGAGTTCCTCGAATGCAAGCATGCATCCATTCATTGGTCTACAAGTCTAAGTGTGTAGATCATTTATCTTATTAGACCCGTTTGTTCCCCCAAACACTATGATATTGTGGTCTAAGAGAATGGCACTATGGATGTCTCTTGTACCTAGCTCTTGCCTAGTTGATACTAATAGGATACAGTACACCATCCAATGCGAGCATTTGAAGCCCCTTGCATTTAAAGTCTCTAAAAGACCTTAGGTACTGATGAATATGGTTGTCTATGATTTTCATTGATGACAACATTAATGACAAAGGTGTACATGGCATGAAGATAAGCAAGCTCGATAACATTGACAAGCATGCATGATAAGCATGAATGACATGGAAAAAGGAATATGGGCATTGGATGACATACGTGGACATGACAGCTTGGGCAAACAAACCATGACATGACAAAGAAGTGATAAATATTAATGACATGGCGTGATTGGGATTTGGAACACCAAAGTGGGCAAATGACCCATTCTGTGGTCATTTGTGGGTTGGTCTAGTATACCACTTGATGATAGCAGCTACAGTAAACAGTTTTTTTTTAACTTTGATTTTTGGTGTGACTGAGGAATTTCAGACTGATATATAGCAGCAGCAAAGGGTGGACAAGTGGAAAATCGCGGGAGCATGATAGGAGTCTAATTTTATTGTCTATTATTTCTGATTTCGGGTATATAACTTCTAAGAGCTTTTGGGACTGTCCAGAATTTGTTTACAACAACAGAATGATTCCCTAACAAGTCTGCTGACCTTGTTCACACCTTCAACAATCTGAATGATGAAATCCCAGGATGTATGCTACCTTATGTTGATGCTGCATACTACAGTATGGAGATAGGTGAAGTATGAATAGTGATGTACACACAGTTGAATAGCAATGAGATGATGCAATATGCATGTTCAAACCTTGATGTATACAGACCTTGATGATGATCTACCATGCCATGATTTGATGAACACTTGATGTTTATGTTACCTACACTGATGTTGATAATGATGATGCATAGAATTACACAATAGATACAATGATGTATATACTGGTAATGGTGTATTAATATGATGATATCTCAGTGATATACATGCACAGCGACCTTGGTATGAGCAGCAGTGACTGTGACATACATGACCAGCTTGACCATTGAGTATGACTAGTATATGGACTAATTTGACATGACAGCCTTATATAGCAATGTAAGCCTTGGATTAACAGTAACAATATTGGACATCACTGTGGATGATGTGACAGTTCGATATGATAATTAACATGACAATGATGACAGTAACAACATGATGAGCAGCAGTTGGTTGGTTGAGGAAATGATGATAAGCAGAAGTTGAAGACATAAGCAGACCTTGAAGATATGGGAAGACCTTGAAGATATGAGCACATTTAGTTGATGAGCAAACTTTATTAATATGACTGAACTGTTAGACTGATGATATTACTGAGGACAGACTGAAGACATGGTTGTGACAAGTTGATAAAGTGTGACATGACAGAGATGATGAAATTTGATAAGATATGCATATGTGCATATAATACAAGCAGGGTCTTGTATCCAATTTTCTTGGTTGGGTCTAAGAAAGACTAGGCAGGGTCCTAGATAAACACATAACCTATAGCTGATGAAAGTAAGCAGTCTAGAGAGTTATGAGAACAGGAGGATGATCTCTATGGGAACTCTACAAAGCTAAGAGCATAATTGAAGAATTGTCTGAAGCATTTTTTTTGGCACAATAATTTGTGAATGCATTTGAGAACTGTTCAAAGGCAGGTTTGAAGGCTTTGAAGCTAATTGGGAATGTTCTAGTAATTCCATAAACAATGAAGAAGTAGCTGCATGTGGATATACAAAAGTATTGACAATAGGTTGCTTGAGTTCAAGCTTGCTCAAGGAAAATCTACATCAGAATGAACTTGGAGCAACCAACAGGAGGATGGGCTAGGTGACACGATTCCAAATAAGACCCATGTGTCCAATTTCCATTTGTGCATATGTAATTATAAACAACAACTCAACTTACAGGCTTAGGCCAAGCCTGTAGATATACGTTATTAAACTGTCTAAAAACACTAAACAAGATAGTCATCAGATCCCATGGGAAAGCAACTAAAAACAATAATGATATCCACAAACATGTATAGATTCTGCTTAAAACATGATTCGATGAAATAAATCAACGAAACACAATGTAACTTACTGATTTTTTCTATTGTTACCTGTGTTTAAACCAAGCCATATTCATGGCAATACAGATGCAATACTGATGAACCCTATCATGCCTTAGAAAAAATGTGAAATGAAAACAAATGAGGGTTCCCAAAACCCATAAAATCTAAGATCAATGAAAGTTACGAATCTCTGGGTGGCGGTGGTTATCAGTGCATTAGAATTCAATGGTCACTGATGTCTACTTGGACACCTATTAGAAGAGTCCCCTGAGCTTATATTTATTGAATAAATCATCAGTGCAAATCCAATGAAAACACGAAAAAATAATTATTTAAATAATGGAAAAAAAACAAAATTTTATTTCTAATGTCGAACATTGGGTGTGCCTTAAGAGAAATCTTGAACAAACATATAATTGTGTCCCTACAATCGTTATATTTCCCATAGGGACATAAAAATATCAAAGATAAAGCCATGGAATACAATAGGGTATGGAACCATGGTGTGGATACATCCCTAAACACCAAAGAGAACCAAACTAACATGAAACGTAGTCAAAATACACAAACAAAATTCCTAGATGTGAAAACACCTCCAAAGATGGCTACAAGATAGTCCACATGATAATGAATATGGCTATGCCTTAAATACATTGTACAATCGCCCAGGAGGCAAGAGGAAGATGCAACACATTGATCAAAAGGATAATCATACTAATTGTATGCCAATCATATCGAAATTAAAAAGGGCAGTGACTGCAACTATAACATTTTCAGCATTATTTCAGGTTTATGGAAAAAAATGGATTTGTAAGAGGTTGCAGGATCGATTACCTCGCAATCAATGCTAATAGTTTCATGTGAACATGGCCCTTCTATAACTACTTGTAACAAAACAAGTATAGTTCAGTTGGTTCATTTACATGAAATAACAGGTCAAAGTTTTTCCTAAAATCACTATAAAATATCAGATTATGGGATTTCGTAAGTTTCCAAGGAAAAATTTATACACTTCTTTTGAACAAGTTCAAATTCACATAAACATAAAAAGACATAGCAGGGTGAATCATTAGATTTGAAATATCACACTTTAGAGTCTAGATAAACAAAATGGATATTTCCACTATTGTGCATTGAATAAACCTGAAATCCTGACAAAACAATTACAGGTTTTTAACATCCTCTGGTATATTATCAAGTAACAACACGATGGAGATCCAAGTGAAAACCTACCCTTTGGGTAACAATTCAAGCACCAAGCATCTGCCCTAGAAGGAAGTTTGTTGCATGTCCCTATGCAACTTATTCCCCCCGTAGTAAATTCCGATTTAGCTTGGTTCAACTGTAAGATGTGTGACTTACTCCATTTCTTTCCCAAAAGCCTAAATGATGATCCACTTCCATCCATGAAGAGTTCTCTGCAAAATCATACCACTGCCCAACCACACTGTACTCAGTTTTGCTGCACCAGAGCAAAAGGAAATGGAACCTTAACCCAAGCCATTAAGTACCATTTCTTCGTAGAGAATTCACATACAAACTTGTTCTTGAAAAGGCAACCTGGAAAAATGGGTATCCCATGGGGTCCCATTGTTGGAGTACTGGAGGAAGAAAATTCCAACGCGTCTCTGAGGCTTGCAAAGAGGCCAAAGTCCCACAAGATATAAGTTATTCAAAACTCTGTAACGCTGATCTCTGATTCATTCTAAATTATTTCACCCTCATAGGATCCCTAAGGAATTGACTATGACTAGAAAAGGCCACTTCAGCATCTGGATGCTCTCCTCTGACGTGAAGTTCAGGCTGGAATTCCAACTTATAAAATAATTTCATCCCTATTTCCCACTTAATTTGATTCTGAATAAAAGATGAAAAGGCTCGTAACTGAATATCTCCTACTACAGGATTGGGATTCCATTCCAATTCATGTTCTAGAAAGAATTTAAACTGATAAAGTTCACACAACAAATCCTTTTCCCTTGTAGATGAGTCAGTATAGATATCCACAAAGTCATCAACATTTCCCATCATGAACTTTTTGTTATTATTCAATCTAATCATCTGAAGGCCTACCCATTGTTCATGCAGGTACATTGAATAAACTCTAGCAGGACTTCTACAAGAAATGGATTGCTCAGCAAATTTAAACATTTGTCTCTTTTCTTCTTCTTTAATCATTAATTGCTGCTGTAAAGACTGTATCTTGGACTTCCACTTTTGTTCTTGAACCAAGTAAGCAGAAAACCAAGTTTCCTGCATACGTTGTACTTCAAATTTATATCGTTGTTGATAAATAAGGCCCAAGTCATATAATTCATCATTTCTTCCAATCCATTTAACAGTATTTACTTCAGCTGATGCTAAAGCCAGGGTATTAGTCCAGACATCATCAAGAATTTGATTAAAAAATTCATAGAGAACATCTGTGACTTTTTCTTTATCTTCAGAACTTTTAGAGGTATTAGGACGAATGTTTTCTGCAGCTACTGTAGCCAATAATTCCAAACTTGTATTATCGTCAGCCAGTGGTACTGATTCCTTTAGTACTGATTTATCTCTAAGAAATTTATTTTGTTTCCTCAACCTTTTGTTTTGCAAAATCCATCGGTGAGCCTTATTTCTCAAAAATTTCAGTCTTTTCTTAAGAACACCATTCTTTCTCTGTAATTGTCTACTCCTCTGTTTTAACTTTTCATTTTCATTCTTAACATGTCTATCCAAAACTTGAAATTCACAAACTTGCTTCTGAAGTTTCTTAATCCTCTTCTGTAACTTACTTGAAATTAAACCAGGAGAATCAGGCCTTACCACTTGATTAGATTCGTCTTCTTCCCTTTGAGCTTGGTCTTGAAACTGAGTAGCTTCCAATTCTGGAAGGGATGTTGACTCTAAATTCTGACTCTGTGTGTAACGGGTTCTTGTACGTTTGGGTATTGTTGAAAACATATCTTCAGATGTTCTAACTTTTTCAATAACTTCTTCAGAAATGCCTTCTAGCCTTGCAGATCGTCTTCTCACCGTAACTGAAATTTTATTAACCTCTTCATCATCTCTATGCCTCTTTGGAGATGGTTGGGATTGAATTGGTTGAGAAAATGTTGGTGCTGGATCAAATTCTGTCTGAACTGTTGGAGGGGGCGATACAGAATCTTATGGATCATCATTAACCTGCTCCTGAAAACCTTTTTCCACTAAAAATTGTTCCCACGTTAGGTTGCTCTTCTGTAATTCCTCCACAATCAACAACTTAATTAATCCATAATGATACAAGCTATTACCAAGTCGCTGATCAGGCCGCTTTTGGGCAGCTGAAGCCATTTTAGACAGGCTCTTCCACAAAAAGTATGGAATGTTCATCAATTCTTCTCCTTTAATGTGAAGGAGAAGCCGAATATGATAAAGAAAGACAAGGCTATATCGTCCTTCACAAGTCAAATATTTCTGCAAAAAGAAAATGACATTACCCCATTCAGCAGTGAAATAGTTGCGTTCAGCTCCCTTCTTCCAATGAATACTAGAATTAGCCACCTTCACAAATTGTTTCCAAGAGTCAGGGTTTTTCAAACGACCAGCTTTAAACCATCTTTCCCCTATTTGTGGTAAGCCTGCAGCGAGAGCAATGGACGTTTCTGAAACTAGAAGCAGAAACCCTCGAATGTTAGAACAAGCTCCATCGAAATTGAGAGCAAATTCCTTGGTCACATCTTCATTGTGCCCTCTGAATTTACTAAAAAACGCATACAATCCAATTTGTTGAAAAATCCTCTTACTAGAGGGATCTTCATCCAACAATTCAATGGAATATGGCTCCTCCCTACATGCAACACTAGCCATGCCAATTGAAACTTGCTCTGTTGAAAGGAAGTTGGGTGATCAAACCAGTATCCTTTAACCCAAATTGGTATTTACAGGCTTGACTTATGCATAACAAAGAAATCCAACTTTCAAATCGGGTGTACATATAATTGTTCAGACATGCAGGGACAAAAGGATAGAGTTAATTATGACAATTGATGGGGTCAAATCAGCATATACCCATTCATCCAAAAAGCAATGAGTTAACGGTCACTCCATTTATGGAAATTATTTGAACAAAAATACTTGGTCTCACATGTCACGATATATAATAAGCCATGAAATGACCTTGAAAAGCTAATTGAAATGTATAAAAATCATTCTTATATGCTAGAATTTATACACATTATTAGGAAAAATATATTGAATTTAACCCTACAGGAACAATACTTGTCCGGAATTAAGAGAAGACTTTGAATAGCATACCACATAGGCAGGGGATAAAACCGAGATCCAATCCTTCCAATCATGCAACTACAAATCCTCCATGGATTTTAAATATATAACTCTGTTGGAAGAAATCATTATATTTGCAACTTGAAAAGAATAATTCCAAATAGAACTAAAAGTTTGCTTGTACTGGGAGGGATGAATCCAAGAGAGTATCAAGGTTATGTTCATTTTCAGGATTCCCTTCCCCATACACGAGACATTCCATTTTACCAACAATCCGTTCATCTTCAGTATTTTACTGAAATATTTAAAAAACAAGAAACTAGAGATTCTACAGGCTTGAGTCAAGCCTGTAATTGTCTGCTAAAACATGCTAAAATGCAAATTCTTCAACCAAACCATTCGTGATGCAATCCAAACCATGTGAATTAAGGTGTTGGAGTAGAACATGGATGAGTAGACATCCCTCCATTAATGCCAATGGCTTTCAAAGCTTGGAAGTACAATCTAACAGGATATATGAATCAATTTTGTTGATGTCGAATACCCAAAAGATCAGATTGCTTATGGATCCATTTTGGAATGGTACTTATAAATTGCTAGTGGTTTCTTATGGAAAACCACTAGAGATTGCTTATAGACCTTATGAGTGGGTATTGTGACTAGTATGACCTTGGAAACATATTAATTACAAAGAATCCATAACAATACTAGCTGTCTTAAACCATTATATTCTTTTGTCGAAAAATATAGCAACACTCACATAGTGTCGCCAAAAACCAATTATAATGATAATTGGTGACAAACATTTAATACACTCACCAAAAGTAAAATAAACATGTATTAGTGAGGGATACTAAAATATTGTCACCAGAAGTGTCACCAAAGAGAGAATCAATAACGGTCTTTTAACAACCCTCACCAAAACTGTCCCTGAAAAGGGATTTGGTGACGAACCTTAAAGGACCATCTCAAAAGGAACTTATAATGGCGATGTTTTAAGGACCGTCATCATATACAACATTGGTGACAACCCTTAAAGGTCTGTCACAGGCATGACCCTCACCAATGACCTTTTTTCTTGTAGTGACCTTATCCTCACTATTTTTACTCCTCTGATTGGTTACTCTTCCAATCATAGGGAGAATCTGCCAATGTCTCCTACATTGAAGATTTCATTCATTCACAGTTTCCTCAGCCATCTATATATTGTGCTCATTGTTCAAGGATGTCCCTTGTGTCGGCCATTCTGCGGTTTCCCAGACCCTTTTTGTGTCAACCATTCCCTTTGTTAGTTTGTTTCATCATGTAATGCCCTCTCACGTTACAATGACTAAACAAACACACATAATTTTTTATTATTATAAAGAATAACATATTTATAAATTAATCACATGCATAATATATTATGCACACAATTACGGAAGCATAAGTCTATTATAAGACCCATAAACATATCTATAACATGTCTTCAACCTTTCAGCATTAGTTTCAAAATTTTTACTTAACTAAACCAGTCCATGGTTTTTGTAAACCATACAACCAATTCATGGTTTTGCTTTAGTTAACTAAATCATCTCTTTAAACAAAAACAATAAACCAATTCAAAATAATAATGGTAATTATAACTCAGCTCATGGTATTTATAAACCATGCATAATTCAGGTTATTACTATCTAATGGTTATTATATTCTCAGGGATTAAATTAAATCAAGGAATTTATTTTTTCAACCCAGAAAATATGATTTCCCAAAATATAATTCTTTTAAATTTCATTTGTACCCAAATTATATTTATTATGCACAAAAATGTTATTTTCCCAAAATATAATTCTTTTAAATTTCATTTCTACCCAAATTATATTTATTATGCAAAAAAATGTCGCGAGCATAATTTCTCAAAGCATACTTGCAGAAAATTAATATATAACAGAATACAAATTCAAAACCATGAAATCTCAACATTACTTTCTCTCAAATTATCATTTAACAGAGAAATTATAGAGAATTATAATTCTGAATATACTTATCTGGTAATTTTGTCCCGAAACAAGCAACTAATTGCGTGTGAGCCACGCTCCACCCAACCGTAGAAATTGTCCAGCCTGTATTATTTCAGCTTCCAAGTCCACCCCCGAGCCGAGATCCAGACATTAACCAGAGATAACTCACCAACCCCCTCAACTCACTCACAGGGGGAAAATAAATAAATAACTGGGAAATATGAAATAATCTCTACCGGGCACAACCAAAAAAATTGTTTCTAACCAATTCCTTTTCAATTCCGCAATTAACCCACAAGAGATCCTTCACAGACACATAGCGATACACTTCACTACAAGTGTCAAAATTCCACTCGGTGTTTCATGCACAAATTTCCAATTGACTGGTTAATTCAACCAAAGGAAATACAATGCCAGTACAAGTTGTAAATACGGGTTGTAAAAACAGGTTGTAAACAAATATTTTTCTTCACCTTCGTGAATTCAAAGTCACACCGTGATCCCCTTCACTGTCCGTGACTCCATTTTTCCTCCTCCCCTAGGAATTCGCTACCCCCCCAGGATTTCACCCCAACATTCCTGGAAAACGAGTGTCATATTTTGGTTTCCCACGTGGCTATCCCAAAGGAACCACGTTCCCTTCTTTCCTAATTTCCATTAACAACTTAATTAAAATTAATTAATTTCTCCCAAAGTTTAATTAATAATATTTAATTATTAATCACTCCCCCATTTTAGTTTGGCTTAGGAACATGGGTTTTAGGATTTTAACATAAGGTTTAGAAAACAACTGAACAAGGAGACAAGGTACACAGGTAAACCTTACCTCCTCACAAACCTCGGTTAATATCTGGATCTCCTCTTCAACGTTTTGGTCACCACGCAGCCAGCTAGAAATTTTATATTAAAATAATAAACATGCTATGTACATACTTCATAACAAAAATGTTTAGAATGCAGTATCAGTTATAAAACTGGGCCAGGGGTATTACACATCAAGTCATATTTATCCTTGGTTATTTCTCATCTTGGATGATGGAGGATTCTTCAAGCCCTCCCTTCCAATGGAATTCTTCCCATCGAATCCAACTCATCTTGCTCTAGGAATGAAGTCCAGAGTGTCACAGAGTACCTTGGAGATTGCAGTCATCAGTGGCAGAATACCTCGCAATCAGGTAGTAGGAATACATCAATGTCCTCTACTTGATGGATTCTTTAGGTGTTTGACTTCAAGAAAATTTATTCACACATGTTAGAATGTACTAGATACCTTGGGGCCCACCTTCATCATCAGTGGAACCCCTCGCGTTTGTTAATGGTATCCATTAATGACCAGTAATCAAACGATTTCCTCCATGTTCGGCCTCAACTCATTTATTGACATGGTTTGTATTCGTATCTTTCAAGGATTGGTTTGAAGACCTTGGGTTTATCATAAAAAAAATCCCAAGTTGTGCTATATTGTGCCCTTTGTCATATTGGCACTTGATGAGACATGGATCCACGCTTGTATTTTTGTGGCTATGTTCATGCTTTTGTTCCTCATGAATCCAAGCTTGTATTTTTGTGGCTATGTTCCTTCTTTTGTTCCTCATGGATCCACACTTGTATTTTTGTGGCCATGATATGCATATCAGTCATATATTTGTATTAGTCTACTGAGCATCATGTTCATATATCATCCATACATCATGGATCAGATTATCTGACAGCTTGCTTATGTTTCAGGTGCTTCATTGAGACCGAGGCTCTTTGTTTCCTGGCTTCTTGACTCCACAATATCCTGTTATAATTCATTTCATCCATCGTGTTCCCCTATGACCTCATACATTAGGGGGAATCTGTTATAAGTTAAAATAACACTTCTCTGTCCATGAAAATATTAAAGTTTGTCTATCACACAAAAGGCATCATGGATTGAAGATCTTTGACTTTATACTTAGCTTGTTGACCCATCTCATTTCTAGTTCATTCAACTTTCCCATTTTATCTATTTTGGTTTGTGACATATGCGCGAGTGATGGTTGTGCAGCATGTGTAAATATACGTGCACTCTATTGGTTTATCCACATGTGTGTGCAATAAAAAGTTGCACGGGCACTCTGTTAATGGTCAAGATGTATGTTGCACACACTATGCTAGTTTTCCACCCATGCATACCTCATTAAAATTCAAAAAATAAAATAAAAATCAAATATGGGGTTAATTTGGGTAGTTCTTAAAAATTCCCTAGCAGTTACAAATCCCTATCCATTCGAGGACTCCTTCTTCTATTATAAAAACAAGCAAGGTTGGCCTTGAAAGGGGACTTTTGTCTCTTTGGTAATGAGATGTTGGAAGAATTTTGCCTCCCTCTAATCCCCAATTTATGTGATTGAGATTTTCTTATCCCTATCACCTAGAGATTGCTGGAGCATTGTGGAGAAGAGAAGCAAATAAAACTAGGTCAAGGTTTTGTGAAGCACCTCATCATATCAAGGTATAATTGTACTTGTTATTGTGATCAATAAAGACATCTTTCCTTTCCCAATATATTCTTGCAGACTGATTCAATGAAATGTTTGTCTTCTATATTGAAATATAATGTGTATGATTACACTAGTTTCAATTTATCTTCATTTTATCATAGCCATAAGTTTTGAGAAGGGTATATTGTGTTTTTCAAGTGTTCCAAAGTTAGAGACAAACATTGAAATCAGGGTTGACAATATATTAAAATCTAGGACCATCCTTCTTAAATAAGGCACGGGATCTTGATCGTTTAGAGTAATCTTTATCTTTGGCAAAGTTTTGGGTTCTTGTTTGACTATAGATGTTGATTTGATCTGTTAGAGTATGTTGATGGTCTCACCCCAGCCATAGGAATTATTTCCTTACAACAGGAATACTCTCAACCGCATAGTAGCGGATGATGCCACAAAACATGCCACAGACATTGGGTCATAAGTGGAAAATGGAAAATGCCCCGAACCCTGCAACGGCCATATCCATGTGGCCCATTATAAAACCGTGCCACATAAAAAAGACCGCATAAATTCCCCTCAGTGCATACCCTTTTGGGCGCATTACTATGATACCATGTAAATACAAAGTAACCTAAATCTTGAGATGTGGTGGATCGTGTATATGTGTGTGTGTGTGTGTTTCGATGCATTACCATGTAAAAAGAAAGTATATATATTTTCACCATGGAATAGGTATCCAATCAATGGTACCAACATATATGGTAAACCACTATTCAATGAAAAGTAATTTAATTACGTATAAAATAATGATTATTGTTTACAAATTGCCTCAACTCGAATTAATAGAGCATATCTCGCATCGAACACATGGATCTCAATTGGTTATAGAACGCCCATAATTTATTAAGATAAGGTAAGATAATTTAATTAATGTCCAACGAATGAAATGTTGTTGTTTCTTCCTTTTGATAATTGGGTATTTCAATAGTTTGAGAAAGGGGGCATGTTCCTTCTCGAACTACTCAATCATCATCACTCTAACTATATGATAGAGTGATAAAGGGCCAATGTTACTACCCACTCCTAGCAATCTAAGGAAATTCCCATGCTAATGGTTCAAAAGGAACAAGTGTGGGATAGGGTCATTGCTCCACATCACTCTAACCATAGAATGGTGCAAAAGGGCCAATGTTCCTTCTCATCACTCTAACCATAGAAGGGTGAGAAAGGGCGAGTGCTCCTTCTCCTCCTTACTCAAATTTCAAAAGTGTCTAGAAGGGCCAACACAATTAGAATAGGGTGAGAAAGGGAAAATGTTGCCACTCCTACTCCCAAAAGTCTAAGGCAATTCCCATGATACTCGTTCAAATGGAACAAGTGTGAGAAAGGCCAATCATTATTAGTCTAACCATAGAAGGATGAGAAGGGGTGAGTTCTCCTTCTCATCCTTACTCAAATTTTACAAGTGTGTGGAAGGGCTAACGAAATTAGAATAGGGTGATAAAGGGAAAATGTTTCCACTCTGACTGCCAAAAGTCTTGGGTAGTTCCCATGCTACTCACTTGAGTGGAACAATTGTAGGAAAGGTTCAATGCTCCTCGACTCTTCCTCCCAAAAATTACCAAAGCGAGAGAAAAATATAGTTCATCACTCAAATACCAATAGTTTGAGAAAGGGAACATGCCCCTTATCCACCTCCCCAGTACTCATCAATCTAATCATACAAGGGTGAGAATGGGCCAGTGGTCCTCCCCCTTACTCAAATTTCAAATGTATGTGGAAGGTTGACTCTTTCTCCCAAAAATTACCAATGCAAGAGAAAGGGAACTTCCTCACCCAAATACCAAGAGTATGAGAAAGGGAACTTCTCCACCTCCCCACTCATCATCACTCTAATCATAGAAGGGTGAGAAAGGGCCAGTGCTCCTTCTCATCCTTACTCAAATTCCAGGGGTGCGTGGAAGGGACAACTTAATTAGAATAAGTTGAGAAAGTGCCAGTGTTGTCACTCCTCCTCCCAAAATTCTAAGACATTTCCCATTCTACTCACTCGAGTGGAACAAGTGTTGGAAAGGGCCAGTGCTCCTCGACTCATCCTCCCAAGAATTACCAAAGTGAGAGAAAGGGATAGTTCCTCACCCAAATACCAAGAGTCTGAGGAAGGGAACATGCTCCTTCTCCACCTCCCCACCCCTCATCACTCTAACCATAGAAGGCTTAGAAAGGGTCGGTGATCCTTATCTTCCTTACTCAAATTCCAAAAGTGTGTGGAAGGGCCAACAAAATTAGAATAGGGTGACAATGTGCCAATGTTGTCGCTCCTCCTCCCAAAAGTATTAAGTAGTTCCCATGCTACTCAATCGAGTGGAACAAGTGTTGGAAAGGGCTAGTGCTCCTCAAATATTCCTCCCAAGAATCACCAGAGCGAGAGAAAGGGCCAGTTACCCACTCAAATTCCAAGAGTCTGATAAAGGTCACCTACTCCTTCTCCACTTCCCCACTCCTCATCACTCTAACCATATAAGGGTGAGACAAGGAAAGTGCTTCTTCTCTTCCTTACTCAAATTCCATATGTGTGTGGAAGGGCTAGCGTAATTAGAATAGGGTGAGAAAGTGCCAATGTTGTTGCTCCTCCTCCCAAAAGTCTAATGCAGTCCATGCTACTCACTCGAGTGGAACAAATGTAGGAAAGGGCGATTGCTCCTCAACTCTTCCTCCCAAGAATCACCAGAGTGAGAGAAAGGGCCAGTTTCCCATGCAAATTCCGAGAGTCTGAGAAAGGGAACATGCTCCTTCTCCACATCCCCACTCTAACCATAAAAGGGTGATAAAGGGACTATGCTCCTTCTCCTCCTTACTTAAATTCCAAATCTGTGTGGAATGTCGACTCTTCCTCCCAAGAATTACCAAAGAAAGAGAAAGGGGCAGTTCTTCACCTAAATACCAAGAGTCTGAGAAAGGGAACATGCTCCTTCTCCACCTCCCCACTCCTCATCGCTCTAACCATAGGAGGGTGAGAAAGGGCCAGCACTCCTTCTCCTCCTTACTCAAATTCAAGATGTGCGTGGAAGGGCCATCGTAACTAGAATAGGGTGAGAAAGTGCCAATGTTTCTACTCCTCCTCCCAAAAGTCTAAGGCAGTTCCCATGCTACTCACTCGAGTGGAACAAGTGTTGGAAAGGGCCAGTGCTCCTCGACTCCTCTTCCCAAGAATTACCAAAGAGAGATAAAGGGCCATTTCCTCACCCAAACACAAAGAGTCTGAGAAAGAGCGCATGCTCCTTCTTCACCTCCCCACTACTCATCACTATAATCATAGAAGGGTGAGAAAGGCCCAGTGGTCCTCCCCCTTGCTCAAATTTTAGACGTGTGTGGAATTTCAACTCTTCGTCCCAAGAATCACGAGAGCAAGAGAAAGGGCCAGTTACCCACACAAATACCAATAGTGTGAGAAATGGTACATGCTCCTTCTCCACCTCCCCACTCCTCATCCCTCTAACCATAAAAGGGTGAGAAATGGCCAGTGCTCCTTCTCCTTCCTACTCAAATTCCAGAAGTGTGTGGAAGGGATAGCATAATTAGAATAGGGTGAGAAAGTGCCAATGTTGTCACTCCTCCTCCCAAAACTATAAGGCAGTTCCCATGCTACTCACTAGATTGGAACAAGTGTTGGAAAGGGCCATTGCTCCTCAACTCCTCCTCCCAAGAATTACCAAACCGAGAGAAAGGGAAATTTCCTCACCCAAATAACAAGAGTTTGAGAAAGGGTACATGCTCCTTCTCCACCTCCCCACTCCTCGTCACTCTAACCATAGAAGGGTGATAAAGGGCCAATGATCCTTCTCCTTCTTACTCAAACTCCAGAAGTGTGTGGGAGGGCTAGCGTAATTAAATAGGGTGAGAAAGTTCCAATGTTTCCTCTCCTACTCCCAAAAGTCTAAGGCAGTTCCCACACTACTCACTCGAGTGGAATAATTGTTGGAAAGGGCATGTGCTCGTTGACTCTTCCTACCAAGAATCACCAAAGTGAGAGAAAGGGACAATTCCTCACTCGAATACCAACAATTTGACAAAGGGCACATGCTCGTTCTTCACCTCCCAACTCATGTTCACTTTAACCATAGAAGGGTGAGAAGGGGCGAGTGTTCCTTCTCCTCCTTACTCAAATTTTAAAAGTGTGTGGAATGGATACCACAATTATCATAGGGTGAGAAATGGATAATGTTGTCACTCCTCCTCACAAAAGTCTAGAGCAATTTTCATTCTACTCACTCAAGTGGAACAAGTGTAGGAAAGGGCTAGTGCTCCTCAACTATTCCTCCCAAAAATTGATAAAGCAAGAGAAAAGGCAGGTTCCTCACTCAAATACCAAGAGTTTGAGGAAGGGAACATGCTCCTTCTCCACCTACCCACTACTCATCACTCTAACTGTAGAATGGGGGGAGAGGGCCAGTGGTCCTCCTCCTTAATCAAATTCTAGATGTGTGTGGAAGGTCGATACTTTCTCCCAAAAATTACCAATGCGAGAGAAAGGGCAGTTCCTCACCCAAATACCAAGAGTGAGAGAAAGGGAACATGCTCCCTCTCCACCTCCACACTCATCATCACTCTACACGTAGAAGGGTGAAAAAGGTCCAGTACTCCTTCTCCTTATTACTCAAATTCCAGAAGTGTGTGGAAGGTCCGGAGTAATTAGAGTAGGTTAAGAAAGTGCTAATGTTGCCACTCCTCCTCCCAAAATTCTAAGGGAGTTCCCATGCTACTCAATTGACTAGAACAAATATAGGAAATGGCCAGTGCTCCTCAACTCTTTCTCGCAAAAATTACCAAAGTGATAGAAAGGGGCATTTCCCCACTCAAATACCAAGATTCTAACAAAATGCACATAATGCACATGCTCCTTCTCCACCTCCCAACACATCATCACTCTAACCATAGACATTTTCTTATGGGGTCACAAATAGATAAGTGTTTTAAAGCACCGCAGTGAAACAACAGAACTCGTCGTGGACCCCAAGCGCACAAAAGTGGATAATGCCCCAAACCTCAGTGCATACATTGGGTCACGAGGTCACGAATGGAAAATGATTTCAATGCACTGCATGAAAACAAAGCAACGCGTCAATTAATCTCAAGCGGACATAAGCGAATAATGCCATGAATCGCATCATGGATATTAGACCACAAGGTCTCGAATGGAGAACCAATTTAAAGCACCGCATAAAAATAGCGCAGTGCGCCAGGGACTCCCAAGCGCACAGAAGCGGGAAATTCCCCGAACTGCCTGACAACCATATCCGTGCGGCCATTTATTAAACCATGCTACATAAAAAGACCACATAAATTCCCCGCAACGCGGACTCTTTTCAGTGCATGGATATGATCCCGTGTAAATACAAAGTACCTTAATTCTGCCATGTAAATACAAAGCAACATAAATGCGTATAAAATAACAATTATTAGGGTTTTATGATAATGTTTACAAATCGCCTCAACTCAAATTAATAGAGCATACCTCACATCGAACACATGGATCTCATGGATCTCAGTTGATTAAAGAACACCCTGAGTTGATTAAGATAAGAAAAGATAACTTTATTAATGTCCAACAAATGACATGTTGTTTCTTTCTTTTGATAATTGGGTGTTTCAAGAGTTTGAGAAAGGGCACACACTCCTTCTCCACCTCTTCACTCATTATCACCCTAACTATAGAATATAGTGAGAAAGCCACAATGTTTCCACCCCCTCCCAACAGTCAATGGTAGTTCCCATGCTACTCGTTCGAATGGATAGGGTCAGTGCTCCTCGACTCTTCCTCCAAGAAAATTAACATAGCAATAGAGAGGACTAGTTCATCACTCAAATACCAACAGTTTGAGAAAGGACCCACAATCCTTCTCCGCCTCCCAATTCCTCATCACTATAACCATAGAATAGTGGGAAAGGGTCAGTGCTCCTTCTCCTCACTCAAATTGAAGTATGTTGAAGGTTGACTCTTCCTCCCGAAAATTACCAAATCGAGATAAAAGGTTAGTTCCTCACCCAAATACCAAGAGTCTGAGAAAGGGCACATGATCCTTCTCCACCTCCCCACTACTCATCAGTGCATCACTCTAACCATATAAGGGTGAGAAAGGGCCAGTGATCCTCCTCCTTACTCAAATTCCAAATGTGTGTGGAAGGTCAACTCTCCCTCCAAAACATTACCAAGGCGAGAAAGGGTCAGTTAGTCACCCAAATACCAGGAGTCTTAGAAAGGGTGCATGCTCCTTCTCCACCTCCCCACCCCTCATCACTCTAGCCATAGATGGGTGAGATAGGGCCATTTCTCCCTCTCCTCCTAATTCAAATTATTGGTGTGTGTGGACAGGACAGCGTAATTAGAATAGGGTGAAAAAGTGCCAATGTTGCCACTTCTCCTCCAAAAGGTCTAAGGGAGTGCCCATGCTACTCACTCGAGTTGAATAAGTGTAGGGGTAAATTAAATAGGCTATTAAATTTCATATTTTTGCAACTCTAGGGCATCAGAGGAAGACTTGACATACTATCTTAAAAGTAAATTAAGCATGCAAAAAACACCATTCATTCAACAACCAGTGGCAGTCTCCCAAACAATAACATCTCATACATTTAAGAATATAGACATCTTTTTAATTTAAAAACCAAGGTGGCAGTCTCGCCTAGGTCCTGGGTATTTCCAAAGCACAACATGCCATTCATTTAAATTGAAAACACATTACATCCAAAAACCCGAATGGAAGTCTCACCTTGGTCCTGAGTACTCTCAGAAAATAGTATTTCTATTTATTTTATAAAACACAATACAACAAAGAGGATTAATTCATCTCTGCCCCGATCTTGTTGTCTTTTAGATCAATAACATACTTTCAATGGTATGAGACTATGAGGAATGATAAAAGAAAGAGGATAGAAGGTTAAATCTGGGCGACTATTTTCATCCTTGAAACTCATGAGAAAAATGCTTAACCTTCCTTTGCGCCCTTTCGGGCTGAGGTTTTATATGTCATATGATTCCCACTGTGCCCTTGCAATGTGCCTTTACTTATCGAATATGTATCTCTTACTGCTACTAGCCTAACTGATTTTGTGGACAACTCAACCTCAATTATGCATCATTTGTCGTCTTTCTAGCCGTTGGAGAGAAAAACTTATTGCGATATTGAACAGTAGAAGTGTACCCTGTCTTGTACTGAACAACATCGGTCAATATATATTTTTTATATAATACTGGCGGAACTTATCGGATGCTATGTATGGATATGAATGCCTACAAGAAGGGATAAATAATGCTTGGTCATGAGCATCATGAAGTGAACTCAACATAAGCATTCCAATCCCCCCCTATCTTCCAAGGTTGAAAATGATTACTCTCATGCCCCCAAGAAATGTAACAAGTGCAAAATGAAGGATGAAAGAGTGATATGTGGAAGGAGTATTATAAGCCTCATTTACTAGAGGAAAGCTTCCATCTCCTCACAAAATTTTAGTGAAAGAGGGCTTCCAATCTCCATCCATTATGTCAATTTTGCAAAATTCACTGAAAGCGAGCAGTGGTTCAGAGTGATTAATAAGCTTCTTGTATGAAAATAGTCGAAACCAACATTATGGGAGGACGGGACACCATACAATAACAAAAAGAACATCTTCAGGATGGGTGGCACCAGAAACATTAATGCAAAGCGTGAAATGTGAGACGATGATATCCAATGAAAGCCACACAGTGGACTGATGGTAATTGAGACCATCGTGACCCTATATATGAGTGAAGGCATGATTGAATATAACGCTCTATAGCCGCAACATAGCTAGGAAATGATGAAAAAAGGATTCAGAAGATCAATGAATAATTTATGGGTGACACTTTGCATGTACAAACATATGGTGCGGAGGGAGGAAAATAGGTGTGGGCATCTAGGAATGATGGATAGTAGAGTGTATGGATGAAGTGATTAGACACTCTATGTGCTATGGACCATGCATAGGCATATCTTTTAGGATTTTAGCAATGTTTGATTTGAAGATATTGTAGATTTACACGATTCACATAGTTTGTTTGACTATATCAGCCAAAATACGTTATCATTGGATTACATAAGCAAATATTTTTTTTCTTTCGATCCTTGTTACGGTTTGAGGATGATTGATATTCATTTCAAAAGGCGGTGTTCCCTTACCTTGACTATCATAATGGTTGCATCCTTCTTTTTTCTGACTTGTACCTTGATTCTTATTTAACAACCACGTTTTACTATGGGTGGGATCTTAGCGGTACAAATCTGGCTTCAAGTGATAAGACTTCCCTCCAACCCTACCTTGTATTGCTATGCCTTCGCTGATCATGATATTTTGAAGAAATGCAATACTCGCTAACCTCTCCTCCAAAGGCCCAGATTTATTCTAACGAAACACGAGGCCTCATCCTAGCCGTTGGCGGGGGGAGGGGCCTTACTCAACCTTATTGTTCTTTGTAGTACCTCCAACAGTCGTGATTCATTCTGGGGAAATGCATTGTTGTATCTGGGCCATCGGTGGAAGAATTTGTCTGTTAACCCCGCAACATATTTCAAGACCTTCAATGGCTTGGATCTAAGAGGATAATCTGGTCGGCTCAATCTGGGACGTTCAAGGAAAAACCCCATATTTATATCTATAGCATATCCCAAGGCCTCCGATGGTATCGTTTTGGTCTCAGAAGTTGTGAGTTTTGATTGGAGTCGATGGCGGGTGGAAATTATCTACTTCTTTCCTTTGGTGGGCGTACCCCGTGAACGACCTAGATCTTTCCATGTGATTTGTCATTTTCAATTATAACCATTAGCGCTGGGATATTTTTGTCCTTTGATCTCTGACTTTTCTTGGATAGGTGAAACTCCAAAAGTGGTGGTGTGTACAAAGTAGGAGACAACATGTGGAAGGGCCAACATAATTAGAATAGGGTGATAAAGTGTCAACGTTGTTGCTCCTCCTCCCAAAAGTCTAAGGGAGTTCCCATGCTACTTACTCAAGTGGAACAAGTGTAGGAACGGGTGAGTTCTCCTCGACTCTTCCTCCCAAGAATCACCAGAGCGAGAGAAAGGGCCAGTTACCCATGTAAATACCAAAAGTGTGATAAAGGGAACATGATCCTTCTCCACCTCCCCACTCCTCATCACTCTAACCATAGAGGGGTGAGAAAGGGCAAGTGCTCCATACAAGGATGCAATAGTTACCTTTTGTAAAGTTGGCACTTGGTGTAGGTCAAATAATTTCTCCATCTGGAATATCCATGTTATTGGATCATTACCATAAAAATTTATCATATCAATCTTGGGAACCCATCAGTTCCTTTTCCCAAGTTGAACCCATCATGATGTGGATTCTGGAGTTATGAATGATCAAGTATTGGAGAATCAAACCTCTTATTCTCCAAATTTTTTTCAACTTTCTCAACCTATGACTAGAACAAATCCTTCTTTTCATCCTTATCCTCTTCTTGAGGATATGAATTAAGAATAAATATATTCCTTATCTCATTCAGCATTGCCTTCACCTCTTCAAGATGCTCTTTACTAGCCATCTTTACAAGATCCTCTTTACTAGATAGCTTACTGGTAATCTTTACCAAATTCTCTTTGTCATCCATCCCTCTGAGATCCTCTTTGTTGGCCATCTTTTCAATATTTTTTTTAGCTCCTTTTCTATATCACTTTTTTCGTTTATCAATTGAAAATGTGCTACTGACTTTTCATTCAATTTGGACAACTCGTGTCTCATTTCTTCATTTTCATCATGAGTCATGGTTGAGTTTTCAAGAGGTTTAATAGGTGTAGAATTTTTTCCTATACCTTTTCCATTTGATCCCAATGATATTTACTATAATTCTTCTATATTTACTATTTATCACACCTTTAGAATCACCCAAAATAGATATTTCAATCAAAAGTTATGCAAGTTTCAAGTTAACATAGCTTTAAAAATCCCAATTTGGAGATTGTTTTTCTGGTCTACCTTCCAACTAAGGTATATCCGCAATTTAGGCCCCTCTTAATCTGAAAAATAATCATGTAGTATCGTGGTATGTTTTATCTACAATTACACAATTCTAACCTAAATCTGTTGTGCCAATAAAAATTTATGGTAAGTTTACAAAACTTGTTATTTTTGTCCCTTCCGGGAGAACGAAAGTGTACGTCCTTCCAAGTGTCCAATTTCTAGGATATGATTCTGAAATTTCTACCACAAATACTATAGTATGTATTATTTTTGATGTAATAGGTCTCACTCGATTTGGATATTTCAAGATTAAGATATAACAATTTTTTCCAAAACACTTGTTTGAGACTAGTTTTTGGACTAGTAAAAAATATTAACTTCCATAGGGCATAACTCCTTAGCTGTAATGAAATCATCCCACAGATATCTAAGTATCTCTTATGTGGCCCCTCCAAGTTTCATTGTCTGAAATATTCCATAAAAAAAGAATGAATAACCAGCCTCTTTGAGGGGAAACCTCCTTTACAATGTAATCCAAATACAAAACAATAATTCATATACAAAAAAGATGAGATGAGATGACTCCAAACTAGATCTCCTTGGTATATATCACTAAGAGGAAAACACCTTCTAGCGGAGGTTATAGCAGAGATTTTTAGTGTTACAAGCTTGCCAAAAAATGTCCAAAAAACCTCCGCTAAAACATCCATTTTTGGTAGCAGAGGTTATAGCATAGGTTTTTAGTGTTACAAGCTTGGCAAAATATGTCCAAAAAACCTCCGCTAAAACATCCATTTTTGGTAGAGGAGGTTATAATGGATATCCCTATAACTAAAAAAAATCGGGCAGTCGGAGGTTTTAGCAAATGTTGTTTATTTGGTGCTTTATATTTCTATAATGTGTACTGGTGTGTCTTCTATAACTAAATCACACCAGTGTGTACAAATAAATTATATGCACCAAACATACAAATTAATTAAACGCACCGGTATGTATTTTATAAATGAAACTCACTAGTGCTTATACATGATAGTGACAACACTGGTGCATACATTCATTTTTAATGCATCGGTTGATATGTTTTAATGGACACACATTAGTGCATATAGTACATTGGAATAGCATCGATGCGATGTCTGGAATGCATTGGTGCTTCATGTATGTTATTAAAGCACATGTGTGTTTGTATATGTAAACAAACCGACGTGTCTGTATATGTAAACAGATCAATGTATTATGTGCACTGTTATAATCAGTGTGTATATTTACCAATATGCACCAGTGCATTTAGTATATCAATGAGCACCTGTGCGTATGATATGTAAAAAACATTGGTACGTTTATTATGTGAAAGAGCACCAGTCGCTAAAATTTGAATAGGTGTCAGTTCATGGAAATGAATAAAAGGTACTGGTTAGTTGAAATTTATATATTTTGTATGTTGTTGTGGTGAATTTAAATAGATTGTGTATGCTGCCATTGTGAATTTAAATAGATTTTGTATGTTAATGTGGTGAATTTTCCATGATGTGGATAGGTAAATATAGTTTTATTTATTTTATAGATTGTGTATGGTTATGGGGGGAATTTTTCCATGCTGCTGATATGTAAATATAGTTTTTTCTTTTTACAAATTTTCAATTAATTATTTGAGAAACAAATATTTTTATAGTAATATTTATTTGTATTATTTGTTTTTATATTTTAACTATTGTGTTTCGAAAAGCGTGTTGGGTACACCTTTGTTCATAGTCACAATGTAAAAATCTTCATATATTTAATCAATAATGTAACATTTTGTGACATTAGACAATCCAATAAAAGAAGAAACTCATTTTATTATATACGAATAAGAATCCAAAATATGGGACAACATAAAGGTCGTTGATAATCAAAATCTCATTTTGACATTGTTACAATTATTGATTACTTATCCTCATCCAATTGGGGTGATATGTCCACATTACAAAGAATATTTATTTTTCACAAATAAAAATTACAAAATATACAACTTGCAGTAATAACATTCAAATGCATTGATCATAAAATCATCGCTTAAAGTGATGTAGTCGCTCGGGTTTATTCCATGCCCCATCTCTTCATCATCTTCAGGGGATATTCTTCTTAAGTTATTTGAAATGCTTTGTTAATTGAATTTATTTCATTCTATATTTTCATGTTCCATCTACAAGCATAAAAATAAAATGTGATTGGTATATATACATTTATAGATAATATAATATACATAACTGCGTAAATAGAAAAATGTATCAGTTCAATGAGTGAATCATGAAATTCACACATATTTTCGAAACCATTCCTCGTGTCAATATTTAATAAATCATTTGTTGGCTTTTCTCCATACTTTGTTCCAAGTTAGTTTCATATGCCATGAAAAAGCATAGGTATAATTAAAGTTTTCTTATTGTTCCATTAATTATAAAATAAGGGACATTATAAAACAATATAGCTACGTACAAATTGTTCATTTAACCCTTAATACTCCAACATATATTGACAACCCTTAATCCAATTTCAGTCAAATGATCAGATAGCTCTTCACTGTATGTTAGCACATGTTAAAAAACATCCATGTATGATTTTAAATTAATTAAGATATTAACATGATAAAAAATATGAAATATGAAGCGAACCACAAGTACTCACAAACTTTGCAATCAATAATTTTTTTCCTTTTCGTCCCGTATGATACGCTAAATGGGTGCCATTTTCTTTTCATTTCTGCTACAACAAAACAATTGAAAATTAGTATTTCATGTGATAATTAAACTCTATGCACATTACAAATAAAACAATGATTACATATGTTTGATGCACGTTGTTGTTGGGATGGCTCCCTCTATGATGTGGTTATGTTCATTTCTTTGACCATATCACAGTACACCTTTTTTTACATCTCTAATGGCATATTTTGGATATCACATCATTCTTCCTTTGGAATTTTAACACTCTTCCTGAGATACGAAAAGGACAAAGAAAAAAAAATATTTATATGAAAATAAGCACAGCAAAAATACTAACAAAGTATGTTTTGGACTAGTATGTACATATTTAAGAAAAACATTTTTACCAGTAATAACTTTTAAAGGATTCTTTTTTTGTTGTTGTATGTTTTTTCCATTGCAAGTCTCACTGGTCTCAATGCCCACTGCTTTGGAAATGCTTCCTGTAGTTTAATTATAACTTGATTCGTAGAGTCATTGGATTGATTTTTGTATTGTAAATGAAAAGTACGTCTATATGTTATTTCCACTATATACCTCAAAGTTTTATAAAACCTTTTTCCCCTCTCATTGCACCACTCTAGTTGAAATGATGACCAAATCATTATCATTTACATTTTTCTTAATTTTTATCTTTTTAGGGCATCCTATTTCCTCGCTCTCTGTCCCCACGCAACATTCGACAAATTTTAAATCAAAACTTTGAAACATGATAGTAGTTACTCTTGAGAAGCATTGTCATTAAGAAGTAAAAAAAAACTCATGTTGATCCACATAATTCCTTAGTTTGCAATCATTTCTTAAATTTTTTTTGCTCTTCTTCACTCAGATTACGAATAATCTTATAGAGATTCCTTAAATTTTTGCTCTGCACGACACACATAAACCAATACACATCATTAAAACACACATATAATTACAATATATTGCTTTCATATTAAAATTACAAAAAACTTACCATGTTATTTGTGTCGGAAGTGTTTCTCGTGTTCCCTTCGCTGTGATTTTTATTTTATGATCTTTTATGCGCCATATTTTATCAATGAATGCCCTACATGATGAAACACATAAAACATAAAATATTTTTTTACACAATAAGTAAAGAATTTCAGGTAAAAATGTATTGGGGACAAACAGTGCACATTTTACAGAAATTAAAAACCGGTGTGCCATATATTATACAATGCACCAGTGTATAATCTATGTATAGCATGCACCAGAATGTTTTTTTTAAATAAACAAATTCAAACAGTGCTTCTTAGAAATATAAACGCACTAATGTGTCATTTTTGTAAAATGCACCCAGAAAAATGCGTAAGATCTAAAAAAAATATATGACGGGGTCAATCCGGATAGGTCGGCTTCAAAGTGAAACACATTATGATCTCAATCCAAGAGCAACCCAAAACCCCATATACTACTATATATAACCAATAAGTTTACATTGCTAAAAATAAAATCTTATTGTGAAATAGAAAACAAAATGAAAGCAAGAAGAACCCTAGGGTTTGCATTGATGAAGATAAATATGAAGGAAGAAGAATGGGTTTGCAGTGATGAAGATAAATATGAAGGAAGAAGAACACAAGGGTTTGCAGCATTGAAGGTAACTCTTATATTCTCTATTTTCTTCAAAGAACTTATAAAATTTATGTCATTTTTTTATTCTATTGAAGGAAAACTTAGTTGAAATGTCTCTTCTACAGAGTTGTATGTGTCCACGGTGATCCCTTACAAAATTTCTCTTCAAAGAAATCTCTCTCCAAACTTTCCCCTGGTAAACCTCTCTTGGATAAGTCACTCCTCAAAGTTTTGGCCATAAAAGGTTTAGGGATTGTGGTTTTTTTTTTTTAATTTATAAGCTCACCGTCTTAAAATTAAATTCCCACTCTTTTTTTCATTTGATATTTCGCCCAATCAATGATAAATGTACATATCGTTTTTTTAATATGTATTTCAGTGTGCAACTCAACACATATATTGCATCGGTGCACTATAATCATACAAGAACACCGTATAATCTGTAGTAAAAGTCAACATTTATACTTGCGGACTTATTTTTCTTCGAAATAGTGGTGCACTGAGTAGTTAATATTGCACTAATGCATTCCTAAATGCGGGTGTTACGAGGAGAGAACTGTCATGTGACAGTAGGTGGATTCTACATGACTCTCCAACCACCTGGAATTCTCTCCTCCTACTCCCCCTTCTTAAATCCTCCCCCATGCAAAGGTTAATCGAGTTAATGATGATGGCTCCTCGATCCAGTAGGAGGCTAGCTCTTTTTTTTTTATAAGATAGGTATAGGTCCTTATATTATCATCATCAAAATATACAGAGTGCTAGGTCCTCTCATAATAGAGAAAACAGACCCATAATAAGTTTGGAAATGTATCTTTAAAACAGTCATCCTATCTAGGAACCAGTAATTATAGACAACATTAATACTAGTCGAGCTACAGATAAGCATAAGAAAAACGACTGAAACCAAAATATCTTAAACAAGCAAACAAAGCTTAGTTACTATTGTATTCCTTCTGCTCCAGTTGGGTAGTCGGGTCCTTGGACAAGGTAATTCCAAAGCGGTGCACAAACTACTGCTAATTGTAAATAACTTGCTTCAGCATGTCGTGTAATCCATCCTGCTGCATGAGGATCTCCGCCTGAGCCTCTTTGCGGTCGGTGAGAGCCTTGCCCAAAACCAGCTTGTGAGACCAGTGCAGGTCCAGAGTCTTCTAATAGAGGGTACTCTGACCCCTAGTGTTTCTAAGGTCCGGGATGAGGGCTTCGAACTCTTCGCGGATTTCAACATCTGTCAGACAGCCTTGAGAGACTCTGGCATCCTCTTCGGCATCTTGAATCTCTGCCTGTGCTTGAATAGGGATCTCAGAATGGAACTTACGGGCATTTTCAACCACGCCTCTCATGAGACGAACTGGCAGAGTGGAGGAGGAGCCGCTAAGATGCAGAGCACTCGTTTGCTGGGTGTCTTGACGGGTGCAGACTCTCTTAGGAGACGCCATGACAACAAGAATGGTAGAACTAAAAGACTGTAAATTCTGCAAAACATGGAACCTGAGCCAGCTAGCGTCGTGAGGACTGGAGTACCAACTACAGGTGACCCAAAATGTCAAGGGCCAGAGGATAAAAGTTGAGAACCAGCAACCAGAGGACCAGAAAGCCAAAGCACCAGAGCCGAAATAGCTAGAGCCACGGTAACTAGAACAAAAACAAGGGCCAAAGAGAAGATCTCTCAGGCGAGTAGCAGATGTGGAGCCTTTTTGAAGCAGAGCCTTCAGCCGAGCGTCAACAAACCTAGGAAAATGCTGAACAAAGAGAAGGTGCATCCTTGTCATATTAATCGGAGTGTCTGTAAATCTCATGAGAGCAAAAGGACAGTGCAATTCATCCCAGCTCGTGGGAATAATTAGATACATAGCCTAGATCAGGATAAGAATGGTGGACTGGACATCAAACTGGAAAATCTACAAGTAGGAGTAGTTAAACCATCGACGGGAGGTCGAGCTCCGGACAGGAAGAGCGCTAAGGTAATTAAAGTTCTGCATGGGGCACATGGGTGGGCACATGGGCAGACGGATGGTGATGCATGCTGGAAAGCAGGTGGCCAGAGCTGGAGGCGGGCACGTGGCGCATAGTGCAATTAGACACGGGGTGGGAAATATAATCCAACAGCTGGGTGCTATTGTTGGTGTGGCACGCGTCTGACCGGCCTACGATGGTTCCAAGTGACTCATTCTGCACCCGTTTTGGGGGAGTAGGAGGATAGCTCTTGGTACAGAGACCGTGGGTGAATTCTATGGCTCTTTATAGCTGCAGCCCACAGCTGGAAACCCTTTTATTCTCCATTCTAGCAATCATACAAGGTATTTTGTGTTGAGGGTTCAAGGTGGGGTTGAGAGTGGTCCTCTCTACATGCATAGGGAAACTTGGCTTTTTATTGTTAGGGGAGGAAGACTTGCCAATCCACCCATCCCTTGGAAGGTGAGAAGCAATTTGTCGATGCTGATCCGCCATCGTGGTATTCCCTGGTGCAGCAATGGTTGTAGAGGGGTGGCTGGGAGGGGAATCAGATCGCTTTCTTCTAGTCATGGATATGAGGACCACATCCCCCACACTCTCTATCGTGAAATTGATGAATCGGAGGCGGAAGCAGTGGAGAATCAACTAGATAATTCGTAGGCAAGGGGGTGAGTAAACCATTATTGGGTTTTCAAGAACCTGCTTGCTAACTTGGTTCACAACAAACAAGAGATCTGGAGGAGAACTTGTGATGCGGTGAAAGACATGCAACTCAATTGGCACCAGTTAGGAAGTGGCTTGGACAATATGACAGAGTGGAACGAATTGGGTATGCCTCCTCCAAAAGAGCATGGGGTCAACACGAAGCACTAACCCCTTCATGCTGATGAAGAGCTCCCTCGGGACACTCAACCTAACTGCGGTTCTCCCATGAAGTCTGGTAAGCACCCTCTGCAGGAACAAGATTCTACTCTTGGTCAATCTGGCTCAACGAGCTCTGTACATCTCCACATGAAGAAGATCGGACGGTAGGCTGGTGAATTTCAGGAACCTCCACGCAAATCTAAGAACCATCCGGTTAAGTGGAATGAAGAAGACTTGTCCAGCAAGGACTTTGGAGGATATCATATTAAGGAGGAACCAACAGAGGTTGATTCTAATGTCCAGGCCAAGTCTTGAGTGAGTCTCCTCGGTTCTCAAGAATTCTAGTTACTCCTGGTATTTAAGGTTACTAATTTCTCTTGTCTATTTCAATATTAAATCTATGTATGTTGTTTTGAACTGACTTATTTACTCCTACTTAGCCTGGTTTCCCAACACACAGTGGGCCTATTTTTTTTCCAATTGTAAAAAAAATGATGACAGAATATGGTGGATCCACCATCCGAGACCTCCTTGAACAGCTCTAGCCCTCTTCGGCTTGTAACTCTTTTTGTATATTTTTGTATATAAATATAATATAGCCACTGCAACTTTACAAAAAAAATATTGCACCAATGCATACTCATGACATAAGCGCACTCATGACACGGAAAGACAAAAAAATACAAGTGTAAACTTCGCAATGAATAGTTTGCAGAGGTTTGTCCTTTCTAGAGGTGCTTGCTTATGTTTTTATCGGTGCACATATATAAATAACACACAAGTGCATATCAATTGTTATGGCACATCAGTGCGCCTATAAAGTTTTTGGCGCACTGGTTACAATATATGAAAACAAAATGCAGCTTGTTTCCATATCATTCAAAGTTCAAGTTCACCATTGTCATCACTGGTAGGTGCATATTTATTTATATTCGATTATATATTTAAATTTATGTTGTTTTTTCATGTGCATTTGAATAATTGTACATTGCCTTTTGCGGGATCCTTATTCCGAATCAAGTTCGGATGCACATGATATTCCATCACTCCAAAAAATATGCAGGGTCTTATCTAGATCAACATATCATAGGGGAATGGTAGATGAAAATGGAAGGCCACTTTACCCCACCAATTGTAACATGCCATCATCTAGTAAACTTCATGTACCAATGGTACTTCATCGTGAACTAGATATCTTTTATGGCACCTCAGTAGTATGCAATTGCTTAAAATGTAAAGGGTTAAAGGTGAACCATAGGCGAGTTACATTGTCCCATTATATTAATGACCAACTACCGAAATTTGATGGTTTAATTCCCCCCATTGCAATCAATGATCCAATAGGTGAAATAGAAAAGAAGGGGTGGATTAGTGAATACCCCCTTGATGTCAACTTCCTCTCATTTCTCTTATCAACATACCTAGGGTTTCAATTCCTAGTATAATATTATTCCTATATCTAGCATAAGAAGTCTAGATATTTTTTTTAGTCCTTCTTATCATTCCCCATTTGCATAATGTGCATTAATGGAGATGGTTATAAAATATTTGGTAGGTTCTAATTCTCTCATTCTTCTCCTTCCATTTCAAATTCCATAGGGGCTCTATGTTCTCTCTGTCAACTAGAAGGAATCAAAGTAAGGGAGCCTAGTAGTAATGCATCCCTTACATTCACCATGGAACATTATTTTTATCGTTCCAGCATAGTAGGAGAGCTTCATGGAGTTCAATGGAGTTTAATACATTGCATTAATTAAGAAGATAAATAATGTCCAAGTTAATTTAACTTTGAACCTTGTCTGTCATAAAATGGAGAACCTAGTTTAAATCCCATGGCAAGAAGACATAAACTATGTGATAACTTCAATATGGAATCATAGAAACAAATGATTACATGTGAATATTGGGAATAGGAATATCATTCCACCATTTCCATCCTCCCAATGCAATCCTTGGAGTTGGAAACCTCCATCTTAGTGATACAAATGATTTTTGCAAGGGTGGCTAGATTCATCAATCTCCTTCCCCGTGACATATTTCTAGAGTTCTTATTCCAAAAGTGAACCTAGGAGACTCTCGAGAGGAGTCTAACAATGATAGTCGAGGGGAATATGTATCCAACAATCATCTAGGGTATTAGTTTTAATTTTATCAAATTTTGTTTTGTAATGCTAATTTTTCTACTAGTAAAGTTGGAGAATTATCATGGAAGGAGAAAGTTCTATGAAATTGGTGATTTGTAAACTATAGGGTCATAGCCTAATAATCTTACCAACATGGATCTCTGCAGAAAAAAAGAAGTATTTTCTTTGAAATAAATATACTATCTCTGCAATCACAAATGTCAATTGTTAAGGTTGAAATCTATCTTTAATTCATTAAAAATAAATAAGAATGATTACAATGCTTGTTTTCTTTGTTTGTAATACTGGGATCACTGCATAGTACATGATCAAAAGGCCTCACACTATGTCTCCCCAATTTGCTTATGCCCGCATATGGAAAAACACTCCAGATCTACTTAAATTCATCCAACAACATCTAAATTCGCCCAACACAATTCAAATTCACCTGGCAACCTCTATACTCACCTAGCAACATTTATGTTCACCCAAGGAAGGATAAATCTGCCCCGAGACTTGTAAATTCACCCTAGGTAATGAAATAAATACCTTAGGCACAACAAATTCGCCCCAGGCAATGTAAATTTGCCCCAAGTAATGAAATAAATACCCCATGCGATGCAAATTCACCCTAGCTGTCAATGAAATAATACCCCGACATTGCAAATTCACTTAGGCAATGAAATAAACACCTTGGGTACGAAAAAATTGCCCCAACATTTATAAATGCAACGAACACTATTTTAAAACACCTCGGGCAAGATAAAATTCCCTAGCAATGGGAGAACTCAGCCAACAATGTACAAAAATGCCTATCAATCAAATATATTTAAGAATCTCAATTTAGAAACTAACTAAAATTGCAACAACTCTGAAATTAATTCAATTGATCTCTGAAAACTATTGGTCATCCAACAGATGAGATTTACTAGATGTTGGATCCTTTACTAGACCAAAATAGAGCTCAACACTGCATTGAACCATTGTAGCTTCAACAAAAATTCATTCTCTCACCATTTACAGTCATTGGTAGCCATTAATTAAATAAAGGAGCTTGCAACCACTCAATGAACAAATAAATGAAAATAAATAATCAAGCACATGTTAAAATTTCGCATAAGACATTATTTACCCTCGAAACCCAAATGGGAAAACCAACATTCATGGGGAATTATAATTGCTTGAAAATTTATTACAAGAGTGAGCTATGCACTCTCAAACAATATTTTGATGTATTGTTACTCACTAGAAATATTGCAGGTGTCATGGCTCAGACAACCTTCTCCTCATGTGTGGACATGCACAATAACTCCTGCGTCCATCAATTTTTTAGCAGGTTGCCTCTTTGAGCCCTCTTCTCTGCTAATGCCCTTCTTCTTCCCAAGCTTCAATTCTCCTTCTGGTTGGATTCTCTGTTTTCTTCATAAATCTAACACTCTTTAACAAATCTTCCAAGAATACCAACCATCAAGGTGATTTTGTTTACCTCCTTGAGGCCTTCCGACTTCAAGCTCAAGGCTTAAAATAATTTTTCCAAAATTAAATTTTGATTACAAATTTTTAATGAGGATCCATTTTGGATCAATTAGCTAATTCATAGACCATTGAGGGCATGAATTGTTGTTATTAGTTGTTGCATGCACAATAAAAAACAAGTCGAGATGCAACTAATCAAAGCTTGGGATCCCACACAGGTGTGTCTCATTGGTGATTCACTTGATATGAAGTCACATGTTGTACATAGAGGTCACGAGTTCAAATCACACCCAGGCTTACCCGTGTCCCATGCTTGCGGGAGGTTGTGGGGCACCTAGGGGTATAATCGTAGCGGGGTTGGATCCTTGGACCACGTGTCACGTGAGTACCAGCCCAGTCTCCAGTTTTCGATTCCCCTAGTAAAAAAAAACTAATCAAAGCTTGGGAATCCAATGCTAAACAAGCAAGTGATTTGACCCTAAGTAAAAGATCAATGTCGAAGAAGAAGAAAATTAATCTAAGTAACATCCCAAAGATCAAAGGAATTGTGCTCAATTATCCATGCCCAATGGAAGGAGGAGGTTGTGTGCTCAGCAAAAGGAAGGCATGGACATTAAAAAAAAGTAGTGACTATGAGACTAGAAAAGGAAGCGAGCAAAAATGGCTTGCATCGCTAAGAAAATGATGAAGAAATGAAAAAGTACAAATTCTCCAAAGTGTTGATCTAGTGAGAAAAATATTTTCCCAAAACATGTGTTGAATAGAAGGAAGTCATTTGCTAGATGAATTGGCAATGATTGTAAAAAACTAGTAATTGATCAAAGGCAAGCAATAGTCATTGATAAAAAACAATGAGCAAATGATCATTTAGTCCATCCAAGAAAGGATGAAGGAAATAGGTAAATTTGATTACAATGTGCAACTTGGATGAGACCATGAAGGAAGTTGCATGCAAAGACATGCCAAGAAAGTAAAAATGACTATGGAGTGCAAAGGCTGAGAAAAAGAAAGAATCAAAGGAGTCTTTATGCTCAATGTTGGTGTTGTGAAGCTTGATTACTAAAGGCTTAACAAAGGGAACACATAGTCTCCAAGTAAAGAAGGAACATCGAACTACCAAACCACTAAACATTGAGTGGTGTGACCTCAGATCATAGAAAATTAACCGCCAAGAAATTAAAGTTTATCTTTGAGAAAGGGAACCTAGCCTATTGAAATAAAAATGGAGGACACATGGCATGATTTTGCATTCCTTTCTCTGAGTTGTTAGAAAATAGAATTGGTAGGAATTCGCAAGTCATTAATCTCCACAAGATCAGTGGCCTAGAACATTTTTTTCTACTTTCTATAATAAGTTGGGAGAATCCCCTAACTGTCTCAAAATCAACATAATGGTGACACTTGGTTGGTGATTCAAAGTTCCCACATGCACTAATGAAGAGAAACTATCCCATGCCAAATGAAACCATGGAAGAATGATGCGACAAAAGCATCGAGTAAAGCTAAATGAATGGAATATCATCATATGCACCTCGAGTTCATAAATACATTGTCGCATATCATGGTTTAAAACTTGAGGAAAGTGCTACCATCAACATTTAAATAACATGGGTATTTTGTCTCCAATGAACCTAGGTGAGTTAGGAGACCATATTGGGGATGATATGACAACATTGGAGGTCAAGATAAAATCATGGGTCGAGAGTTTATCTGAATACCATATAATATGGATTGAACCTAGAATTCAAGCAAGAAGATAATAAAAACACATAAGAATGGAGGCAAATTTTACCATTTTTTACTTTGTCACGATGATCAACTTGTGAAGAAGATAATTATTCACTTAAGCTATTAATGATGATCAAATTTAACCTTTTCAAAGAATTAGTGAGCTAAATGTCTATTTAAGGAAGGACTATATAATGGAAATTGTTGGATATTAGGGGATTAACCCCCATATATAAGTTAGTGTCATTGGTGTTTTAGATAGTTCCCTCGCACTTAGATGTGCCTCCACCCCTCTTTTTATTTTCTTTGTTTAGGTATAATATATTAATGCCACACACATTTTTATTATTGAGTTATCAATTTCAATGTCTATAGTGGATTCATCTTAATACACTAGATGTATGAGATTGATATTAGAACAAGAAGTGATTCTCTTGTAAATCATTGCAATTGGAGCACACTAAGCTCTCTTATTTCCAAGACTATTGATAATGTATTTGCATCTCGAATTAAGACTTTTTATTGATCTATTTACTTGGCTTTAATGATATTTTTGTTTTTGTATGTGAAAATATTTCCAATTATGATTGGATTCATTCACATAGCATTGATATGTTGTCCGGAACATCCAATCATATCGGATTCAGGGAAAACATTGTGCACCATTTGATTTCTTCTCGCATATGAAGTTTGGCCCCTATCTGTGAACAATTGACTCAAATTCTTATTTGAAAAGCACTGGTTGTGATTGATTCATCCATTTTACTTTCATTTATATTCATTATCATGAGTTATATTGTTAAATTTAGAGTGAGAATGCTTTATTTAACATATGGAAACTAAAATAAAGGATACCCCCCTCCAACTGGAAAAGCACCAGTGGTGAAGAAAAAATGGTGAATGATTACTGACAATGTGAATTACCTCTAATGTTTACCTCAAGTTTCTCCGAGCAGTGTTGGGACTTGGAATCTCAACATAATTGGTTTGGGATACAACAAAATAGTTTTATTAGAAGGAACAAAGTTGATCTCCTAAGGGAAGTAGTCATGCTACAACATTTGATAAGTGTGGGCATGTTGAAGGCTTCATCTCTCATCTTATGGTTCAACCAAGGAATAGAGCCGTGTTCCTGATGAACATAATACCATGATATATGTAATTTGGTGAGAATAAAGTTATTTCACATGGTGCATGTACAAAATATTGGCAATATACAAAATGTTTATAATTCCTTCAAGTAACTCCATTTGAAGATCAATCTACCTAGAAACATGGTGTCATTCTAGGAGCTATTGGTTGCAAGGTACACTCCCTTTGAATTTATCGGAATTTGAGGGTATCCAAATACACTCCAAGCTAGAGGAAAATGGAGGAATTATCTTCCAAATTTTCATGGCTTTTGTGACTCAATCAAGTTACATCTTTAATCCTACACTAAGTTCATTGAATGTTTTATTTATCATGATGAGGCTAATGTGCATATATTTATCATTGTGTGGAAACCATTAGAATAACAAAAGTACGTTTTTTTTCACTGAAAAAAAAATGTTCTAGGAGGCATCTATTCCACCAAAGTCATTGAGCATTCACACCTATCTAATCATTTTTCACTTGGTGATAATTGAACCCTAGTGGGGGCTATATTAACTACAACCCAACAAGCCACCATTAACAAGTACTTTGAATGTTTTGACATTTGTCTTGAATATATTATGATGACCATGGAGGATGATGCTCATTCATGGTACATATTTCCTCTAAGGAAGATAGATTCATTTGTTGACTTCATAATAGTCTTTAGATACTATTGTATAGATCCTAATGGAGATAACGAATGATGTGAAGATTTGTTTAAAACCTATATATGCACTCCTTGTTCATAGGCTTCATCATTGGAATATGATTAACTCAAGTAGATTCCCTAGAACCCATACTATAGATGAACCTTTATAGGGTACATGATTATGAGCCATGGATTATGACTTCATGGCGATTGTAGACACAGGTATCTAGAGCAAAGGTGGATAAGGATAGGGACTAGATAAAGGACCTAAGGGCTCAGGTGGATGCCCTTACTCTTTAGAGGGACATGGCCATACAGTAGGCATCATAAGCATCATAGAAGGATGTAGATGCTGAGCAAAGACTAGTTTACATGGAGCAAGAGAGGTATAAGTGGAGATTTTATCTACACTGATGACACGAGAGCTAGGCTAGATATAGCAAAAGCTAGACTGGCAAGGGTTGAAGGTGACTAGTTTTCTATCATTGAGATAGCTAGATATAGAGACTAGAGTGGATATAAGGGTAGATACAGGCATGGTTGGGCAGTACCGATGCAGGCAGAGGCCTCCATAGCTCTAGTGAACACACCAAGGCCTAAGAGCATACAATTCATGAGCAAAGATGAGCTTCCACCATATGTGCCATATTTTTATACCATAGACTACAAATGAGGGACTCGACTTATGACTAGTGATGATTATGATGAAGACTTCTCCAACTCCATGGTGGATCCTAGTGTTTTCAAAGATCATGTATGTAGTAATATCTATACATATTTATTTTTACATAAATTAGATGAAGAAAACATACAAGAGGAATATAATGTGAGTTTTGTGTTCATTGAAGATAACATCCTAGTTGTATGGCATTATTTTCCCCATTACTATGTGGATAATGATGAACCCTGTAAAACTAGCAAACACTATTATGCTCAAGTTTGATAATGAGATATGTGAGGAATAAAGAGAGCTCATATCTTGTTATGAAGAGGTCAATAACCATACCATGTCTGATATTGACTATAAAGAATTAGCAAAGGTTGGTTATGGAATATGGTTATGGTTTGAGGCTATGATGACATGAATTTTATATGAGATTAACTTTGGCACTTTGTATTTATGTTTGGCATTAAGAAAAAAGTTTGTCGATTGGAAGACGAGGAAACTCAAGGTCTTGATCCATTATATATTTTTAGTGGAAACAAGGAGGAATTCCATGAGTCATATGACCTTGGTGGATTTATTCTCACTCGCTTGCCATGAAATTGTTTCTTTGTTTACTATGATGGTGATCACACTTATGACCCCAGTAATGAAGACTATATCAAAGTGGAACAAAAAATGAAGAATAATCTAACGGCATGTCCCAATAGCATTCTTGCTATAAAGAAATGGGAGAATCAAGATCACCATTATCACAACCATATATGGCAAGAAATTAACATTAATCTGGTAATTTGTGCATATCATATGCTTATTTGTCCAATTGGTTATTAATCTTTTTTTTCTATCAATTTGCAAGGAAAAAATTGTTGTGAAAATTAGACTACCCTAATTGTAATGAGGTGAGATTAACACCTTTTCCTTGTGATCCTTTCATATATAATACTAGAATCTATAATGTCCTTTGGTTGTAGCTTGGGTGGTTAGGTGGAATGATTGTTTTTTTTTGGTAATGCCGCAAAAGTTCTATTAAGCTAAAAGAGTACAAAATACAAGTGTTTTTACAATCTGTGGGGGCCTGAAAGAATATGGCCACCAACCTAGGACCATGAAAAGATCAGAGTGATGCTTATCAAAATTACAAAAACCTAACTTGTGTAAGAAGTCTAGGGTACTGTTGAAAAAAAGAGTTGTCTGTGCGGACTAGAAAAAATTGTAAACTAGTAAACGATTGAACATAGCAAGAAGTAAAAGTTGGGAGATGCAGGGAGGGGCCCAAACGTTCTCAGCAGTATACATCCTGAGAAGCATTAGTAGCAATAGCCTACGTGTCAGCAGGAAATTCCTCCACGATGGGGCAGGGAGGATACTCCTCCGCAACGGGGTCGTTCGACGACAGTTTCACAGGCAGGGGCGTTGTCTTCCTGAAGGGCATGAACCCCTGTTCGTTGCGAACACGTTTATCCAGAACAGGACCCACGGTAGTGGGGATGGGGAAGGTCAGAGGAGATTTTCCTTTGGATGGACTCGGATGAGCAGGATCACTTGTTCCCACCGCAGAAGAGAGGTCTCTGAAGCCGATCTTACCAGTGTTGTTGCAAGGGGAGGGTCTAGAAGGGGCATAGGACTGCTAGCTGAAGGTGCCCTCCAGGCTGCCCAGAATGGATTCCATATTGGGCAGGGTGGCATTCAAAGTCTGGGTGGAATTTCTGGCAGTCTCCGATCAAGTCCTCCATTAGCAGCCCAAGCATATTCTTCACAAGCTAGTAGGGGTCAATTTTCTTACCAGGACTTCCAGTGGAGAGGCTTTCCGCTAATATCCTGGCTTCCCAATTGTCTATCAGTAGGCGGACTGGGATGGTGACCTCTTCCCCGTAACATTTTTCCAAATTTTTTGCCTCATTCTTAGTGGCGCTTTTCTTTCCTCTACCTCTGGAGCCCTTCGTCCTGCCCATGGTTGAATACTGGAGGGAGAGTGGTGCAGAATGGGCTGGAAGCACTACGAAAAGGGTTGAGTGCATTGTCTGTGGAACGTCAATGTGGAGCCAAAGCTAATTCATGAGAATAGCTAGCATATGGATGGTCGCGAACAGCAAGAACCAGAGAGCAGGATGCACCCAAATTTCCAGTCTGTGAGAGTTGTGAGACATTGCACCGGTGTTATAGGTCAAATCTGCACTTCTCTGTCCGTGATCACCTTGAGCTATTGATCACACAAAAGGACAACTTGGATTGAAGAGCATGATTACCTCAGATGAGACTTTGACCTGATTCACCTTCCTGCAAGTTGACAAAACCCTAAAAAATATCATATTTGGCATGGGCGCTACTCTCCTTAAGCAAACCAGTGCATGGGTGCTACTCTATAAGCTATATAGTAGCGCACACCTCCTGGTATGCGCTACTCTACTTCAATAAACTAGCGCACAGCATCCAAAAAGTGGCAAACGCTAGTTATTTAATACTGTAGTCATGCACTGTGCGCTACTCCACTGTGAAATAGTCGCGCACATCTTAAAATATGATCAAAAAATATTAATTTGACGAATGGGGATTAGTTGCAGTTGGTTCCCCAACTTCCCCTTCAACCACCTCTCGACCTGAACTGCCTACCTTGTCATATAAGTACAAGGAGGATTGAAGAGAGGGGTTAGATAGATAGAGAGTTAGATAAGAGAGCCATAGAGAGACTCTTCTTATATGAGAAGCTTGTATTGAAGGTGGTTATGCTGGAGAAACTTCGAACTCAGATAGGAGTAGGAGCCTAGGATCAGGTTGCATGAGCATGCTGCAAAGTTAGGTATACTTTGTATCATTCATATGTTTTTGACAATAAAAGGTTGAAACATCTTTCTCATCCCAAATCAAATGCTTAATGGACTACGTATTTGTTTGGATCGTGTTGGTTAATGCTTGATGTTTGAATTACTTTTCAATTCCATCATTATTATATTGGCCAAGATACGCTGAGAAAGGTCTTTGTATTACAGGTTTATCAGACGGGAGATCGAGTGGAGGATCGAGCGCAAGGTTGGACAAAAGCTAGGATCAAACTTTGTTCATAAGGTATGTCCTCAAGGTCTCTGATCTATTTCCCTTCATAAACGCTTCTGTAATGCAATTAGTATGTTTACCTGTCACCCCCTTAAGTTGATAGTGTCTATTTCCTCACTATAGGGTAGTATTTCCCGCCAACAACTGGTGCATTGGGGATAGGGATGCATGGTTATCGACGAGCCAAGGTGACGACAGTCAGGGATCCTTAAAACCGTACGTAGGAACAACCTAGAGCAGGTACGTCGAGGTCGCCTCCAGCAAGATCGAGGGGACATCACCGAAGAGGGGGTTAATGAACTGAGCCTTGGGGTGGCCGCCGAGTTAAGTGCTTGCTCGCTAGAGCGCCACGGGGCCCATCTGTTTGCCTATGTGTCTCTTGTCTGGGTTTTCGTATCCTCCAGCTCGTCCCATCACCCGCATATGGGTTATCTAGATCTTTTCTAGGTTTGCGTGTCCTCCAACTCGTCCCATCACCTGCATCCGAGGTAGGTGGAATGATTGTTACCCTCCCCACCCAGGTTCAACTCTCATAAGTGACATGATTCTCTTGTTGAGTCCCTATTGTAAGATTGTATTTCTAGCCATACCTTGATTCTCTAGATGGAATAGCAAGGGTTGGCATTCTTCGGGTGGACTAGCCCTCTAACAAACGGTGAACCACCATTTGAAAAAATACCATAATCTATAATGAGGAAGAGGGGAGACATTAGGTACACCACCGATTGTTGTTTCCTTTAGATAAGAGTAATATCACAGAGAATACGCCTAAAAGGTTTGAATGAAAAAGGATGAGGATGATGGTCATTCCTAAAGGACATAATATAGGAGATGGGAAACTTTTTCAACCTATTACTAATGAGAAACCATATGTTGATTTTACATATGACATTGTTTTCCTACACCATGAAGAGGAGCAATGGAGCATCAAGCCCAACTTTTTGCATATTATTAACACTGGGTCTAAGCTTACACTGTTGCATGCATAATTTCCCAATAGTAAGGAGATGTGTTCCCCACATTTAGTGGTGATTAGTAGTTAGAAATAGTTTTTCCCAACCATGGTTCCAATGAGTGTGTAATGACCTAACTATTTTTTCAACCATTTCTTAAGCATTGAAAAATATGTTGATCCATTTAAATTTGGATGGGTTATGCTTACAGAAATACAAATTTGTAAAGGCATGCTTTACTATTAAGAGTTGCAATGATTGATCAAATTTCATTTCCACTATTCATAAGCAAGAGGATTGCAGTCTCAACCTACTTTTGGGAACAAATGACAAATTCAATTTTTTGGTTCACAATTAAAGACAAGGGAAAATGTCCATGATGAGATACTTGGGTGGTTGCACTAGAAATTTGATTTTACTTGATGATATGCGTTCTTCATACCTAAGGGTAGGATATGCATATATTTAAATATGTTTATTGTTTGAATATTTAGTATTTGAAAAAGCATAGTCATGTCTAACTAATCTTAAGATTAATTATAAAATAATGTTGAAAGATTTGGGTTGTTTCCTTACATTGTCTACAAGTGTGCCTTAATCATTTTTTAGATTAACTTGGAGTTTTAATTTAATTAGTAGTTGTGGTATTTAGAGTTATATCAACAAGGTTTATTTGTGCTTCCTTTGGGTCTTACATTCTAAGGTTTATTTTGTTGGGATCTTGTGATGACTTAAGCAATTTCTATGTGGGGTTCAAGTATTTATGAGATTATCAAAATTTGGTATACACTATCATGTTTTCCATGATCCCTTTATAGTCTTAATCTCACAATGTATGCGTCTACAAATGCATCAAGTCAAAGCATTTTCCTAATTGTTCCTACAATAGAAAGCAATACCAAAAGATGACCAACATTTGTCTTATGTTTCTTGACATGATCTTTCCATGACATATAGCTCTTGTTTTATGTAGGTGTACAAGAATGAAGAATAAGCACTATTAGGATACGTAATTGAATCCACACAAATCACATTTGCATGTAAGGTTTCTTCGATAAGGTAACTATGTAGTTGGAAGGGCGAAAGTTTGAAAAGAATGATGCTATGACAAATAACATGCATTGTGTATGTAAAGGGAACTCTTGGGTTTTATGATGATGTTTCACATGTGTAAGAAGTCTTAGGTTCCAATATTTACAAATGGAGACATATCCCTTTTGAATTACCTTAATGATATTCTTGCATGTAGCGCATACAAAGGAGATTACTAGATCTAAGATGAAGGATTGGTCATAGATGTGATGCATGCAAAACAAGAAGCACAATTCTAAACTTTAGGGTGTGTCATTCTTAGTTAATCTCAAAGAATCTTGTTAATCCTATGAATTAGATCCTAGATGTTTTGCATTGTAAAAAACTAAAGACTAATAATACTCTAGAGTGCAAAGTGAAGATTGTGTAGATAGAGCAAACAATTATAGGAAAGCCAAAATTAGCAGTTCTAGGAATAAAGGCAAAGATTATCTATTGTAAGGGTAAAATATAGAATCAACATGCCATGGGACTTGAAGGTAGCTCAATTTTAAACAAGGAAAATTTTTAAGGATCCATAATTTTCTCAAACTATAGAAACCTTGGCGAATCTTACTAATACTTAAATTTGCAACCATAAAATGTTTGGCAATTTTCTTGTAAAAATATTCAAATTTATAAGCAATTTATATGGTTTTTGGATAATTTTGGCGATTTTTAGAGTAAAAAAAATTATCCAATGGAATTTGGGCGAATCGTTTTTTATAAAAGGAAAACTGGCGAATATTTTTTTGGAAAATAAAGTAAAAAAATAGCCAATGGGATAAGTTTCGCTCCTATTTTACGTGATTTTCAATTATAACCTGGAAATTCTAAGGTTCTTAGTACCCCACAGTGGGGATATTATCCCCACATGGAACCATTGTTATCCCCAAAAATTGCATTAGCGAATTTTGAGTTCTAGAACCAAAATTATCACAGTGTGAATGTTCAATGTTATGAGATGATGGAGTTGTAGTCATGGGTCATTCATGAGATATGTGATGAATCGAGGAAAATATATCATAATCCCATAGAAAATGAAACAATGAGAAGTAGTTATACTTAAAAGAGTAGTTGGCCCATCCTTGTCAATATTGATTAAGTGGAAAGATGTGGCATTTAAACAAAACTCTATTATGAAGAAAAAAAATCTACCAAGTAAGCCAGAGCATTCTCAAACTAAAGATTATTATTGACTGGAAGAAGGAGGAATGTGTGCAATAATGGCTATGTCGTAGATCATCTAGCAAAGGAAATGATGTTACTAGATAGTGTGTGCTCAATGAACAACATATTGAGGCGTATTCCAAGATATCGAGCATAGCACGACCAAGATATGATGCAAAGCAATTGATTGATGTGACCTTGATCAAAAGAGAAATATTTGTAAAGGAAGAGAAATTACTTAAGTATCATGGAATTATGCAAACAAGTTATTGTGAATTAAACATGTTGTAAGGAACTTGTATTAGAGTTGGTGATGGGAGCCTCTACTAGTCCATTGAGACTATCGTTGGTAGGATTTGGTTGATTGTGATGCAGGTTGCAAGGTTAGATGAGCATGCCTTGGGCAGACTTACACCTAAGTTTCGAATTGTTTGGAATTTTTTTTTGGCTAAGTATGGTATTAAGATGATGATTGTCATTTGAGGTTTCTTATAGAGGTTGCACAATGACTTGGATGATGGATATTTTTTGGTTCATGGGTTGTTGGACAGTAATGCCTTGACTTGTGGGTGAAACACCTTAGTTTGTTCATAGGAGTGCCTAGGGAGTCATGAACGCATCACAAGTTGGAAAAATAGATTCCCAACAAGATGTGCAACATAAGGAAGGGTAAGAAGCACCTTAGGAATCAATATTCAAGCAAAACAATTGAACAATCAAACACATGAGACGATTGGGATTCCTTGGGTACATGATCCAAACGTGTGTACCTAGGGGGTTTGAATATTGCAAAGACTTGATGGATGGTTGGGTGGAATGCACACTGGGTCCACTTTGGGTGTGGAGTGGATTACAATGCACCTTAGAAGAAGAAAAGGCCAACACATCATCCACGATTTAAAAAGGATGCCTCCATTGTGCAAAGTCATTCATTCATTCATGCAAGGATGAAAATCAAGGAGTGATCCTTGATCAAGTGGATAAGGAGTTGTGAGGTACAAATACTAGGTTTTAGCACTATGAACTACTTGGACATTGATTGAATCTTAGAAAATATGCACAAATGAATTAGACAACTCAGGAAGTGTCTATGTAATGAGCCAAACTAGATATGACCTGAGTTTTAGATACTTGTTGATGGATTTGGATGCTCGGATTTTGTTAAACACAATGCAAATACTATTATGATACTGTTGTAGTGCCCTTATCGATCTCTGATATGAATCTGGATCTAAGTGATGATATATTTTGGGTCTAAAATTATGTCAAACACTTTGGAATCCAAACGCAAAGCCACTGAGATATTCTTATCTTAGGAGACTAAGTTTTATATGTGTTTTTATATGGCTTCTCAATTTATTTTATTTTAGATCTAACTCAAAATTCATTTGTAATCATAGATTGAACATCATATATATATATATATATATATATATATATATATATATATATTTGCCATAAAATCCCACATACAACTATAGGAAATGCTTGAAATTGTTTCTAGGTTACTAACAGTTACCACAACCATACAATAGCATAATGAGTATGTTTTTTAAAGAATTTAACAAACTTGTAACTTCATTTAAGTGGAATCCACTTCCAATTCAGTGCACATACTCCAAATTGATCATGCTTAGGACGCGTTGTATGATTCACAGTTGGTTCACAGTGGAGAAAAACACCTTTACTAAGGTATAGTCCCTTTTGTGTCAACACTATAGGATGAAACACCTTCCTCAAGTGCTCAGAACTGATGTGTATAGATACGTGAGATATATTATCCACAATGGTGTGCCCCAGTCACCCAAAAACAAGTTGTAACTCTTCAAAATGTCCATTGGAATGAGGGATATGTCTCACGAACCCTTCTTGAACTGACCACAAATGTTTTCCCCACTACATAAGAGAGTGAAACCTCCAAGAAAGGTAGAATCTACCCACAAATGAGTACGTAGTCACTAAAAAAAATGTTTGTATCCTCTACAAGAAAAATGCAGTCCCCTCGGAGATGAAGGCATCCTCAACTCAGCCCCACGACCTCCATCACCACTGAAGCTAGCAACATCAAGCTTAAGGATGAAAGTATACTCAATGATCACTTTGGTCCCTTCAGACGAAGACTGAAATATCTGTAAAACCCTTGAAAACAACTGATAACTTATTCCTTCTTCATGACAATGAAATGCAATGGCCAGATCTGTGTGATCTTGCCCCTCAAGATTGACTAGGATGAATGGTTTCACCACCAAAATCGATTTCTCCTCTTACGGTTTTCGTCCCAAGAGTCACAAGCTCCACGAGCTCTCCAAGATCACTTTTCGAAAATTAGAAATAACATGAATAAGTGAGAGAGTGACTTCTTTCCCTTTTATCTTCATTTTGACCATTTTTTGGCCACTTTTATCTTTTACCCCTTTTAATTAATAAAGTCACTTTATGAATTAATTATTCAACGTCACTTTATAAAGCCACTTTTTTCCTAGTGACATTAAATAATTAATTGTTTTCCCTTTTTTATCAAGCTGACACAACTTCGAAATCCATCTCCCCTTTTAGAGCTAGAGAACATAAAAATGGGTACATTACAGTCCTCCATTCCCACATATTACTTGTCCTCAAGCAATGCCATCGCAACTCCTCAAACAAAAACTGAACCAAACTGAAACTAAGAATGATCCCAGGGACCCAAAATAATCTAAAAGATATGGAGCACCTACTGAATACAATACTTCCCAGTAAGGTACTAACACAAGAGGCCTCCTTAAGGCCACAAATCAACAGAGTGAAAAAATACTGTAAATACTCAGTCCACCTCTCATAGAATCTCCCTCCTAGGAAGCTAGTCCAATGCACTATAGGAGTGAGCTCTTGATAGCAAAATCTAACTCTCCCATTTGTACTAGATGCCAAACTGTCCAACCATGAAGTCCCAATGTCCCATGTTATTTCCAGAAAGGAACCACCATGTTGATGTTGTGCCACTTTGATCATGAATATCTATCCCTCATACATAAACTGTGCCCTCCACTCTTGAAACCCCAAGCGATAATGCCTAGAAGAATTGTCCCTACTCTTAAGGATCACATCTTGCAATATCGATGAAGTCAAAGTCCGCAAATTCACTGTTGGATCGATCATGGGTATCCAAAAATAAAATCTATCCTGCCATATGGCATGCGCCTCACCATCTCCTCTCGAAGAATCCCAAAAATGACACGGACCAATCATATGAGTTCTTGGAATCCACATCCAAACTAGGAGTCCAGTATGCCTCATACCAACCGAATCCAATTGAGTTACACTGATCAACTCTATGCCAACTAATCTGAATAGATCCTACCAACCTGTGCTAAGAAACTTGTTGTCTCGATCACTAACAATGACTATGCAATACTCATGAAATCTAAACATCTCCTCGAGAGATAGATCCATCACCCATGTTTCCCCATACTCTGAAGAGATCACCAGGAAGTGCGTGAACTATGATAACTAGTCAATCCCTGCAAACATACCATCTGCACTTTGCATCCCCAATAAACCTATGATGCAATCTAATAACATGCCCTCCCACATTGGCCCTAAAATAGGAAAATACTACACCAACCCTGTTGGATGAGTGTACCCCGACCTGCTCTGTCGAAAATTCGTGCACTCCCCCATATGTCCCAACACAACTTCCACAAAGTTCCTCCATGTGAACCTCTCTTGGATCTGCTTGTAAGTGGTAAAGTCACTAGGGTCCCAAACTATCCTGTAAGATGTGAAGCACCCTATAACATAGTGCTGATATGAAAGGTGCTAACACATGAATCCACATGATTGCCCCTAATAATCCAAGCAATCCTAAGTTGTAGAAACTCATTCGACTCCTCAGAAGACCGCTCCTTTAAGAAACCAATCCTATGCACCCCATGAGTAAAATCCAGAAAGTGAAGTCTAGCCATCCCATTTGTATCGGTTGTTGAGCTGTCAAACACTATAATCCCAGGGTCCCAAGCTGATCTCCGTGAGGAACCATCATGCTGACATTTCACCCCTATGATCATAATCATCTGATCACCATTCTTAGACTGTGCTCTCCTCTCCTGGACCCCTAAGATGAAATCCCTGAAAGGACATAACTCACTATCTTGGATCATGTCTCCCCAAAGCATCTCAGTGAAGTCAAAGTCTTCCAACTCATGGACACACGTCACCATATAGAAAAAATTTCAACAACTCCTCTCACAACATCCCCACAATGACACAGACCAATCATTAATATGATCCTGTTGGTCATCCTCATCATCTAAAGTAGTCTATCACTCCGATGAATTCTAGGATCCTACTACCAAATTGGAATCCCACCACTCATAATGCCTGCTGAAATCTCTTTGAATTGATCCAACAGAGTATGGTTTTCCTCATGTGCACTCTGCATGTTGATTACATGGTTCAAATGAAAGACTTATGTCATGGCCACAATTCCACCTATATCATCCAATTGGATCCACTGATCCTCTCCTGTCCTATGAGTATACTACTCCCTATCCCTCATTTGATGATATCCTAAATGAAGGTCGATCATCAAGGGATATGCTACTCTATGAGGCTCACCCATCCCCTCACCAATCCTAGGTAAACCAAACTCAATGGTATTCTCAATGTTTCTATCAGGAGGTCTCCCTAGAGGAAATGCTCAAAAAATCCATTGTACACCACCATGTGCCAGTGTATACCCCTGTATACTGCTGCATACTACTATAGCCTCATGTACCATATGGTATCCTGTATACGCTACTGTATCCAACACTCTACTGATGTCAATTGAACTTGTATCCTAGTGTGTGTCCATATTTTCCATATACATGTAAACCCAATCCATGGATGCATATACTTCCTTGCTAGCTAGTCCACAATGAATGTGCTCAACCATCTCCTCTATAGCTAAGCCTTGTTCCTTTAGTGGCCTCTTCAAAAGAAATGACTTATTATCTTCACCATGCAAAACATGAGCATAATCAAAACCCTTTGAGTCATGACTCTCCTCAAGTAGCTACAACTTTGAATGCCTCTCGTATGGGATCATCACAAGAGGCTCCACCTTCAAACGATGAGTGCCACTCATGCCCTCATGTGTCACGACTACCAAAGATGATTGATTTGCAATTGTAAGTGATGAAGGATGTGCCAAACTCAAATGGTAACAAATTTGTCTATCCTGCATCTATGATTCTTGAAGGGCCATTTGAGTGCTCTTCAAAAAATATTGGGTAATCTCGAGCTCATGGGTAAGCCTGTCAACCTCCTTTTCTTCCCCTTTTACTGCATCATGGTACATCTTATCAAGTATGAGAAGATGATCTCTATTGGAAAGAAGGTGTAGATAGTTAGACTTCATTATTACCATTGCTTCTATAAGTGCCTAAAAATTTGTAAGGGAAAGTTCTCCTCCCAAACTATCATATGTCCTTGAAGTTCCCCAACAACAATAAATCACCAATGCATGTGTATCATCAAAATGTCTCATGGTTGCCATAATATTTGTTGATGTATTTGTAACTTCAGAAGATATTCACTTGTATATTGTATGTATTACATTTGTACTTTATTGTATCCCCAACGGAGATGTCTTATTCCTCCGATCGGAAGTGTTGTCATTTGTATTTGCAAGTGTCGCAAGTTATATTGTAAGCGTCGTAACTTATATTTGATGGGTTATTAGACCACCTTAGAGGGGTCATCCCTGTATGAGTTAAGTGGAAGGGTTATTAGACTCCCTTGAGGGTTCGTCCCAGTTAGGGTAAAAGGCAGGTTAAGTTAAAGTATAAATAGAGTGGTTGCACCAATCTATTTGCTCATTCACTCACACATCCAACTCGCATAGTTGAGAGAGAGAAGTGCGCACAAGTGGAGGAGGAGTAGTTGCTGGAGACATATATCTTTTGGGGTTTCATCTTTGTGATCTTTGTATTGGTGCTTATTCTATCTCTGAGGAAGTTGCAGGGTTTTTCACCTTTATGGTTTTCCCCGGTGAAATGCTTTGTGTCTCTTGTCTCTTGTGCTTGATATGTTGTACATGTTGTTCTCTCAGTTAAGATCCTAGATCATATTGAATTAAATGATGAAAAACTAACATGGTATCGGATCTAGCCCGAAGGAAGGCATTGTATGGCATTTACGACACTTGTTGCACTCGCGACAAATTGGAAGCTAGGGCTTGGTTTAGTAAAAACTAGTCATCGTGGAACTTTCTCTATAAATCCGTTTTGGAGAAGGTTCAAGATATGAAATTTTTACAGGCCGAATATTAGACATGGATGTACGCCGTGTAAAAATTTCAGCCTTAGATTCGTTGTACTTTGTGAGATATGATCCGTACAAGTTAGGGTTTCTGCCTCTTCCAGAATGCATCCCTAAACAAGTGACCTAGGCACAAAGGTCATATCTCGGGCTAGGAATCTCCAAATAGAATTCCATAAAAAGTGACAGTTAGGGCACGGAATTTAGTTTCACAGGTCTGAGTTTCAGAGGCCGAAGTTGAAACAGTGACACATGTCACTCCGTACAAGTTCGTTATGATGTTTCATCCCATAAAAAGGCCATGTTGCAACACTTAGCATATCTCTCACATGGAGAATCCATTGAAGCTCAGATCTGTGGTGTTGGAAAGATGACAGGTCAATCTACCACAGGCCAAAGTTTCAAACCCTGAGGATCCAAAATTTCAGAGATGCACCAGAAACAATATGGCATATCTTTCTGTCAAAACAGAATTGGATTCTGAGCATTTTCATTTTTGGCTTGTCACTGCTACGAGAAATTGGGGATTTTGACAGAAGTGGAATTTTAGAGTGCTGTCAGTATAATATTTCTCTCCTCAGCAAAATCGAAATTTAGAGACCAAGATGGAATTTTTTGGTTGGGTGAATCTCCGGGAAAGTCAAACCCTAATTTGACTTTTGGACCAGAAAACTAGATTTTGACAGAAGTTGCAGATCTGAAATTCGTAGGTCAATTTTTTGGAGTTTTCAGAATCTTAGCACACTAGCTTTCTCTCCTCATTCAATTGCATCTCCCTGTCCAGACAGAAGTTTGAAATTCCAAGTTTGGATTTTTAGGGTTTATCTGTCAAACCCTAGCAAGCTCCAGATCCAGTTTCAGCAAATCAAAGTGGTAAGACCTAAAAATTTTCTATTTCCATTTGAAGTACTCTTTAAAACATGTCTCACCACACCAAGCTTGAGGATAATCTTGAAGGGGCTGATAAATTCCAAGCATGGAAGTATAGGATTGGGTTAATCCTAGAAGAGAATGAATTGGACACCTACATAAGTGAAGAAGTTCCAGTTCTAGAGGGAGATGAGGCTAAGGCCTTACATAAGAAGAACTTGGTCAAGGCCAAGAGGATCATTGCAGATTCTATCAAATACCATCTCATACCTCATGTGTCTTCTCTAAAGACACCCAAGGAGATGTTTGATTCCTTGACCAAGCTGTTTAAAGGAAAGAACATAAATCGGAAGATGACTTTGAGGAATCAATTGAAGAATGTCAAGATATAAAATGCAGAGACCATGCAGTCATACTTTACAAGGGTATCTCAGATAAAAGAAAAACTTGAAGCTGTGGGAGAAGATATAGAGAATGGTGAAATTGTGATGACCACCTTGAATGTTCTTCCTAGGTCATGGAATTCCTTCATTCAAGGAATTTGTTCTTGGAAGAAGCTCATCACATTCAGTAGGCTGTGGGAGGAATGATCACAGGAAGAAGCTCGAATTGTAGCTCGAGAAGAAAAGATGGATAATGAAGACCAGGCTCTCATAGCACACACAAGGAATAATAACCACAAGAGGGAGCATCCTCATCACAAGAAGGGTAAACACCACCACCAGAATCAGAGGGAGAACTTTGGAGGATCCATGAGAGATCTTTCTCACATTCGATGTTATACTTGTGATGAGAAAGGACACTATTCCAGAGATTGTCCCAAGAACAAAAGCAGCTCCCACAAGAAGAACAACAACAAGAGAAGACGTCATGCTCACACTGCAGAGGATGATGAACCTCCAAGGAAGAGAACTAGGGAAAACAATGAAGATTCTTCAAGTGATGAAGAATATGTATTGTAATGAAGTTTTACATGAAAGGAGTAGAAGAAGCTACTGCAGAGTTGGACTCCGGAAAACAAATAATCTATGGAAGAACCTCTCATCCATTTTCAGCATTGGTTAAGGTGCACACTATCAGAAACTCCAGTAGCTCCTGCAAGGAAGCAAAGATTGAGAGGGAGTCCACCCAACAACCAAACAAAGATAAGTATTTGAATTGTCACTTCTTGTATATATGATTACTTAAATGATGTTGTTCATCCATGTACATACTTATTTTCCTAGATTTAGGATGTATATTATGCATTTTAGAAAAGTTGCATTAATGAACAAGATACTACTAATATAGTAATGGGTAAGTGGCCTATGGTACTGTACAACACTCCATTGCTGCTTATCTAGATTGAAACCTCTTTGCTGACATGTTGGGAGTAGTGCACACTCTTAACAATGTTCTGGTAGAGATGGAAGACATATAGAAAGTTACAAGATATGGATAAATGTTGTATTGAAGCATTGACTAAGATAATTGCATGACTGTATGACATATGTCCTTATGTGTAAGATTTTGTTCTAAAAACTATGAGAAGTTTCTAATCATGCAATTGAATTTGACTTGTAGGAAAGATCGTGTACAATCACCTACAAAAGAAGGACAATGATATTTGTTCCGAAGAACAAGCGATGGAGTTCAAGAAAAACCACCTATTAAATATATTGAAGAATCTGAAGTTCCCAGGATTAGGGATGCAGTAATGGAAGGATGCCATGATCAAGGAGTACCAGTCGGTCATGAATAATGATGTCTGGGATGTGGTCCCGAGACCAGGAGGGAAGTCTGTAGTGACTTCCAAGTGGATCTACAAGATCAAGCATGATGCGGATGGTAGCATAGAGAAATACAAGGCAAGATTTGTGGCTCATAGCTTCTCCCGGAAAGAAGGGATAGATTATGAAGAAACTTTTGCAGCTGTAGCCAAATACACTTCCATCGAAACAATACTTTCTCTGGTTGTAGTGATGAAGTGGAAGATACACCATATGGATGTCAAGATAGCCTTCTTCAATGGTGTAGTCGAAGAGGAAGTGTATGTGGAGTAGCCACTCGGTTTTGAGACACATGACAGGGAGTCACATGTGTGCAAATTGAAGAAAGCCTTGTATGGTTTGAAACAAGCACCCAGGACATGGTATGGCAGAATAGACAGCTTCCTAACTAGTTTGGGATTTACCAAGAGTAAAGCGGATTCCAACCTTTACTACAAGGTTGAGGAAGACAATCCAATGATACTTCTATTATATGTAGATGACATGTTTGTGATAGGTGAGGATGGATTGATTGCTGATACGAAGAGGAAGCTTGTTGCTGAGTTCGAGATGAAGGACCAGGGTATGATGCATTACTTTCTAGGCATGGAGGTGTGGCAGAGTGCAGATGGAATCTTCCTTGGACAAAGGAAGTATGCAGTAGAGATCTTGAAGCGGTTCGGGATGATGGATTGCAAGGTTATGGCCACACTTATGGCATCGAACCTGCAGCTATTGAGTGATGCTTTATCAGAGTCGGTTGATGCCACGATGTATCATTAGATGATTGGGTCCTTGATGTACCTGACAAACACGAGACCAGATATTTGCTTTATTGTGAACACATTGAGCCAGTTCTTGATAGATCCGAGATATGTTCACTTGATTGTTGTAAAGCATATTCTGAGGTACCTGAAGGGTATGATTGATTATGGGCTCAAGTATGATGCGAATCAAAAGGTTAACCTAGAGGGTTATGTTGATTCAGATTGGGCAAGCAGTGTTGTAGATAGGAAGAGCACTTTGGGGTGCTGCTTAAGTATGGGATCAGGGGTGATCTCTTGGTTTAGAAGGAAGCAGTCCTACGTAGCACTGAGTACAGCCTAAGTAGAGTATGTCGCAGCTTGTTCGACCAGTTGTGAGGTAGTATGGATAAGGAAGCTATTGTCAGATTTATTTGATCTCCAGTTGGATGCTACTTGTATCTTCTGTGACAACCAGAGTTGTGTGAAGTTGTCCGAGAACCCGGTATTCCATGACAAGTTGAAGCATATCAAGATAAGTATAACTATATCAGGGATATGGTGCAGAGAGGAGCAGTGAAGCTCCTGTGTGTTGCAACAGACGAGCAGATAGTAGATGTGTTGACCAAGCCACTAGCCAGGGTGAAGTTCGAGTACTTCAGAGAGAGGCTTGGTGTTCTTCAGATCAAAGATACTTCCAAGAGGAAGTGACGAGACATAGATGCAGGAGCCCTACCTAGCATGGTGACAAGCGGGTCCTCCCCATGGCTGTGGATGTAAGTGTTGTGTGATGAGCATCCATATGATGCTACGTATGATGATGATATGTATGATCATGTGCATCTGTATGATGCACCGTGAGTGATGATGATCCGTATGATGCTCCGTGGCTGTGGATGTCTTGCAGGTTGTGCAGTAACAAGTAATCTCTCCCTGGGAGATCTTGCAGGTTGTGCTTGGCACGTAATCAGTCCTGGGATGCTCTTTCGAGGTTTTGCTTGTTCGCATGAAATCGCTCCCTTGGAGATCTTGCAGGTTGTGCTTGACACGTAATCAGTCCTGGGATGCTCTTTCGAGGTTTTGCTTGTTCGCATGTAATCAGTCCTGAGAGATCTTGCAGGTTGAGTAGTAGCTCGTAATCGGTCCTAGGATGCTCTTTTTAGGTTTTGCAGATGCACATAATCAGTCCTGATATTCCACTGGATGGGCCGCTCGCAGAGATGATGAAGACCTACATGGAGGCTAGGCCTACATCCAGCATGAAAAAGGGCTGGCTTTGTAGAACTTCCTATGACGCATAGAATTGAGAGACAGCACCAGTGATCGAGATGACAAGTACATCAATAGTGACGATGATGCTCCAGTGATCTAGTGACAATGATCCAACTCTAGTATTGAAGACTTATGCCTATATGTATTGATGACCTGTGTCAAGAGAATACCTTCCTAGTCAAGAGGGAGTGTTGATGTATTTGTAACATCGGAAGATATTCACTTGTATATTGTATGTATTACATTTGTACTTTATTGTATCCCCGACGGAGATGTCTTATTCCTCCGATCGGAAGTGTCGTCATTTGTATTTGCAAGTGTTGCAAGTTCTATTGTAAGTGTCGTAACTTATATTTGATGGGTTATTATACCACCTTAGAGGGGTCGGCCCTGTATGAGTTAAGTGGAAGGGTTATTAGACTCCCTTGAGGAGTTGGCCTAGTTAGGGTAAAAGGCATGTTAAGTTAAAGTATAAATAGAGTGGTTGCACCACTCTATTTGCTTATTCACTCACACATCCAACTCGCATAGTTGAGAGAGAGGAGTGCGCATAAGTGGAGGAGGAGTAGCTATTGGGGACATCTATCTTTTAGGGGTTCATGTGATCTTTGTATTGGTGCTTATTCTATCTCTGAGGAAGTTGCGAGGTTTTTCACCTTTATGGTTTTCCCCGGTGAAATGCTTTGTGTCTCTTGTCTCTTGTGTTTGATATGTTGTACATGTTGTTCTCTCAGTTAAGATCCTAGATCATATTGAATTAAATGATGAAAAACTAACAATATTGTCCTCGCTTGCCTTCAACCGCCCTGTCAAATGACGTCGCTCATGGGAACAATCCTTCTCAACCAATTTTTATGATTTGTTTCCATCATGTGCACTAGTGTCATTGGCCTCATAGGACAACTCTAATGGTGTATCCAAGGTTGTTGCCTTGTCATCCTCATTGCACACCTCCTTATCATGAATAGGTGCTTACCCATCCAACAAGTATGTGCACTAAACTATGAGTGGTGACAACCACTTATAGTTCAGTGCACAGACTCCAAAATGATCATGCTTGGGACGAGTTGTACAATTGGTAGCTGGTTCATAGTGGAGAAAAACACATTTAGCAAGGTACAATTCCTTTTGTGTCAATTCTATAGGCTGAAACGCCTTCCTCAAGTGCTTAGAACTGATGTGCATAGCTACAGGAGATATATTATCCACAACGGTGCACCCCAATCACCCAACAATAGGTTGTAACTCTTCAAAACATTCACCAGAATGAGGGATATGGCTCACAAACCCTTCTTGAACTCACCACAAATGTTTTCCCCATTGCACAAGAGAGTGTGACCTCCAAAAAAGGCAGGCTCTTCCCACAAATGAGTATGTAGTCACTCGACAAAAATGTTTGTATCCTCTACAAGAAAAATGCAGTCCCCTCAAAGATGAAGGTGTCCTCAACTCAGGCCCACGACCTCCATTACTACTGAAGCTAGCAACATCAAGCTTCAGGGTGAAAGTATACTCAATGATCACTTTGGTGAGTGCGCCCTTCACAAGAAGACTGAAATCTCCATAAAACCCTTGCAAACGATTGATAACTTGTTCATTCTTCACAACAATGAAAAGCAATGGCTAGATCTGTGTGATCTTGCCCCTCAAGATCGACTAGGATTGATGGTTTCACCACCGAAATCAATTTCTCCTCCTAGGGTTTTCATCCCAAGAGTCACAAGCTTCAAGAGCTCTCCAAAATCACTTTTTGAAAATGAGAAATAACATGAATGAGTGAGAGAGTGTCTTCTTTCCCTTTTATCTTCATTTTGACCATTTTTTTTGCCAACTTTTACCTTTCTCCCCTTTTAATTAATAAAGTGACTCTTTTAATAGTCACTTTATGAATTAATTATTCAACGCCACTTTATAAAGTCACTTTTTGCCCAATGACATTAAATAATTAATTTTTTTCCCTTTTTAATCACGCTGACACAACTTCGAAAGCTATCTTCCCTTGTAGAGCTAGAGAACATAAAAATGGGGACATTATAGTCTAAGGCATTACAGAGCTACGCTAAGACTACAATAAGTGAGGAAATGGAGTTGCAGGAGGTAGATCCATGAATGCTTCAAAGGTTGGACTGTGTAAGTCTTTTGGGAAATAATTAGTATTTCCTTGGATATTTGTATATATGTAAAAGAGTCATAGGTAGAAGGTTGCGATCCCTTTTTGTATCTTCATAACATTCTTTATTGGGCCGAGAGACCCTTTCTACAGCCCAGAGTGGATGAGATGTGTCACGTCTGTCACGCTCCAAATTTAAACTAGCTAAATTGTAAAATACATTTATATAAATATACATTGAATTTCAATTTCAATTTCCATTCATGCATCCTCACATTTTAAATATAAATATACATTGAATTTAAATTTCAATTTCCATTCATGCATCCTCACATTTTAAATAATGCTTTTCATAATTAGTTACAAGAATAACTAATTTACTTCATAATCAATGAATGAACACAATTTTTGCATATTTGTAGGGTTTATGATGTTGATGTATATGTAACCTCGGAATGTATTTCATATATGTATATTGTACTCCTATAGAGATGGTATTATTCCTCTATACGGAAGTGTTTGTTTTCTTATAGAGATGTTATTATTCCTCTATACGGAAGTGTCGTCATTTATATTGTAAGTGTCATAACTTATACTTGATGGGTTATTAGACCACCTTGTTGGGGTCGACCCTGTATAAGTCATGTGGATCGAAAGGTTATTAGACCACCCTATTGGGGGTCGGCCATGTGGGTCAAAGGGTTATTAGACCACCCTATTGGGTGTCGGCCCAGTCAGCATTATGTTATGTGGTTAAGTTAAGGCCGACCTAGTAAAGGTTATTAGGCAAGTCAAGTCAAGTATAAATAGAGTGCGGGAGGCACTCTATTTGATCATTCTATTCTCTCTCACACTCCCAGGAGAGTGGCGCACTTGTGGAGGAGGAGAAGCTGCTGCTAGGAGATGTCTATCTCTTATTCTTGGGTTGTATCATTGCTCTATCTATCTCTAAGGAAGTTATTGGGGTTTTTCACCTTTATGGTTTTCCCCAAGTAAACTCTGTGTCTCTTGTGTGCTTGCATTATTGTGTCCATGATTGATATGTTGTACATGTTGTTCTCTCAGTTAAGATCCTAGATCAGATTGAAGTAAATTCTGAAAAATTAACATGGTATCAGAGCTAGCCTGAAAGAAGGCATGGTATGGCATGTATGACACTTGTTGCAATTGCGAAGCTAGGGCTTGATATAGCAAAAACCAGTCATAGTAGAACTTTCACTATAAATAAATTTCAGCAAGGTTTCAGGGTCTAAAAATCGTACAGGGAGAAGCTAAGATCCCCATGTACCTTGTGTCCAAAGGACAACTTCTAATTCGTTGTACTTTGTGATTTATGATATGTACAATATAGGGTTTCTGCCTCTTCCAGATCTCAGTCATAAACAGGTGACCTTGGAAAAAAGGTCATAACTTGGGATAGGAAGCTCCAAATGAAATTTCGTAAAAAGTGACAGGTAGTGCACGGACTGTACTTTCTCAGGTAACTTTTTTAGAGGCCGAAACTGAACCAGTGACACGTGGGACGCCGTACAAATTCGCTCTCCTGTTTTATCCTATAAACAGGTCACGTTGCGAAACTTGGCATAACTCTCTCTCAAAGAATCCATTTGAGGTAAGACCTATGGGGTTGGAAAGATGACAGGTCGGGCTATCACAAGAAAAAATTTCAGACCCTGTGGATCGAAAAGTTCGGAGTTACACCAGAAACAATCAGGTACATATTTCTGTCAAAACATAATTATTTTTTAGCACCTTCATTCATGGCTTCCGGAATTTAGGGTTTCGGAGAAAGTTGGAATTTTTGTAATTGGAGACTACGGTTGAATGCTATTCATCAAAATCAAAATTTAGAGACCAATATCATAATTTTTGGTTAGGCAGAAGGCCGGGCTTGATCAGACCCTAGTTCGGGACTTTGATCGAAAAAGTGGAAAATTAGGGCTTCTACAAAAATGAAATTTTTTGAAATCTGTGACCACGGCTGGAAGCTCCTCAGAAAAATAGAAGCTTAGAGCTTTGGATCGAACCTTTTGATTGGGCATAAGGGTGGGCTTTATCAAACCCTAGTTCGGGGTCATGTCTAGTTAATCTGGAAGTTTCAAAGGCAAATTTGAGGGGTGAAACTTTGCAGTTTTCAAATTATGAGTATACCAGCTTGATTAGCTCATCAAGGCGCATATCTCTATCCTTTCAGAAGTTTGAAATTCAAAGTTTTGAATTTTTAGGGTTTCTCTGACAAACCTTAATCCAACTCCAGATCCAGTTCCTGCAAATCAAGTGGATTGGGTTAATCCTGGAAGAGAATGGATTGGTCGCCTGCATAAGTGAAGAAGTTCCTGTTTCAGAGGGAGATGAGGCTAAGGCCTTACATAAGAATATTACAAGCAATCTCGACAGGTATGACTCATCCAAGTATGTTTCGAGATTTTTTCATGATTAAGTTTATGGTATGTTTGTCTTCATGTTATTACGATTAGTACAATCTTGATTAAATTTAGACTTGTCGTATCACCTTAATAAAATTATGGATGCATGATAGAAGATATTCATTGATTAGGGTGTTGACACTTATGATTGTACTAATGCATTATGGTGTTGTATGAGGTTTATGTTGTCCGCTAACATGAAATGTACACCAAGAAAGACAAATCATGTTCTAGTTCAAGAACATATGATCATGATGACATGAGGACAAAGATTCATCCATTGTCATGAATCACTTAGAAGATCTATTTGCGAGGTATGTATAACTTTGTTCTATAATGGTTAACCTATGAGGTATGCAGGTTACTAGCACAAGTCATTGAAGAGAACAAGAAGACATCATGTGGGTATGTTAGACATAACTAGCTAACATACCAATCTAGGTATGTTTTTCCTATATCAAGTTAGAATCCTACCTTGTGTTAGGATCCCTTATATAAGTATACTTGGTATGATTGGTTATGCTTATTCATAAAGTTGGAAATGTAAGTAATCAAGGGTTTATGCATTTTATGTCTCTTATCTTGATTGATGATTTAACTAACCAGAAGAGTCCTATGATCAAATAAGAATATGCATGAGTAAAAGAAGACTTCCCTAAAACCTTGAATACTAATGCTTATTATATGTGTTTGAAATGATCATGACTATACATGATTAAGATTATTGTGTTTTGATGGTATTAAGATTATACTAATGAATGTGTGATTATATATGAGACCTTGAGGATAACACAATGATGATACTAATAAGCATGCATAGTGATGGATATAAGTTCAAGGACAGGTAATCTAGGAAGCAAAGATCAAGAGGGAGCACACTCTAGTTGTTCCTGCAAGGAAGCAAAGATCAAGAGGGAGCACACTCCAATTGTTCCTACAAGGAAGAAAAGATCAAGAAGGAGCACACTTCAGTAGTTTCTGCAAGGATGCAGATATTCAGAGGGATTTGACCACTTCTCACAATTCACATCAGAATGGAGTTGCAGAAAAGAAGCAAAGACTGAGAGGGAGTCAACCCAACAAACAAACAAAGATAAGTATTTGAATTATTAGTCCTTGCATATTTTATTGTTTAAATAATACTGTTCAATAATGTATATACTCATGTTCCTACAATTAGGTTGTGTATTATGCATATTAGAATAGTTGCATTGATGAACAGTATTTACTAATATACATGGGTAAGTGGCCTATGGCACTGTACAACATTCCATTGCTACTTATCTAGAATGAAACCTCTTTGCTGACATGTTGGGAGTTGTGCACACTCTTAACAATGTTCTGGTAGATATTGGAAGGCATCTAGAAAGTTACGTGATATGGATAAATGTTGTATTGAAGTATTGGCTAAGATAATTGCATGACTGTATGACATATTTCTTTATGTGTAAGAATTTGTTCTGAAAACTATGAGATGTTTTCTAATCATGCAATTTAACTTGTTGTGTAGGAAAGATCGTATACCATCACCTACAAAAGAAGGACTACAACATTTGTTCAGCAACAAAGTTATCTATTGAAAATATTGAAGATATTGAAGTTCCCAGGATCTGGGAAGAATGCCATGATCAAGGAGTACTAGTCGATCATGAAGATGTTTGGGATGCAGTCCCAAGACCTGAAGGGGAGTCTGTAGTGACTTCCAAGAGGATCTACAAGATTAAGCATGCTGCAGGTGGTATCATAGAGACTTTTGCTCCTGTAGCCAGATACACTTCCATTAGATCTGCACTTGCTCTGGCTGCAGTGATGAAATGGAAGATACACTAGATGGATTTCAAGACAACTTTCTTGAATGGTGTAGTTGAAGAAGAAGTGTATGTGTAGCAGCCACTTAGTTCTGAGACACATGACAGAGAGTCATATATGTGCAGAACTTGGTATGGTAGGATAGACAGCTTTCTATCCAGTTTGGGCTTTACCAAGAGTAAAGCGGATTCCAACCTTTACTACAAGGTTGAGGAAGGCAATCGAGTGATACTACTTTTGTATATGGATGACCTGTTTATTACAGGTGAAGATAGATTGATTGCCGACACGCAGCGGAAGCTTGCTGCCGAGTTCGATATGAAGGACTTAGGAATGATGCATTATTTCCTAGGGATGGAGGTGTGGCAGAGTGCAGATGGTATCTTCCTTGGACAAGGGAAGTATGCAGTAGAGATCCTGAAGAGGTTCGGGATGATGTACTGCAAGGCTATGGCCACACCTATGGCATCGAACCTGAAGCTTATGTGTGATGCTTCATCTGAGCCGGTTGATGTCACTATGTATCATCAGATGATTGGGTCCTTGATGTACCTGATGAACACTAGACCAGATATTTGCTTTGCGGTGAACACATTGAGCCAGTTCCTAACAGATCCGAGGAGTGTTCACTTGGATACTGTAAAGCATATTCTGAGGTACCTGAAGGGTAAAGTTGATTATGGTCTCAAGTATGATGCGAATCAAAAGTTTACCCTACAGGGTTATGTTGATTCAGATTGGGCAGGCAGTGCTACAGATAAGAAGAGCACATCTGGGTGCTGCTTCAGTATGGGATCAGGTGTGATCTCTTGATTTAGCAGGAAGCAGTCCTGCGTAGCACTGAGTATAGCCGAGGCAGAGTATGTTGCAGCCTGTTCGGCTAGTTGTGAGGCAGTATGGCTTCGGAAGCTACTGTCTGAGTTATTTGATCTCCCGTTGGATGCTACTGGTATCTTCTGTGATAACCAGAGTTGTGTGAAGCTGTCTGAGAACCCGGTGTTCCACGACAGGTCGAAACACATTGAGATCAAATATCACTATATCAGGGATATGGTGCAAAGAGGAGCAGTGAAGCTCCTGTATGTTGCGACTGATGAGCAGATTGCAGATGTATTGACGAAGCCACTAGCCAGAGTGAAGTTCGAGTACTTCAGAGAGAGGCTTGGTTTTCTTCAGATCGACGACACTTCAAGGAAGAAGTGATGGACACATTTGTTGAAGCCATTCCAAGCATGTTGGAAGGAGGATCCTTCACATGGGTGTGGATGTAAGCGCTGGATGATGAGCATCAGGACGATGCTCCAGTTACTGCTCTGTATATGCATCAGGATGATGCTGGATATGATCAGTTGGATTATTTATATGTATATGTATGTACGCATCATGTTGGATGCTGGATATGATCAGTTGGATCATTTATATGTATATGTATGTACGCATCATGTTGGATGCTGGATATGATCAGTTGGATCATTTATATGTATTTGTATATGCATCATGTTGGATGCTTGGACCATGTATCTATGTATGTATCAGGTGGATACATTGTATGATCAGGTGGATCATGTATGGTGATATGTATCAGGAGATACTTGGTATGCATCGGGTGGATGCATTGTATGATCAGGATGATCATGATGACGAGCTTTAGGATGTTGCTCCAAATGATATGTATCAGGACGGTACAGTGATGATGATCAGTATGATCATGAGCATCAGAATGATGCTTCGTACGATGATGATCAGTTAGATCATGAGTATCAGGTTGATACTTGGAGGTCAGAGATGATATGTGGCAGGTTGTGCAAATAGCATGTAATCAGTCCTCAGAAATCTGATAGGTTGAGCTGTGTGCTCGTAATCAGTCCTGGGATGAGGTATTGCTATGTAGTATGTAATTAGTCCTCAAAGATCCGATAGGTTGAGCTGTGTGCTCGTAATCAATCCTGGGATGAAGTATTACTATGGAGACATGTAATCAGTCCTGGAGATCCGATAGGTTGAGTTGTGTGCTCGTAATAAGTCCTGGGATGCTCTTTAGAGATCTTGTCGATCGTGCTGCGGCACATAAATGTTCCTGGAATGCTCTTTAAAGGTATTTTCTATTCACATGTAATTAGTCCTGGAGATCCGAGAGGTTGAGCTATGTGCTCGTAATAAGTCCTGGGATTCTCTTTAGAGATGTTGCCGGTCATGCTGCGGCACATAAATGTTTCTGGGATGCTCTTTAAAAGTATTGTGAAGGGGATGCATGTAATCAGTCCCGGGATATCTTGCCGATCGTGCTTAGGCACATAAATGTTCCTGGGATGCTCTTTTCAGGTATTGCATCAGCACATAAATTAGTCCTGAGAGACCACCTCTATCAGACCGTTCGCACAAATGATGAAGATTTGTAGGTGGTGGGCCTACATCCAGTATGAAAAAGGATTGGCTTTGTAGAACTTCCTATGATGAGTAGATTCAGAGATTGATTGAGATAGCAGCCGCAGTGACGATGACGATTATCCAGTGACGATGATCTAGAGAAGAAGACTTGTGCTAGAAGACCTGTGTCGAGAAATACCTTCCTAGTTAAGAGGGAGTGTTGATGTATATGTAACCTTGGAATGTATTTCATATATGTATATTGTACTCCTATAGAGATGGTATTATTCCTCTATACGGAAGTGTTTGTATTCCTATAGAGATGTTATTATTCCTCCATACGGAAGTGTCGTCATTTATATTGTAAGTGTCGTAACTTATACTTGATGGGTTATTAGACCACCTTGTTGGGGTCGGCCCTGTATAAGTCATGTGGGTCGAAGGGTTATTAGACCACCCTATTGGGAGTCGTCCATGTGGGTCAAAGGGTTATTAGACCACCCTATTGGGTGTCGGCCCAGTCAGCATTATGTTATGTGGTTAAGTTAAGGCCGACCTAGTAAAGGTTATTAGGCAAGTCAAGTCAAGTTTAAATAGAGTGCGGGAGGCACTCTATTTGATCATTCTATTCTCTCTCACACTCCCGGAAGAGTGGCGCACTTGTGGAGGAGGAGAAGCTGCTATTAGGAGATGTCTATCTCTTATGCTTGGGTTGTATCATTGCTCTATCTATCTCTGAGGAAGTTATTGGGGTTTTTCACCTTTATGGTTTTCCCCAAGTAAACTCTGTGTCTCTTGTGTGCTTGCATTATTGTGTCCATGATTGATATGCTGTACATATTGTTCTCTTAGTTAAGATCCTAGATCAGATTGAAGTAAATTCTGAAAAATTAACATATGAGTTATTGTTTAGGATCCCAAATTGGAATAGTTGGCACATGGATGAATACATTGGATTATGTAAGATCTTAGTTTTGTGATAATTACAAATTAACCAATAATTAGGTAAATTGAAAGAATTTTACTTCACAATTAATTAATTAATGCAACTTTTGTGTATTTGTAAGACTTATATGTTATAATTTACAACATGAAATAGTTGGCACTTGGAGGATTAAATTTGAATAAATAACTATTTTACTTCATCACCAATGAATGAATGCAATATTTCCCTATTGGTAGGATTGATGTGTTATACTTTAGAACATGTAATAGTTGGCACTTCAACCATCAAATTTGGGTAAATAACCGTTTTAGTTCACATTTAATTAATTAATGAAAATTTTGCTTATTTGTAGTATTTATGTGTTAGCATTTACAACATTTACAACATGATTTCAAATTGGAATGGTTGGTGGTTAGATATTAGTTTTGGGTGAATATATATTTTACTTCATATTTAATTAATTAATGCAACTTTGGCCTATTTGTAAGATATCCAAATTGGAATATTTGGTGCTTGAATGATTATAACCTTAAATATATTAGATTAAATGTATTTTTAAGTTGATAATATAACAATGAGTTAGATATTAGTTTTGTAATAATTGCATATTAATAAACTAGCATAGATCCATCTTAACGCTCTATCGAGCACGAGTTTAGGGAACAAATCCCTTGAGGTGTAAACTCCTTTTTAAAGTCATAACCTTCCTCAAAAGATTTGATCCCTATAGAGCCAGAGTTAAGATATATCTATGCTCATATTAATAAAGTAAAAACATCTACTTTGGTGTGCTCGTATTAATAAAGTAAAAACATCTACTTTGTTGTTGCCCATACTTATGTGTAGTGATCTCTTTGTGATTGTTAGATGTTATTGCTCTTTGCATTTGTGATTGTTAGATGTTATTGCTCTTTGCATTATTATTATGTATAGCTAAGTATTGATGCATATTTTCTAAATATTAAAGTAAAGTAAAGATGTTTTACGGTCATAATTAAGTGTGCCTATTGTTAAAAGAAGTTGGTTGTATTAAACTAGATTGCATATCTAATAAAGAATGAAGGTAAAAGGTAAAAGTGACAACATTGTGCAAAGGGTGAGACCATGCAAAAGTTGCATGCAAAGAGTAAACCAATAAGAATTAGATTGCTACCTCCGTTCAAAAACCCGGTCAAATGAGCCAGGCATACACCGACAGGCACATGGAATGAAAAATGGAGCAGTATACCTGTAAATGCACACCAGTTTCGCGACGAAAACTCCTACGCCCAGGAAAGAATGCCTTTCGGCATACGGTGCGTAATTTCCAGTGTGACGAACCATGACAAACCGCCTTCGGCGTAACCAGGGTAAGAAATTGCCTTTCTACTTCTCTCATAACATGAGAGACCGAATTGAAACTACGGTGCTGAGTTTCCAGCGTGACGAACAAATATGAACAACGGAAGTGAAGGTTCTCAGAAAGTGACATGAAGATTCCCAGAATGTGAAATGAAGATTCCCAGAATGTGAAATGACGATTCCCAGAAAGTGTATATTCAAAAACCCCCAGTGGCGCCATTGCCACATTGCAATTTTAAAAGCCTCCACAGTATGGACTCCTTGGCAGGTTGGGGATTCTCATCCTCCTCACAGCTTCGTTCTAGGGTGTTCTTTTGGTGTTACCGAGGGATTGCATATATCCTGTAAAGGGTTCAGTTAATTATTGGACCAATCATGGTTGATCCTGGTTTCATCCCTGGACTTATTGGTGTGGGCATACAGATGACAATCAACAAAATTCTTCGGCACATTAACATTGCCCTTCGCTACAGGAAAGAGCTGGCCGCTCTGAAAGATACATTAAGGAGAATTAAACCTTTTATCGAGCAGATCCGCCCGGCATTGAACGAGCACGAAGATGGGTCTTCAGCTGTTCACAATTGGTTTAAAGAGTTCGACACGCTTCTCAAAGAAGCATCAGCAATTGTGCAGCTGTGTATTCGAAAGAAGGCGTGGGGTGTTCCTTTTCGTTATCAAACCAGCACGAAGATCATCGAATTGACTCAAAAGATTGACAAACTTCTAACACAGTCTGGTTTGGTTATCACGGTCCAAATTCAAGAGCTAACTCGGAAGTTTAATGAAATCGAAGCTTTGGCTTCTTCAAGCAGTTCTGCAAGCACTTTCCAAGCCACTCATTCTCCAATTGCCACAATCAACAGCAAAAAGGTGCGCAATCACTTCACCACGGTTTATTACTTTGGGTCACTGTTTCGCAATGTCCAACTGTTGAAAGTCTGGAAATGCCCGCGAAAATTATTATATTATGGTTTGATAGAGTGAGTAGGGTATGAATGGACTGTAAATAGGGTAAACGATTATTTGTCAGAAATGGGTTCAGCTTTCCGAGCCAAGGAAACTTACTTTACCTTGGATCAGGGTGACACCGCGATAATCCACCTGCATTAGGTTGTTTACAAGAATTTGACATCGACATGGTCGCGTGGTAATCAAATGAAACTGCAAGTAAAATGCTAGAGACCTTATTAGCCAACAGAAAGACGTATTACTAGAGAATATGAATATATTATTAGATTTTCTAATGACAAAGCTCAACTCAACGACCTACTAGTGTCACCTGTGTTTTGAACATTATGGGACCTCTTTTGAAACCCCAATCGTTTTAAAAATTAGAGAAGCACATAAAAGACAGAGATTTTACAGAAACACATGTTGAACTTTATATTGACAGGGATACAAGTATTTTTAAAGAAAATAATCCTGTATTGCCCATTGAAGAGTTGTTGGAAAACTCCGGGCACTGACCCCTGGCCTTACAACACGGGTTGTGGATAAGACCAATAAGAAAAATAAGATTATATGAAATTAGTGTTTATCAGATCCATGTCATCTCGCTCATTAGGTGATCACTTTCCCTGCAATTTTTCAATCTCCATTGATAGTATTAATACATTACCTTTCACCATGAATGCCTTGTGTCTTTTTGTTATGTTTCATAATGAGAATGAAAACATCACTATATGATAATCCTTGTTTGTACCACAAGGGACTTTTCACGTTTCAATCTATATTGATAATATTAATAGATTACCTTTCACCATGAATGCCTTGTATCTTTTTGTTATGTTTCATGATAAGAATGAAAACATCACTATATGATGATCCTTGTTTGTGCCACAAAGGACTTTTCACTTAGGGGTTTGACTGGTTAGCCTATGTAGGTTTACATACCTTATCCACTTCCAGATTTGAACCTGTGACCTCCAAGGAAGAAACAATTGTTCTTAACCATTGTGCAAACTAAGCTCCACAGAGTTATAAATAAGACTGCAAACCCTGGCGCAACTCCAGAAGTCTATTAGAATCAAGGTAAAGTGTGACTATAACATTTGAGTCTTTGTCTCTACTTTTGAATTGGCTGGTTGCATTGAGTATTCATTGCATTGATTTGTCAAGATTAGTGCATCAGTCCTCCTCTAGTTTTCACAGTCCTAAGCCAGGGAGAACTTGGACTACTACTATGAAGCTCAGTTGAAGAGCCAAGGAGCTTTACTGGATGGCATATTTTCTCATGAGTGTCTTGGATATGGAGGCAATGCAGGGATTGTATCGAGCACCCTTGAATGTGAGCTCCAACTCATCACCACCTCATCTACCATATTTGAAATGAATCTTCATTGTGTTTCCTCTATGGAGATCTTGAATTTGGAAGATTACCCATATCATTGTAATGAACATAATATACATGTAAATATTAAATAATAATAATAATTTACTAATTAGTGAAGTGACATATCTTAATTAAAATGCATGACCTAATGAAGGGACATGACCTATCAACCATAGTGATCAATCAATGCGTATATAAGTATACCGTCACATGGCATTGTAATCATCATATTCTATAATCTATTCATTATTAAATATATTTTATATTTTACTTGTTTTATATGGATTTTTGTTTACTGTCCTTTTATTGGATATTCACTAGTAAAGGAACTTTGTTCGTTTTATTTGGTATCAGACCCTCATTTCTGATCCGGCCTTTGGCTACTCATCTTATCTGAGTTTCTATGATTTTCTAGGTCTTTCACCACAACAAGCCCTTGGCCCTTTACAATTCAAAAATTTCAGTGAAAAAAAAATCAGTTGGCTACAACTTCGAAGAAACATCTTTCTGCTATAAAATTCAAAAACATAATCGTTGCCTAAAGTGCGAAAGGAAGACATTGAAACCAGTTTTACACTTATCGGTGTTATATCGCCAATATCGCGAGTGATTCCCCGAGCCAATAATATTGGCACTAGTTATTGCGATATTTTATCTTTTGAAATTATTGTGATAAATTTGAATTACCATGCTAATTTCTATAATTATTGCGGTAATTTGGAAATTATTTGTTACAAAAATGATAAACAAGAAACCCTAGATAGGGTTACATCACTGAATCCATGAGAGCTCAGTATTATACAACACAATGAATGATGATATTATTATTAGACGGTACGCTACAACATTACAATAAGGGTCCTTGCTCTTATAAAGAGTCTTGGTGATCAAAACCCTAACTCTAATATGACTAAAACCCTAAGACGCCTAAAACCCTAACTTTTGACGTAAAATCACTAAGGTGACTTTATTACATTTGTAGCCTTATATCTTAACACCCCACCATAAGGCGTACAACGTTGAAATCAAATGCATATACTAAAAAACACATGAAGTGAAAACAAAACATTTGTTGGAAGCTTCTTCTTTGAACATAGTTCCTGGACTAGGATGAGCTCGATCAAGCTGCCTCATAACCTTGGAAGGGTGTGAATATTTTTTAACGACGAAAATAATGAAAATCTCATTCATACATTTCCTCAAACACTTGACAACACTGAGATTTTAGTCTTAATAAATGCTTTAATAACCAAATGAAAATAAGAACTAAAATACTTTAGTCAAGTAAATCAGTGATTGCCATTGCCATAGAAAATGTATCAAAGTCTTTCTATCAAAACAGAGTTACAGTGCAAAGCTTCATAGCTTGGGCGGAGCCTTCAGTCCTCTGACCATGAGAAAATGGGAGCAAATCCCATGCTTAAATAAATGAAGGAGGAGAGGGGGCATATTCACTCCAAGAGATGGCACATGAGCTAGATGAGGGAGTGAGCTTGAGATGAGGTGAGTGATTCTTGGGATATGTTTGATGTGATCTCAATGTGGAGGCGCCACATCTCATAAGAGAGATGCACCCTCACTCCAATCCCCACCAATCCATTCTTCATCCGCCACACAAATCACACGTGAGCACATATGAAGGGGCACATCTCTTAGAGTGGAGCGATTCGCTACCAATGAGATCTTTCTTAAATCACACACCTTATCCACTAAAAAGAGTCGTTTTGTCTTTAATGAAGGTCGGCCCTCATGTTGGATGAAAAGCCAACTCATTTGGCACATGCCAAATTCCTTATTTAATATATATATATATTTGATATTTTGGTGCAATTTGTCGCATAATTAGCATTAAAATGCTATTTTGTCAACCCGATAAGGAAAAATGCTCTGAATGATAATTTAATCATTCGAAACATAGGAATACTGGGTTCGAGGGTAAAGAGGGCACTCTAAGCGTGAAAACGAGCACCCTTGTGCAAAATTCCGTCTCCAGACCATACTTTTATTACATTTTGAAGTTTCCCATTTAAACCATTAAAAAATGGCCTAAGTTTATGGAAAAAAAATTATTTTTGCCAGAATTGACTCAAACTCCGAGGGGACCTAGTGCATGTCCATACAACTTATTATTGATGGCTAGCATGTGAAAAATACATAGACACAGACTTTAATAACCTCCCTAGGTTTGACCACCATGGTAAATACTCCAGCTTTGGAGGCGTGAGTGAAAAACTCAGGAATTATACGCCACTAAAGCGCAACGCATAATTCCTAAGGAAAAAACACTCTAGAGTATCCCCCTGGTAGCCAAACCTAAGGTAGGCCAAGTCTTTTACAAAATGACCATGCTTAGACAAACTTATTACAAGTCCCCCAAGGGGGTCTGGACATGCAGATTTTACAAAGGGCCAAAAATTTGGCCCGATGAACTTCTGAACATTGAACATGTTCATAACCCTGGCAGCTCGCAAGAAATCCTCCCAATGTACAAATTAGGAGGTAACAAGGTCAAAATTGAAACTTCACAAAATTAAGATTTGCTTCCACAGATAAGTGTGCCCTCCTAGAGTGAGCTCTAAAATGCTATTTTCTAGTCCAATCTATGGACAAAAGTGTCCAATCTTGGAATCCCTAGATTCCAGATTAAGGCATAAACAGTCACTAGCAATGGCTTCTATTCAGGAATGCTCTGATACCTTGTTGAATTTTTAACTTAGCAATATTATTTTCAAATCTTACTTCATCCCACAGATATTATTGCATTTAACTTCAAATTTGCAGCGGAAAACAAAAGGATCACTAAAAGAGAACCATGCACAGTAGACACAAAATTTTACCCTGGGAAACCCAAACTCGGGAGAAAACCCTACAACCTTTCTTAAGAAGAATATCTCCAAATAATAAGAGTACAACAACAACAATAGAACAACCCTAGTTCATAAGGGTTTTACAAACATCACTTGTTACCCTAGTCACAGAGAAGATGCACACTTGTTGGAGAGTATAGCGAATCCAAGAGAGATAAGAGTCTTCAAAATGCTTCTTCTTCAACCTTCACTTTGCCCCACTAGACTTGTGCATTCGAGAGAGAAAGATGTCTTCCACAAATTGGATGATTGAAATGAGGAATCACTCCTTTTATTTATATTCATCAAGTCACTTGATCTTCACTAGAGGGGTCGACTTCTCTTCTTGTTGGGGTCGACTTGCCTATTTGATCACTTAAATTGTTATTTATTTGTTGACCACTTTATTATAGGATTTTCCATCTTCTTAGGGAAGTTTGTCCATTGTGATGATGTTATACTTCTCCGTCACATGCACGTCTATTCATAGCATAGAGCCCTAATGTTGATTTGACCCACACTAAGAAGTCTTGGATACTTCTTTGTGATTATGTCAATTTCAACATTAGGCTAGACTTGTATATTTCATCAGGGGATGAAAGCCCCTAATAAAATAAACAAATAAAACACTCTAATATAGAATAGATCACCTCGTTACGGGATTAGGCAATGTGAGAGCACCCTCGGGACCATCTCCACTCCATATGACTGGGAGATTCACTACCCCTGTCCAAGCCATTCACCTCTAGAATGTGAACGTGTCATTCATTAATAGCCAATTTAGCATGGCCTCACTAACCAATTCAACATGGCTATCTGTGAGTGAATGTTTGCCCGATGCTGCACCTGGAGAAACATCAACATCTCGTAGAAAATATGAATTCGAATAATCAACCTTTCTTTATTAGCTGTTGGTGATTTGATTTTACATAGACGTATGTTGGATTTTGGTGCCTCAACTAACATTATGCCTTTAGCTGTGATGTACAAGTTAGGATTGAAGGTTTCAAGGCCTTATTGAAATATTTGTGCCATGGACTCCCGTGATATCAAATTTTCCAGACTAATCAAGGACGTTCAAGTAGGTCTTGTTGCACACCCTACTATTGCTTTACTTATGGATATCGTTGCCATTGATGTATCCAGAAGCATAGGGCATGCTATTATTCAACAAGTGGGCCCTCGACTTGGGTGGCAACATACAAATGGATCTATCATACGCTACTATCCCAACAATGGAAAAGACCTTTGTGGTACTACATAGAGAACCCATGAGAAAACATCATGTGGAAGACCTAGAAGATAAAAAAAATGAAATAATTTGCTTTCAAGACAATACTGGGTCCTACAACGTTTTTGCTACTAACGTTGTTCCTCAAAAGTATACATATAAGCTTTGGACAATAAACTTCGATGGGTCGAGACCCGATTAGTTAAAGAAAAGTTTGCTTGTAAAAATGAAAGATTGAGAAGATACAGGGATGCAGTGCGCTTGGCCATGGAAGATTTTGATGGATTATCCTTAGAAGTGATACCTCGAGCTTAGAATGAACAAGCTGATGCATAAGCAATCTTTGCCTCTACTCTTTATCCTTGTAAAGGCTCTCCAGAAAAGGGAAAAATGGAAGTAATTTTTAGGTCCTTTGTGCTTGATAACTTTGGCGATTGGCAGGTTTTTGTCAATGACAAGCAAATATACAGGCTCATGATCAATTTGGCAGATTTTTCAAGCCATAAGATTGATTGGAGAGAGGAAGGTTCACTAGACAAAGCAAGTGATAATCCCATCCTTGTTGAACGAACTTTGATGGAAACAGTCTTTGACAGGAATGACAAGTGCAAAGAGAAGAAAGAAGGAACGCCCTTGCCTGAAGATTACATAGAGGTTGATATTGGGTCTCCTGAGAACCCAATGCTCATAAAGGACATTATTGAACATGCTATACCATTGAAAAAGGATGCACGGTCCCATAGGCATAATTTTAACGAATGAGTCCAAAGTTGGCTTTGCTGGTCCAAAAAGAGTTGCAAGTGATGATTGAGGCTAAGATCATTGCTCCAATTAGATATTCAAGATGGATTTCAAATCCAGTGGTTACTCGAAAGAAAACCGACGAGATAAGGACTTGTGTGAACTTCAAAAATCCAAATACATTCTAGAAGAGAATCAAATGGTTGATTGAACTTGATGAAAGTCAAAGAAAGCATTGGATCACCTAGTACAACACCAAGAAAAGATGAAAATCTAGTTTGACAAGAAAGCATGCGAACAAAATTTCAAGAAAGGTGATCTCGTCCTCTTGTGGCACAAAAGGAAGGAAAATCTATGTAAGCACGGTAAGTCTAAAAGTATGTGGTTGGGTACTTATAAAATTGAAGATGTTGCAGGTACCATCTCCTTCTTCTTGAGTCATTTGAATGGAGATAAGTTGCCCTTACCCGTTAATGGGAAAGCATTAAAGATCTTTTACTCAGGTGATATTTGATGTCTTCGGGACATCCTTGTACTACATAGTATATTAGATGTTAGATTCATTTTGTGTGTCATTGATCTTTACTCCAGTATTGCATCTTGTTGTGTTGTTTTTATGCAGTTTGAGTTTTGATTTACCTTTGAGCAAGGCAAGATGGATGTGTCTGCCTTTGATGCATTTGACGTTCTGGTTGTTTGAAGTGTGTGTAGGTCTATAGGTACTAGAAGATTCAGGGGGTTCTCATGCACTCCCAAGAAGAGCACATATCCCGCAGTTGGAGCCAGATGTTACGCCTCAAATTCTCTGCAGCGCACCCTACTAGATGTGCCAAGGAGGGGGTACTTTTGCTATTGTAAAAGGCCAAGTTGGGGCTATTTTATGTAAAAGTGTTGGTCTATCGGTGTCCCAGACCCCTTGGTCAGTCATGGTAGGTTTTCTTGGTCCTCATTTCAAGGTGTACTAGTCTTGTGGCCCTGCTAACTACCCCTTGATGGGTGGTAACTCCTTCTCATGTCAGGCATTTTTGCTTTGGGTAGGTATTGGTGCATCTTGGGGTGACTCCATTAGGATACATGATTTGTGGAGCCCCTAGCCACACTTATGATTTTATGCTTTGTAAAGGTGGTTGCGCTTATAAAGGTTGTCATACCCGTCTTAGCACATCTCATTTGTGCCCACTTGGACCTCATTGTGTTGTATTACCCCTCCTCTTGGTCATCTAGGTCAAAGAAAATGAAGACGTCCACCTTAGAAGATCTCATTGAAGGCCGTACCTTGCAAAAAAGGAGGGCGTTGAGAGAAAAATGCATTGTTGGGGTTTGTTGGGGCATGACATCCTCCTTTTTGGCCCAACATTTCATCTTGGTTGAAGCCTCTTGTTTGTTTATCATTATTTTATGCCTTAGGGCTTAGTCCCCGACCATTTTGTTGGTGACGAGTCATAATTTAATTTGCAAGTCAATTTTGATAGGTCGACTAGAAATTAGAAAAGGAGGACGCTCCCTATAAATAGAGCGCTTCCCTCCTCATTTGTAACAATAATCAAGCCAAAACACGGGTTCATTATGACTTTTAGCTTCTTTCTCTTGGTATACATGAGCTCTTAAGTGTAGCACACTTCCTCTCTTGGCATGTTTCTCTTGGTTTGAAGGATGATTTGTGGATGTTCTAGGGTTTGCTAATCTTTCAAGGTTGATCCAATGAATGGTTGTGATAACTCTCGGTAATGAAAGGATTCTAGGGTTTCCTCTCTGCTCTTTTCCTTGTTCGATGTGGGGTAAGATTTTCTAATCTCTTGTCGAACATTGCTCTCGTGCATCTTAGCAAGATCAATAAGGGTTTTATTCTATATCTTGTTAACCTTGTTAGTGGAGACGTTCCTTTGAAAAAGCTCTCTTGTGGGTCTTGGAAATTCATATTTTGCCCTAATTAGGTCAATGATTACTCTAATCCGTAAGGTTGCTAATCTTTGCCCTAGTTCATAAATATTGAATGGCCAATTTGAGGAAGGGACATTGAACTTGATCTCTTGTTGCCCTAAGAATAAGATTAAGGTCTAATTCCCTCTCCTTGTTCACAATTTATAAAATCTCCATCTTTATTTGAAAAAATACAAAAAAATATTATATTCCAAAAAGCCCTAAAAATCAAATATAGAAAAGCCCTTCAAATCAAATATTAGGCAAATCCAAAATATATTGTGTTTGTGAAAAATCTAATCCGTCAAAATTGAAGCGTTGCCTTGATTTTGTGGCTGATTTCCAAGAGCGACATCTTCTTGTGGTTAGTTGGAGAGATCTCACGGTTTGTGCAAGTGTTGGTGTATTTTTCAGATCTGATTTTGACAGGTATGACCATACAAGCCAAGGACAAAGTCTACCATTGGCACTAGTCACTTGGAACTCCATATGGAGGCTGGATTTGATGTTCTTGTGATTTCTGGGGGCTAGTTAGGGCATAAACCAGGTCTGCAGTTCCAATTGCAGCCATCTTTTTGTTAGATTTATACAATTATAGCAGTATAATTTAATTGCAGAGAAACAATAGGATCACTAAAAGAATAACCAAGCATAGATACAATGAACACAAGAATTTTCTCCTGGGAAACCCAACAGGGAGAAAACCCAGCAACCTTCGTATAGAGATAATCAATCCCGAGAACATAGTATAGATACAAGAGAGAGAAATAGAAAATTTCTCTAAGTGAAAACCCCAAAAATCACTTCTCTAGCTGCAGATGCGAACTTGCTTGAGTTGAGTGAGTGACAAAATGAGGCACACGACCTCTCTATTTATACACATGAAAATTGACCTTTTTCCCTTACTGGGCCGACCTGAATTTCCCAAATTGGGCCGACTTGACTGGGGCAGTTTTGCCCATTGTTTGTGGCAGACTGCTCACTGTTTTGGGGCAGTTTACCCACTGGGCTGACCTGTCTAATTGACAGGGCCGAATTGTCTTGGGGGAAGATAAAATAACATTTAAAAATTCTTTTCTTTGTGTATTTTCACCCCAAGGTTTACATTGGTTCTTTCAAGGGTGTTACATGATCAGTTACATCAATATCTTCTCCCGTAGGAGGTACAACAATAATAGAATAACTTCCGAAGTTGCACTATTTCCAACACTTTGTTAGATTTTGAGCATTAATTCACAATACTCTAGGATCTTTACTGAGAGAATAACATGTACAGTATATCAATGCATATCAATCATAACAAGCATGTCAATCATCACAAGAAGCAAAAGCATGAGAGACAATAGACACAGAGTTTCCGTGGGGAAAACCCTAAGGTGAAAAACCCCACAACTTCCTCAGAGATAGATAGAGCAATAGCTCAACCAAAGTACAACCAAATACACAGAGATAGACTCCTCCTAGCAGCTGAACCTCCTCCTCACAAGAGTGCCACTTTCCGAGTGAAGGAAGAATGAGTTTCTGAATGATCCAAATAGAGATCTCCCGATCTCTATTTATACTTGTCCTGTTTGCCCAATAACCTTATGGGGCCGACTTGTCTAGCTAGGTACATCAACCATATATTACATAAATCAGGGCCGACCCCACACATGGTGGTCTAATACCCCATCGGCAAGTTAACACACTTGCGACACTTGTCAATACACATGACGACACTTCCGTATAGAGGAATGACACATCTCTATAGGAGTACAATAATATATAAATGAAATACATGGATGAAATACATTCCGAAGTTACATATACATCAACACTCCCTCTTAACTAGGAAGGTATTTCTCGACACAGATCTGCTAGCACAAGTCTTCTTCTTTGGATCATCGTCATCGATGCATCGTCTTCGAATCATCGTCATCGTCACTGCTGCTGCTATCTCAAACAATCTCTGAATCTACTCGTCATAGGAAGTTCTACAGAGCCAGTCCTTTTTCATATGAGCAAGTCTTCTATGCCAAAGTTCACTTGGCTCCATGGATTCATGCACCATGGCATGTTCAGGTTGTCCTTTTAGTTTATACAATCCTCCCTCTTGCTCTCCAATCACTACTGCATCATCTATGGTCTTTCCCTTTGGCCACATTAGAACTTGGCCATCCACAAATGCAACCCTCATACCTTTTGCATCCAATACGGATATGGAGAGTAGGTTCTTCTTGAGCCCAGGTACATACAAAACATCTTTCATCTTCAAAGACTTCCCAGAGTCTAGATTGTAGGAGGCCTCACCACTTCCTTTGATAGGGTATTGGTAGTCATCCCCAAGTTTCACCTTGTGGGGTGACTCATGTTCAGATAGATTAGCAAAGGTTTCTTTAAACCCAGTCATGTGTTTTGAAGCCCCACTGTCGATAAGCCAATCATTACAACCATGAGAGATAGTACCTGTGAGAGCAGAGATTAGAACATACTCTTCTTTGCTTGATGAGTCATCATCATTACTTTCTGCTCTAGCCTTCTTCTTGGGAGGTTCATCATCCTCGACAGCATGAGCATGGTACCTTCTTTTGCTGCCCTTCTTCTTCTTCTTGAAGTTGTTGTTGTCCTTCTTGTTTTTGGGACAATTTACGGCAATATGTCCCTTTTCATTACAGGTGAAGCATATTCTCCTTTCTTTATGGTGATGTGAAGATTTCTTGAAGTGAGATGGCTCTCTCTTGGACTTCCCTTTCTTGGTGTGAGCTGTGAGAGTTTGATCTTCATTCCCCATCTTTTCTTCTCGTGCCACAAGCCTTGCTTCTTCTTGTGAGCATTCTTCCCGTAGTCTGCTGAAGGATACCAACTTCTTTCTTGCACAGATTCCTTGAATAAAGGAGTCCCATGACCTGGGTAGGCCATTCAGAGTGGTCATGACAACTTCACTATTCTCCACCATTTCATCCACTGCTTCTAGTTGTTCCTTGATCTGAGAGACCCTAGAAAAATAAGATTGAATGGATTCTCCATTCTGAAGTTTTACCCCTTTCAATTGGTTCCGCAGAGTCATCTTCCGATTTATGTTTTTCCCTTCAAATAGCTTGGATAGTGAATCAAACATCTCTTTGGGTGTCTTCAGAGATGACACATGGGGGATGAGATGGTCCTTGATAGAATCAGCAATGATTCTCTTTGCCTTGACCAAGTTCTTCTTATGCAATATCTTAGCCTCTTCATCCTCTGGGATAGGGACCTCAGAGCTGATGTAGGAGTCCAATTCATTTTCTTCTAGGATTAACCCAATCCTATACTTCCAGGCTCAGAAGTTATCAGCCCCTTCAAGCTTATCCTCAAGCTTGGTGTGGTGAGACATCTTAAGGAGTACTTCAAATGGAAATAGAAGAGATTTAGGTCTTACCACTTATTTTGCTGAAAACTGGATCTGGTCCCGGATTAGGGTTTGTCGAAAAAAACCTAAAAATTCAAAATGTGAATTTCAACTTTTTGAAAGGGTAGAAAGATGCGCCTTGATGAGCTGATCAACCTGGTGTATTCAGAATTTGAGATCTGCAAAGCTTCACCCTTCAGAAACGCCTTTTAGTCTTCTCGGGTTCACTGGGAAGGACCCTGAATCAGGGTTTGAGTTTCCCGAAGATCTACCGAGCCAAAAATCTCGATCCAAAGCTCTAAACTTAGATTTTTGCAAGGAGCTTCCAGCTATGTCTTCAGATTCCAGAAATTCTTATTTTTGTGGAAACCCTAATTTTTAGGGCCAAATCTGAAAATGCTCAGAATTGAATTCTGATTGGACAGATAGATTCTCCTTGATGAGTAGAGTCAATCTACTATACTGATTTTCCAAAATCTGTGGAGAGAAACCCAATAAACAAGAAACCCTTGGTTTCCGTCACTGCACAATGTCTTCTTCTCAGGTTAGCTCCAATACCATGTTAGATTTTGAGCATTAATTCACAATACTCTAGGATCTTTACTGAGAGAATAACATGTACAGTATATCAATGCATATCAATCATAACAAGCATGTCAATCATCACAAGAAGCAAAAGTATGAGAGACAATAGACACAGAGTTTCCGTGGGGAAAACCCTAAGGTGAAAACCCCCACAACTTCCTGAGAGATAGATAGAGCAATAGCTCAACCAAAGTACAACCAAATACACAGAGATAGACTCCTCCTAGCAGCTGAACCTCCTCCTCACAAGTGCGCCACTTTCCGAGTGAAGGAAGAATGAGTTTCTGAGTGATCCAAATAGAGATCTCCCGATCTCTATTTATACTTGTCCTATTTGCCCAATAACCTTATGGGGCAGACTTGTCTAGCTAGGTACATCAACCATATATTACATAAATCAGGGCCGACCCCACACATGGTGGTCTAATAACCCATCGGCAAGTTAACACACTTGCGACACTTGTCAATACACATGACGACACTTCTGTATAGAGGAATGACACATCTCTATAGGAGTACAATAATATATAAATGAAATACATGGATGAAATACATTCCGAAGTTACATATACATCAACACACTCCCTCTCAACAAGGAAGGTATTCTTCGGACACGGTCATCATCAACATCACGATCAGCTGGATCTCATCTCTACATCACATCTGTCTCGATCATCTCTATACATACTGAAGGTGTTCAACACAGTCTCAGTCCATCTAGAAGTGTCATCATGCATCTGCTCCACACAGTCCATCGGTGGATCCATACATCAGCTCAACAACTCTACATAGTCCATCGAAGATTCCAACATGCATCATCTCAACCCAGTCCATCGGGGATCATGTATCAATACAATGTGCCTCAGCTCAATCCAGTCCAACAGGGAACATGCACAAGGACAACATGCCTCAGCTGAACCCAGTCCATCGGGGAACATGCACTAATACAATGTGCCTTAGCTCAACCCAGTCCATCGGGGAACATGCACAAGGACAACGTGCCTCAGCTCAACCCAGTTCATTGGGGAACATGCACCAACTCAACCAGTCCTTTGGTGAGTCCAAGAGTACTAGTGTGCACTAGTTTACGCCAGTGTGCACCAGCCTCTCCATCCCGTCTCAAGATGTCTGAGAGATCTTCTCACTCTTTTCAGAGTGATCTGGAGAATACACTAAATCTCTCCATCAAGTCCCATGATGTCCAAGAGATCTCCCCACTCTACAGAGTGTCCGATAGTGTGTACTGGCCTCTCCATCCCTTCTCAGGATGTCCAAGAGATCTCCTCACTCTATCCCAGAGTGATCCGGAGAATGCAGTGGCCTCTCCATCCTATCAAGATGTTCGAGAGATCTCCTCACTCTATCCCAGAGTGATCCAGAGAATGCAGTGGCCTCTCCATCCTATCAGGATGTCCGAGAGAACTCCTCACTCTTCGTAGAATTTGGTATCTGTATCATCTTTCCCTCTCAAGGAGGGACACGTTCTCTTCCACACCAAGACTTCCACGAAAGTATACAAACTTTATCTTGGGAAGAGGCTTGATAAGAACATCTGCAGTCTGGTCATCTGTTGGAACATACTATAGCTAGACCGCACCTTTCTGCACCATATCACGAATGTAGTGATACCGAATCTCTATATGCTTCGACTTGTTGTGGAATACGGGATTCACTGACATCTGCACATAGCTCTGGTTATCACAGTGAATCACAATTGGCTTTGGAATCTGGCCAAACAATCCCGCAAGGAGTTTTTGAAGCTACACAGCTTCCCAAGCTGCAGTGCTAGCAACCATGTACTTGGCCTTTGTAGTACTAAGTGCTATTGAGGTCTGATTCCTGCTGCACCAGGAAATCACTGCAGAATCCAGGCTGAAGCAACACCCAAGGCGCTCTTCTTATCTGCAGCACATCCGACCCAATCTGAATCTGAAAATCCTTGCAATATCAATTCACATTGTGAAGCATATCTCAGGCCATATCCCACAGTGCCACGCAAGTACCTCAACACATGTTTTGCAGCAGCCCAATGAATCTGTCTCGGCTCGCACATGAACTGGCTGAGAGCATTCACTGCAAAACATATATCTGGTTTGGTATTTGTCAGGTACATCAAAGATCCAATCAGCTGGTGATACATAGTGGGATCAATAAAATCTAAATCAGAAGCAAAGTCTCCCAACTTCTTCAGATTCGCATCCATCAGTGTGGCCATGGACTTACAGTCCAACATTCCGAATCTCTTCAGTATGTCAATGGTGTACTTTCCTTGACTCAGGAAAATCTCATTGTGCCTCTGCCATACTTATAATCCCAAGAAGTAATGCATCAATCCAAGATACTTCATTTCAAATTTAGAGGCAAGCTTCTTCTTACACCATACAATAAGTTTCTCATTCCTAGAGGGAAACAGATCATCAACATAGAGTACCAAAATTAGTGGCTCACCATAATCAACTCCCTTTGTGCTGGAGTGTCCTGCTCCCTATGCATCTGAGCATCCTGCTCCCTCTCTAGAGCTATCCACAGAGCATCCTGCTCCCTCTCACTTCGAGTGCCAATCTGAACACCAACTTTCATAGACTAGAAGAGCACAATTGCTTACTAAAATGTAAGTATCCATCCTGGTGACAACCAGATACATCAAGGATCCTCGTGTGTTTGCATGACTTCCATCTAACTGCTTTGTCTAGGAGTCATCCTTCTAGGCTGAGAGTCATGCTCCTAGAAGCTTCCTGCTTTTGATTAATCTAAACATCAATGGGATTCACGTGTCCATCACTTGTTCATCGGAACAAGTCTCATCATCCTTCTCTTGTAGGCCATATCATATGGTCTTTTCCCTACAAGTCAAATCCCGTCAGATGATTAGTGACATTGCATCATCAAATTTAACCAATTTCTATTTCAATCTAAGTTGCAGGAAATGTGCCCCCCCCACGTCTCTTGCCCGTTTCCATACGGAAACGTGGAAACTCGTACGGAACACCAAAGAAATGCGTTTCAAACTTAGGAAACAAGTTTCATCTGGAAGGAAATGGGTTTCCAAATTGATTTTTCCTCATGCTTCTTGTTTCCTACTTGGAAGCCCGTCAACGCTTGGTCAAAAGTTAATTTTTAAATTTTTATGAAGTTTAGAATATCTGCCTAAGGGTTTAAGTCATTTCCAGAAGCTTCTAGAGTTCGTCTAAGCATTATCCTCTTTCTTTCCTCACACGAGTTTTTGCTCAGTGACTGCCTCAGCGATTGGAGTGTGAGAGAGTGAGTTTGTATGTAGATTGGAGCAACGATTTGAGGACGGTGAGGATCAACAAGAAGAAGTGAGGAGTAGGGGGTTATTTTGCAGATTCAACGAGCAACAAGGAAGATTTCTTTTTTATTGAGTAGAGACAACAGTATTCCGTTTTTTTTTGGAGTAGCTACAACTTTGTTTTGGTCCCTTTTTCAGTGTTTTGGAGCAGCTTCACCTACAGGAAACACTTTGTGGTGAGAAGCATGCTCTATTCAACTTATTTGGTATTGATTTTTTTTTCTTTTTATCCTGGATTATGCTTCCAATACCCATTTTTTTATGGCTGATTTTTTTATTTATTTTTTTGCAGCAGCAATGGCTTCCAACCAAGCTCCTGGTTCAGCCCCTAAGCTGAACAAGAGGAATGAATACTATCCTCTTTGGGCTCATGTTCAAAAGATTTCAAGATGTGGAGGTGGTGGCTCATGGGAGTGGCGACGTACTTGTTATCACACAACTTGTAGTTGTCCCTAATGGTATCCCATCCGGGATGGTAGAGGAGATGGACAACTAAAGAGGTGACCTAAGAGATGCCACGGTTCCTAATGCAAGCTGGGAGTCACGACAACCGAGGCACTCTTCGCTTTAGATCTAGACAAGACAAGATCAAGGGGGAGACCCTATAGCCAATCGACAGAAGATTAGCCAAAACAATGGTTCCTAGGGGGATGTGAAAGTTGAGTTACAGAAACCAATGCAAGCTTAGGTGGACCCAAGAGTTTAAGATGTGGTTGAAGAGGCTTAAGAAGTGACAAGTATTTCAACTAATGAATGAGTTAGGCCACCTAGGGAGATCAAAGGGATAGATCTAGTACCATGAAATACACAAGTGGGGCCCACTTCCTTAAAGTATGCAAATGACCCAAATGGGCCCCACAAGGTGAAGTTAGGGATGAAATGGCACTAAGTGGTGTTTGATGATGTGGATCTATGCATCCAAGTTGAATTAGGCAACACCCACATATGGGATCTAGCAATGACACAATCCCCAAGGAGTGCGAATTGACCCAAGGAGACTAGTGCCTTTAGATGGAGGGGCAAATGGAGTCCAAAGTATGCCAAAATGTAGATCGGGGTAGTTAGGGCAATTATCAAGGTGGTTTCTTAGTGGCATGCTCCAAGGTAGACTAGATCTCCATAGATCGAAGGTTGAAAATGCATCACTCAATGACCCAAGTGGGGCACAACCCTCAAAATGAGGAATGGGGCCCACAAGGCAAAAATCAAAGAAGTGAAGCACTAGGGGTAGGTTATCAAGTGAGAGGAGTTCAAATCAAGTGGGATCTCACCTACCCATGTCTTGGAACTAGCAAAACTCACCCAACCAAGGAGTGCGACCTCACCCAAGGAAGGCTAAGTGCCTTGAAAAATGTGTCAAATGAAGGCCAATCCACACCAAACTATAGATCCGAATTGCCGTGGATACTATAGAGGTGGGTTTTCAATATTTTTCCCAAAGACAAGCTAGATCCAAGTAGATCTAAGAAAAAGTGAAAAATGAGGGTTTTAATCAATGAGGGTTTTTAGATCTAAGAGAATAAATGGATAAGATAGAAGAATTTCATACCTCTTGGAACATACCTGGAAGATGAAGATGGAAGAGGCTTGTGACGAGGATTACTTCCCACAAAGATCAAATGCCAAACTTGGATGAGCCCTTCTTGCCAATATTTTGCCTCCTTCAACCAAATCGATTTCCCTATTCCTGTCAATCAAGGACACAAAGATCAATCAATCAATCAAGAATGGAAAGAGATGCAAACAAAGAGATTATAACATGAATTGTTGTTACAAAGTCAAAACAACTCCCTGTCAACCAAAACGTCCCTTTGAAGCTTGAAGGGTAGGCCTCCCCACCAATTCACACTTCTCCAAAACGTCTTCTTTGCCTACAAAACAATGTTAGTTGAAGATAAAATCAAGATGGCCACCAATGTCTGTCAGTGCAGAGGAAGAAGCATTTACAATCACCACAAGCATTCCAACTCCAAGATCCAAGATGCCCAAAAAGTATTTTTATTCCAATAGCCAAGAGCCAAAAATCTCTAGATGAATTTTACAATGAGGGGGTCTCCTCCTTATATAGGATAATAAAGACCAAAACCCTAGATATCAAAACCACTTTATGAAATGAGTGGTTGAGATTAAAAGATCTCACAACATAATCAATGGCTAAGATGAGCCAACATAAAATATCACATGGATCACTAAAAATAAAGGTCATGTCATAGCTAGAGATGACTAAGTGAGGGTGATGTCATCCTCTAGAGGGGGCTAAAACACATGGGCCCACCTCATACAACATGGACATGACTCATAAAACTCATGGTGGGGCTAGGAGGCATCAATCCTTGCTAGCCCATCCCCATGGCACAATAATATACAATAATATGTCCAAAATAATACAAATGATCAACTCTTGTCCTCAAAATCTGTGAGAGACATGCAGTAAAAGGCCTCCTATGGCCTCTGTGGACCCCACTGACTGATGAAAATTGTCTGGAAGATGGGGGGTTCACCCTAGAAGACCTCTGTGAAGACCAAGTGCCAAAACCTTTCCTCAATTGCCCAAATCGAATTCCTCAGTGACCCTTTAATTCCATTTTTAATCTGCCTTGGTAACTGTGAAGCTGCTGAAACTGCCACCTAGGCTGCTTGCGCTGTCAAACTGAGCCCACCAGGCTCTCCAGAAGGGGGGTATAATGGTAAGATCAAGTGGATGGACCACCCCCTCCTCATACAGCGCCCTACGTGAACTGGCCTCTCATGGCCCCTGCTGGACAGGCTGGGAAAACAGCCCCAAATCTGGTCAACAAGTGGAAAACTGCATCTATCACTGTCAGAAGTGCCCGAAATTGAATGATAAGTGTCTCATTGGATCCAGAAGACCCAAATCTACTAAGAATGTGTACTCATACACCATGGGTTGACTTGAGGGGTCAACAATAAGGTCCACCATATCCGGATAGTGCATAATCTGATGATCTGGAATAATAATAAAACCTGCTGAACTGCATCAATCACCATCTGAATCTTATGTCCACCATATGGTATCATCAACAAGAATATGTGGGACCATCAATCATCATCAATAAGCATATATGGCCTACATCATCACGGATCCCAAGAATGACCATAATCAATATACAACCAAGGATAAATCATATCAATAGACTAAGACATGTTCCTCTAAATATACTCATAGCTTAACTTAAAGTATGAACATCATTTAGTGGCATTTATCTTGTTTGCATATTCCATTGTTATTTATATTTACTTGCACAATAGCTTAAGTGACAGACTCACCCATTGAACATGGTCTAACTGCTAGCTAAGGATGAAGGCTAGGAACAAGGCTGGACAAAGGGGATGACTTACCTAAACTTAACAAAAAGACACTTTGGACTGGGAGAGGGGGAAGCTACACTATGTGCCGGACAAATAACATGGGGAAGGGCTGTGCCCCACAAATGGGTAAGTTGTTTAGAGAGTGCTTATTCAACTTAGGCATCATGTCTACATAAAGTTGACCCAAGTTCACTAGGATCATTCAATTTCATTTCATGGCCTTTTTGGCCTACATAACCCTTCGGATTTCAAATGTGCTAAGAAGCACAACTAATTGCAGCTTGCATCTAGGGCATGTTTATACATATATATAAGGTCAACAATAATATATATAACTTTTGAGTAACATTTGCTTTTTGGACCTTTTTATACTCTTCGAGGAGTATTTTAGCAGTTCGTCGCTCTTGCCCTTTACTTACGTGTGTTTAAAAACACATTCTAGAGTTTACAATTTCCATGGGCGAATTTATAAAGATTTCCAATAGGTAGTACATGAGCTTTCAGTTTTAGCCAACAACATCTCAAGTGACTAGGGGGACTTCAACCAGTGCCAAACATCGGGACAACCGACCATAATGATTTAGGCCTACAATCCAACTTACCAAAGGCAAGTTCTATTACCAACTCAGAGCCGAGACACTAAACAAACATGGATGCGGTCCAACACAGAGGTAGTAAATGGGGAAGTCCTCAGTATCAAAAAGTCAAGAAAGACAAATCAAAGGTAAAAGCCAAATCGGGAAGGTCATGGATGGATGGAGTCAAGTGAAAGTGGTGCCTAGGATAGCAAACAAGAATGTCTAGGAAAACCATATCCATGCAGGGGGTATTAAACCGATGAGTTTTGTCAAACAACCTAAATGTGCAAGTAAAATGTCCATTTTACAATTTATAACATTATAAAGATAGTTCATGTCATTTCAAATATTTTGCCACATCATGAATCATATACCAAGCTAATGCTATGAAGATGACTAAAGCAACAAGATAATAATCCATAATCAATGATCAGAAATCCATAGGTCATATCTCATCATAATAATAATCATCATAAACCATTTGAAACAATGCTGCAATAACATCTCTAGGCACTGAACTGAAACTGTATAGAATAAAGGGTTACATCGCTCATCATATTTGAACTCTCAAAGCTCAGCCTTGGCACAAGGTCTAACAAAAATCTGATATACAATACTGCTATGATCATGAGTGATCTCAAAATATAAGCTCATCATAGCCAAGCTCTGAATAATCCAAGCTCTTAAATGTGCAGATATCTGCTAAGCAAGAATAGTAGCCCTGCTACTATGGTGTGATAACAGTACTCTCTGCAAATCTCAGTATAAGGGATCCTACCCAAGAGTCAGGTCACATTTCTTGCATGAAACATGGAAGGGTGTTGAAGGTTGCCCAAAAACAAGTGACCTAAGTGAGAGGAGGAAGTATGAATTTGAGCAAGATGAGGTTGACATGCTTAAAAGAAGACATGACCAGCTTGCTAATGCTTCCATTCAACCTCCAAACTGTTGGATTTTGTGCAACTTCGGAAGATATTATTATTGTATTTTATTGTACTTGATTGTACCTCCTAAGGGAGTTGAACTTGATGTAATTAATTATGTAAACCCTTGAAAGAATCAATGTAAACCTTGGGATGAAAAGCAAGCAAAAGAAAAAAAAATTAAAAAAAAATTATTTATTGCTCCCTAAGAGAAGTCGGTCCAGTTAGGTAAACAGGCCAGTTGGCACTTGTATAAAGAGAGGTAAAGTTCACCTCATTATTCACTCATCCACTTCACACAAGTTCGCATCACTTGGAGAGAGAAGTTCGCATCTGCAGAAGGAGAAGACTATTTCTAGGGTTTCTACTTGGAAAGTATTTCCATCTTTTCTCTTTTATCATTGTACTCTGCTCTCAGAATTATTATCTCTATAAAGGTTGCTGGGTTTTCTTCCATTTGGGTTTCCCAGGATAAACTCTTGTGTTATTGTTTTGTGCTTTGTCTTTCTTCTAGTGATCCTATTGAATTAATGCAAAGTAAATTATTATGCTATGAATGTATGCAAAAAATAACATGGTATCAGAGTGGTACTAGAAGAAGCCATTGTCGGAACCCTGCAGGAACTAGGGTTTCATCTTTCGAAGTCTTCACTCAACTTTTTGGAAGAAAAAGAGCAGTGGGAATTTCGCTCCAAGGAGGGCACATCTTTTGGTGAAGACAATTCAATTCTGAGATTTTTCAATTTTTGACCTAATTCTGCAGTTGCAACAGAAATTAGGGTTTCAGTTTTTAACCCATTTTCTCCACAGTTTTGGCTCGGTTCTACCTCTACTCAACTCGCCTTGCTAGGGCGCATCTATTTGTGGAGTCAGTTTTCCAAAATTCCAACTTTCATTTTTGACCTAGCTCCTGCCAGGGTTTCCGATCCAGATCTGCAAACACGATGATTGAATAAAGGTTGAAGGTCGGCTGGAAGGGGCTTCCAACTTTATCTCTTGGAAGTCTAGGGTTCTTCTTCTACTAGAAGAAAATGATCTCTTGCAGTTTGTCAATGAGAAGGTTCAAGAACTAGAAGCTGAAGAATACAAATCTTGCTGGAGAAAGAATGATGCTAGAGCAAGAAGAATTTTGGTGGATTGAGTTAGAGACCACTTGGTTCCTCAAATCTCAAGTAAGAAGACTGCCAGGAAGATGCTCAAAACCATAAAGAAGCTGTTTGAACATAGTAACATCAATGTATACATTACATTGAGAAATCATCTATCAAATATGAAGATGTACAAGTCAGAATCTATTGCCTCATATTTCATGAGGATCACAGAACTAAGGGACAAGCTCAGTACCAATGGAGATCCCATTGATGATAAGGAGCTTGTCATCACTACTCGAAATGGTCTCCCACCATCTTGGGAGTCCTTCATCCAAAGTATAAGCGGTAGATCCAAGCTACCCAAATTTGACAAGCTATGGGCAGATTGCACTCAGGAAGAGACAAGAATAGCAGCAAGACAAAGACTTCATGGCACTCAACCTGAGGAGAATCAAGCATTCGTATCCCATGCCAAGAAAGGCAAGGGAAAAGGAAGAAAGTTTCACAAACACAAGCACCAAGGTAGGAGATCAAGTCCACCCCCAGATCAGAAGAAGAAGAAGGACTTATCTCAGATACAATGCTATAGGTGCAGGGCATATGGTCACTATGTCAGTAATTGTTGAAGCTCAAACAAAAGGAAGCATGAAGCCTCAACTACTGATGTAGAAGAAGACCATCATCAAAAGAAGCAAAGGAATGAAGATCGTAGAGAATTCCTCTTCATATAAGCTTTATCAGGTATTATTCCCACCACTAGTGATACTTGGCTCATAGATAGTGGTGCTTCTAGACACATGACAGGTTATAAAGAAAATATTTCAGAATTAGTTGAGAAAGATTCTCATCTCCATGTACTTGGAGATGATGCTAAATACACTGTGAAGGGATCTGGGGCCACCTCCCTTAAGCTAGAATCAAGTGATACACTACGCTTGAGTGATGTGCTCTATGTACCTGGTATGAAAAGAAACCTTGTCTCCATCTCAGCCTTGGAGGACAAGGGATATAAAGTAGCATTCTCAGGAGGGGAAGTACTTGCTTGGCACAAGAACTCAAGCATGAATACAACCAAGGTTATTGGTGTAAGAGAGGAGAGCTTTTACCGTCTAAACACTCCACTAGTCCAAGCCCTAGTCCATGATTCTACAAGTATGGGCGAACTATGGCACAAAAGACTAGCTCATCTAAATTATCGAGCTCTCCCAACATTGAAGAATTTAGTGATAGGTTTACCAGTGCTTCAGGTAGACCATGATGGAACATGTAGAGGATGTGCACTTGGCAAGAATGCCAAGAGATCTTTTCCAGATAGTGAGAGTAAATCTAAAGGAATTTTGGATCTAGTACACTTTGACTTGTGCGGACCCATGACAGTTGCTTCATTGGGCAGATAACATTACTACATAACATTCATTGATGACTACTCACAAAAGACTTGGATATACTTTCTCAAGTCGAAGGAATCCAAGGAAGTACTCAACAAATTCAAAGAATTAAAAGCACAAGTTGAGAATTTGCCAGGAAAGAGGATCAAGGTCCTGAGATTAGATAATGGTGGTGTTATCACACCATAGTAGTTGGGATACTATTTTTGTTGAGCAGATATCTGCACTTTCCAGAGCTTTGCTTTTACAGAGATCAGTTATGATGAGCAGAGTTATTTGAGATCACTCACAGATCAGAACAGTATATATCAAACATTGAGTAGACCTTGTGCCAAGGATGAGCCTTGAGAGCTTAGATTTGATGACTGATGTGACCTTTTGTTCCATACAGTTTCAGTTCAGTGTATAGAGTTCCGGATGTTGTTATTGCAGCAATGTCTCAGTTATTCATGGATGGTGATTATTTACATGATATGATGTGACCTATGGACTTGTGATTATTATCATGGATTATTATCTTGTTGTTTTAGTCATCTTCATAGCATTGACTTGGTATGTGACTCATGATGTGGCAATACTATCTAAATAATAAAATGAAATATCTTGGATGATCTTATAAAATATAAAACTGGATGTATTACTTGCACCTTGAGGTTTTCTGACAATACTCATTGGTTTTATTACCCTCTTGTGAGCATGGACATGGTCTTTCATGACATTTTGTTTGCTAGCTTAGGCACCACATCCACTTGACTCCATCCCTCCATGACCTTCCTTATTTGGCTTTCACCTTGACTTGCCTTCTTGACTACTTGATATGGAGGACTTCCCCATTTCTACCTTTATGTGGGACCGCATCCACGTTTGTTTTGTGTCTTGGCTCTGAGTTGGTGACAGAACTTTCCTTTGGTGAGTTGGATTTTATGCCTAGATCACTCTAGTCGGTTGCCCCGATGTTTGGCTTAGCGCGGAATTCCCTCTAGTCACATGAGATGTTGGCTAAAACTGAAAGCACATGTACTACCTATATTGGAAATCTATTATGAAACCCGTGAACTTAAAATTCTAGAATGTGTTTTTCAACACACGTGAATAAAGGCTAAAGCAATGAACTGCTAAAATACCCCACGAAGGGTATAGATAAGATAAGATAATTATATTAATGTCCAACTAATGACCACAAAGTAGGTCAAAGGGACTACTGATTACAATGATGTCCGTACAAAGCGGGAGAACCAAACGGTCTCCTATAAAAAGATACAATGCATGAAGAAAGAAAGAAAAGAGTGAACAAAAGTGAAATGGGCTAAAGTATGAGAGAGCTTTGACTGCCGACGTGAATCCAGAAAACCCGCACTGGGGTGGAGATGTCCTAGCGGAAAAGATCCAGGAGCGAAAAGGTCTGAGGATCCGACCCATCTCTCCTAACATCCAAGGCTGAAAGAAGAGGACTGAAGAAAACTCAACAAAGTTTGTTGTCCTGATGAAGGGCTAATAGAGAGTGCGGACTGCCCATAAACTCGTTGCCTGGGTGGGTTCGTACGTTGCTGAGGTCTGGAGGACCTAGTCCGTCACTCATGACGGAGTCTGTGATGAATCTGCTGTTGAGATCTCGTGGGTCGGGGTGAGGTCCCACGGGTCCTCACTGATCTAGAGCCTGGATATGTACTGATATCGGTCGGTCTCTTGGTGCTCCTGTTTGAAGGTAATACTCTGAAAAATGACGTGATCTTCTGCGTGGGGTCCGGTCTAATGGGAGGCTAAAGAATATCCGCTCGGAATCTGAGAGCCTCTTGCATGTAGAGAGCCAAGCATCTTTGATCGGGGTACCTGAAAAACTCGGCAAGAGTCTGAGAGTCTCTAAATAAACAATGGAACCGTCCTCTGATCTCGTAGTAACTGGGGCATCTAAAAATGAAGTGCGCCTCGGTCTCCACTTCCTGTAGGTGACAAACTTGACAGATTCTATTAGGTCTATCCATATGGTGGTCCATTTCTACCCGAAGTCTATGAGAACCGACTCTGAACTGGCCTAGAGGGATGCGAAGAGCATGCATCCAGTGACGAAACGTATACTGGGGTCGGACAATGAGCCCATCTCTTAGCTCCAGGAAGTGCTCTGCGTAAAAGGCCATCTTTGGGCGTAACCCTCTCGGAGGATTAACCCAGGTGACTTGGACGAACTGCCTGTATATGTCTTCCCGGATAATCTTGTTCAATTTCTGTCTAGTGGGTAAAAGGTGTTTGGGAGCATCCAATGAATATCGGAAAGGGGGGAGACGATCCACCTGAATACCCACTGCTTCCAGGAGATTTGATACCCCTATAAACCAACATCGGGCTCGACCCGAATGGGTAGAACGAGCAATAGCCTCGGAAGAGCAGAATGCTAGGTAAGGGTACCGGTCTCTACCCTCCACTGAGTCTGCAAAACCCCGGACACGATGCAAGAATGAGATCAAACTGAAAAACGTCTCGAGCCTGAAGGGATGAGCTCCGAACTTGGCAAGGATGATGTGCTGGGGTACAGTCTACTTACATCTAATAATGCGACGAAGAAGAAGGGTCTGGACTCTCTCAACTGAGGCCCAGTCTGACTCAAGTAAAGATGGCCCCCATATCTCCGAGCCATATAAAACAGTGGGACAGATCAAGGTGTCCATGACGCTCATCTTGGACGAGATGTCCTGGAAGTGATGTCGAAAGCACCGTCTCTTGAGAAGGGCTAATGGTCCATAACCTTTGTTGATCCGAGGCTGAAGAGCAGGTCGCAAACTGAAGTGAGGGCCTGAGAATTGCACCCCCAAGTAAGTATAGGTGCTGGTGATCTCAATCTCCTTTCCTTTGAATAGGAAGTGAAGGTTCGAAGTTTTATTCACTCCATTGAAGATCATAACCTTGGTTTTACCCAAGTTGACTGTCAACTGTCGAAGATCGCAAAACAGAGCTAAGGCATCCAGTTGCCTCTGTAATCCTTTCGGGGATGAGGAGAGGAGGACCACATCGTCAGCAAAGAGTAGAATAGATATCAAAACTTGGTGAAGAAGACAACCATCTGTGTCCTAGATATGTTTGTGTAGAAATGCCTCCAACTCATCAATGTAAATCCCAAACAGGGTGGGAGATAGTGGACATCCCTGTTTGACTCCAATAGTACTCCGAATGAAATCAAACATCCCATGGGTTGTGCAAAGACGACCGAGAACAGACTCATATAGGCACATAATAGCTGTCAACAGTGTTGCAGAGATGCTAATATCTCCGAGTCTCTGGAATAGGGCTTCCCTAGGAACAGAGTCAAAAGCTTTCCGAAAATCTACAAAGCAACAATAGACTTTCGAAGAGCGGTGTCGGGCTTCCTCAATCACGGCGCGCAGAGTGAAGATGTGGTCAATGGTTTGGTGAGTCGGTCGGAAACCTGCCTGCCCCCTAGCCCTGAGGTGTCTCTGCTCAAGGTCACTGGAGAGCTTCATATGGAGAACGGTAGCGTACAACTTCGAGAACGTGTGGCCCACCATGATCGTTCTGTAGTTATTGGGATCTGAACTGGGACCTGCTTTATGAATCGGATGGATGATGTGATGTGACCATGCTGGTGGGAAACCCTCCCGGACTACGTGGTTAAAGAGATCAGGCAGGTATCCGACCAAAGCATGAAAACCGTGCTTAAAGAACTCTGCTTGGTATCCTTCCTCATCTGTTGCTTTGCTGCTGTTCATCACCCAAATGGCCTCTCTAATATCCCTGGTTGAGAATAAGCAACATGAGGGGGGTGGAGAGGTAACCTGAATTTGGGCTTGTCCGGGAATATCATAAAGATTGGAAGTGTGGGAAAACATGAGTATAGGATGAAGGTCAGATGGGAGAGGGGAGCGTCGAGGAAGGATGGTACTCCAGAAATGTTTAGGGGAATAAGTAAAGAGAGCGGACAGTTCTCGTCTTTTCTGAGAGACAAATAGTTGTTTCTTGCGACGAAAGAGGCGACGATAAGAAGCTTTGAGGTCCAAAAAGCAATGGTTAAATAAATGCTATATCTAAATATTGCTGACCTCATGATTGTAAATATGCCCCGGATGCAAGTTGCGATTAGTTGTGCTTCTTAGCGCATGTGAAATCCCAAAGGGGTCATATAGGCCAAAAAGGCCATGGAAATGAAATGAATGATCCTAATGAACCTGGATCAACTTGATGTAGACATGATGCCTAAGTTGAATAAGCTCTCTCTAAAAAACTTATCCATTTGTGAGGCACTGCCATTCCCTTTGTTATTTTGTCCAGCACAGAGTGTAGCTTCCCCTTTCCCCGTCCAAAGTGTCACTAGTTGAAGTTGAGCAAGTCATCCCTTTTGCCTAGCCTTCTTCTTAGCCTTGACCCTTTGCTAGCAGTTAGGCCATGTCCATTGGATGAGTATGTCTTTAAAGCTTTTGTGCAAGTAAAATATAAACAATGATGAAATATATATGTATTAAATGCCACTGAATGATGTTTATACTTTAAGTTAAGTTGTGAATATGATTAGAGGAACATGTCTTGATCTTATGTTATAATCTAGTCTTTGGTTGCACTTTGACCTAGTCAAACAGAGTTTGACCATGGTCATTCTTGGGATCCGTGATGAGGTGGACCACTTGTGCTTATTGATGTTGATCTATGGTCCCACATACACCTATTGATGATTCCATATGTTGGATATATGCTTCAGATGATTATTGATGCAGTTGGTCAGTTTTATTATTATTTCCAGATCATCATATTTTACACTATCCGGGTATGGTGGACCCTACAGATGACCCCACACGTCATCCCATGGTGTATGAGTACTCATTTCTAGTGGATTTGGGTCTTTTGGATCCATTGAGACACTTATCTTTCAGTTCTGGGCATTCCTGGGCATGATAGCAGCAGTTATCCACCTGTTGACCAGTTTGGGCATGCTGATCCAGCCTGTCCAGCAGAGGCCTTGGAGGTCAGTCGTTTCCTAGGGCGCTACAGAGGAAGGGGGTGGTCTGGCCACTTGTTTTTACCATTATACTCCCCTTTCAGACAGCCTGGTACACTCAGTTTGACAGCGCAGGCACCTTGGATGGTAGTTTGGGGCACTTCAGGGTTTTCAGGAGGATTAAAAAATGGAATAAGAGGGTCATTGAGGAATTCGATTTTAGCAATTGAGGCAAGTTTTTGGCACTTGGTCTGCTATGAGGTTATCTATGGTGAACCCCCCATCTTCCAGATCAGTTGGCATTAGTCAGTGGGGTCCATAGTGGTTACAAGAGGTCTTTTTCTGCATGTCTCTCTCAGATTTTGGAGACAGGATTTGATCATTTGTATATTTGACATGTCATAGACTCATTATTTTATATTATTGTGCCATGGGGACATGCTAGTGAAGGGAATTAATACCTCCTAGCCCCACCATGAGCTCCTAGTGACTTGTCTTGATCTTATATTGTGGCACATGTGTTTCTAGCCACCCTTCATGTATGACGTCACCCTCATTGAGTCACTTTTAGCTATGACCTCATCACTTAGTGAATGATCCATGTGATATTATGTATTGGCTCATCTTAGTCGTTGATTAGATTTTTATATCTTTTGATCTCAACCACTAGTTTTAAAAAGTGTTTTTGTGGTTTAGGGTTTTGGTCTTTATTATCCTATAAAAAGAGGAGACCCCCCTATTGTAAAAGCACCTTTGGGCTCTGGAAAACTTGGAATAAAAATACTATTTTGGAGATCTACTTCTTGGCTTTGATTGGGTTGCTCTTGTATATGATTATGCATCTCTTCTTTTAGACATCCTTGCTTGTAACAGGTGAAATCGACTTCTACAGAGGTAGGCCGAATTGCTTTGGAGCTAGAGTGCGACTTGCTTGATGGGAAGATTGTAGGGGTTGCTCACATCCCCCATGGGCAAGACGTCTTCATCTTGAGGGAGTTTTTCAATTGTGCTTTGTCCATTGATTGCTTCTTTGACATGACATGCTTAGATCTCATTTGATTTGTGGATCAAATCTAACATCTTGTAGTTTGATTTACAGGTTGCATGGGACATCTCTCTTCCTAGGGCTTGGACGATTTCGGTTGAAGACACTTGGATCAAGCTTGGAATTGTAACTAAGGGCAAGAATCATCCATATGCAAAGTAGCAGCAAGCTTTTGAGGTAAGATCTACAAGGTACGTATCCATTTCGCTTGTTCTCCATCCTATTGGTCACATAAACCATTAAAATCAAAACCCTCATTTTACATTTTTCTCGATCTACTTGGATCTAGCTTGGATTTGGGGATAATATTTAAAACCCACCTCTATAACATCCACGACAATTCGGATGGCAATTCAAATCTATAGTTTGGTGGTGATTGGCCTCCATTTGACTCCCTTCCTAAAGCACCTAGCCCTCCTTGAGGCAATTTGCATTCCTTGAGGGAGCTAGTTGGGCTAGTTCCTTGACATGGGTAGGTGAGATCCCACTAGATTTGGATAGATCAACCTTGATAACCTACCCCTAGTGCTTCACCTTGTTGATTTTCACCTTGTGGGCCCCATTCCTCATTTTGAGGGTTGAGCCCCACTTGGGTCATTGGGTGATGCATTTTAAATCTCAGATCTATGGAGATCTAGCAAGCATTTGGACTTGATAATTTAAACCCACCTTGTTAATTGCCTTAACTACCTCGATCTATAATTTGGTGGAATTTGGACTCCATTTGCCCTCTCAAATTAAGGCACTAGTCTCCCTTGGGTAATTCGCATTCCTTGGGTGAGTAGTCTTTTTCTAGATCCCATATGTGGGTGTTGCCTCTTTCATCTTAGATCCATAGATCTACATCATTTCACACCCCTTGGTACTATTTTACCCCTAACTTGACCTTGTGGGTCCCATTTGAACCATTTTTCCACTTTTTAAGGAGTGGGCCCCACTTGTGTAATTTTCATGGTACTAGATTTGTCCATTTGAGCCTTATAAGTGGCCCTAGTCATTCATTGGTTCAAACACTTGTTACCTCTTAAGCCTATTCAACTACACTTAAACCCTTGGGTCCACTTAATCTAACTCACCATTGGTCTCCCTAATTTACTTTACACACTTCCCTAGGAACCTTTGGGTTAGCTAGTCTTCATTGATTGGCTAGGGTCTCCCCCTTGATCTTGATTAGTCTTGATCTAAAGTGAAGAGTGCCTCGGTTATCGTGACACCCAGCTTGCATTGGGAACCATTGTATCTCTTGGGTCACCTCTTTAGTTGTCCAACACCTCTACCATACTAGATGGGATATCTTTAGGGACAACTACAAGTTGTGTGATAACAGGTGGAGAGTACACCTCTACATAATTCAATGATTTCTGCAAGGAAGCATGAATTAAGAGCGAGCTCACTATTCCCTACAACCCTCAACAAAATGGGTTGCTGAAAGGAAGAATAGAACTATTGTGGAGGCAGCTAAAGCCATGATACATGACCAAAGTCTACCTATGTTCTTATGGGAAGAAGCATCCAGAACAGCTGTATTTGTACAAAACAAATGCCCACATAAGATAGTGAAGAACATGATTCCGGAAGAAGCTTTCGCAGGAGTGAAACCAGAAGTGGGCCACCTCCGGATCTTTGGCTGTCCAGTCTATATACATGTGCCCAAGGAGAAAAGGACAAAGTTAGAACCTTCAGGAAAGAAGGGAACCTTTGTGGGATACAATGAGTCTTCAAAGGCTTATAGAATCTACATCCCAAGATCCAGATAGATTGAAGTCAGTAGGGATGTGACCTTTGAAGAAGAGATGGCTTCAGGAAAGGCAGAGGATCAGACATGGAGATCGATGATGAAGAAATGATAGAACCAAAGGAGATGAGATCATCTCCCCCTCCAGTTCAGAGGGAGTTAGCAGAAAAGGATGAACCCATCGATCCTATTGATCCAGTTGATATTCCCAGAGATATTGCAGTAGGCCGGAAAAGGCCTAGATGGGCACAACAGACTTTGCAGGATGCAAAAGTGCATGAAGCTCCACATGGTGCTTTTTGAGAAAGCAAAAGACCTCAGAGGTTCTCCAGTTATGTAGCATTGATGAGTAACATCATTGACTCAGAACCAACCACTTATGAAGAAGCATCCAAACACCAAGTTTGGGAGGATGCCATGGTGGAAGAATACCAATCCATCATGAAGAATGACGTGTGGGAGGTTGTGCCGAGACCTGACGAGAAGTCAGTAGTAACTTCCAAGTGGTTATACAAAATCAAGCATGGAGCAGATGGGAGTGTTGAAAAATACAAGGCTAGATTTGTTGCTAGAGGGTTCTCTCAGAAAGAGGGAGTCGATTATGATGAAACATTTGCTCCTGTGGCTCGATATACTTCCATCAGATCGATCATTGCTATTGCTTCAGCTTTGGGATGGAAGTTGCATCAGATGGATGTTAAGACAGCCTTTCTCAATGGTGTTATTGAGGAAGAAGTAGACATTGAGCAGCCAGAAGGGTATATTTTCCACGGAAAGGAGTCTCACGTATGCAGATTAAAAAAGGCACTGTATGGACTCAAGCAAGCACCCCGTGCTTGGTATGTACGGATAGACGGATTCTTGGTGAGCTTGGGATTTACCAAGATTGATGCAGACCCCAACCTTTACAGGTTGTGGATGACGAAGCACTAATTTTGGTACTATATGTTGATGACCTGTTTCTCACTGGAAATGAGAAACTTATCGTATGGTGTAAGAAGAAACTCGCCTCTGAGTTCGAAATGAAGGATCTTGGATTGATGCATTACTTCTTGGGTTTAGAAGTATGGCAGAGGCAGAAGGAGATTTTCCTAGGTCAAAGAAAATACACCATAGATATTCTGAAGAGATTCAGAATGTTGGACTGCAAGTCCATGGATACTTTGATGGATGCAAATTTGAAGAAGCTAAGAGACTCTACTTCAGATTCAGATTTGATTGATCCTACTATGTATCGCCAGTTGATTGGGTCCTTGATGTATCTGAAGAACATCAGACCAGATATATGTTTTGCGGTGAATGCCCTTAGTCCGTTTATGTGTGAGCCGAGACAGATTCACTGGATTGCTGCAAAACATGTGCTCAGATACTTACGTGACATTGTGGGATATGGCTTGAGATATGCTTCAGAATGTGACTTGAGATTGCAGGGGTTTACAGACTCATATTGGGCTGGATGTGTTGCAGATAGGAAGAGTACTTCCAGATGTTGCTTCAGTTTGGGTTCTGTAGTGATTTCCTGGTGCAGTAGGAAGCAGAACTCAATACTGTAGAGGCCGAGTATATGGCTGCTAGTACAACAACTCGAGAAGCAGTATGGCTTCGTAAACTCTTGGCTGGATTGTTTGGCCAGATTCCAGAACCAATCGTGATTCACTGTGATAATCAGAGCTGTGCAAATGTCAGTGAATCCTGTATTTCATGACAGGTCGAAGCATATAGAGATTCGATATCACTTCATTCGTGATATGGTGCAGAAAGGTGCGGTTGAATTACAGTATATTTCGATAGATGACCAGACTGCAGATGTTCTCACCAAGCCTCTTTCCAGGATGAAGTTTGAATACTTTCGCGAAAGATTTGGAGTAGAAGCGAACGTGTCCCTCCTTGAGAGGGAGAGATGATATAGAGATGTTTTACCCTACATTCACCCAGGTGCCTCTACTCGTCCAGGTGCTCAGCCAGGTATGAGAGAAATCCCATCGGCAGATGAGTCAGACAGGCAGTAGATGGACGGGTTCACACAGGTGCCTCTGCTCATCCAGGTTCTCAGTCAGGTATGGGAGAAATCCCATCGGCAGACGAGACAGACAGGTAGTAGATGGCCGTGTGATTGCACAGGTACCTCTACTCGTTTAGGTTCTCAGCCAGGCATGGGAGTACCCCATCGACAGATGACACGAACAGGTAGTAGATGGTCGTGCACATCTGCTCGTCCAGGTTCTCAGCCAGGTGTGGGAAGATCCCATCGGCATATGAGACAGATAGGTAGCAGATGGTATAACAGTTGGTAAAACCTATCTTTCGGACATCCAGGTAGGATGGAGAGACTCTCTTGGACTCACCGAAGGACTGGTGGAGTTGATGCATGATGACACTTCTCAAAGGACTGAGATTGTGTTGACAACCTTCAGTATGTATAGAGATGATGGAGACAGTATAGATGTACAGATGAAACCCAGATGACCATGATGCTGATGAAGACCGAAGAATACCTTCCTTGTTGAGAGGGAGTGTTGGATTTTGTGCAACTTTGGAAGATATTATTATTGTATTTTATTGTACTTGATTGTACCTCCTAAGGGAGTTGAACTTGATGTAATTAATTATGTAAACCCTTGAAAGAATCAATGTAAACCTTGGGATGAAAAGCAAGCAAAAGAAAAAAAGAAAAATTAAAATTAAATTATTTATTGCTCCCCAAGAGAAGTCGACCCAGTTAGGTAAACAGGCCGGTTGGCACTTGTATAAATAGAGGTAAAGTTCACCTCATTATTCACTCATCCACTTCACGCAAGTTCGCATCACTTGGAGAGAGAAGTTCGCATCTGTAGAAGGAGAAGACTATTTCTGGGGTTTCTACTTGGAAAGTATTTCCATCTTTTCTGTTTTATCATTGTACTCTGTTCTCAGAATTATTATCTCTATAAGAAGGTTGCTGGGTTTTCTCCCGTTTGGGTTTCCCAGGATAAACTCTTGTGTTATTGTTTTGTGCTTTGTCTTTCTTCTAGTGATCCTATTGAATTAATGCAAGTAAATTATTATGCTATGAATGTATGCAAAAACTAACACAAACACCGAGCCAAGGATTGTGCTTGAAGCAAGGAAGAGGAAAGTAGCTCAACAAGAAGAAGTACAACCATCAAAAAATACCAAAGAGACTCCTTCAATTCAAAAGAGTAGAATAGCCAAATTGGTGAATGTTCAAGGGAGAGAAGAAGCCGACCCAAGGGTGGCTAGGACCATCTATGCTTGTGGGATACCTTTCAATGTGGTTCGGTCTCCTTACTGGCATGATCTTGTGCAAGCAATTAACACAGGTCCTACAGGGTACAAGGGGCCAAACTATGAAAAAATCCGAACTGATCTCCTAAAAAAGGAGAAGGAGCTTGTGGAGGATATCTTAGCACCGATTCGTGCTTCATCGGGCAGCTCTGGGGTTACCATAGTCTCAGATGGATGGAAAGATACCAGGTGTAGGCCACTGATAAACATCATTGCCACTTCACCGAAAAGAGCAATGTTTCTAAGGGTTGAAGACTATTCAGGGGAGGTGAAAGATGCTCAATTCATTGCTAATGTTTTAATCAAAGTTATTGAGCAAATAGGGCCTAATAAGGTGGTGCAAGTTATCACGGATAATGCACTAGTTTGCAAAGCTGTAGGTTTAATTATTGAGGGCAGGTTTGATCACATTTTTTGGACACCTTGCATTGTCCATAATCTGAATTTGATCTTAGAAGAGATCGACAACAAAGTTCCATGGATGAAGGAACTCACAAGGCAAGCAAGGGAGATAGTTAAATTCATCACCAACTACCACCAATCTCAAGCCATATTTCGAGAGTACTCCAGATTGGAGTTGTTGAAAGTTGTTGAGACAAGATATGCTTCCAACTTCATCATGTTGTGCCGCCTTGTTGAGGTTAAGCAACCATTAGTTTCTATGGTAGTGAGTCAACTTTGGGCTGAGTGGAGACGGGCAAATTCAAAGCGGGAAACTATGGTGCGCAGATTGTGCCTTGATGAGGAGTGGTGGAGCAAGATAGATTTCTTGCTCAAGTTCACAACCCCTATATTTGAGCTTCTTCGAAGCGCCGACACATACCAACCTTTCTTGGGAGAGGTATATGATGGCATGGATACCATGGTTGAAAAGACTATGGAAATCATTTTGCAGGAGTCTCCTCAGCTTTTATTTGTTGATGCTGGTTTTGCTGCTTTGGTACAGAAAATCATGGTTGACAGGTGGAACAGTTTCAACACTCCATTCCACACTTTAGTGCATGCCTTGAACCCAAGATTTTATGATGAACAACTCATTGCTCAAAGCAATGGGAAGAGGAAGTCACCCCATCAAGATAGAGAGGTGGCTAATGGAGTGAAAAAATCCTTTATGAGAATGTTTCCAGCTCATCTACATAGGGAGGTGAAGGAAGAATTTGCTAGTTTTGCTGCAGGATTGGATGATTATTCAGATATATCATCTTTGGATGAGAGAAGCACCATGAGTCTAGTTAGGTGGTGGGTTTGTCATGGAGCAAATGGTGTGCATTTGCAAACACTTGCCATTCGTATTCTTTAAAGGAATGGTGCAATTTTTCTTCGTACAGGTTTAGGTGGCTTAGACACTAGTGGTTTAGGTTTAGATGTCTCAGGATTTAGAAGATCTCGTTCTCGGGGTGCTTTCTCAAGTGCTACTAGTCGCAGTGGGATTAACCATGTCCCAAGTGGCCTTGCAAAGCAACTTTAGGGTAGTACATCTTCCTTGGTAGTGGGTTTTCTTAGGGTACCTCAAAACCCTAGGTTAGTGATCACAGATGGCTCTACTTTTGAGCTGATTGGCATGAATATTGAGTTTACTTGGTAGGTCAAAATGAACAAATGAAAGGGGGTCTCCTCTCTTATTCAGGTGGATCGCCTTGCTAGGGACTTTAGCCCCCAACCATGGGCAAAGTCTTACAAGGATGCAATGGTTCATTTGTTTGGTTTGGATGGATTCAATGTTATCGGAACTGGTAAAACCGACCGGTCCGATCGATTCACAGGCCCAACCGGTTCGGTTAGGTGCCTGAACCAGAAAACTGCCAAAATTGATTTGAACTGATTGTGAACTCGCCGGTTCCATATGGAAATGGACCAAAACTATTGAACCAGCCGGTTCTGTATTGAACCGGTCGGTTCGTACTCTTTCGTACTGCACAGATAACGTTCAACTTATGTGGAGTATATTCTGAGTTTTGTCCATTTCTCACTGCTCTATGCGCTCTTGTTGATGTGTTACCCCTAATTGATAAAGTTTTGTTGTTATGTGGACAGTTTTGAAAGAGTGTGTTCACTTGGGTCTCATTTACCTTTGCTTTGGTGCCTAACTGTTCCATTATGGAGGTGACCCCTAGATCTAAGGTGGTTATTCATGGATTCATGGATTATTTACTTTTTTTCTTGGAGCATTCCGCCTTGCATGGTGAGAGTCTCACCGTGAGACTTTGATGAGACATTGATGGATACTTGTACATGTGGCATTGACCACTCTTTCTTAATGTATTTAGACTTAGTTAGTTGGAGTAGTGGGGTATTTCACTGAGGCCTCATTCCTGAAGTTTTATTTTAAAATGTTTTATGAGAAACTTTGCATATTTGTGTATTAATGGTTTGGATTCATATGTATACACATGAATATATATGTTTTTTTACAAAATATGAATATTTTATGTATTTTTTGGTCGACTAGTTTTTTTCCGGTTCCGGTGCCGTTCACATTTTGGGCTTTGCCGGTTCGATCACCCGTCCAGTTCTCATAACATTGGATGGATTTGAGACAAAAAAATCAGTTTAATAGTTTAGGCTTTCATCTCCCCTTGGAATGAAGCTCTCCTTAATGCCTTAGAATGTCGTGGGATGACACTTCCTAGTCACAAAATTTTATATGGTTCATGACGATATAAAAACGTAAAATCCATATAATCTTTGATGTTTATATGTTGTCATGTATTTTATTTTGGAATAAATGTACATTGATCTTAATCTAGGATCTATTAAGTACAAAGCAGGATCGAATATTTCATGGTGTAATTATTTTAATTATTTAAAATTGAACTTATGCATACATGGATATTTAAAAATAGAATATTGATTATTGTTAAATTATTTAAATTTACATTATAACTAACTATCCCAATTGTATTACTATTTATATGTAAATCAATCTCTTTTTATTTTTTATATATATTATGAGTATATGTTAAATCTTTGGCTTTTATACACACACACACACACACACACACACACACACACACACACACACATATATATATATGAATAACATTTAATATTACTATTTTTTTTTTGTAAAGTAAGAAATTATATTACTAAAACATAGTTACATTTCTTCAAAACAAGTGGTCTGGCAAGTGTGAAAACTCATAGGCCATCCAATATGCTCTGATCCTTCTACCCAGACATGACTGTGATTACAAAGCTTCAGCATATAAAAGCAAAATGCCCATAAAACCCAGACTATCACCTGACTTCTACCCATTGCTAAAACAAAAGACACATATGCAGAGCTTTGGGACTTGTACATTTGCCGTGTCATACAGTGCCAGAATAGAGAAGAAACTAGAAGAAAGGATTGACATAACATCGAATATAACATGACTACCGAAACAGTATGGATCAAAAGGCACCCGAGGGAGGCCTTAAACGCCCGAAGTCTCCTTTGGTCCCGAGTGGTGGAGGGGGCAGCGTGCACGGGTTGAGTTGGGATCCGCATCATCGTCCAAAACTTGAACGCGCATCTCGCCGCCTCCCATGGATGACACAGAAGCAGGCTGGAGAGGAATACCCACTTTTCCAGCAATGAGTTCGATCTTGCGGTGCATGAGTTTGAAATCTTGATAATGGGATTTCCAGGCGCGGGTCAGTTCTTCATCCCCAACAACCTTATTTTCCCGCTCCATGAGAACGTGCGCCATGAGCCCTTTCATGACCCAGAAGGAGGCCATCATCCTGTCATAAGCCAAGAGGCAGCCCGTCGTAGTACTAGGATCCATGACCCATTCTCCAACTTCCTCCCTCAAATCGCCCGCAGTCATGGCTTTAACCCGTTCCCAAAGGTCTTTTTCCACTCTCTCGATTTCCTCCTTGATTACTGCAGGGATACGGTCCCGGAAGAACCGTGCAGCTTTGAGTGCCTTCATCTGCTCCCTCTTCGCTGGGGCTTTGCCCTTTTTTGCGTCGCGACGGACTTTTTTCTCCTTTTGTTTCCTAGGAGCCATTCTAGTGCAAGACAAGTATCTACAGAACCTTTCCTTGCTGACACTATTATTGTTGTCTAACCCTATTCTAACAAATAGGAGGAAACCAGGATAAATGCATAAAAACAAGCACTTCTCCCTACTTCTTATAGTAGTTGTCGTCATATCTCCCGTGAATGTCTCTATAATGGCATCATTTGGAGTATTCATCCGCATGATTTCTTCCTGCAGTAGACCTGATGCGAACTGTGGAGTTGCCGAGGTCATCCTCTGTACCCAAGAGCGATCGTATGCTTCAATCGTAATGGTATACAGAGGACCTTACAAATTCATTACTGCGGGGGTTAAATTGGCTTGTACTCTCGTTTTCCGCACGAGGGAGATTATTCTCATGCCATCTGTCATCTAGTTGCTCCATATGTGGCCTACTATGAGAATTGATGGGAAACCCTATCTCATTCCTTCCTCCAAGCCTCACGCGTGTCTTCCACCACCAGATGGGTGCAATTGGGGGTCCACTCCAAATCCGCGAAGTCAACCAGGTTGCCAGCATAGAGGCGGTGTTCCTCAGTCACTCCGATATTTGCCATGAAGTCCGCAACCTTATTTCCATTCCTGCGCACATGGCTAAAGGACCACGCGTGGGAGTTTTTAGTTAACATAGCCAATTTTTCCACTTTGTGAGCGAGCCTCCAGCTGTCCGTCACTGTGGCAGGTTTTTTGCCATTTTGGAGGTTTCGCGCCATCTGGATAATTAAGCAGGAGTCTCCTTCGATGGAAGTTGGCACAAGCTCATGTTAGATGACCAAGTTGAGGCTAGCAAGGAGACCATCCATTCCTGCCGCATTGTTGGTGTCTTCACCTATACCTTCCATATACACTTGCAGGATTTCACCTGTCGAATTGCGGATAACACCTCCGAACCCTGCAGGGCCTGGATTGCCTTTCGAGGCTCCATCAAAGTTTAATTTGAATGACCCTGGTTGGGGGGGCGTCTAGTGGTCGGGGCTTTTCAGAGTGATATTCTTTGCCTCCTTTCGGTGGCTACCTTGAGTAGCTTTGTTGACACCCCATTTTATTAGAATTCTACGCTCCATCTCATTGACGTCCCAATCTTTGTCACTCCAAAGAGTGACTCTAGTGGTTTCCTAAATGGATCTCTTGATCTTTGCCCATATTTGTTCTAGAGGAGAGCTTAAGTCTTGGAAAATCCTTCTGTTGCGCTCTTTCCAGATTTCCCACATCATGAATCCCGGGAAGGAGGTCCATATGGAGTTAACAATGGGGTTCGAAAAAGCCAGAGGGTCCCAGTCTTGATAGTCAAGGTAGGAATTCCTTTATGTTGATTGGATCTTCTGAATATTGCCTCTCCTTTGTCCCAGAAGGAGGAAGCATAAGGGCAGGAGTCGAGAAGGTGGTCTAGGGCTTCTTCGTTCTGATAGCACATGGTGCATTGCGACGGGCCTATTACTCCACGTTTTCTGAGGTTTTCGCCTGTCAAAATTTTCTTGTGAGTGACAAGCCATATGAAGGTGGCAACCTTTGGCCAGGGATTCATTTTCCATAACTTTGTCCATGTTTCATCCATTTGGGCTCCGGGGTTATTGGTCCACAGTTTGTAGGTTTCTTTGGTATTGAAGATTCCTTAGGTGGAGTAGCCCCATCGTAGTTTGTCCGGGTCATTTTGAGATTTTATGCACCTTTCCTGGAGATTGTCGGGAATCTTCATCATTTCGCTTCTGAAACTCTTTGTGCCCACCATTCCGAGGGTTGCCATTCCTTATAATCACTGGTGCTGGAATCAGGTTTCCAGTATTGGTTGACCTTTGTCAAACCCGTTGCCCTGCAATTGGCTTGACAGACTGCCATGTTGTCCGTGCTAGCTAATTTTGACATTTGTTGCTAAGAATCCTCCCAAAAGTTTGCTGAGTCTCCATCCTTGACCTCCCAAAAGCTATGGTTTTGAACAATACTTCTGCCTTGTTGGGTAGTCTGCCAAATAAAGGACCTCGATTTTTCTTCACTGGATTGAGCTAGGTCTTTCTTCAGGCTGTTGGGAGCATATTTCACATGCCACAGCTTTGCCCAGGGCTCCGAGGTGTAAGAGACCCAGTTCCACCAAATTTTTGCATTGTTGTTTTTTTCCGGGTCTCTTAGCCCAAGGCCGCCATTAGATTTAGATTGGCAAATCTTGTCCCAGCTGACCAGGGCCCACTTGAGCTTGTCAGCCTTCCCACCCCAAAGAAAGTTTCTTTGAGTAGTTCTGAGTTCTTTAAGAACAAACTTTGGTGCGGCCATCATCGAGAAGAGATATATAGGCATTACTTGCACCAGTGATTTAATTAGAGTAACTCTACTAGCCAGATTAAGAGGTCTCATAGTCCGACTGGAGAGTCTTTGTTTAATGCGATCCAAAAGGTCCTCCCATGACACTTTTCTGATAACTCCAGCAACAAGAGGCGGTCTGAGATATTTGGAGGGAAGGGAGCTCCCTTGGAAGCCCAGGATGCGATTAATGTTTCTTTCAGTAATCTTTGGGGTGTTGAAGAAAAAGATTTGGGATTTCTCTCTGTTGACCTCTAGGCCTGAAGCTTTCGCAAAGGTAGTTAGAATTTTCTTCAGAGCTCTTGCTTCTTGGACTGAGGGATGACCCATTAACATTGTGTCATCGAAAAATTGCCGGTGAGTTTGCGTATCAGCCTCTGGATGGAGAATTAGCCCTTTGATCTCCCCTTGCTCAGTTATGGATTTGATCGTTCTCCCCAGCCCTTCCGCCATTAGGATAAAAAGGAAAGGATATAGAGGATCCCCTTGCCGGATACCCTTGGAAGGGCTGAAAGTGTTTGTTGGGGTCCCATTTAGGAGAATAGAGAAGAACGTGGTCGAAGTGAGATTCATTATCCACTCTATCCAGTCTTGGCAAAAACGAAAGGCTTTTAGCATTTCTCACATGAATTGCCAGCTTAATTTGTCATAAGCTTTTGATATATCTAACTTCAGAAGTATGCCCGACTTCTTGGTGGTTTTTAGTGAGTGAATTACCTCATGTACCAAAATCACTCCATCCAGGATTTGTCTCCCTTCCATAAAACCTGACTGCTCCGGGGAAATCAAACATGGGAGAATCGGTTTCAATCTATTTGCCATGACCTTTGTGATGATCTTGTAGATAACATTACACAGATCAATAGGCCCGAACTTCCCTGGAGAGTCAGCCCCATCGTTTTTTGGGATGGGGATTAGGAAAGTAGCATTGAACGCCGTACGAACCCTTCTGGTCCATCTTGAATCTTCCACAATCAGCCAAACTTTGTTCTTTATAAGGTCCCAGAAGTGGTGAAAGAAGTTGGTAGTAAAACCATCAGGCCCGGAGCTTTGCCACCTGCCATTTGATTTACCGCCTCCTCTACTTCTATCATCTCAATAGGTTTTGTTAAAAGCGTGTTCTGATCATAGGTGACTAGAGAGGGGATGTTTTGGGTGATCTTAGCAATGTCCAAAGATCTATTAGCCCTGTCCTCCGTCATGATGGTCCCAAAATAGCCCACCAGTTCTTCTTCCATATCCGCCCTATTTTCGATGTAGGATCCATCTTTTGATTTCAGGCGGTGGATTCCGTTCTTTTGTCTATTCTGGATAACTGATTGGTGGAAGAATTTGTTATTGCGCTCGCCTTCCTTAAGCCATTGATTTCTAGACTTTTGCTGCCAGTAGATTTCCTCCTGACGCTCACAAGCATGGAGGCGTAGAAGGGTGGAATCCTCTAACTCTCTTAACTCAGCATCATAGCCCACATTCATACCTTTGCGTTGGATTTCCTCCAGTTGTTCCGTCAGTATCTTTTTGTCTTCGAATATGTTGTCAAATTCTTCTTTGTTCCAAGTACGGATCTTAGCTTTAAGGTTTTTTAATTTCTATTGAAATTGGTACATCCTTGTTCCCTCTAAGGGTTGGGAGTCCTGCCACCATTGGGTGACTAAAGATTTGAAGTCCTTGTGCTCCATCCATAATTGTTCAAAGCAAAAAGGTCGCTTGATTGGCGAGCCCACTCCATCCCACTGCAGGCTGACAGGCCAATGATCAGATCCAGTAGAGGGGGGAACTAATGAGGTCAGTTCTCCACCACTATTGACAGTCCCTTTTGTGAGCAGGAATTTGTCCAGACGTGAGGCAACATGGTGGTCTCCCCCTCGTTTGTTGTTCCAAGTGCACCATCCATTCGCGGTTTCTACATCGATTAGATTATTGGTCTCGATGAAATTTTTGAAAGCTTCATTTGTAGTTCCTAAGCTTCATCTTCCTCTTTTTTCTTCGAGTGAGGTGATTAGGTTAAAGTCACCCCCAATTATCCATGGCTTGTTACCAACCCATCGCGCCGCCCAGGAGAGGGAGTCTAAGAAGGCCTGTTTGTAAGGGTAAATGTTGGGGCCATAAACATTGGTAATGGCCCCGTTTATCTGGGTGTTATGAAAATGGAAATCCGCTGTGAGTAACTTTCGTAGCCCAGAAGTTTGAAAGAGTCACTTCTTCCGAGTTCCACAGGAAGGCTATACCTCCTGCCAATCCATGCACATCAATATTCATCGTCTCACATCCCTTCCAAACTTTTTTCCCGATTGCCTTCATAGTTTCAGATCCACACTTGGTTTCCTGCAAACATATTATTTAAGACTTCTCTTTTCTCCACTTATTTTTCAAGGTCTTGATTTTGCGGGGGTGGTTCACCCCACGGATATTCTAGGATATTACCTTCATTGAGGAATCCCATTCACTTTAGAGAAGGCCGCCCGAATTGTCGGATATTGACCTGATTCTATCAGCTTACCACCAACCTCTGCGATTCTTTGTTTGTTTGTTTTTCTTCCTCTCTTTTCCCCTTCTTCCAGCTGCTTCCTTTTGCTGCTCTTCTGGGGTTCCTTAGCTATTCCCAATTGGGGGGTGGCTCTTGTTTTCAGGATGGATTCCTTCTGGAGCTTGAGCTGTCTTCTCGATACATACCCCTTCCCTTTTTTGCTACATTCTTTTTCGATTTCATCAAGATCTAATTCCCCAAGGTCCATATCTTTGGCTTCATCCAATTGATCTTCCTTCATGATGTCAGTTTGTTCAGTTTGGTCTTCTGGGATTTGAGCCTTATCGAAGGATGAGATTTCCTTTGGATGTGTCTCTTTCCTGAGGCTTTTCTCCAGAATTTCTTGGTCCTCTTCCGCTGATTCTAGGGTTTTGAACTTGTTAGATGTTGCAACAGATCGTCGGATGGGCTATTCAGATGGGATGCTACGACCCTGCTTTCTTCTGCCTTTGACTTGGGTGAACCCTCGCTATCGCGACCACCATCCGATGGAGCTTTGGGGGTAGGAGCTGCAACGTTCTGGGGGCAGTTTCTACTGAAGTGGCCGTGTTCATGGCATTGTCTGCACCTAAACGGAACGTTCTCATAATCTAGCGGCTGGTTCCATTCCTTGTCTTCCCAGGAGAGATTGATAGCTTCCGGGATCTCGCGAGATAGGTTCATATAGACACAGATCCGGGCAAAAGAAGTATATCGTTGTTGTTTGGTTTGTTCTGCAACCTTCACAAATTCCCCAAGAGTATTGCCTATATCTCTCAATATTTTCGGATCCCAGTATTCTCAGGGTAGTGAGTAAAGCCGGATCCAGACTGGTGCTATACTCATGTCCTCTTTTTCTGGGTTAAATCTTTCTTTCCAAGGTATTAGATACAACCCGACAGAGAAAAAGAAGCATGGCCCTCCTTCCAAAACCTGGTTCCTATCTTTTGGATTAAAGAAGATGATTGTGAAGAAACCCTTAGATCCCAGCTACAGATCATAATGGCCTTTAGGGTTCCAGGTGGATTTGATCCATTTGAGGAGGTCTTTCTCTTTTGGCCAGATCCCAATAAACTTATCGATTAGGGCTTTCTCCTTCCACAGTTCTACTCGTTCTCGTAGTTTATCAGATCTGATCTGGAGGGCTGGTATCTCTGCAGATCTGGGAATGCATCCCCCAGGCCTGCGTTTATGTCCGGGTAGATCTTTGGAACGAGATCCCTTGCCAACCTCTTCCCTGCGTTCATCCGACTTTGTCTTTGGTGATTCACCGTTTTGGCCTGGAAGGTGCTGCGAAAGGGGAGGGGGAGGGTCCCCTCCATGCGAGCCTATGACTGCCAGCAGCCATCAATCACAGAGGGCCAGTTCTTATGCTGCAGAAAAAAACCGGGTCGGGCGACCCTAGTGCACGAGACCCTTTTCGTTCTCAGCTTCGCCGTCCCCAGAACCTCCGACCTGTCTCAATTTCTATCCTTCTCAACATTTAGTATTACTATTATATCCATCTTAACTTTTAATATATTAAATATTAAGATGGATTTATACAAATAATTGAGATGGAAATTTATCAATTCTTAAAATTCTAAATTAAATAAGATAACAATTATGCTTTCTACCATTTATTTTGTATTACACATTACCTCTAAGTTGACGAGAGACGCATTTATCATTTAAGAGCTAATACGTTGTTCTTTGGAAGGGCAGCAATGGCATAAAATACCAAAATGAGGAAAAGTTTTAAGCTGGTGTCCTAGATAGTGTAAAATGTCCTCTGCAGATTTTATTTATGCATCTTTTTGTAATGTGTGCACTATGAAGAGTGAAATTGTCAAAGATCAAATTATGTGACATGACCACAAATGCCAAATCCTGTATCATCACATGAAAATTTACCGACCTTATGTTAAAATTTTTCCCTGAGCCCATGTTCTAACTTATATTCTGGTGAAACCATTTAATCTTTTCATTTTTTTATGTTGTCATGCATTTTTTTGGAACTTCGCTTTTTGGTCTCTGAGACCATAACTAGAGAATTATGTGAACTCCACCCAGGTGCCACCCAGCTACACCTGTCCTGATATGATCCCACATATTTCAGTGAACACACCTTTTGAGATTGAACCAGTGCTAGTGGCTCACATCCAAAGCTGACATGTAGGTTCATCTCTTTTGTCCTAAATTAGATGTCGTTCCTGGCCCCCTAATATCGGTCAACTTTATGATTCTATTTGGCTACCGGCACGAAGTGTTCTATAGCGTATAATAATGCACTCTCAGATTTCTTAGAATCATGCAGCTTCTTTGAATTGCTTCTCAGATATTGATATTACGAATTCTTGTTATTTGGCATTGTGCCATTTGAGTTCAGGAACTCGAAAGGACTGAAGCATAAGTTACTATAGTAGTTCTATGCCATAGATATTGACTTTTTAACATGGTATTTGTTGCACATGTAGATTTGTAATCGTAATACTTCTGTGAAAGAGTATTGAACATCAGAAGTAATAATTCTGGATGATTGCTTCGATTGAACAGGGGGATAAGACTGCAACTGGAACTGTTAGCAGACTAAGCGACCTTTCAAAAGTTTCATCATTCCAAGATCAACAGCTGGACTCTCGTGTAAGCATCTTTTTCTTTTTTTTCCTTCAGAACCTTGTTTAAGCTATGTTGGATTCCTGTCTAAAAATCGTTCCATTGTCCGCTCTCAATGGATGGACCACCAAGCTATTAGTCGACTATAATGCAGATATTTGAATTATATGAAAATCCAGTGGCTGGCTGTGTGAACCAGGATTTTGTGTCACATGATGTGGAAGAAGAAGATCATTCTGGAAATCAACGGTCTGGTAAGGCGTTATATGATTTCCCAGCTGAATGGGATGATGAGGTAAAGTCAACAACTGGAAATTGTTGAGGTAGTTTTGGAAAGGATGTATGCAATAAAGCACTCTAATATTTTGGGGGCTGGTCTTGCAGCTGAACTTAACAGCAGGAGAGGAAGTCGAAATTTTAGATGAACTAGCGGAGTGCTTTTTTGTGAGTACATAGCGAACATTTAAAAAATGATTTTCCTTGTATTTTGTGGGGTCTATTTCATTGCTTTTGTTTTTGGTAGTTGAATTGCAGTGGAAGCATAATTAATTATGTCTGTAGAGTGAGATTGTGTAACCTACCTGCCCGTTTGGAATTTTATGGTATAGGTAATCAAGAAGCAGCCTGGAAGATATAGTAAAGTGGCGGGATGGGTTCCTGTGTTTGCTGTAAGCTCCTCTTACAGCAGTTTTTCAATGGCTACCACTAGATATTTGCAGGTAAATTTTCAGTAGAAGCACCATAAATTTGGAGGCAACAGAGATGTCGAGATGGTATTTTTAATAAGTGATGTGCAACTACGAGCAACCAATATGCAAGTATTGGTGAAAGGGAATGCCAACTCAGTCAACATTTTGGGTTGTTGCCTTTAAGTACCTTTGCTCCTGAGTTCAGCTATATGCAAACCCTGTATTGTTTTCTTGGAGTGTAATTAACGAGCTAGCTTCAAGCTCCTTTCCTTTAGATACTTTACACTTACAGTAGACGCTGAGGGTATATAGAAGACTCATTCGACTAATCCCACTTACATTTGAATGACATTTCTCCAGCATGATGCACATGGACGTGTTTAAATTATTTTGAATTATATATATATATATATATATATATAATTCAAAATAATTTAAACACGTCCATGTGCATCATGCTGGAGAAATGTCATTCAAATGTAAGTGGGATTAAACGTAGTTCTGCTTTATTGTCTACTCATTCCAATTTATTTACTGCTTTATTGTTGCCTCTTTCCTTTCCCCTACTTTTGTACTAAATTAAACGTAGTTCTTGGCCTAGTATTGTTTAATTTGTGAATCTATTTGTCCACTGGCATGAAGTGGGCAATAGCTCATGATAATGCACTTCATCAATTTAAGAATCATGCAGCTTCTTTGAATAGATTCTTAGATCAAGTCCTGCTATTCAGTATTGTGCTGTTTGCGTTCAGGAACTTGAAAGGACTGAAGCATAAGTTATAACAATAGTTCTATTCCATGAATATTGACTTTTCAACATGGTATATGCTGCACATGTATATTTGCTAATCATAATACTTCTGTTTAAGAGTAATGAACTTTAAAAGTAATAATTCTTGATGATTGCTACGATTGAACAGAGTCCTGTGTCACATGACGTGAAAGAAGAAGAGGGTCTTACTGAAAACCAGTTGTTTGGTAAGGCGTTATATGATTTCTCAGCTGAATGGGATGATGAGGTAAAGTCAACAATTGGAAACAGTCGAGGTAGTTTTGGAAAGGAAGTATGCAATAAAGCACACTAATATTTTTGGGGCTGGTCTTGCAGCTGAACTTAATGGCCGGAGAGGAAGTCAAAATTTTAGATGAACAAGCACAGCGGTTCTATGTAAGTACATAACGAACATTAAAAAAAATAAAAATTTCCTTGTATTTTGTGGGGACTATTTCATTGCTTTTGTTTTTTTGTAGTTGAACTGTAGTGGAAGCATAATTAATTATGTCTCTTGAATGAGATTGTGTAACCTACCTACCCGTTTGGAATTTTATGGTATAGGTAATCAAGAAGCAGTCTGGAAGAGATAGTGAAGTGGCAGGTTGGGTTCCTGTGTTTGCAGTAAGCTCCTCTTACAGCAGTTTTTCAGTGGCTACCACTAGATATTTGCAGGTAAATTTTCAGTAGAAGCACCATAAAATTGGAGGCAACAGAGATGTCGAGATGGTAATTTTAGTAAGTGATGTGCAACTACGAGAAACCAATATGCAAGTATTGGTGAAAGGGAATTCCAACTCAGTCAACATTTTGGGTTGTTGTCTTTAAGTACCTCTGCTCCTGAGTTCAACTATATGCAACCCTGTCTTGTTTTCTTGGAGTGTAATTAACTAGCTAGCTTCAAGCTCCTTTCCTTTAGATAGTTTACAGTGCACGCTGAGGGTATATATATTATAAAGGACTCATTCAATTAATCCTACCTACATTTGAATGACATTTCTCCAGCATGGTGCACATGCACATGTTTAAATAATTTTGAATATATATATGATTTAATAATTGTCCACTCGGTCATATTTATTTAGTGCTTTATTGTTCCCTCTTTCTTGTCCCCTACTTTTGTAGTAAATCAAACGTAGTTCTTGGCCCCAGTATTGGTCAATTTTGTGAATCTATTTGTCCACTGACATGAAGTGGGCAATAGCTCGTGATAATGTACTTCATCTATTTTTAGAATCATGCAGCTTCTTTGAATTGCTTCTTAGATGTTCAGATTACGATGTCTCGTTATTCAGTATTGTGCCATTTGAGTTCAGGAACTTGAAAGGACTGAAGCATAAGTTATAACAATAGTTCTATTCCACGAATATTGACTTTTCAACATGGTATATGCTGCACATGTATATTTGCTAATCAGAATACTTCTGTTAAAGAGTAATGATCTTTAAAAGTAATAATTCTGGATGATTACAACAATTGAACAGGAGGATAAGCCTGTAACTGGAACTGCCAGCGGACTAAGCAACCTTTCAAAAGTTTCATCATTCGAAGATCAACAGCCGGACTCTCATGTAAGCATATTTTCTATTCTTTTCTACAAAATCTTGTCTAAGCTATTTTGGATTCCTGTGTAAGGTCCTTTGTAAGCTCTCAAGGGATTGACCACAAAGCTACGAGTGTACAGTAATGCAGATATTTTAATTATATAAAAATTCAATGACTGGCTATGTTAACCAGGGTCTTGTGTCACATGATGCGGAAGAACAAGAGGTTCTTACTAAAAATCAACGGTTGAGTAAGGTGTCATATGATTTCCCAGCTGGTTCGGAGGATGAGGTAAAGTCAACAATTGGAAACAGTCGAGGTAATCTTAGAAAGGAAGTATGTAATAAAGCACTCTAATATTTTGTGGGCTGGTCTCGCAGCTGAACTTAACCGCCGGAGAGGAAGTCGAAATTTTAGGTGAACAGGCGGGGTGGTTCTATGTAAGTACATAGCAAACGTTGAAAAACTAAAACTTTCCTTGTATTTTGTAGTTGAACTATAACCTCCGTACCCGTTTGGAATTTTATGGTACAGGCAAGTAAGAAGCAGCCTGGAAGAGATAGTGAAGTGGCAGGATGGGTTCCTGTGTTTTGTGTAAACTCCCCTTACAGCAGTTTTTAAGTGGTTACCACTGGATGTGGGACGCGATATCAGTTTTTAAGTGGTTAGCACTAGATTTGGGACGTTTATATAGCAGTATCCTTTTATATTTAAGTGTTTAACACTAGATTTGGGACGTTTATATAGTAGTATTCTTTTATATTGTCAGGTCTTTTGTATAGTCAACTAGATTGGGTGAACGTACCAAGAATAAATCTAGATACTACACGGATATTTTTGGGATAGTCTTTTACTTTAGCATAAAATCATCACATGGATATTTATATTTTTCATTGGCTTATATACTTAGCATTATGAGTTGTCATGTTTTCATACATGTTATGTTCTGTGTTAATTATCATGTTTTCAAAAGTCACTAATATGATGTAGGCAAGAGGTTTTTATTTGTAATCTATTATGGATATATCATGATGAATGACACATGTAACCTGCAATTGTTATTATTTTTAGATGGATTATGATTGTGTAGGTTATGATATAAAAATGAAAGTGTTAGATAAATTACATTTTTGTTATCATTGTTTTTTAGATGGATTATGATTGTGTAGGTTATGATATAAAAATGAAAGTGTTAGATAAATTACATTTTTGTTATCATTGTTATTTTTAGATGGATTATGATTATTTAGATTATAATGATATAAAAATAAATGTGTTAGATAAATTACATTTTTGTTAACATTGTTATTTTTAGATGGATTATGATTATTTAAGTTTATAATGATATAAAAATAAATGTGTTAGATAAATATTTGCAGATGGATTATAATTATGTAGGTTTATAATAATATAAAAATGAATGTGTTAGATAAATTATATTCTTGTTAGTATTTAGTAGGTGTTGAGTATTGATCATGAAATGATGATGTTACCTTATTGATGATATGTTTATGAAAGAAAGATTTCTACATAGGCAATATCTTATGGGATGAGGACAAACTCAATCACTAATGCTATACTAGTGGCTTTTTTACTTTATGAGATGTCAAAAGTCTAGAAGATGGTTGGAGTTATACTCGTTCTCCCCTGAGCTATGATGATGGACTTTCGATGTTCAGTGAGGGGGTTGGGGCCACCGTTCCAAAATCGTTTGGTGTCAACATTCCTTCTAGATACCTAGGGTCAATGTAACTTTCAAGACGCTTAGGGTTAAGTGTCATTTGAGGTGATGGGGCCAGCCTTCTAAGATGCTTGGCAATCAATGTACCTTCCAAATTCTTGGGGTCATTGTACCTTTCTAGATGAGGCCTAGAGCTAAAAATATTGACAGATGCTGATAGTCAAGTAGACGGCTAGAGTTATTTTTGCATTCCCTTAGAGCTACGATGATAGCTTTTGATGCTTATTGTAGTCACATCATGATGGATGAATCATTTACTAGTTGCAAGAGAGGGAGGGACTTGTGCCATGGTAGTAGGACCTGTTGCCATCGGATTACACACCGTTTTTGTCGCAGCAGAAATCTATGCTGCCGCTCGGTGTGCCCTTGGTGGCAAGTCTTGAGTCAAGTATGCCACTTGGTTCTTGACTCCTCCGTTTAGGCAAAATTCCCAACGAAAGCCAAGGGGGGTAGTCCCTATGGAATGTTACTAAGTTTACTAGGGTTTTCCAAGTTGTTTATGGGTTGTTTTAAGGTTTTGGGAGTTTGATTAAGGGGTTTCAAGATATAATTGCAACAAAGTTTAAAGAAGTCCTTTTACCAGTATAAATTGATGATCACCGTATAAATATAAATGCACGATGGCTTGATATGATAATAAGCAAATAAAGTGCAAGGACCAGTGCCTTATGGAGTCAAATACAGTTGAAGTAAATAATGCTGAAAAGGGAAATGTTGTGCAATTATCTCTTGATAAATTTTAGATTATTATTTATGAATCTTGATTAGGGAAAAAGGGGAAAAACTCCTGATATACTGTGAGGTACAGGGAGGAATGTCCGGAAATTTAGAAGTTGGTGGTTTCGTACAAGGACATGTTGGCTGTCCGAGTCTCCAGAGCATGTTCAACACTACACCAACCAGGGATGTAGCCTAACGGTGCCCTTAAGATCTCGGTACAGTGGTTCCAACTTCCCCAGGCAGAATTTCCCCACACAAAGTCTAGTTGAAGTGCTGAATTTTCACTTATCTTGAAGGGGTCTTACTTTTACTCGTGAGTTCTAAGTTAAGTGTGGAAATTAAAGAGTGCTTCCAACTGTTTCTGGGTATCCCGAAAAGAGCAGAGCACACGCAGTGGAGGCAAATAGTTTATTCAAGTTTGTAAACGAGGACCATTGTACTCTCCGACATAGAGCGCTCTTGACTTGCTTTTCAGCGAAGTTCAAGAGACTTTGGATTCTTTTATCAAACAATTAAGTTATGTAAATTGAAATGCAAACAAGATACTAAACGCCAAACTTATGTGTCACTTTTCTGATCAACCTCCACTAATCAGCAAATGCCTTTGGGTGGAGGTGAGAGCATACTTCGTGGCGACGAAGTTGGCTTTATCTCTAACACTACTTGCAAAAAATTAAATGATTTAAAACTTTATGAAGAAATGTAAACAGTATACATCCTGCAATAATGAAGTGAGTGTGTGAAAGTAGTGGGTTTAGAAAAAATCATCTCACGAAAATGTACAAAATACACAAATACCCCCAGGGGGGATGGGGTGTGGGTGCTGAGTATCCCACTGCTCTCGTTTAATATTTTACGAATTTGCTAAATGAAAAGTGCCTCTTAGTACTTTTAGACTTGGATCTAAGGGCTTACAAGCTGATATTATGAAATATTGGTAAAATGGGTCCTTTGGAAGGTAATTTTGGCAAGATTTGTCGATTTTTCGTCAGAGCTTCCTCCTCTTTTTTCTTGGACCTGCTAAAAACCAGCAAGTAAAGTGTTTAGAATATGATGGCAAACACAAAAGAAAAATAAAAAAAATTTGAAAATTTTTCCACTTGGAAAAATTTCGAAATTTTTTCTAAGTATAAAAATTCCAACTTCTAGCTTAGATCTAGTGCAAAATAGAACTTTTAAGTACTTGAATCTGATCTAGAAGATAATTTCCAAGTGTTATAGATCTTAAATACTTGCAAAATAATATGGATCTACTTCTTAAACACTTAGAAAAATAACAAAAAAAGAAAAAGACAGAGAGTAGATTTGAAGTTTTGAGATGGATAGATCCCTTCAAGCTCAAGCTTGATCTTTGTTAGGCCTTGGAAAATCCCTGAAAGACAAGATTAGCTTGTGAAATTTGTGTTGAAGAGGAGAGAAGAGACAACCATGTTCAAAACCCTCTTTAAGCTTGTGATCTGCACAACTTAAACAAATCCTTGCATACAATGAGTTAGATCTAGTGTGCTTGATAAAGAAAAATTTGAAAGAGCCTAAATACAACCTAGTATAGTTGGCTACTTCCTAGTCTTTCAAAATCAATACACAAATAAGCAAGTTAACAACCGTAAATGCTTGTTCCATGAACATTCAAGCTAGATCCACAATCGTACATAAACAAGAAAAAGCTAAATTAGAGCAATATCACTTCATATACTTGCATGCATCAAAATTGTACACCCATGGACCCCCAAAGTTTTCACTTGCATTAATCAAAATATTATCAATAGTGCAATGAGCAAAGGTTTCTTGCATCCATGTGAAAAATGGAGCAAGAGCCTAGCTTAAATAACTCTCCAAGAGGAAGAGGTCGAATTGGTGAAGGAGAGTGAGTGAGGGTTTGATATATGACAAGTGGAGGTCCCAAATCCTGTTTGATGTGGTAGATGGGGTTCCATTTAATGGGATGGATGCCACCTCACTAAGGCGCCTCCCTTGTGAGCTTTGTAAACTCCCTCATCCACACACAAGATGCCACATCATGGAAGTCGCCCTCCTTGAGAGAGGGCACAAATCCCAAGAGAGATCATCTCATATCAATCACAAACTTGATTGGAATCTCCAATATTTGGTTGGTAATTGCTTTAAATGCTCATGCCATGTCATTAGAGCCAACTCCCCAGACAAACCTCCATTTATTTAGGAGTTTGGATTTTCTCCCAATCCATTATTCTTGAATTAAATAATTCTTTATTAATATTTTGGAGAGAAATTTATTTAAGGGAAAACTATTCACTCAAAAGTTGGGAAAAGTGGGTTTAGGGGTTTTATGGGTGCTCTGGGTTAGAAAACGAGCACCCCATGCCAAATTTCACCTCCTAACCCATATTTTATCACTTTTTGATTTTTTTAATTAAATTATTAAAAAATCTCATAAACTGAGAAAAATTATTTTTCTTAGAATGACTCAAAAATCCTAGGGGACGTAGTGCATGTCCATATGACTCATTTTTTATGGCTATCATGTTTAAAAAATACATACACATAAGCTTTAATAATCTACCTATGTTCGAGTATTATGTGAATACTCCAGCTTTGGAGGTGTGAGCGAAAAACTCAGGGATTATACACCACTGACGAGTAGTACATAATTCCTAAGGAAAAAAACACTCTAGAGTATCCCTATGATAGCAAACCTAAGGTAGACCAAGCTTCTTTAAAAAAGAACTCATGCTAGACCAACTTATTACAATTCCCCCGCAGGGGTTTGGACATGCACAAATTACAAAGGGTCAAATTTTTTTGGCCTGATGGATCTCGGAACACTGATAATGAACATTGAACCTGTTCACAACTTCAACGGTTCACCTGGAATCCACTAAGTGCAATTTAGTGGATAACAGGACCATTCAAGGACCAAGGGTGATAATCTGGTGGTTGTGAATGCTATGATTCTAGAAGATTTTGAAAGATGAGGAAGGAAGAAAACCACTATGAGTGACATGATTGCATGCATGATTGCGTGTCTATGTTTCATATTAGGCATTTTAGAAAATATAATTAACAAAATGTAGAAGAGTAAAGCTCTCATCTACACACTATTATTAATATAACAATAGGTACATTTTGTGTGAGTTTCAAGCTTATTAAAGTGAAAGTTGTATTTATAAATAGAAATATCAATATTAGGTGTATACCTTAATGAAAGATTAATTAAGCTTACAAAGAGGATTAATTGCATGGGCATGAATGAGGGATGCACCCTTTAGATAGTTATGTTATATGGAATGGGAATGAAATTTAATAGAAATATGTTTTTGCCTTTGATTAAGTCATTGAATGATAAATTTATTCATTAGTAAATTGTATTTTGACTAGTTTTTACTGTAGTAAATTGTTAATTTTATTTGCTATAGTTTGCATAAGTAAATTGTATTAGTTGGTTAACTAATTAATAATTTGCATTTACTAGATTTTAGATTAATAAATTTGATATCTCCTTATTAGTTAGTTGTAAACATTGTGATGATCATCACATTCCTAAGTGGCAATTTGTTGGTCTTGATAATTTGCAATCTTGTTATCATTAGTTATTTAGTAGTAAAGTATTGTTGAGTATTACATCTTCACACATATAGTCAATAGTTAAATTGTACTCGATGTTCTCCAAATGTAGAATTTCCACAATATTATTCTATTATGAGACATCTCAAATTTCCTAGTTCTTTTTTGTTCTTAAGCATTGGAATGTTGTGAAGTGGATACTTAAATATTTAAAGGGAACCTCAGATGCTGCTATTTTCTATAGATCAACATATTTAAAATTTAATGGTTTTGTATATTTAGATTTTGGTGGAGATAGAGATGGATGAAAGTATACTACAAGATATACTTTCACTATATGTGGCAGCAATCGAGGCCGACAAAGAGGCAATATGGATAAAGCGAGTGATGGATGACTTCAAGATGATATAGGGGAATATTACTTGGCATTGTGACATTCAAAGTGTTATTCACTTAGTCCAACATTCCACGATTACATGAAATATATTGATATAAGTATCATTTCACAAGGAAAGTGGTGGAAGAAGGTAGGATCTTGTTGGAGAAATTAACATTGATGAGAATACTGCAATTATGTTTACAAAGTCAATTAGGACAATTTTTTTTGAATGGTGCAGAACATCTTTGGGCTTGTTAAAAATGTGATGGAAGCAACATTGGGAAATGGCACATGAGCATAATACATAGGCAATGAAGTTTTTGTTTATCGACTTCAAAGTGGGAGAATGTTAGGAGGTGAGATCAATATCCAAATCTTTGGCATTTTCTTATATAGCAGTACGTGACTATTCCCTTGTGGGATTTGTATGCATTGCGGGAGTTAGCTTGGAACACCTTGGTCGAGGGTGCAGAGGCGAAGCCCCTGAGATGAAAATTTCTAGACCTTTTAGTGTATTTTGGTTCGGTCTTGAACCCTCATATGTATTGTATAAAAGGGCAGTGATCCCTAGCATTGTATCACAAGAAGAGAACAAAGCATTGCAAGTTTTTTTGCCGAGTAATAATAAAAGATGGAAGTTACTATTGCCATGCGGTTTTACCTGTGCACAACAAGGTTTCCATATAAATCTTTTGTTTTATTGTTATTGTTGTTTACTTCTATTTTTTTATATTTTTTTCTAACGAAAATTCCTTGCTTTATGAGATTTTTTGTTTTGATAGGGTAGTATTCATATTGTATCCTTACATTAAAGATTTGTCTTAGATGTGTAGTTTGGAATTTTAAGATTAATTTGGTAAGTTTGTCATGTGGGCATTAGGTTGGTATGTTATTGACACTAAAGCAAAGATTAGGTTTGCTCTGTTTATTTTCATTTATAAGTCAAAAACTCTAATACGATTTCTAAATCAATCAAGGTTCTCCTTGAATAGGTAGGTTTAAGAGGATCATTTATGGGAGTGCAGGTGATCTTATTGGTAAAGTGGCTGGTATCCGCTGCAAATACTTAGCAATTGATACTCATGATATTGATGAAGGTACTGCTCACTTCTATGTTGATCATACATATGATTATAGCAACTATTTTTGAATCCATAATTTATATAAATTTTCAATTTAATTTTTATAGTGGTCAAACTAAATATTATTTGTTTGATGCCATTTATTTTTTCCATAAGCAATTTGATTACATAATGTTTTTATTTTATATAACAAGAAATTGAATAATACCATCATGGGAGTGATTTATTCGATGTATAGCAAAGCAAATGGTAATCATATTCTAATGAAGCTTCAAAGAACTTGGCTTAGTACCTAATAGTCCTTGGATCCCTTGCCACAACATAAATGTAATATGTGCCTTTGCATGCTTATCTAGGTAATAACTGTGAATTAATCATTGTTAACTATATTGATGTTCTTTTTTAGTCTTTCTAATTCTCATCTATTGTCTTTGTCACACTCTAGTTGTAAAGCAATTTCAGATCCTAGTTAGGATCATTTCCCTAATATGAGGAGCAACCTCTAGTAATCTCTAAATGTTTTACAACAAAGTTCACTAAGCATCTTCATAGGACATTAAATAGTCCACGAAGGGAAACTATTCAATGGGCTTCTATGCATAATGTTTCTAGTACGAATGGAGGTGGGTCTTCTAGGCTGTAAGAGCCTTGGCCCTTAACTTTTGTACAAGGGACTATTGGAAGAGGAAAGACACATACAATGTGTGAGATGTTGAATGTAATTCTTTTTTCCAATATCAACACTATTATGGTGTATTTCTTAAGAAACTTGATACCGAAAACTACAAAGAAGCCAACGATAATAGAATAGTTTTGGGGGTATTGGCACAAGATCCATAGATGATGTATTGTAGAATATGGATCAAAATTTGTTTCCTATGCTACATAAACTTTTCCCTAAACCATGAATGCTTGTTTGTGATCCATCTAATGCCCCTACAGATGAGTTGTTGTTATCCTTTAATCATGTATGGAGGCAACATTTATCATGTACTAGTGTATTAGTTAGTAACTCAGTATTGTTTTTTACTTTGTAAATTAAATAATAATATACATAAAATCAAGTGCAAACATATATATTTTGAATGTGTGTTTGTGTGTGTATATATATGTGTGTGTGTGTGTAAACATGCATTCAAATTATATGTTTGTTCTTGATTTTATGTACTATAATAGTGTTTTGTGTGTGTGCATTAAAATTATATATGTTTGTACTTGATTTTATGTACTATATTAGCGTTGTGTGTGTGTGTGTGTGTAAGCATGCATTCAAATTATATATGTTTGTTCTTGATTTTATGTACTATATCAGTGTTGTGCATGTGTGTGCATTCAAATTATATATGTTTATACTTGATTTTATGTACTATATTAGTGTGTGTGTGTGTTTGTGCATTCAAATTATATATGTTTTGTAATAGAAAACTAGGACCCGAAATCCATACTTGAGTAGAAGATAAATTATTATTGATAAGATGATTAAAGTATTACAAGAGAGCTCGCCTTTTATAAGGCTTGAGCGTGCCCAATGAAGGGTTACGTCCCTTTAATTAAACTAATTAATAATTTATTGTTTTTATTTAATACATCATTTAATATTCATAACATTGCCACTCCCTTTTAAGGAGCTTTGTCCTCAAAGTGATGGTAATGAGAGATGTAGTTGTCGAAACTGTTCTAATTCCCACGTTGCATCTTCTTCAAGAAGATTTTTCCATTTAATAAGGTACTCTTTAATGACATGCGTTCTTAATCTCTTCTCTCTGGTAGCAATGATAGATTCTGGCTCGAATATGATTCTTCCTTCTTCATATAACAAGGGAATTATTGTTTGTGCCTTCTGGTGTTGACCTATCACCTTTTTTAAGCATGAAACATGAAAAACATTGTGAATGCAACTTGTAGTTGGCAAGTCCAATGCATATGCCACTTGACTAATCTTCTTATTGATCTAATATGGGCCATAGAATCATGGAGCCAATTTATTCCTTCCGCTTGTTTAAGTGATAACTGCTTATAGGGTTGTAGTCTTACAAATACCCAATCTCCAACTTCAAATTCTCGTTCTGTGCAGTGTCGATCTGCTTGTTGTCTCATTCTATTTCTGGCGGTATTCAGATTCTCTTTAAGTATTTGAACAACCTTTTGGTTTTCTTCTAAATGGTCATTTACTGATGCGACCCTTGCTTTGTTGGTAATGAGATCCTTCCATTTTGGGGGTTCATATCCATATAGGGCTTGAAATGGTGCCATTCTTGCAGATGTATGATAAGTAGAATTATACCACCATTCCACAAGATGTAGCCATTGGAACCATTTATTTTGCTTATTAGTTACAAAGCAACGGAGGTAGGTTTCTAAGCATTTATTGGCGACTTCTGTCTGCCCATCTGTTTGGAGATGATAAGCTGAAATCATGTTAAGTGACGTTCCAATTTGCTTGCAAAACTCTCTCTAAAAGTTCCCTTTAAACTTGGCATGCCTATCACTTACGATAATCTTGGGAAAATCATGTAACTTGTAGACATTTTTATAGAAAGCTTCAGCTATTTCTTTTGTAGAATGAGTTTTCTTCACTCCAACAAAATGTGCATATTTGGTTAGCCTGTCTACTACTACTAGTATTTTGTCTTTTCCATCTGATATGGGTAAACCTTCAATGAAATCCATTGAAATTTCCTCCCATTTTTGATTTGGGATATGTAACGGATAGAGTAACCCTGGATTTGAGATACTCTTTGTTTTATTCCTCTGACAAATGTCACATTCTACAACATACTTGTGAATGTCGACATTCATACCCTTCCAAAAGAATGATCGCCTTGCATTATAGTAGGTTTTAAAAAATCCTACATGTCCAGCGGCTGGGCAGTCATGTGACTCTTTACGCACCTTGGTCTTAAAATTGGAGTTGGAACTTAAGTAAATCCGTCCCTTGTACCATAAGAGATCATTCTTCCATTCAAAATTCAGATACTGATTTATGTCATTAATTATGGAGAAAACCTCTGGATTTTTGGCATATTTCATTCGAATTTCATCCACAAATTCTGGGATCTCTAATGACACGGCATAGACTTGTACCTCCTCATATCTTCTTGATAGGGCATCAACTACTACATTGTCCTTTCCCTTTTTATGTAGGATATCCATATCGAAGGTAGATATTTTCTCTATCCACTTTTGCTGTTAAGTCGTTAATGTATTTTGTTGTAATATGTGTTGCAAATTGTTATGATCTGTTCGGATCATGAATTTTCTTCCCAACAGGTATTGTCGCCATTTATTTAGTGCATGCATGATGGCAATCATTTCCTTGCCGTAAGTAGATTGTAGGTATTCTCTTTTGTTTAACTTCCTGCTTTCAAAAGCAATTGGATGATCCTCTTGCATTAACATAGCTACTATCCCAAACCTTGAAGCATCGCATTCAATTACAAAGGGTTTTGAAAAACCAGGTGTTGCAAAAACAGGAGTTGAAGACATAATTTGTTTCAACATTTCAAAAAATCTTCTTGCTTTATGATCCCAGTGAAAAGAGTTCTTTTTTAGGAGATTCATTAGTAGAGCCGTTACGTGTGCAGAGTTCCTAATGAACCTTCGATAGTAACCTGTTAATCCCAAAAATCCTCTCAATTTTGACACATTCTTTGGTTGGGGCCACTCCTTCATTGCTTGGATATTCCTTGGGTCCACCTTGAATCCTTCCTTTGAGATTATATGACTGAGATACTCTACTTCGTGCTGTCCAAATGTGCATTTTGACCTTTTTGCATAAAATTGGTTCTCCTCCAGAAGAGATAGAACCTTCTCCAAGTGTTTCAAATGTTCCTTCCAAGTCTTGCTGTATATAAGGATATCATCGAAGAACACTAACACAAATTTCCTTAGGTATGGATGAAATAGTTCATTCATAACTGCTTGGAATGTGGCAAGGGCATTGGTTAACCCAAAAGGAATTACTTTGAATTCATAATGTCCTTCATGATTTTGGAAGGCCGTTTTTGCGATATCTTCTAATCTGACCCTGATTTGACAGTACCCTGAACTTAAATCAACTTTCGAAAAATATTTTGCATCATGAAGTTCATCCAACATATCGTCGATGAAGGGAATTGGAAACTTGTTCTTAATCATTATTTTGTTTAATCCTCTATAATCTATGCATAATCTAAACGATCCATCCTTCTTTCGTACAAACACGACTGGAGCTGCATATATGGGCTTCTGCTCTTGGTGATGACACCGCAATTCAATAGGTTTTGAACTAGCCTTGAACTAGCCTTTCTATTTCCATTTTGTGGTGGTGGGGATACCGATATGGTTTAACCTTGACATGATTTGATCCAGGTTTAACCTCAAATAGGTGTTCTATACTCCTTTCTGGTGGTAGTTGCATAGGTAAGTCTTGAAATATTTGTTTATGTTTCTGGAGTAATTTTTGGATTTCCTATTTGAACTCATTTTGTTCCCCCACTTTTTCTTCCATTTGATGGCATTGGATTACGTATGCTGATGCTCCTTTTCGAATGAGTTTTTCCATCTGTTGAGATGAAAGTACTTGTGTGTCTGGTGGTTGGAAACCATGTAGTTTATAATTTTCCCTTGCCATTTAAACTTGATGAAGTGTTTTTGGTGATTGGCGGAATATGTTCCCAATGTTTGTAACCATTGGACTCCCAAAACAATGCCTACTCCACCCAACGATAATGTGTATAATTTTGATTCCAAAAGTATTGTATTTGAAGTTTCACTTTGTGGCACTTCCCGAATTTTTCGATTTTCTTGCCATCTGCGACCATAACCTTCATGTCTGGTACAGGATGTACAAATAACTTGAGTTTTCTTGCGACTCTTATATCAAGAATTTTGTGAGTGCTTCCGGTGTCTATTAGTACTGTAACATTCTCATTTTTTATATGTCCTCTTAACTTAAGTGTCTGTGGTTGGCTAATGCATGTCATGGCTGCTAGGGACATTTTGGGAGTCTCATCGATTTCGGATGCCATATTTGGTGTAGCCTCTTGTTCACTTCCTGACTCTTCTTCTTCTTCTTATTCACTATTCTCCTCTGCCTCACAAGTGTATAATTTCTTTGAGTTATCCTTAGAGCGACACCTATGTTTAGGATTCCATTTGTCTCCACATCGTTGACATTTTCCTTTCTTCATTCGTTGATTTTCCAGGCTCTTCCTCTCGTCTCTTCTAGGTGGTGGAATGTACTTGTTTTTATCAGCATCTGTTGTCGAATGTATGTTCCTTTGTAAGTATGACTTCCCATTATTTGATTGGAAATTGTCAAATTTGGCTTCGGTTGCCTTTGCTTTTCGTCTTGCTACCTCGACATTCAGTATGCCATGCATTTTTAACTCCTTTTGTATGTATGGTTTAGGCTTCCCAAGTAGGTTTCCAACCGTTGTTTGTCGGATAGCCCAAGTACTCTGGTAGCGAGAGATTCCCATTGGTGCGTGAACTCTTCGACGCTTCCCCTTTGTTGTAACCTGGTAATTTTTGAAAAGAATTCATCCTATGTGATTCCTTGAAACCTTTTTAAGAAATCATTATTGAACAAGTTCCAAGTCTATGCAAAGTTGTCTCCATTCCACCACATATACCAGTTGTAGGCATATCCTTCAAGGTGCATTGATGCATACTTGACCTTTTCTTCGTCCATTGTAATGTTATATGTGTCGAAGTACTCTTCTACTTTATTCAACCAAGCGACGCATTGGTCTTCCCCTCCGTTATATTTCGTCATTTCTATTTTTGCTCTAGGCAGTTATGAATGACTGGTATTGAGTACCTTTCAGCTTGTTGCGTTCTGGTCACTCAGAGTTGAGAGATGGAGTGACCGACATATCTGAGCCATGTTGTTTATGTTTTTTGTCCTTACTATCTTCATATTTTGTAATATCTCCTTGATATCTTTTTGGCTCTCAATCACTTTTTGGTCTAACATTTTTTGTTCCTTGCTCATAATGTCGAACTTGTCGTCCATTTTCTGTTCCATTACTTGAATGACTTCATCCTTAATTTCTTTCTTAAGTGCCTCTTGTCTCTTGGTGTTCATTTCCTTGAAAGTTTGGGCATCCTTCTCTATTATCTCAATTTGGGATTTTAACTACGTCGTCATGCTTCTTAGGTGTGGTGGTGAATAATTGGACCCAATTTTGGCTTATGAGGAGTAAGTGATATTCGTGGGATTTTTTGGTGTGGGCTTGATTAAAATAAAGTGGTAGTAATAATTTCAAATAATAATAATATAATAATTATTATTATTTGAAATATTATAAAGTTAGAATATAATAAAGTTAAATATTATATTTATTGAACTTTTTGTTTTTGAAATTTTCTTTTTTGTAGGGTTTCTAGGTGGAGTTGGGAGGATTGGAGGGAGAGCAAGTGGTTGGTAGGGCGAAGTGTGTGCGACGAGGGAGAAACACAGGGATGGCGTTGGATAAGTGGTGTGCAGCAGGAGGGGAGTATGGCACAACGAGTGGAGGAAAGGTGCGAGGGTGGGAGCGCAGTGGAGAAGTGCGTGGCAGGGTTGGCGTGAGGGTAGGGAGGTGAAGAGGACTGTGATGGAATATCACGAGAGGTAAGAGCACGGGGGATGGTATGTGTGATTTGGAAGCAAAGAGAAGGAATAACACAACGTGGGATGAGCGGTGAAGTAAAGCGCGGGAGGGTTGAGGCAATGAGGACATGGGATGATGAAGGAGGTGTGCATAAGGGAGAGTGCAGGTAAGAGGAATGCACAAAAGCGTGGGAACATCCTGAGCGAGTGAGAAGTGTGAGGTATGGAGGAATGGGAGAATTAATGGGTGTCGGAGCAGTGGACGTCACTTCGAACCACGAGTAGAACTTGACCACGAGCAACAGTAGAGTGCACCGCTGTGAATTTGGCTCTAATACTAAATGTAGCAGAAAACTAGGACCCGAAATCCATACTTGAGTGGAAGATAAATTATTATTGATAAGAGCATTAAAGTATTACAAGAGAGCTTGCCTTTTATAAGGCTTGAGCGTTCCCAATGAAGGGTTACGTCCCTCTAATTAAACTAATTAATAATTTATTGTTTTTATTCAATATATCATTTAATATTCATAACATGTTTATACTTGATTTTATGTACTATATTAGTGTGTAGTAAAATTATGTATGTTTATACTTATTTTATGTACATAGTATTGTTTAATATTACAAGTTTAAATGTACATATAATCTTTTCCTATTATGATTCATATGTATGTTATTTTTATTTATATATTTGTTTTATTGATATTGGGTCAACATCAATATTATATAGTGACATTATACAAATTTATTGCATTTAATAAACTATTTATATCATATAAATCTATATTGAATAATAATGAATAACAAAAATAAAATGAATATGAAACAATTAAAGTAGTAATTAATATATTGAACATGGAACTATTAAACCATAAATAAATATAAACTAGTAAATATACTAGAAATTGATAGGGGTGGAAGGTGTTGGAGGGAGTCATCGTTGATCCTAGAGGAACTCAGTAACTAGGATATGAATGGGGTCTTGGAATAGCCACAAACAATCAAGTTGAGGCTTATGCCCTTCTTCAAGGGCTTAGACTCCTTGATTCAAGTAGTGCCAAGTCTCTTGTATTCATTGGGGATTTTGTTATAATCATCAAGCGATTGAACAAATCACATGCCTCGTCTGATGCAACTCTAGCTCATCTAAAATAACATGAATAAAAATGGAAGTGTCATGTTTCAAGGAAATTGTATTCTATCATGTTCTCAAAGAAATCAATCGCTAGGAGGATTTCAGGGCCATTCACACCTAGACACTGAATGAATGAATTCTGAAAAAAGAGGGGCATGTTTTATTTCACCCCATCCCCTCAGTATTTATTCATGATGATGGATTACATGATGGATTTGATTTTCATGATAATACCATGCAAGAATCTACATAGAAGGGAATTCAAAGCCTTTGAATGCACTTGCAATAGGGTGAGTGAAGTTGAACACATTAATCCTACAACATGAAACATGCTAAAATTATTGTTATGTCATCATTTCAAATCTAGTAGGGATACTTCTTGGGTCACAGGTGTTGGAAGGATGGATAACATGTGCTAGATTCCCCTGGTACAATTAGATATATGGGTAAGTTCTTTTTAATGTACATTGTGGTTCAATTTCGCTCTAGGTGCACTTAATTCTAGGTAGATATTTAGGGACATTACATTTCTTTTGATCTATGGGGTATTTTTGGAATTTGAATTGGTTTGGTCTTCTAAGGATTCCCTTTGTTACCGCTTAAACTAGTACACCTTTGAAATCAAGGCTATGTAGAACTAGTGCTAATAATGATAAGATTGAGAGAGAGTTAAACCCAATGTCACCACAATCTACCCTCTCAACACTTCGGGTAATTCCACACCTAGGGGGAGACCCTAATCAATGAAAGATACCTGCAACCACCAACAAGCCACAAATACCTTCCACAAAAACCTAATAGCTATGATCAATGTCATATCAAAGTCAAACAATGTCAAATTAAGACACAAGAATCATATATAAATGGAGTTATTCACTTTATCACAAATTCCATACAATAATCATGCCTTTCGAGGCAATTTCACTTCTCCCAAGGCAAGGTCACACTTCCCAAGACAACCACTCCAAAAAGTGCACCCTCAAGGGAAAGAGGACAATTGGACTAGGGTGGAGCTGGATGATAAGATAGAAATACTACACACCCTCAGACATGTCGACTGGCTCCTCCCGTGACTCCATGTCACCACCACCCAACAAACAAAAAACAACTCATATCAGCCTTTTATAATGTACCCACAAAGAGAAAAATTTGAGTTTCCGAAATACAACGGAAGTGACGACAAATGTGTCGCATGGTTAAATAAGGATGAGGAATACTTTGATATATACAACATTATGATGAGTGAGGAAAACGACAAGTATGTGTCAATGCACTTGGAAGGACACTCCTAGAATTGGTACATATGGTGGAAAGGAGACAATTTTTCTTGTACTTGGAAATCATTCAAAAACGATTTTCTTAAAAGGTTTCAAGGAATCACCGAGGATGAATTATTTTCGAAGCTTACCAGGTTACAACAGAAAGGAAGCGTCGATGAATTCACACATCAATGGGAATCTCTTGCTACAAGAGTGTTTGGGTTATCTGAAAAACAATGACTTGAAACTTACTTAGGAGGCCTAAAACCATATATACAAAAATATTTAAAGATGCATGACATACCAAACGTCAAAGTAGCAAGACGTAAAGAAAAAGCAACAGAACTCAAACTAGAAGGGATATCTAAGGAAAAATTTGACAAAAGTTATTTGCACGAGCAAAAGACACAATGTAGATATTGCGAAGATAGCTGGTCACTTGGTCATCAGTGCAACAATCCTCAGTCATACGGCTATGAAGTTGAAAAGGGTTAAAAAACTAGTCGTTCTGACATTGACAGAAAAGAAGAAGAAGAAGAATACTTGTCGTAGATGTGGTGAAGATTGGATCCCAGACCATAAATGCGGAACCAATCACACGTCACACTGCAAAATCATAAATGGGAAAGAGGTGCATGTTCCTGCAGAAGAAGATACATCTGACTCTGATGCAGACACAAGCTCACCCGAAATATCAATAGCGACAATTACATGTATCCAACAAACTTGTAAGGAAGAGGATTTAGCAACACCTAAAGAGGATAACACCCAAAAGAAGGGAAATTAGTCACTTAAAAGGAAATATACTCCACCTCAGTTAATAAATTACAACAACATCAAAGATGAACAACTCTTATGCAAGGCAACAAAATCAAAACAAACGGTACCAAAAAGGTTACAACTTACAGGTTCTATTAAAGAACAAGACATCACAATTCTAGTTGAATTTGGAAGTACACATAATATGATAGATATCAACAAGGCAAAAGAACTTAATCTTTTCGTGCACCCCATGAAAAATCTCAAAGCGTCAACCATTGTTGATCAACACATCAAAGAAGTGATAAAATGCCATAATGTGTCATTGCAAATACAAAACTTGAACCTACAGCTCAATTGTTATGCCTTACCACTCAAGGAAGTAGATATGATATTAGGCATCGACTGGTTATCATCATTAGGAAATTACTCTACCAACTTATAAAAACAATACATGGAATTTAAATGGAAAGGAAATAAGTACCGATTGTATGGAATGAGAAGTTCTCCACCTAAGCAGAAAGAATCACAACACAACAAGGATCTAGACCGCGTCGAGATAAAAAAGATTAGTCCAGAGCGCACATATGAAATCAACATCAACAAAAAATCAAGAACGAAAGGCACTGTCAGCAAACTCAACTTCGAGGACAAAGCTTCCCTTAAAGGGGAAGGCAATGTAAAGAATATAAATAATAAATAATAAATAAAATAACAATAGTAATAATAAGAATAAGAATACTAATAAATAATTAGTATTAGGTTTTAATGGACGTGTCTCTTCAAACATAGCTTCCCACACCATATATAATGGTGTCTACAAATTGTAATTGAAAATCATCTATCTATTTATCAATTATCAATTATACATATATTATCGTTTCTGAAGCGGATTCACTCATTCAACTTGGAACCAGATTCGGTCTATAACAGATTAGGTAGCGAAACCCTAATTAGGACAAATAGAGAAGTCCAAGTACTAACAAAACAATGAAGACCTCCTTGATAGGAAGGTCTCCTCAAGCAAGTTGATAAAATGAAACCCTAACTCAGTCCAAAGCACTTCAAGAGTGACATTAAACTAGGGTTAGGAGATAAACTTACCAACATTAATCAAGAATGAGCATGAAGATGCACCTTAGGTCACCCTTGAGCATGAGCTATTACAACTATTCTTGGCATCAACTTAGCATGTGCAAAATCAAACCCTAAAACATCATCCATTCAACCTTCAAGCAAAAAAGACATCCAAGAGAGGGTGTGCCTAGCTTCAAATGTTCCAATAAACTAGTATGAAAAGAAAAGAATACATAATTTGAACCCTTGTCCATGATTTACAAATGAGGTGAGTTTGTCTTATTTATATGAGACAACCCTCAACCTTTTACAAATTTGAGCCTACAAAGTTAATGACAAATTACAAAATTTAAGGTTAGTGCACCCACAAACTAGGGACTAAACCATACAATGACATAAAATAAGAATAAAAATGTGCAATTAGGCTCCACCGAGTGCAAAGTGAGGCAAAAGGAGGGTGTCAGGCCCCAACTAACCCCAACATATGCTTGTCCATCAATACCCTCCTTTTTAACAATGTATTCTTCTTCTTTAAGGAATAATGTCATGGGTTTGGAGACCAGGAGGAGGGGTTTTCCATCAAAAAAATAGGTCCAAGTGTTAAAAATGAGGCGTGCTAAACTAGGTATGAAAACAATTACACGCGCAATCACCTCTACATAGAAAATATGAGTGTGGCCATGTGTCCTAATGGGCCTGTCCCAAGAAGCACCGAACATCGACCCAAGGCCCAAATGGCCCAGCAAGATGGGGGACCTCCACCCATCAAGAGGCGGTCAACAATGCCACTAAGCCAACACTTCCTGGAATGAAAACCAAGAGGACTTGGAATGACCTAATCAGGGGTATTTAGCCCCAAAATCAATACTCTACATCATATAGCCCCCAAAAATTGGCCTTTACAAAAGAAAAAGAAACCCCTCACTTTGGTATATCTTGAAGGAATGCTTCAGGTACTATGAGGCATAACAAATGGGCCCATATACTAACATGTGTTGTTCTTGAGAGTGTATGAGAACCCTCTAAGATATCCTTGGTAATTGTTGACCTACACACACATCTAACAACAAAGGCATTAAATGCATCGGAGTCAGGCACTTCTGTCCTACCTCGTTCAAAATGAAATGCAATATAAATCAATGAAATAACGTCAAGTGAAATGCATAGGTAACAGTAAATGTTGAAATCAAATGAATCTATACCTACCTACCCTAATTATGATGATAGATAAGGGTCAAGTGAAATCATACCACTAGTGAAACCACCTGATCATATTATTCATGCCAAGGTTTCTTCCTTTGTCTTTGGAAACAATCCAAGACAAAACCACATCAATGACGAGTTGAATAGATGGTACTACCTCCATTAGGATGGGGCTAGACTGACAGACAATATCAGGAACCTGAAAGCCTCCAAGCTCTAGCCATGTGAAAAGATCACATTCACAGGCCTTTTTTATCCATTCCTGAACTGGGCTCAAGTAGGAACTGCCTCGATCATGTACTTGTCTCCCAAAATCTGTTTTCCCCAAATGACTTCCAAAACTATCAAGGAACCCTACATGATGAGGTTGAAACAATTCTACCATGTTGTTCATAAACCTGTGCATCTGCTCGTCGTCATAATTTTTTTTTTGTTCCTCAAGGTCACCAGGAACTGAAGGTATGAAAACTACTTGCACTATTGCCGACTCTAAAACAACCTTGCAAGGGTAAATAATGGAAGTAGATGTTTCTAGAGAATTAGCCAGCTGATTTTGAGCTCTAGGAACCACTTGCAAAGATAAGGAATTCAGTTGTTTTATGGCCAATTGCGCTGCATCCCTGTACCTTTTCAACCTTTTATTTTCACATGCAAAATTTCCTTTAACTTGCATCACAATTGGGTTAGGGTTGCCAATAATATATAAAAACTCAATCCCATAATATTTAGCTAACTCAAGGCCAAGTAAGAGAGATTCATATTCAACCACATTGTTAATACCTTCAAATTCTAGATGAAAAGAAAAACAATAACTATTAGCACAAGGAGAAGATAATACAACACTTGCACCCATACCTAACTGATACCTAGTCTCATCGAAGTTCATCCTCCAAAATTGATCAACAACATTGATAGTGAAGGTTGTATATGACCCGATATTGCTTCGTGAACAAACAATTTCATTCTTTGGTTGTCCAAAACTTGAATCAATTTCAGAGAAGCATAGATGAGAGTGTTGGTTGAGATACGTCCTAGTAGAGGGTAGACCTGGATGATAAAGATCTGCAATAGAAGTCTCCATATGCAACCTTATATCATCCTCAATGGTGAATGAGTGTGGATGAAATAGATCATGAGGAATCTCAAGGTAGGTTCCCCGAGGTCTTCGAAATTTATACTTCCTTTATTGGAGGAATCATGTATGGGTTCCTCAACCAATTTCCAATAATCTATACCCACATTGTCATCATCAGAAGAGAAATGCACATCAGTATATTTGTGGAAACCATCTTCTTTAATTGAAATATTCTCAAACCTCTCATCTTCAAAAGATCCATTTGTATGGGAAAAAGAGAAAGGAAGGTTCACCAAACTGTCATCATCAAAAGGACAAGGAGAAGCATCCACCACACGTTCATGAACCATATATTTGTTATATTTCTTAGCTGGAAGCAATTCTTTGACAAAGGCCTATTCATAATGCTTGAAACCTATATGAATATCCAACTTGGCATGATGTAGACTATCTCCTTCTTCTTTTCTGAATGGCAGTAAAGGTTTGTGGATTTCTTCTAAACTTTCTGATATAGCACTTCCAAGCCTCGAAGAATCGTAGATTGGAGGAACAAGGAACCTCCAATAATCACCGTCTTCAAGAATCCTACCATTTTATTCCAAGAGGCCCAATATATCATAAGAAATTTCCAAATGAGGGTAAGGAGAACTCACCATTTTCTTGTGTCCCTCAATTTCTTCAATCAGGATTTCTTCGTCTTCATTTTTATGAGCATCATCATCTTCATCTTCAAGAGTATCTTCTTCTTTGAACATGGGGCCTAGAATGTTATTGACAAGATCTTGATCAATGGTTTATTTTAGCAAGCTTTCTAAGGCTTGATCTTCATCATGGATTTCTTCGCTATTTCCCTCAAGGGATTGGTCTTCTTCCTAGCTTTCTTTCTTGAACAAACCCTTCGCCTCTTCAACGTAGTGCATCCACGTCTTGTTTTTTCTGGGCACCGATAGATGAAAAATACCTCTATCAATTATTCAAGAGAGGATATTTTACCCTTTCCCATGCCTTTAATCTAAGCAAGGGCATCTTCTTGCGGATGCAACACAAATGACTTCATTAGGTGTCTTCATGTTTATGAATACCGAAATCAGGGGCATTTTCTAGAAACTCTTTGACATGGTCCAAGGGATCATCATCATCACGATAACTGAATTCTATCATGAATGTCCTTGGTAACTCATCTGAAGTGCTCAACAAATCAATAGGAACAAAAAGGTCTTCAAGGATTTCTTTGATATGCTTCTTTTTGGGAAGGGAAATCATGATCTCAATAGTTTCTTCGTCAAGATTAGGATCCCACTCTTTCCCGAATGCCTTGATCAATTTCAAGAGTGAAGGTATCCCCTCTCAACATACCAATCTCCCACATCCTTTTTAGTCTACATACCAAGAGATGTTATGAACCTCTTCATCATGAGATCCTTTCCCACGATATCCCATGTCACAAGAAATTCTCTGAACACCATAATATGCTATGCATTTGTATCTTTATATTCATGAAACCTTGGGACGAACTTGAGCCAACCACATTTATCTAACTTATTCAGATATCCTAGAATGTTTGAGAAATTCAATGGAGCAAAGGATGCCATATCATCTTTTTATTAATAACTTAGTTTGGTTGTTTTGAATTGCACTTCTTTAATTTGTTTTCTTCAGTGGAGTTGTCAAATACGGCCCGCAAGGTTATCCCTTAATAATAATCCTACCAAATTACAAAGCAAAACTTACCTCTTGGACCGGTTCTTGGAGAGTACCTCTTTATTTTTCTTCAATGGAGACACCAAGAGAGACCTGCCAAAATAGATCAAAACAAATCTCACTAAAGTACACAACAAGAATGTACTTGAGTCACATGAAAGATGTTGGATGTTTCTAAAAGGTAAATGGATTCAACTCAGGAATCCCTCTTCAACGGAACGTAATCACTATTCTTTGAGGTCCTTGACAATGATGCTAAAAATGTTATTGCTCAAAGTATCACACCTAAATCAAGGCTATGTAGACGTAGTGCTAGTGACGGTAACCTCGGGAGAGATTTAAACCCAATGTCAGCACAGTCTAACCTTTCAACACTTTGGGTAATTCCACAGCCAGGGGGAGACCCTAATCAATGAAATATACCTGCAACCACCAACAATCCACAAATACCTTCCATAAAACCTTAATAGCTATGATCAGTTCCTTATCGAAGTCAAACAATATCAAATCAAGACATAAGAATCATATATAAATAGACTTATTCAACTTATCACAAATTCCAAATAATATCATGCATTTCGATGCAATTTCATGTCTCCCAAGGAAATGTCACACTTCCCAAGGAAACCACTCCAAAAAGAGTGTCCTCAAGGGAAAGAGGACGATTGGACTAAGGGGAAGCTAGATGATAAGCCACAAATATCACACGCCTCGAATTCACGAATTATGAGGGTTTCATGGATCCCAATGCACTTCCTCAAAAGAGGACAACTTCTAGGGTTAGTGGATAAAACCCTAGGGTGAAATTTTAGGGTGGGCTAGAAATACTAAATCACAACTATTTTTAGATTTTTGAATTTATTTAGATTTTAATAGCTTTTTCCAATTGTAAAATATTTATGTGCATAAAATAAAATTAAAAAAACCTTTGAAATTTGATAAAAAGAGGATTGATAGATAGGGTATTAGATTCTTGTCTCAAACCCTTGGGATATGAGAGATCGTAGCTAATGTCCCTCCTCTTGAGATGGTATTCAATACTTGCAACTAGGTTTAAGCTAACAACCTCAAGGATTAGGTAGTGAATCCCTAATTAGGGAAAAATAAGAAGTCCAAGGCCCAAGAAAAAAATGGAGAGCTCCTTGATAGGAAGATCCCCTCAAGCAAGTTGATAAAATGCTAGCAAACAAACCCTAACTCAGTCGAAAGCACTTTAAGAGCAACGTTAAACTAGGGTTAGGAGATAAACTTACCAACATTAATCAAGAATGAGAAAGGAGATGCACCTTAGGTCACCCTTGAGCATGAGTTATTACAACTATTCTTAGCATCAACTTAGCATGTGCAAAATCAAACCCTAAAACATCATCCATTCAACCTTCAATCAAAAAAGACATCCAACAGAGAGGTGTGCCTAGCTTCAAATGCTCCAATAAACCAGTAGGAAAAGTCCATGATTTACAAATAATGTGAGGTTGTCTTATTTATATGAGAGAACCCTCAACCTTTTACAAATTTGAGCCTACAAAGTTCATGAAAATTTACAAAATTTAAGGTTAGTGCACCCACAAACTGGGGACTAAACCATACAATGACATAAAATAAGAATAAAAATGTGCAATTAGGCTCCACCAAGTGCAAAGTGAGCCAAAAGGAGGGCGTCAAGCCCCAAGTAACCCCAACAGATGCTTGTCCCTCAATGCCCTCCTTTTTAACAATATAGGCTTCTTCTTTGAGGAATGACGTCATGGGTTTGGAGACTAGGATGAGGGGTTTTCCATAAGAAAATAGGTCAAAGTGAGAAAAATGAGGTGTTTGGGTATGACAACCCTTACACACACAATCACCTCTACAAAGAAAAATATGAGTGTGGCCATGTGTCCTAATGGGCCCATCCCAAGAAGCATTGGACACCAACCCAAGGCCCAAATGACCCAACAATATGGGGGACTTATGCCTATCAAGAGGCAATCAACAATGCCACTAAGCCAACACTTCCTAGAATGAAAACCCAGAGGACCTGTGCCCATGACCTGATCAGGGGTATTTAGCCCCAAAATCATCACTCTACATAATATAGCCCCCAAAACTTGGCCTTTATAAAAGAAAAAGAAACCCATCACTCTAGTATATCTGGAAGGAGTACTTCAGGCGCTTTGAGACGTAAAATCCTCTATTCACCAATCTCTCATATTCTTGATGCTTCTATCAGTTTGATGAATTTCCCTTGGGATTATTGGAATTCTATAGGTTTTCTCAGGTGGTTTGGTTAGTTATTTATCTCTTTAGGTATACTTGATTTGGGGATTTGTTGGATGATCGAGGTCTAGTGTGCTGGGCCTGCCTCATTGGTTTAGTCTAACAAGTTCAAATGATGTCTCTATCTCTAGGATAAGTTGCACTTGGATTAATTATTCTCTCAAGGCTATTTCTTTTTTGTGGGTTAGTTGGCTTGAGTATGGTATGGTGAACATGGATCCTTAGTGGGGTTTATGATCATGGATTGTTCGGGGAGCCACAAAATATTTCATAAGGATATTCATGAAATTCATGGAGTTTTGAGTAGGCACGAGGAATATATCAATGATGACAATACCTCAATTATTTTAGTGAGCACCAGAGTACACAATAATGAACATCAATGTAGATCACATAGTTGAGTCCCCACTCAACTTCCTTCAACCTCAAAATTTCAATGGGATGCGGCATGTTACCCCCCATATTGGGGGGGGTGTCCACTTGTTCTCACATCCTCCAACAGAGTGGTGCTTTGTAGGACAGTTTTTGTGTTGTTTCTTATAGGGTCAAGAAGATCACGAAGTCTCATTGATGCAGAGGAGGTAGTATTCAAACGCGAGCTTCCTTATATTGTGAAAGATTGCCTGGCAGTTCCTCTCTTGTGAAACGGATTATGGAGAAAGCTCCATATAGACAACATTTTTCCAGGAGGAGGTGGATGTGTGTTGTTCATGCGTTGAATCTACTCTTATGGATGAAAGTGCTTCTGTTCATGTAACAGGCAGGAAGGATAAGTTTCCTACACAGAGAATGTCAGTAAATGAGTTGAGAGATGAGCTTTTTGATCTACAAACACGTTTTCAAGATTTGGAATGTGAATATGAAAACTAGAGGAGATTGAGGATAGTTCCTTATCAAAGTATAGCAGAGTTATGAAATTATCTTGAAGGGACAAAACCAGCAGAAGTACAGTCCTTTAAAAACCTGCAAACATGCACAAATCAAGCATCACTAGCAAGGCTGATATTGGAGCTCTATATTTGGTTCAGTTCATCACTTTTTCAGTAGTCATAAACAGCCGAGGTGACCTTCTCTCAAACTTTAATGCTCAGCCTTCCCATCAGTATAGACGAGGGAGTCTTATAATAGCGGACCTCTCGATGGAGTGAGAGAGATGGCGCTGTGTAGTCTAAACACACGAACCTGGAACAATCAACAAAACATAGGTCACCTCCTCGGCTCCTCTAAAAAATATGTTTTGACTTAATCGGCCATGGATCACCACTCGTCAACTTAGATTGGCCACCGGTCGCATGGATTTCAGCTGCGGGTTAGGTCGATGGGCACCTATTTGATAAACATTTGTCGGCACAGCCAGGGATATTCGCCACCAGAGTTATCTGATCATGAAGCCGTAAGCTGCTGTTCTTTTGAAGTCGTGGCCCCTGGATATTTTATGTGGAACGTCAAGCTGATGAGATGGAATCTACATGTTGATTTGCGCATCCCTCGTTATCCTGAAAGTCATTCGGTGCGAGTTACATTTGAAGTGGAATCAACTCGTATTGTGGGAAGTTGTGGGTTGCATGAGACCTGTTCCATTTAAAAGGTTAATCGATTGGCCAAACACTTGTCCTTCTCCACTTCATTACTTGAGTCCGTGTTGGCAATCGGCGACCCATCTCAGATCCGATTCACTGAAATTCTAATAGCTCACGGATTGTTGGTGGCGTCTTCACTGCTACGTGGCGCTGTGGAGCAATGCTCGTCCCTTTGACCAGGGTATATTCATTTTGACTGGTAGCTGATTTCACATAGCTGATGGATCATCGCGGGTTACAATGGCAGTCGATTTATTGATGCAGGCAGATTAGATTCGATGCCAACGCTCGGGGTTAATGAGTTAATCAACGCAGTGGAAGTTGAAACTGATCGGGGTTCACGCCGTTGACAGCCGAGTACAGAGTTTTATCCACGCGTCTTTATCACCTTAGGAGCGGAGTTCATGAGTTTCCGTTCCTGGGCAGCCGTTTGAGTTTCATTAGCATCCATTGACACCCGGTTGAGTGATACAGTGCCGAGTCGTGGAAAGCTGGACCTACGCTTCCTTTGGCGGTTGATTGCAAATCATCGCCATCATCGGGTTAGGTTTGGAAAAGTCGATCTTTACAACAACTGCACCAGGAATTGGTGGATTTATGCTGTCTACGATCGCAGATATTATCTCAGCACAATATATATGAAACAGGGAATTCTTTTTAATAAAAAAAATATAATAAACACTTGGGGTATTAGTAGGAGAGAAAAGTGGATCTTCACCCACTTTTTATTTTTTATTATTATTTCTTTTTTGTTTTAGGAGAGCCTTTTTGGGTCTATAAAGAGAAGAGCCTCCTTCATTGTAATGATGGAAACAATTTGGGAGTTTTTATTTCTCTTGAGTTTAATGAAAAATATTATGGGTTTTTTCTGATAAATTGAGCACTTTCTTTGTGTGGCATGATCTTGTGAGATTTTAGATAAGTGTGAACATTTTTAGATTCAACGTTTTCTTTTCTATGTTTGTGTAAGAGGCCATAGAGGGGTGTAATCCACCACATTGGAAGGTGAAGAATTCTTAGCAACTGCTTTCTTTTTCCCTTTGTGAGCGTGCATACAGAGGTATTGATCTTTGCATTTAATCTAGTTTGATTGTGTAATATTGATCTTTTGTTTGCTTAGCGCACCTCTTGCAGCTAGAGAAGAAGAAGTATTTTTTCTGTTTATCAAACACTAGACTGAGCAGGGCTTGCTCAATCATGCGATCTTTCCCCCTCAGTCACATATGACACAAGGCCCCCTTTAGTTCTCTTTTTGACTCCATTCACCCCTCTGATATACTGGCACTAGCCTTTTCTCAAGGACTGATCCTCCCATCTTTCCCATCACTCAATCAAAATACCTTTTTTGTTACATTTGTTTCTCTAAGGAAGCCTCTTCAGTTCACCTTGCCCTCCGTTGCACCTGCCTGAGCGATCCTACCTTAGGGATACCCCACTTGAGTTGGAGAAGAGCCAACCTGAAGCGAAGAAGAGAGGAGTGCGGTGACATTGGCTTTTTTCTTGAGAGTTGTCATCGAGCTGGTGTGTTCACTTTTTGGGCTTCAGCACACGCATGTCAGTTTTGGGTGACAACACGGCATTTGGTGAACTAAAAGAGGAGGAAATTTTTCATCAAATGCTTGAGGATATGGACCTAGAAAATCAAGGATCACAGCCTACCAATGTTGACTAAGATGAAGTACACAAAAAGCACATTTTTTACCCATCTTAGTTTTTATGTTTTAAAAGGTAGTCCTTATATTAGGCATTTTTTTCAAGTTTATACTTGTAGAAGTCTTTTGAAATCCTCTGCGAAGTATACTTGTCTCTTTTTTTATCCTTTTTGCTTGCTTGAAATGCTAAATTTTGAACTCAAAAACAACATTCATTTTGTAATATGAATGTTGTCCAATTCAGCTGCAACTTTCTTTAACGCACACACACACACACATCGACAACAAATTGATGGTAATTAATGATCAATGATCTATCTAACAAATTTTTTTAGATAGGAAACATAGAAAACCTTATGAATGCATGAAGAAGGAAAATAAAACTGATAAGCCACTTCTCTAATTTCATAAAGAATCTTGTAGGGTCCATAAAATTTTGGAGATATTTTATGATGTTAGAAAAACAGGATCGCAGAGCAATAACAATAAACAGAAATGCAAATATAATCACACAGAAACATTACAAGAGAGACACCAATATATCGTGGTTCACCCAAGATGGGCTACGTCCACACTGAAATTGCCAGTCCTTATTATTATACCATCTAGCAAATGAAGGGATACAACCTACAGCACATCCGTTGCACTTCCTCTTCACTGTCTCACAATCTCTCTTCACGATCTGAGAGATCTTTACAATGCATAATACCTAATACATCAACCCTAGCCGTGTTACAATGTCTTTCTTTTATAGGGAAAATACAGTGGAAAAATACCACGGGTTACCCAAAACCATGGGCCCGTAAATTGTTGGTGAAAACAACCCAAATTGTTTTTTCGGGGGCGCTGCCCCGAACCCCAAAGTTGGGGAAGGAGTGTATAGTTAACCTGGGGCACAAACACAATTGAATAACATCTCTAAATCTGGAAGATCAAGCTCCACAACCAACATATGATTCTTCTTTTGAAAGAGATTTGATTTCTTATACAATTGGAGTCACAAATATACCCAATCCTCCTCAAATTTTATTTCACTGTAATGCTGATCTTCTTATTGCATCATCCTATTTTGGGCCATTTGAAGGTTTTCTTTATTTAATTGCAATGTTTCTTGAGAATTTTGAATATGTGAGTCTATTGTCTATGCTTTGTAGTGTTTGATATCCATAAATATATTAGAGTGGATACATAGTAGTTGTGTGATAGGTCATATTATACCACAATTCTATTAGAATAAGCTACTTGGCCCATTGGGATTGTTTTTTCTAAATAATAGCAATGAAGATAACCCTCCAAATATTTATTTATTATTTTGATCTAGCCATCTATTTGTGAATGATGTGTTGAAAAATTGGCTAATGTTTGTGAAATTCTATGTCACAACAAATCTAAGAGCTGAGGATACCTCACAAAGAAAGAATGAGCAGAAAAGTTGAATAAGAGTGAAAACTGCAGCAAAAAAGAGCAGAAGAATAATTATGCAACAAAAATCAAATAGGAGCAGAATAATGTCACATGATCCAATAATCAGTATAATGAACAATGCTAATACAATGGAGAAAATTCGAATCATACAGGAGAATTCGAAACTCAGTTGGTCTAGCATAGGGATTATCACAACTGGAGTGCTTTGGAAGACTCAAACTCAAATGAACTGAACCTAAACTCAACTAACTAAATACATAATCAGTTAACTAACTAAGGAGGGTGCAATATTGAGTTTGTCATGCATTCCAGTTAGAAAAGGGCACATGAGGCCACAATCAGTGACATCGGGAGCTCTAACCCCCCAAAAGAGTCAGCTAACTCAGGTGGACTGCACTGGAACACTCAGTAGGTTCCTATAAAATAGGGAACTGACTGAAGTGGTTCCAAAATGATGCATGCATGGTTCAGAAGGTGGTAGATGGATCCTGGATGACATATTCACACCACTAGGGTGCAAATGACATCATCAACAACTAGGAAAAATAAATAATTCTAGGTAGGACAAGGATGGAGTATTGAAATATCCTAACACCCCCCCTTAATCCATAATTTTTCATCCCGGGCCCTGTTACTAAGACCAAAGGTCACCCATACAATAAAATAAATGATAAAAAAGAAATGTCCATGAACCAAGGAAATGGGGAAAAGCCTCATGGGAAAAATAACCTCCCTCAAAAAGAACAACGGTAGAGAACTCAAAGAACCTTCATACTAAGCAGAGAAGGAAAAAACTTTCCTTAGTGAAAGCCTTTGCAAAAATATTGGCAAACTGCTCCTCTCTAGGATAGCAATGTAGGTGCTAGATCTGGATCTGGATCTCTAATGTACCTCCCACTGTGTAGAAGTTGTATTTTCCAAAACAAGTCTTTCAGGAACCCTTCTTGCTACTGGAGCGAATGGCTCATTCTGGTCCAAATTATGAACGTTTGAGTACCTTTTGTCAGAAAACCGAGATTTATACTTGGTTGTAGATCCCCCATGGCAAGTCTGCTCAAGAGATTGTGGATCAAACCCCACCATCTTGTAGCACCTCTCTGAGAGAAGTGTATCTGCATGACATGGTGCAAGTTTTGCATAATACTGAGATCTAGTGGTTCTATGGTTAGATGGATCCCCAATTGTGTTCCAAATAGCTACAAGGAATTTGTGATCCCATATTGTCCTTGGCCATGGATTGGGAGCATGTGTTGGATTTGGGTCTAAATCTGAATCTCCTTGAACTTTATTCTCAACATCAAGATCTTGATCCTCATCTTCATTGGAAGAGATATCACTCTGATCTTCATCAGATTCCGTTGGGGTAGGAAAATAGTATGGCAAAAAATGTGAGAATTCATATGCCTTCGAGGCATGGTTTGCAAACCCTTTCGCTATAATCTTCCCAGTAGGGATCTTTGCAATCTCAACTATGTCAAGACCAAAGACCACTTTCTTCGGTGAACCTGTGTGATTCATATCATATACAGAAAACAAATTTGTTGACAAAGAAGGCACAAATAGAACATATTTGAACTTCCCATGCTCCATATGTACTGTGCCCTTCCCTTCAGCAAAAATCTGAGAGTTGTCTCCCATGTAAATAACTTAACCATCTTTGATATCTAAAGAAGAAAATGATTCTTTGGAGGAAGCCATGTGGTTGGAGGCTCCTGAATCTATGAGGAGGGCTTGTGATTTTGAAAATCTAGCCTTCAATGCATGCAATCTCTCATGAACATCATAATCACTTCTAGAATCAATCTCTCTTGCACCTTCTTGGAGGGAAATGTTGTGTTGTTCAAGAAGCTTGGTCATCTGATCTATCTTCTTCTATATGCAAGATCTCTTTGGGCGGTTTCCTTTCTTGCAATAGGAACACTTGGATTTCTCAAATCCCTTTTGTTTTTCTTTCTTGGAGCTGGAGGCTCCTCCTGATGGATTTGACTTGGCATTCAACTTGGGTTTAGATGGCCTCTTATCCTTTTCCTTGTGCTTCCCTTTCCCATTCACACTTTTTTCTTCTCCATCCATAAGAGCTTGATATTTGGAGGCCTTCAAGGCGCCCATTTGGATCAACTTATCTTGTTCTTGGATGAGAGATTCAGTGAAAACATCTAAGGAGAGAATATTCCAACCATGGATTGACATTCACCTAGAATAGAAGGTAGAGACAAAGATGGAGAACTCAAGACCTAGCTTGCTTAGAATGGATAGCACCAACTAGTCATCCTTCTTCTCAATGCCACATTGCTTGCATTGCATGACCATAGATTTGAATTTTGAAAAGAATTGATGAATGGTCTCAAAACTGCTTGGTTGAAGAGAAATCAACTCATTCTCTAGAATATGGCCTCTTAGATCATATTGTTTACCGAAGAGGGTCTCTAACTTCAACCATAACTCTCTTGGAGTCTTCAATCCTTCGATGTGGGAGAGTAGCTCTCTAGAAATATGAATACACATGAAACCAAATGCTTCATCCAATCTATTCAGATACTTGGTTTTCTCCACGGTTGATGTTGGTTCGGGATCCTTCCCCATTGTCACCATGTACAGTGATTTGTTGCGCAATAACATCTGCATATCAACCCTCCAATCAAGGTAATTGAAGGGTGTCAGGATCACGGGAGAGAGAGGAGAGTTTGAATTGTCCATTACAACTGTTGGAGCGAATACAAGGTGAAAACTGTTGCTTCTGCAGCAAAACTGCTGCAACTGCAGAAAAAATGTTGCAACTGCAAAAAACTGCTGCAACACTCAAAAAATTTGAATAACCTGCAAAAAAATCTCAATAATGGAGGTAGACTACTACTGAGCACTACTTTAGGAGAGTAGGCACTTTTATCCGGATCCTTCACACCTGGTTAGACCTCATTGGATTGTCCAATGAATTCAATGCAATGGCACCAGGATTTGCTGTGGAAATCCAAAGGCTTTTGGTGCACTACCGAAAGCATCTGCTCAATCTATTCGCTCAAATGGATTTGATACCATGTGAAATTCTATGTCATGGCATATCTAAGAGCTGATGATACCTTACAAAGAAAGAATGAGCAGAAAAGTTGAATAAGAGTGAAAACTCCAGTAAAAAAAGAGCAAAAGAATAATTATGCAGCAGAACTCAGATAGGAGCAGAACAATGTCACATGATCCAATAATCAATATAATGAACAATGATAATACAATGGTGAGAATTTGAATCACACAGGATAATTCGAACCTCAGTTGGTCTAACATAGGGATTATCGCCATTGGAGTGCTCCAGAAGACTCAAACTCAACTGTAATGAACCTAAACTCAGCTAACTAAAGACATAATCAGTTAACTGACTAAGGAGGGAACAATAGTGAGTTTGTAATGCATTCCAGTCAGAAAAGGGCGCATGAGGCAACAATCAGTGGCATCCAGAGCTCTACCTCCCCATAAGAGTCAACTAACTCAGGTGGACTGCACTGGAACACTCAGTAGGTTCCTATAAAATAGGGAACTGGCTGAAGTGGTCCTAAAATGATGCATGCAGGGTTCAGAAGGTGGTAGATGGATCCTGGATGATATCTGCACACCACTAGGGGGGAAATGACATCATCAACAACTAGGAAAAATAAATAATGCTAGGTAGAACAAGGATGGAGTATTGAAATATCCTAACAATGTTGTTCATGTTATCTTCTACAAATCATTCCAAAAAAATCTTATGAATTTTGGACCACTATCACTTACTGCTACTTGAGGAAATCCAATCAGCCAAAGAATTTCTTTCATGAAAATTTTTTCCACTTGGCTTGTAATATATGTACTTTGAATTCCATAAAAATGTACATTTTTTGTGAGTCTAACAACTATTACAATAATAGCTACTTTACCTTTTGAATTTGATATCTTGTAATGAAATCCATCGATATTTCTTTTCATGTTTGATTAATGTGTATAAGGATTGAAGTAACATGGAGTATTGATAGTCTCTCCTTTATTTCTTCATCGCACCTGCTATTCCCTAATATTTTTTAAAATATCCTTCTTCATTCCCTCGCCCATAAGTTTTAAGTAACTCTAAATGTCCTATCACAAGGGAGTTATGAGATTCCCTTCTGCTTCATATGGACCTGGTGGAAATACTTGTCTTAGGGTGGCTCCGCTCCTGCTTTGGATAAGCAAACAGAATAGGCGCTGCGCCTTTGTCTCTACTACTAGATTTGCGTATGGGTAATATTTGTTATTCCAACATTAATTGAGCACATGAAAATTGTCTACCTTAAAGGGTGTCTCTATTCAAATTCCAATATTCTATAAAGCTATTTCCTTCTATTAGACATTGTATTTTTTTTATTTAAATAGAATTACTGGTTTAATGGGAACCCTCCAATGTTCTTTTTTTTTGAGTTCACATTTAGTAGTTGTTTTTACCCTCGAGCGGAAAACTGGTGCTCTCAGAATTACCCATTTTTTACGTTAAAATTATAGCCTGTTTGAATTCATGACCTTAATAATTGTACCATTACAACTAAAACTTTAAAATCAACCCTTGAATCTGAAAGTGGTGCTCTCAAAGTCACCCCCTTTCTTTCATGGTTAAGAATACAACGTGGTTGAAAACATGGCCTTAATAACTCATACCTTTTAAACGAAAACCTTAAAATCAACACTCAAATGAAAAATTAATGCTTTTAGAATCAACGATTATTTTTTGGAGTTAAAATTACAACTTATTTGACAGCATGACATTAAATAGTATTGTTACATCCAAAACCTTAAAATAAACCACTAAATAAAAAATAAGTGCTACCAATAACACCTTTTTTTTAGGCTTAAAATTACAACACTTTCAAAACCACAATTAAAAATCTAATAGTATTAAAAAATTAAGAAAAAAAACAATAACGCAAACATAAAAAAAATATATATATATTTGAAAAATCAAATAAACAAAACTAACAAATTTTAATTTTAAAAACAACAATGACAACAACTAATTAAAATAAATAAAATCAAAAAATCAAACTTCACCCACATCCCCTCCACATTTAAAATAAAAAATATAGAAAATAATTAAAAAAACTATTTAAAAAAATTAAAAATTACAAAACATATATATAAAAACATAACTATTTAAGAAAATTAAAAATTACAAAACATATATAAAAAAACATAACTATTTAAGAAAATTAAAAATTACAAAACAAATATAAAAAAGCATAATTTCAAAAATATTTTAAAAAATTAAAATGAAATTTAAAAAAAAAATGGCAATTGAAGAAGGGAACTAATGGTCAAAATCGTATCATCCCCTCCTAGCATCTTATACTCCCTAGTTTCCCACTTCGAACCCCTTCTATACTCCGGGGGTGCGGTGATTTCGGGGGTCGGGTGATTTCGGGATTGCACCATCCTACACCCATTTTTTTAACATTTTAATTTTCATTTTGAATTTTAGTTTATTAATTTTATTTAATGTTTGATACTTTTAATTTGGTTTATTCATTTTTAAGGAGGGTGAGTTGTTTTTTTTTTAATTTAAGTTTGTGTTTTTTAATTTTTTTTTAGTGTTATTGTTTTTTTTTTCTAGGTTATATTTACAACCTAAATGGAGACTAGGTGTTTCATGGTTCTAAAATGTCGAATCCTGTTTCAATCATCATTTGTCAGGACTCTTTTGAGTCCGTTCTTTAGCTTGGACATGGCATTTAGTTCATGTTGCTATTCTTGAATCAAGGGGAGAGCATATTAGATGGGATAATTTTTTGAATGTATTACCGTATCCCCAAGGTTTAGAACTGCTTTTCACAAGTCAGTGGAATCTTTATGCTTAAGATCCTCATTCCAGTAGTCACTTATTTGGTACAAATATTTTGGACATGTTTTTAAAAGTGTTTTAAGTTTAAGTAAAGAAAAAAAAGTGTTATTAAATATTTCTTTTCAATTCAAGGGTTGATTTAAGATTTTAGATGCAACTATCTATTTGTTAAAGCCACAAATTATAGTGATGGATAAAAGTATAGTAATGTGTCTCACTTTAAAGCAAAAGGAAAAAACATCCAAATTAAAAACACATAAAACATTTAACTTTGAGAAGAATATTAATCTATTTACCAAAGCATAAAATATTAATTACATGTATAAATGGGAGTTTGGATGGAGATATTTGTTAACAAATTTTTGAATAAAATGTTTCTTAATATATGTTTACACTAAAAATTAGATAGAGATATTTTAGGGCAAATTTTTTAATAGAATGTTTTTTAATTATGTCATAGGTGTTCACCAACGAGAAGCATGACTTTTCATCTCAGAAAGATTCATCGTTTATTAATCCAATGGAATCCTGCCGTGTGTTTTGTCGCTGTGCCCTGTGTTTTGTCGCTTTCGTGCACGCCGACTAAATCAAGCCGACAGTAAATTTATTTTTACTTTATTTTATTTTATATTGTGACCGATGCATCTGATATTTTGAAAGTTTGGACTTCTGTTTCATGCAATTATTTTTGCCGTCCATTCATCTTCCCTGCCACGAGCGATCAGTTCCTGCTTGCTCGTGTTCTTGGCTGGTCGATAGCGATTTTGACTTAAAAAAGGAACAATGCGTTAACTCATACATCAAGTTCTTTCCAAAGCCCAGTGAAACGATCCAGCCAGCTGCGTCATGAAGCATTGGATTGTATAGTCGACTGGTTTTTGCGTGGTTGATCAGACAGATAGGCGTTGTGTGCATTCAATGTGCCATCTATCTTTTTAAGCAATACAAAGTGTAGAAATGCACAGAAATGACCAGGAAAAACGTGCATTATAGAAATGCAATCAACAGTCGGTCGGTCGGTCTTTCAAGGCAATCGACCATTTTAAAAATAATTTCCACAAAAATCATATCGACCCACTTTACTTATATCCATTTATATCCATATGTAGTTCGGCTTTTAAAAATTATTTTACCAGCAACACTTCAATTTTGCACAAGTCTTATATTAAAATATATTGCACATACCATAGTTAATATATAAGTCGATGGTGGATTTCTGAATCAGTCGAAATATTGGTCATTGGGTCTGCGTAGCTTCAATGGCCGACGTACATGCTTTGGGTAATTTTCCCCAACAGAATGCAGGATTTCAAAATTCGATACCATCCATGTAAAGAGTGCCCTATATCTCGTCGTGCGCATAGACTCCATGAATTTATTCCATTAATGATATAACCAACATGTCGATGAAGTTGACTAGCGCTGTGGTCAGCATCTTCCAACGCGTCAACTGGAGCATAAGATCTGGTTGACAGTCGATAGGCTTGGTTGTCTTTACAACTGTACCAGTTGATGGTCGACTTCATTAGTCGGTGTTCGACCGATTCCAATCGCAATAATGGCCAAGCCCCGACATGTTGCTTTCCATTATCGACAAGGTAGATTCAACATCCTCACGATATTCATTTCTTGTTCGACCTTCTCGTGAGTCATGGGAGCGTTGTCAGTGCAAGCATACACCATTTGCCAGCAATTTTGAGACTTTTTCTTCCACAGGCAGCATTATTCAGCAACATTTTGAAGCATTATTTTCTTTTTGCAGGCCGATTCTACTGATTTCTCACATTTTGCAGGTTCAAATCTTGCATGATGATAGTCGTCTGTGTTTTGGTCATCAGAATTCTTTCTTTGGTCTACACATCAATGCATATCGGGTCGATAGGTTGCATAGTCGGTGAGATACTTCGTCTGGTCGATGGCTCGACTTCTTTATGCTTGGGCGAGCTTTGTATGATGAAGTATATTGGTCTTATTTTTATTAGTCACAGCATCATATATCAAAAACTTCTTTATGCTTGGGCAAGGTTTGTATGATGAAGTATATTGGTCTTATTTTTATTAGTCACAGCATCATATATCGAAAATTAAAGAAACTAACAATACCTTATCATGCAAAAAATTTATGTATGCATACAAAAGTAGTCTGTAATGTTTCTTGTAGTCACTATGTTATAAAATTGAGAATAGCCGTTTGGCCGAAGGTGCAATCTCAAACACCTTCGAACAAAATATAAACGTTTTGTATTATTCAATGACCTTTCAATTATCCACAGATTCCTATTCGACTAATGGAAAAAGTATTGCATGACCATGAAGATCACGCTTCTACCAGTTCGTTGACTTCAAAAAATTAACATGGCAGTCGACCGTAGAGTACCTGCATGTGTCAAAATTAACATGGTACTCCCAATTTGATTTGGGACACTGGATGCCCAAGCAGAATCATTTAATCTTTAATCTTTGACTTACCGTTGTCGGAAACATTCGTGTTAGGGTTTGAATAGGTTAAAATTATAGCGCTTGATTTGGTTTAGCCGATTCTGACAGGGTTCCTCGGAAGGTGTATTTCTTTGCATCATAATCTAACGGTTGAGTGGTTTCCTCCTTAGTAAACACGTTAACGAGTTCAGGGAATTTGTTTGTTTTATTAAAAACAAATCAAGAAGATATTTTGTTTTTAACAATACTCGACATTATATCAGGATGATGTTCGGTACAGGTTTGCAAAAGCTATGTAAGGATGATGTTCGGTACAGGTTTGCAAAAGCTATGTAAGGATATGTCAAAGCCCAAGCACCAATGCCGGTTAAATCCCAGCCACAGTCACATTCCGTGCGTTTATATTTTTATAGTATCTTTTACATGTCTGTATGCAGACAACATTCATAGATTGGTTGGGATGGAAATTAGAATTTATGTAATTATTTGTGCTTGTTTGTATTATAATATCAGTTTGTTAGCCCATTTGTGTAAACAAAGGCCTAGACTATTTGCATTATTTATTTGGCAAATTTTTCAAATAAAATTTAGTAAATTGAGTAGGATATCCCACATCTCTGCCATTGCTCTCCTTGATCCCTGCGTGGAATTCATTGCTCTCCTTGATCAGCCAATGGCTCTCTCCTGTGACCGAAATTAAAACAAGGTTGGTCGATCGGTATTCAGTCGACCAACCTTAAGCCTACCGACTTGAGTTCAAACTGCTAAAAACACCCTATCGACCTCAACAATATTAAAAGGACAGATCTTGTTTTCATTTCCGTAACGTGGCATACACCAACCTGTGAAACAACTGGCTTCTATTTGACATAATAACTGGATTTCTAATTAAAATGGAACTCTATTAACTATAAATCGGAGAAAATATGGTTATTTCAATTTGAATTGATTGATACTCAGCTTCATGATTTTAAAATTAGGGAACAATGGAGCGTTGAAATTCCATTTAGTGAGAATTCCTCGAGAAAATTTGCTGAATAGATTTGGGGATGTATCCATAGATGGGAAATACACTAGCATCCTCCCAACAATAAATAAAATATTTTCTGCAACACTTGGGGAGCTTGTGGGGGGCAGAGTGGTCCTTGCCCATGGATCTGTTGGAGTCCTCAAAACTGCTGTTACAATAGTTGTACGCTACTCATTGCTTCGACAACAGTTTGGTCCTCCCAAACAACCTGATATTAGCAATTTAGATTACCAATCTCAGCAACACAAACTCATGCCAATGCTGGCCTCTGCATATGCTTTTCATTTTGCAACAGTTTACTTGGTGGAAAAATACTCCGACATGAAAAAAACACAAGATGAGCAAGTTATTGCAGATGTCCATGCTCTCTCTGCTAGGCTAAAAGCCTACGTGACTTCCTACACAGCGAAATCCCTAAGTGCCTGCAGAGAAGCTTGTGGAGGGCATGGCTATGCTACCATTAACAGATTTGGAGCTTTGCATAATGATCATGATATTTTCCAGACCTTTGAAGGGGACAATACTGTTCTGCTATAGCAGGTGTAGTTTTAGTATGCATCCCATGATTTATTTTCTCACCTTACATTGACAGAGTTATAAAATCTTGCACTGAACTCTTATGTCTTTGTTGCAGGTTGCTACTGATCTACTGAAACAGTACAAAGAAAAGTTTCAAGAAGGGACATTTAGTGTCACCTGGAATTACTTGAGAGACATGATGACCACATATCTCTCAGAAGCAAATCCAGTAATTGCTCGCCGTGAAGGAGAGGTTCATTTGCGAGATCCCAAATTCCAACTCGATGCGTTTAGGGTATGTCTAAAACTCCTATAGATTATTTAATAAGTTCCAAAATAAAGAATCGAGTTTCCTCATAGAGATCTGCCCAACCTTTGAAATTGTTGGATTCTTGCTGCTTGCAGTATCGGACATCAAGGTTGCTGCATACTCCTGCATTGCGTCTAAGGAAGCACTCAAAGACACTTAATAGTTTTGAGGCTTGGAATAGATGCTAAAATCATTTATTGATACTTGCGTTGAATTCGACACATGGGCTGCACTTCGACAGGTTTGGCTACTTTCGACAATTTCACGACATGGATGTCTATGGCTACCCGGATTAGTTGGCTTCCGACTTGTCGTGGTCCGACTACCCCCTTGTAATTGAAATTCTTCGAGTGGATTTTGGAAATTCTAATGGCCACTCTGCCGATGCCTTTCGCTGAACAGGTCTGTTTCTGTTATCGATTTCACGATCATGCAGATATTTGTTTAATTTGGTTTTGAGGATCCGGTTATGACAAATTAAATTGTGGTATATGTTTTGTAGGATTTGATGAACATGTATTTTCAGGATATATATAAGCCTATCCCATTGGTGTACAATCTGGTTATGGGCATGATGTGGCGCCATCCCCAAAACGTGGATTTGGACAGAGTCAAAGTTGTTCAGTACTGTGCAGCTGTAAGCTTTTCTTTTCACTCTAAATTTGTGCAAATTCATTAAGATACATTAAACAATATGATTTACTTATGAAATAGGTGTGGTCAGGAGTGGAGCTTCAATGCAAAGTAGGAAAATATACAGAGGGAAAATATAAAAATGTTGGTGCAGAAATGGTTGGACATTTACAATGACCCCTCTCTCGATCAGTTGTGAGCAGACGACACAATTCCTAGTACAATTTCAGAGTGGACATAAAATCAAATGATCTTCAACAAGTGGTTGCTAATTCTTTCCTTGCTGTGATGCCAACATCCCTGAGCTTGAAGCCTGCTCCGCCCACAACAAGCTTAGAGATTTCAAATTTTCAGTAGTCTTTTGTACTGTACGTGCATGCATTACGAATTATTATAAAATTTACAAAACCTTGGACGCCAGGAAACAAATTCCATTTTTTATTAACGTCCGTAAATAAGTCGAACCTGTCGAGTTCAGAAAGTGAAAAAGGAATGTCAATGTAAAGGAACAGGATAATTATAACAACAAATACTTTGCAATAACACTGGAAATACTTGGAAGAAGAAGCTATTTATCTGGAAGATTGTCGTGGAATGAAAGAGCTTTTCAATTTCCCACAATGGGAGACAATTTTTGGAGTTATGTTAGACACTAGACGACAACCATCAACTATTCAGTCGGAGTCCTGAGTACTAAGGATTGGTTGTTGACTACCATGGCATGAGTATTGCCTTCGATTAGTCATCCCGTCGACCATTGACCAGTGAAGTCCGTTGGAAAATGATGTAAGCACCATTGGTGCGGTTTTTTATTTGAACAAATAAGATCAAAAATGATTTTTTTCCATGGAAAACTATTAATCAAACAATGGTAGTTAATCAAGCTATCATATTTTATATCAATATATCATCATATAAATAAACAAAAATTGAGCAAAGTGTAGGGGTCATTGTTGGCTCATCCCATCCCATTCTAAATTTTCCATTCAATAGGTAATCCCAAAGTAATTGGGTGCTACATTTGTGTAATACTTGCAAAAACTTTGGGTTTTCTTGAATGGAGATTGAATTTGTCTCATAGGAATAGGATCATTTAAGGTAGGTTGTTTTATGAGATGATTTTGGTGGAGAAATGATTATAAAATGGCATTGATAGAGATGACTCTATAAACACTTGTCAGCTACAACAACCACAAACATGTGGGCATGGTTGTGACAAAAAAAATTATAGAATTTGGGATGAAGTTTGAGTTGGTGATCTACTGAAGTTGAGTAATTAAGTAAATTTAATATGGATGCATGGTGACTAAGGTGAGGCCATTTTATGGATGGAGGCTTAGGAACAATCATTTGAGTTAGATGAGCCAAAGGGTGATACATGAATTGGACAAAAACATTCCAGGGAGAGATCTTGGATGGATTTCTACGTCAAATTTAGTGGTGTAGTGTGGACACATTAGCATCAATGGTGGTCCCATATGAATGAGTTGGTTCAAAATAAGGTTCCATGTGTGGGAGGAATTTGTTAATTGATTCACCTTGTGTCATTTAATGAAGTTGGTCATATTGGCTTGGTGGAAGATGGTTACATTGATGAGTTGTGCAAAAACTTGGGTTGACCTTATGAGCCACATGAGATACGTGTGGTCATCTTGTTCGATAAATCTATGTGATACCAACTGTTGATTGAGTATTCATCAAGCCTTTATCATTTTGAGATCAGGGAATGAAGTTTGGATAACCAAGTTTGAATCTAAGACAAAGTTAAGGTGCCATTTGTCACTTGGAAAGAGGCCAAGGGTGCAGATGCTTCAAGATTTAGTAGTGTAGAAGTTATGCGTAGTTGAACAATCCAATAGATCATAATTGTGTGGATGGTTAAAACAAAACAATACTAGGCATTTTCTAGGTTTATTCTATTACTTGTTTATGTTTGAGTCATGGGAATTTTCAAAGGTGCTTGGCCTCAACGATTGTACTAAAACGCGTGAAACTTAAGTTAATATTATTGGATTTGGTTTTCTCCATCTTATGGGTAATCTTCTTATAAAACATTGGCTAATTTAAGTAAACAATGAAACACCTAACATCATTAAGTGTTGAAGTTTTTTGGAACGACTGGTAGAAACTTCCATAAGAGGCTTGACACTAGCCGACCAACCGCCCACAACCCAATATTGTCGATAGTAACTTCGACCAGTCGGACCATCAACCACGCGCATACAAATGATGGTGGAGACTCATAGAGTCGATCGTCCATGCTCATTAGCCAAGTATGGAGCCATTGACATCTTTGGAGGAGTTGTGAGCAGACAGGTGTGTGAAGCTGAAGAGCATACGTGGCTTGGAGCACGCGACAAATGTCTACCATCTTTTTGCATATCAACCAAAATACAAGACAACTTTAATAAGATGTCTACCTTGACCAAAAGGGAAATTCTGACCATATTTTAACATCGACCATTTACAACCGACCAAAACAATAAAATATGTCGATCTAAAACAAATATAATATCAACCGTACTTTTTGAAAGCACATGTGTTTGCACAAACATTGATCAATTGATCCATGGGCGTGATTGAGAGTCGTAAGTTCGACATATGTGGAATCTAAAAGATACTTTTAAACATACATCGACCAAGAATTTTCACCAACACTTAAAAAGGGGATCCATTGATCGCTTAGTGCTCGCTTATTTTTTACTGCTCTAACATTCATTTTCCTATTATCAAATGTCAAGTAGGTATATACTGCTCTAATATAGATTTGCCACTGTCGATCTTGGACAAGATCTATGTCGGTTCCTGATCGTAAGGACAGTCTTCACGATCGTTTCTGGCTCCAACAACTTGCAAACTCGACAGGTTCACCTTCGACAAGTCTTGATTCAACTTCGACAATCCAACAAAGTCGATAGGTTCCTCTTCTTAATCTGATAACACTACATAGCACACGTAGTGTGAAATTTGAGGCAGTTCTAAGCTTTGGTCAAATAAATGTACAGTCCACCCATAATTTAGGGAATTCAAATAAGTAGTTTCTCAGCTTCTATTCGATCTCGATACCCTTGTATGAAAAAAGAAAAAATTACAAATGTAGCTACACCGGTACTTGGATTGGGCGACCACTCTGAATCACTCGCACCCTTTTCAACAATAAGCACTATTCAAAATCAAAGCCAGATACAGGTAGTGCAGCTTCTCAGCAGTCCTCATCCTCGTCGTCATCTTGATCATTGTCGCCTAAGTACCATCCTCCACCAGATTTTAGCAAGGCTTCGCAGTCAGCGCAGTCACTTTGACGTCGATCGGTTTCCTTCACCAGTACTTGAGTTGAGTAGGATGACGTCGAGGAGGTCTGAGGTCGGAGGAGGTCTAGGTCGAGGAGCTCAAGGTTGAGGAGGTTAGAGGAGGTCGGAAGAGGTCGGAGAGGTCGAGGAGGTCGGAAGAGGTCGAGGAGGTCGGAGGAGGTCGGAGAGTTCGGAGGAGGTCGAGGAGGTCGGAGGAGGTCGAAGAGGTCGGAGGAGGTCGGAGGAGGTATTTGTTTTGTAAAGAGTGGTTGAAACTTCAATATGGTCGGTCTCTTCAGTGGGTGGTAATATGATTCGTTGTATACTAAAGGGAAAGAAAAACAGTCTCTAACATTGTTACAAAATTTACTCTTTTCCTAACGACGTTCACTTTTGCCCCTTAAGAGGCAAATGCTAGTATATATTCATACTAAAGGTCGGGTTAAGATATTTTCAAACAAAGTTTTAAATAGAATGTTTTCTATTATATATTCATGTTAATTTATATTTGCACGAACATCCCTTTCAAGCTTATCCAACAAAACCCACGAGTTTACATATTTTCTAATATTTTTTTTTATATTAAATATTATAACGTAAATTAAACATAACATATTTTATAATATTTTTTATATATTAAATATTATAATGTTATATTATAATTTAAATTAAACATTTTATACATTATAACGTTATATTATAATATTATTAAATAGTGATATTAATGTGATAGTTATATTATATAATATTATATTAATATAGTTATATATTAATTTATATAATTAATGATATTTTTATTTCTTTATTTAGTATTGATTATTTTTATTAAATAATTTTAATTTTAAATTATAAAATTAAATATCTTTTTAGATTTATATAATTTATAAATAAAAAATTAGATCATATATATGATATAATTTTAAACATTAATTTTATAAAACATGAATAATAAATATTATTTTTCAAAATTATGCTCATGTAAGCTGAAAGTAGCACGTTTCCATAGTATACATTTACATATGAAGTATAGTAAAAGATACATTGAATAGTTATAGATAAAAGATTGTTTCTAAATGTGTATATTGATTTTTTTTAAGAAAATATCAATTCCAAATATATATGTTAAGTTTTTCGACTCGATCTTTATATTGATCCTTTGTAGATCAACTCGCCCTCCCACTGGATATATCTTATTTGTAGAAGTATAAATTGGCCACAACTACTGGTTTGGTGAAAAAAGATCGAACCGTCCTCGTGTTCGACCCTCCGTTGTTGTGTATCAGAGATAGCTGTCAGCTATGGGGTAAAGTATCAGGTACCAAAGTAGTATGAAATTAGTATAAATTATTAAAAAGTTTTAAAAACATGTTTCCAAATATATATGTTAAGGTTTATAGGTTGGATGATATTGACATGAAATATTAAACATTCTAAAAAAATGATTGATTATACAAAAAATTTCAAATATATGCACATATACAAACCCTTATTTGCCTAGATTTTATTTTTTATTAACAAACTCCTATCCTTTGGCTTTCAACTTGTAGTTTGCAGAGAACAAGTAGCTCAAGAGACAAGCTTAACAACTACTTCGAGAGGATCAAGCTACAAGAACTCGTTTGAGAGGAACTTACGGCTTGCATAGAACAACTAAATCAAGAGACCAACGTAACAACTTGTTCAAGAGGATCAACATACAGAACTGGTTCGAGAGGATCAACCTACCGGAACTCGTTTTCTATTATTTTATATATAAATCATGTCTATTATTCATATGCACATTAAATACTATAATAAAAGAGATTTGAATGTTGTGTTGAATTTTCAGTGTTAAAATATGCATTAAATTTTTTATTTGAAAATTCTAATTCTTTTAAGTAGAATAATGTCATTCTATATCTGATCATTTCCCAATTGTCCTACAAGTGGATGGAGTCAAATATGGGCAATATTACCCTTTTAAATTTAATAGCTCCTAGCTATTGGAATCAGAATTTCATAGTTTGGTGAAGGATTATTGGGTAAACTGCCATCCACTTGGGGTTTTATGGACCTATGGACACTCTTGTTTACAAGTTTGGGAAGTTAAAGACAAAAGTTTCAAACTGGGAGAAAACAAAGAAAAAAGAACAGAGTGAGGAATTAAACTCTGTGGAACTCCTCCTTAGTAAATACTATGAGAATAATCACAGTTGTATCTTTCTTGAAGAAGAAAAAATGGAAATGCAAGAACTGGATAACATGTGGAAACGTTTATTGCATCATGAGGAGATGACTTGGCGTTTGAGAAGCAGGGTCGTTTGGTTAAAATCGGGGGAAAATAATACCCGTTTCTTCCATAATTATGCTACCTTTAGAAGGAACATTAACACTATTTGGGACATCAAAAATGAGGAAGGAATTTTAATACATAAAGAAGAAAAAATCATGCCGTGAAACATTTTAAAAATCACTTTAGAGATCCCAACATCTCTGAGATTGGGACTCAACTTCAGGTCACAAAAAATTTTCCTTTCTTTTTCTTTGTTGAAGAAGGTAAGGAGATTGGTACTGCTCCTGTCACTCTTAAGGAGATTGAGGATGTTCTTAAATATTTTGCACATGATAAAAGTACAGGGCCTTCTAGCTAGACTGTGGAGCTATTTTTGGCATTTTTTGACATCGTGGGAGAAGACCTATTGCAGATGGTGGAACAATCTATGTGTGAAGGGTATGTTTCAAGAATCCTTAATCAAACCTACATTACCCTTATTCCAAAGAAGAATAGACTTGAGGGACTTAATGATTTTAGACCAATTGCATTATGCAATTTGGCCTATAAGGTCATTACAAAAAGTATTGCCAATAGGCTCAGACCAAAACTTGCAGAAATGATGACCAAGGAACAATTTGGCTTCCTTGCCAATAAATAGATCCTAGATGCCGTGGGGATAATGCAGGAAAGCATACACTCTATAAAAAGGAAGAATATGGATGTAGTAATTCTTAAGATGGACCTGGTAAAAGCATACGATAGGGTTAATTGGACCTTTCTTAGGCTTATACTACTTCAGATAGGTCTTCCATTAGATGCGACAGATTGGATCATGGCATGTGAAAGCACTGCAAATTATTTTGTACTTATCAATGGTTCCCCTACACAATTTTTTCATGGATCCAGGGGAATAAGACAAGGATGTCCATTATCTCCCCTTCTTTTTCTTCTTGTCATAGAAGGTCTGATTAATTTTATACACTCTGCTAGAATTGAGGGAAAGCTCAAATGTGTTAAAATCTCCTCATATGTTTTTATCTCACATATTTTGTTTGTTGATGACGTGGTTCTATTTGGGAGAGGTAACTCCGAGGAATGGAAAATTTTTGAAAAAAATATACAATTGTTCTATGATTCTTCAGGTATGGAGGTGAGCAGTTCAAAATATGCCTTCTTTTGCCATAAGGTGGATGATATAATCATGGAAGACATACAGTATTTTCTTCCATTCCAAGTTTCACTTATTGAAGACGACTTCAAGGATACAAGATTGGAGATGGTTAATTAAAATTTTTGAAAAAAGGATCACAAACTGGACTTACAGATTACTCTCTATGGGTGGATGATTGACTCTCCTCAAATTTGTTTTAGTTGGTATCCCTATCTAGTGGTTCTCTTTGGCTTATATCCCTAAATCCATTATTAATACACTGAGGAAATTGATGTTCAATTTCCTTTGGTTAGCGACATTGGAAAAAAGTAAGTTTCATCTTACAAATTGGAGAAAATTGTCACATCCAAAACTTAAAGGTGGATGGGACATAAAGAACCTAGAGAGGTTCAATATGGCACTCAATATGAAATGTATGTGGATGGTCCTTTGGGGGAAAGGATTACGGAATCAGATCTTACATGGAAAATATATCAGGGGTGATATCTACCAATGGACTAGGAATCCTATAAAGACAGTGAAGAATACTTCAAATTTCTGGACAGGGTTCATAAAGTCTTTCCATTGGATTAGCAAAGCACTTTAATGGAAAGTGGGTTTGGGAGATAAAATTTTAATCGACATTGATCCGATTATTGTTTGTGGGGATGGATATAAACTCTCAACTAAAATCCTAGAATACCTGCAAGAAATTGGTTATACAAAACTGTCCCGGATTAAAAAACCTGGTAGAAAGAGATACGATGGTGATTATTGGTACTCGACCACATATATGGGTATTGTGGGTTTATTCCAATTTGAATGGGACTGCTACCTTCATATATTGAGGAATGCTGGTATTAGACTCTCACAATCTGAAGATGAACTACTCTGGACATGTAATAAAAAAGACGGTCAAGTAAATGCCAAAGATGCCTACTTTTATATTGCTTATAGTGAAAATTATAATGTACCCAATTGGTGGTATGGGAAGCTATGGAAGTGGAAAATTCCACAAAAATTCAAATGTTTTCTCTGGTTTGCTTTGGAAAATGTGATCCTTACCTGGGATAACCTACTAAAGAGAGGTTGGCAAGGTCCCAGTAGATGTCTTTTATGCAAATGTGAAATTGAAACTACTGATCACATCTTTATAGAATGTTTTTTCTTTCAAAATTTGTGGTCTGCTATATGCTCAAAACTTGACATTCCTATGTCATGGGGCTCAAATACTTTGGACATGAACCTCTACTCTTGGTACACAGATAGAAAGGAACATCGTATAATTCATGCCATAATTTGCTGGGCAATATGGAATTTAAGAAATGCTTCAATATTCAATGATATAATTCCTTCTATAAATGTTGGGATGATAAAATTTATGAACTGGTATAAGGATTTATATCCTTTACTAATAAATACAAAACATATCAGAATTTTAGATAAACTTCCTACTATTATTGCTGCTCATGGATACTTTGACGGGGTGGTTGTGGATGGATTTTGTGTAGCTGGGGCTTTACTTGTGATCAATTCCACACATCATTTCAAATTGAAATTAAATTGTGGCAGTGGTACATATAGAAAGGAAAAATGATTAGCTTTATGGTGCTTGATCAAGTTTGCTAGGATTTTTGGAATTGATACTTTCTTCATTTTTGGAAATTCCCTTACTATGGTAAACTAGGCCAATAATGCAACTTCATTACCGTCTATTGTGCTTCTTCAATGGTGCAATAGGATAAAGGATTTTCTGCACAGTTTTCATATCTGGAGGATACAACATATCTATAGGGAACTCAATGTAGATGCAGATTTTTTGTCAAAGGAGGCTCTAAAACAGGTTGAAGGCCAACTCTTTTGGGAGGAATGTATTGAGTATCATATCGAACAGGATGGTCATTTATACTTCTTTGACTGATCACTTGATGATATGGTTATAATCTCCCTTTGATTACTTTGTTTCTACTAATTACAACATTTTTGTTTTTTGATACTACTGAACAGATGACTTGTTACTTCTGAATTTTGGACCCGTTTTAGACTGTTCTAGAGCAATTGGACAGTACTGATCCTTTTATGTACTTTTTGATTCGAAAGAATAACAAAAGTATGTTTTTTTTCTTTTTGAAAAAAATGTATACTAAATGAAAAATAAATACAAAATAATATTAAAACTTTCTAACCCGTCGTTTCAATATTTCATGATGTCCCATGTTTCAGAAAGTATTTTCATGATGTGCATCACCTCTTCTCTTGCTCACTCGAAAATATGGCATTTCTCTCCTAGACTTGACCGACTCATGGAAATCAAGATGGTGAAAAAAGAAATGAACTGCGATGGCTATAGTATTGTTATTAAAGGTTGACATGGCCATTGGCCTATGCAATTTTAGGACAATCAAATTCGAGCTCATATGATTGAATGAAAAAATGTCCTCTTTAATTTGATGGATTGTCATATTTTAGGTTAAATGTATGGGCTCATATTATTCAATAAAAATGTCTTTGTAGATAATTTCTCTTTACGTTTTACTAAATATACTCAAAATAATGTTTAAATAACATTTATTTTAAAAATAATAAATTGTTAATAAAAATTAAATTGTCAATAAAACTGTATTTAAAATATAATAAAACTGTATTTAAAGTATATGAGATTTCGCATTAAAACAGACAAAACCATATTAAAATACATAAGATTTTACAATTTACATGAACTTTAAAAATTAAGAAATATGTAAAAATAACTCCATTAAAAATAATCACAAGAATATTTTATTATATTGAAAGTTCTAATTCTCATTTTTTTAAATATTACATATTTCAACTTAAATTTAAAATTTAAAATTTAATAATATTAAAAAAATTCATAACATAACTTCATATTGTTAGAGACTCACAAATTTATCTTAAAAAGTATTAGTAGTAAAAATTAAATTGTTAATAAAATTATATGTAGAGTACATGAGATTTCACAATAGAATTACTAAAAATGATTTGTTTAATCAAATAATATTTAGAATGCATGAGATTACAGAATTTATACAAAATCTTATATTCAAAAGATATGCAGAAACAACTTCATTAAAAAGTATCCATACATATTTAATATACTGAAAGTTGTAGTTTTCGTTTTATTTAAATATCATATGTCAAATCGGCGTAGAAGGATGACATTATTGATCATACATACATGCAACTTTTTATATGTGAGGATCAATTCTTAATGAAAGGACCTCCAACAACCTTTCATGATCATCTAGTCCAAGCTTCCATCTTTGGTGTCGACTTCCACGCCTTTTCATCAATGACAATGCCTCATGATCATCTAGTCCAAGCTTCCATCTTTGGTGTCGACTTCCACGCCTTTTCATCAATGATAATGCCAAATGAGTAGCAATGACATTATTACTATATTGCATAACTATATTATGTGGTTCATAGTCTTCAAATATATATCCATTCCTATTTTTTTCCACCTTTTTAATATTTTCCCTTAAGAACAATGGAGCCTCTTTCAAAGTCTTGGCCATCACTACCAATTAGGCTCTCCAACAATTTGCAATTAATGAAAGTATATCGCAACAAATAATAGTCAACACTTTCAACATTGCCAGGAGGTGCTATAACAACAAAGACATCACGTGTTTGACATTTTATACATGTTCAAAACTTAAAATACATGTTAAATTGAATTATTTTCTAGTCAAAATTCAAAATATAGATATACCATCGATTTCATAATTCAATATAAAAAAAATTAGTAGATCATGTACTAATCCCAAAAAGATATCATAGTCTGAAGAGAATTCGGCGGACTCATCTCTATCTTCATTTGGAATGTGCACTTGAGTAGGACCAACATGATCTAAAGGTTCTAAGATTGTTTTTTCTCCATTCTTCAACAAATTCTTGTTGTATATTTACACAAGTCTCTTGGAATTCATTCCATGTGCCATATGCATAATAACAAGCTTGCTCTCTTATATCTAAAACCCAATCAATGTGATTTGTGCTTCTAATGGAATGGAGAGACCTTGTACCTAGTACAGTTTGACATGTATAATAAGCATGCTCACGATCAACATCTATTATATTCCAAAAAAATCTTCGAACAAACTTATCGTTCCTATCATCAGGCTCATGACACAAATTATCTGTACACCAATCAACAACACTTTTTGCATCTCGCATCATGTCAACATCAAATCGCATTTGATATCTTCTAAGGGATCGCTTAATACAAGCTCCAACTCCATCATCCTCTCCTTTTCCAAGACCACTTTCAAAAAATCTCCATCTATGCCAAATTTTTATGTTACGATGAAGTCAATACAACAAAAAAAATGATATTGCTGACTTGAATTGCCCTGTGCAACCATCTAACCAGACCCAATGTTTTTTTAAATTGACACCCCTATCCTTTATAAGGGAATCAATAAAAATGTTGAAAGAATGTTGCACAAAAAATGTATAATGCTTTGAATCATCAGTAATGTAAAAGTGAACCTCTTTGATCACTATCTGTTGTTCTGGTGTGCTTTGTATTCCATCTATATGTTCTTCTGCATGCCTATAGGATAGATGGACCAAAATTGAAACTTGTTCTGAATGATAATATTGGATTTGTATTTTTTTTTAGGAGAAAAAGCGTATTTCTCCACAAAGTCAATGAAATATAATCCCACACCAACTGGAAAAGTGTCTCGACTAGCTTGAAATTGTAAGTCCTTCCATCTTGCCATGTGGCTATGTTGGACATATTGGTAGATTTCTCTTGTCTTAAATGTATTGATGAATTCTTTGATGGGAAATTTATCTTCAACCAAGTCAATCCTTCTCGATTCACCTCCATGAGATAATGAAAATGCTACATACTTGAACATCTTCCTTTTGATCATATCATCTGAAGAAACATATGCATAATCCTTCCATTTATTTAAATTAAGACAACTGTCACATTCATTTTTGACACACTTCATATTATAAAAAATATCTCCTTCTCCCCTTTCACAAAGTAAATTCTTGATGAAATGAGTGACATGCATTTGAGGGGCTTCATTTGTTGGTTGGAACTGTAACCTGTAATTACGAAATGATCTATAATAATAACTGAATTCCACATGTTACCTGCAACAACACGTGTCACAACCTTTATTGGGATGTATATACCAAGGCTTCATTGCCTTAAAATTTCATTGTCAATGGTAATATCACGATGTGCATCTTGGAACTTGTGGAATAACTATGTTTGTGAAATGTCTAGTAAGTGTTTTTGGTGTTCCTCCCTAACAACACGTGATATTCTATGTGTCAAGACATCCCTTCTATTTGAGGAAACTCTAGAATTTTCAGTCCATAAATTAACTACTATGTTGTGCCATTCATTTGAAACTTTGTCGTTTCTAGGACACCTGCATACTATTGCCCAACTTTGGTTAGGATTTATGGTTTCCAGTTGTTCTGTTGTAGCAATTCTTCTTGTCAATGTTCTTCTGCTATTATTAAGTGCCTTTGAAGTTGCAGTAACCAACCTTTTATTAGATGTCAATTTACTGACAATTGTTGTCATAATAGATCTTCTAGCAACTCTACGGTTCTTTGTATGTATTTTATTGCCAATCAATTCATATGATTACTTGACATTATTAACCACTGTATCCAATACCTTTTTGTTATCATCCTGATTGAAACCAAGCAAAGATAGTATACATCTCATCTCCTTTCGCCCCAATAATTATGTGAGAAGTTGGGCTTGAGCAACTAAAGATTTGGGAGAAAAATATTCTTGATGCATCTTGCTTGTATGGTAGTGTGATCAACTATCTTATCCCCAACACAATTATACTATGAAGAGGTGAAGGAAGGGTTGTTGGTATCTTCCTTGGTAAATTTGATCTATTACTTGATGCTCCCTCCTGACCAAAACCATCCATTAGAGGAAATTTGAGGTCTAAAATGAGCCTCCTATGGAAAATAATAAAATAATAGTTAAAATAATGAAATAATAGTTAACATAATAAAATAATATTTATTAATTTTGGAGGAAGAAAGAAAAAAACTACTTTTTGTGTTCGGTGATGATGTCATCATGACGTTTTTTCAGGTATTTCTTTTTTTTTGGTAGCGGGGTCTGTCAAAAGTATGCAGTGTGGGTACTCATTGGATGCAGAATTAAATTCCACATCCAACGAGTGCTCCTGCTCGAAATTTGGGTAAAAACACAGGGAGATATGTTGAAAATACGAAGAAAAAAAGTAGTTTTTTTATGACAAATATCTCAAGTCAACCATTATGGTTGTTAAGATCCTAGTGGGTGGCCTTCACTAACATCTCGGGGTTTTGGTGTAACGGTTCGTATCATTTGGTATCAGGGCCTCCACCCAGGTTCAAGTCACAGAGCGGGTGGCAACGTCGGCATTGTAGTGTTCGCCTGGGGCTCGTACGACTCAAAGGGGACGCTACCGTACGGGCGCACATCCAGCCCAGAGTCTGGATTGTAGAGCGTGGTGGGATGTTAAGATCCTAGTGAGCGACCTTCACTAACACCTCAGGGTTTTGGTGTAACGGTTCGTATCAATGGTTGACTCATTTTATTGAAATTCTATTGGTTCTTGAATTCCAACTCATCAAGAAATTATGGTTGGCTCATTTTCTTATATGATGGTTCGTTTTCTTATAAGGCCCATTTTAGACCTCAAATTTCCTCTAATGACGTCTTCCATCTTGCATTTGTGTATCTTGATTTTGGAATTGTTGATTTTGACTTGATGAACTAGACCTTTGATTAGATGTTCCCTCTCCTTCCAAAACATCGAAGTGTTGGATATCGTCTTGCATAGGTGTATCTTCGTGTTGGGATTGCAAATTTTGGATTGATAAATTGGATATGTGATCTTGATATCCTTCTGTAGTAGTATCCATGATGTTTGGTTGGCCTTCATGATCTGCTTATTGTTGGTTATGATTCCATATTCTTCTTTTTGCATTCCTTTCTTCCTCAACAAAAATATGACCTTTGCGAGTTGTTTTTTTTCCTCCTAGATTGGCTCCCCATCTTTGCACAATCTTCCACTACTTATCTTGTATTCACATTATATAAATCCAAGTTTTAACATTATATAAAATCTTGAACTATCCATGTTAAAACATAATGATTATTGAATCAACACAACATACTTATAGTTAGTGAAACCAAAAAACCCCAAGTTTACTATGATCATACTACATTGAGATGTAAAGATATATCGAAAACACATTGCCAATATGAAACACTTTTGGTATGAAACACCCAAAAAAATGAGAATGTTGTTAATGTATTTCTTTTTACCATCAATTGTAGCACCTTCAAATTCCACTTTCAAGTACTTTTTCATGGACAAGAAAAAAAAAATTCTATGATCTTACACCAAGGGAAATACTTTTTCCTCCACGTGTAATGACACATGATTATTTAGAAACATCAGTAATATTTTGCTACATTGGAAACAACTTCTTTATCATACTGGGCAACTTTTGCTTCTCCAAGGAAACTTGTACCTTTTCTCCACTTGTGACATATTGTTATTCACAAAATTAACAATTATCATTTTTATTAATAAAGCCATAATTATCATACTTTAAGAACTTTTTCTTCTCCACTTAAAACATACTAAATTTAACATTTGAAAATAACATATTTTTTCACTTATAGCTACTTCCACTTCTATTACATACCTCCTATATATAAGTTACACCATGACTGTAGCTATACATTTTATAACATAAAAGAGTTTATTTAAACATTAATTATTACTTTTTGAGACTATAAACTTTGTGCATTACTCTTAAAATATTATTATTCCCTGTCAAGGTAGGGATATACTTTTAATTCAAAAGTTAAAGTCTTTTGACTATGTATTAATTTTTAATTTTTGATGTTGTTTTTGTTATGTTTTGTAATGTTGGTAAAAAAATAGTTATTAATTTGAATTTATGAAACTTTAAAAATATATTTTCTATTTTTTCAAAAAAGAAAATCAAGTTTTTCTATTAGTTAAGCACACTTGGGATTTGACATAAATCCTGGATGAGGATTTTTATTTTTAAATGTAAAAATTATTTAAAATTATTAAAAAAAATTCAACAATTTTACACATAACAAAAACATTAAATAAAAGATCCACGTTTTTTTATGTTCAGGCCCAAGTATAGCACCCAAAACCAGAAGAATAGTAAATCAAACAAATATGAAAGAAAACCTAAAAAACAAATTTAAAAAAAATATAAAACAATAACTGGGGATCTTAGAGAGGAACCCTACTTACCCGGATGCCTGGAAGCTCTTCGGTCAGCAACTGAAGGTGGGGGGATGACTCTCCACCCAACTAATCCCCAGCCAATGGCTGAGTCCCTCGAGTCCCCAACAATTAACCCTATGGTAGTGCTTGATTCCTTTCTTGTCTCTTGCTGGTAACCTCCTTCTACTCTCTCTCTCTCTCTCTCAAAAAAAAAGAAAAAGAAAAGAAGCAAAAGCCCCTTTCTCTTCTTCCCCCCTCCTTTTATTCCCCCCTTCTCCCCCTTTTCTTAATTTCTTCTTTAAATTTCTCTTCTTCCTTTTTAAATGAAATTTCACTTTTTGTTACTACTCTTTTTTTTATTATCTTATTTTATTATTATATTACTTATATCATATTGTATTGTAACTCCTATATTCATATATGGGGTTGTTACATACTCCACCCCTCCATGAAACTTCGTCCCGAAGTTATAATCCTCAAGCAATAAATACCATATTTATCCAATCAATCAAGTAAATAATAAACAATATAGGCAGCTAGTACTATTGTGGAGATAAGAGATTTATATGTGTGGCCATCACATATAAATCTCCAACGTACACTAATACAATTAGATACCCTAAGTTACAACATGCTCTTAATTATTCCCCTATGTGTCTAGTATGTAACCATAGTAACAATTATGCATCATACACACATAAACATTAGACAGTTAATTAATAATAAGTGTGTATTTGTATACTTCCTCTCTCCTTACTCACCCTCTCCTAGAGAATCATAACATCTGCCACCTCCATAAACCTCCCTTCCAACTCCGGATGGTCCCACTCGCCATGGAACCGGACCTCTACTGTAACCTATCCGCGGATCATACAATAGGAATCAAAAGTTCCCCGAGAAGTTACCGCGGCATTGCCACCCTCCCAACTTCTCGTAATAGTATGGCCTCATCGGAATTTAACCGGAATCTAGGCCTCATCGATGCTATCCAGCATATGGTTCCCGGTACCCCCGATCCTAATATCAAGATCATTATACCCCACGCATCTCAAAGACTACCCTAAACATCCTCCACCTGCACCCTCAAGGAACTAGTCCCAAACATCAGAAGTCTTTCTACATAAACCTCCCTCCTGGTGAGTGTGCCTCTAACCGTGGACTTCCGGAAGAATTCAAAAGCTGGCATAGAGTTAATTAGTGGAACACATTTTTAACCCACAAATATGTAACGCATTTTAGTGCACAAAAGAATTGTTAACGCATCAAAACCTGGTGTTGTTTGCACTTTTATGGTTCCACGGACTCTCCTTCATGGTATTCATAGTTTTTACTAATGGCGTACGATGGCAAATTGTCAATTGCAGCTCCATTGATAGCTCAATGACAGCGAATTGGCGAATTGACAACTACAGCACAATGATACCTGGGGTTATGTATCAAAATACATATTATATTTCGTTACTGTATTAATCACTCTCGCTTTACTCTATTAATAACTCATTACAAAGTGATGATCCTCAATGTGAAGGCCCAATCAGCTCGATAAAAACAACTGGCCATGCCGAATGAAAGATATTAATGTTAAAATTCAAACTACAAATTGCAGAGTCTCTCATTCTGTTCCTATAATCTGCGATATTATATGGCTGATCACAATATTGAATTAGATATTTTGGATATTGATCACTACGAAGACGTAGCAGTCTCAGATCTAAAGGATAAGATCCAACAACCTAAATGTACAGGGTTGATTTTTTATGTGAACTTCTAATGCATTAATACATCAGATCGTGCTTGTTCAGTTCTTTAACAACTTGCCAACATACGATTTGGGCAATGATTATATGGTGCACATGGATTGCAATGGTCTTCTACAGCCTTGATATGGTCAAATTTCCATGGGTTTGATGAATCAAGAAGCCTCAATCCAATCTATAGTGTGATCTCCTTCGCACTCAGCAGTTTCGGCAATATCCCTAGACCTTCTTGAAACAAATTCATACAAATAGATGGGAGCATTTATGATATTATGCAGAATACTTGAAAATGATACCAAGCCAGAAGATGTCTCAACGGAATTGAACCCAGGTGGATTGAATGAAATACATCTAACCCCACCAACGGGCCACCGTATCTCAATATTCAGTAATGACAAGCTCTTCATTGTAGAGACTTTGTCACTACCGAATATTGAAAACTCACATTCACCAATCAGTGCACTCAATTTCTTAAATTCTTCTAGATGCCCTCTTGAGACAATTATACAATGTTCATCAATTGCCAAACCCTAATGAAATATGATGTCTACTATAACATACATGTGCTTTTAAATTCTACACTTCTCAGAGGTATACTCCAGATTTAAAATCCTAATGGTTTCCTTGACACCCCTTTTTGAAGTTATTACATATATATCGGGATGCCGAGGGTCCTTTATTGACTATGGGCCAGTACTGTAAGTGTATATATAAGACGATGATCTTATTTTTCCAACATAGTCTGGAGAATCATTAAGCAAATAGTTATCTTGCTCAAAGTATCTTTTTTATATCCTTTATTAAGCAAATAGATATCTTGCTCAAATTTCATCATTTTTATATCCTTTATTAATCTGCTCAAGATATCAATGTAGTCAGTGGGCACATGGGATGAAGGATTTCAACATGGTGCTAGCATGAATGGATGGTGGAAAAACCTTTGATGGTTGTCTAACAAGATGGATGGGTAAGAAACAACAAATGTCCCATTAGATGACATAAACACCAGAAATAAAATGCCTTATATAGTGATTAATAAAGGTAAAAAATTCTAATAGTTATACTATTTGTTCATGAGAAGTTATACATACATGCCCATGGGAGTGTGATCTAATGACAAGCAACAAGGTGATTGAGCTTGTATTAATGTAGGGAGTTGGGTACAAATCTCTTGAGTGGGTGTGGTTGTAAATAAATGAAGTATTTATTAATACTATTTTTTAATACATACACATATATATGCTAGTCTTATAAGTTAATTTACATATATATTTTAATCTTACAACTTTGTTATATGCTTAGAGTTTGACACTCTCAAAGTTCAACATATCAAATGTTAGCAAATATATATGCACTTGGGTTAGATGAAGGATTAAAATAACAAGGTGATGTAGTAATCTTTGCCTTACCGTTGAAATACATTTCCCTGAATGTATTCATGAACTTTTATATTAGGTAACATACAAAATAGTACAAATGGGAAAAATAACTAACCTTATCATGGGAAAAGTAACTAGCCCATCCATCCTCTAGGACATGATGAAAAAATTCAGAATATACTCTGATCATGGATCCCATTCAACCTTCAACCACTCCCTCAAAGAAGGCTCTCCCACTTTTCAAACATGGAATCTACCAACAAGGGCATCAGAAGTCATCTCTACAAACTCATACGTTCTTGCCTACAATCAACTTAATAGGCCAGCTCTTCTACTTTACACATTTCTTTCTTTTCTTTTTGCTACAGTCCTCATCAAATCATCCACCACTCTCCTTTAGACCAAGATCATTTCCCCCTCTATTGTTATATCCTCCCTTCAACTATACCCCCTTTCGAGCCTTTTCTTCCAACCGTTTATCTATATTCACCACCTTATTCTTTTCTCCCCCCAAATCAACATTCTTCTCCTTTTTATCCCTCCGCTCCACCAAAGTTAACATATCATTCTCCCCTTCTAGAAAATGTAAGTTAGTTTGGCTTATCCCATTAGAGGTAAGACCAATTTAACCACCCTCCCCCACTACCTTAAGCAAGGATCTATCGCACACACCCTCATAATTATGAAGAGCAATCAAACCAACACCAGTAAGATGACCAAAATCAAGCTTCCCAAAAGGAAAACCTACTACTTGGAAGATTGATGCCTCTTTTGCTAGGGATTTACATCACAAAGGAGAAAAATTTGAACTAGGTTCCTCTATCCCATTACCATTGACTGCATCCTCCTTCTCCTGCAATCTAACAAAAGAATCTAGACCACCTCACACATTATTTCAATAACCCTAATGTTGTGTTAATTCCTTACAAGCTCCATCATGAAAAAATTAATGCAAACCCAACGCACATAGCTCCATGTGGATAGCCCCCATACCAATGCTATTTTGAAAACTCCTCTGATATAATATTAGTTCCCATCTATCTTTGTTGTACTGACTGTTGTCCGCTAGATTGCACACCAGCAGCGGAAATCTTTCGAAAGCTGTCCTTCACTACAAGTGAGAGAGGTGTGGCCGTGGGGGCAAGCAATGAGCCAGGTACTGTCACCTGAATCCCAGCTCCTCCGTTTAGGAAAACTCCTAACGAAGCCAAGGGGGGTAGTCCCTAAAAAAGAGTTGTCTAAGGCTCTTGTGTGTTTAAAATGTTATTAGGTGTTGTGATGCGGATGGGTGTTGTTTAGGAGTTTTTTGAAGGTGAGAGACACAATAATACTTTAAATAAAACCAAGATAACGCAATCCACGTTGCAAATAGAAGATGAAAGATACACTGAATCAGATATAAATCACTCTTTATGAAAATTAACACAAATACTCCAATATTGATAATAAGCAAATAAAATATTGTGATTAAGGACCAGTGCCTTATGGAGTCAAAAAATATATGAGTGATTGAAATGTTTGATACAAGTGTTTTGAAAGAAAAGTTTGTGAGATCGTTTTGCAGCTTCTCTTGGTAAATTTAAGATTTTAGTGGTCTTGATTATTATGGCTAAGAACAAGGATATTCAAAAAAATGGAACCTTAACCAAAAAGAACCACTGGCAACCTTTTAGATGATAGGTCGGGAGCACCCAGATTGCAAAGAGGGCAAGTGTGCTTACGGCTTGACCGCCCTCGAGTCTGACAGTGGATTCCCGGCACCACCTGTTTCAGGAAGAACTCAGTGATTTTGTCTTGGTTGGGGTTTTGGGTAAAATTTTAATTAATATTATCACTTATGAATTAACAAGTCTTCCACCTTTCTGAGTACTAGCCCAACCATTTCCGGTTGGCAGAGCATACGGGTGTAGGACACGAGACCAAGATAAATTAATTAAAGGGGTGTATGGGTTGAAAAGTTTTATTTTTAGAGCACTTTGTTCAACTCTCCAACAGAGAGCGCTCTTGACTTGAGCTTATGACCACAGTTCAAGAGACTTGCTAATTAACAAATGCCTGATGCAGGGAATGATGCAAAACTAATAATGCTCTCCGACAGAGAGTGCTCTTGACTTGGATTTGGCCAAGTTCAAGAGACTTTAGTTCGTTTTAAGAAGCAGATAGTAGTTGTAGCAGCAAGATAATTAACTTGAAATGATTTAAACAATATGATAGATCAAAAAGATATGAAACATTGCTAACAATACTACTTTGCCAAATAAAATAAACTGGAAAATCTAGTGTTCTACCACACAAATTCTAATCTAAAGGTAGGATCAACCTCCGAACAAGGTCAACCACTTAGAAACCACCAGTCCTGGAAACCTTCCAGCTAGCTGGATGTCCACAAGAAGCTGGTGGGGAAACGAGCAGGTACCACAAAGTTATGTGGCCTTTGGGATACAATCCCAACGTTAGCTCTACTCTAGTCAAGGTTTGGAAGAGAAAAGACAAGATGAATAATAAGATACTAAACAAAAAATAAAGTCTAATCTACCCAAGAATCTCTTTCAGGTCAAAGACCGTACTCGGGAGAGCATGGGGGTAAGTAAATCGGAAACTACAACAAACACAACTTATAGAAATGGAAACTAATCTAAGAGCATATCAGAGATCTAAGCTAGAAACTCAAACCAATCAAAGACACTACAAAACTTCCCAAAATGGGGAAGTTGGGGGTGGGGGATTAAAGTCCCCACGAATCAAAGCTTTTATTAAACAAGTACAATATTTAGGGATTTAACCCTTTTGGTGAAACTTGAGAATGAAATGAAACAAGCCTTAGTGGCTTTTTACAAAGGATAAATACTAATCTTTTGGTTTGGATCGTCTTTTTGGTTTCTTGATGGCTTCTTGTATTAGAAACTTCTTGACTTTCTTCTCCTTTGAAAACACCTACACCAATTCAAATCATCTAACAAGGCACCCTTTAATGTTAAATAAAACGATAATAGAATTTGAAACTAGCTAAGTCCTAGATCTAAATCTACATGCAAGATCCTAAATGCAAAATTCAAAACAACTTCAAGTGAGATCTAAACTAAAGATGCCCAAGTGCAAAACTAACTATGACTAACACTTTTTTGTTGTTTTGTTGTTGTTTTTAGGGCCTAAAAGAGGATGGACGAGAAGGGGAGAGGGAGCAATCCTAAAGGCAAAACAAAGAGGTGAAGGAGTTAGCAAATGGTAAGACGAGAGGGAGGATGTAGCTAAGGAGTAGGGAAAAATAGAATGAAGAGAGGAGGAACTAGAAGTAGGACGAGAGGCTAGAAGAGGGTAGCTAAAGATGGGACGAGAGGTAGAGGATAGGGCAAAAGGAGATGGGACGAGAGCAAAGAGAGAAAGCTAAAGAGATGGGACGAGAGCAATGTGAAGGCTTAAGATCTAAGGCAAAGGTAATGGGAGGGAAGGAGAAGAAGGTAAAAGAAATGGGACGAGAGCTAGAAGGAGGTAGGGCTAGACTAGGGCAAGGAGGAAAGGGTTAGCAAGCAAATGCAATGAAAACAAGGAGACAAATATGGCTTGAAGAAGGGAGAGCCTAAAGTAACCAAGGTAAAAATAGAGTGTTTTGATTTGATGAGAAACTTGAGAAGAGCTCTTCCTAGCTTCCTTAGGATGAAAGATCTTGGAATTATTGTAGATCCTGCAACCACAAAGTGTTAGGCCAAAACTTGAAGATGAAGCACGGGTTTGATGAAACCGAGCTCTTACCCCTCTTCACTTTAAGCAATACCTAGTCACAACCACACCACTCAACCAACAAGTGAGATCAACAATGCTAGTATGCTAGAAATATCAAGATTAGATCAACAATTTGTATAACCAACTACTCATGTCCATTTAGATCTTGATAAACTATGCATAAATAACCAACTTAAATTATAAATGGTTACTCTATTGTACTAAAGATAGTCCTCACAAGCTAGCAATTGATCAAACACTATGCATTATCAAGAGAAGGGTTTAGAGAAGATATCACCTCAACAAGAGATGAATTCACACCAAAGATTGAAAGCTCATGGACCTCCAAAGTCGAAATCTTTATTGAAAATATTAATCCAAAGCTATTACAAAATTGTGCAGAGTAATCTTGCATCAAAGTCTCCACATGAGAATGGCCAAAATGCCATCTCTTATATAACAAAGCAAAAGCCTAAAACCCTAGGTCGAATTTGGCATGAGTGAGAGCCAATAAACAATAGACATGAAGTTCGAATTCCAATCAAAACAAGCTTGGAGAGCTAATTCGCATGACAACTCACACTTGTTGGTAGGTTGAATGGATAGGTGGCACAACTCGACTTTGGTGGTAGGTATGAATGAAGAGGTGGCATAACTCGACTTTGGTGATTGCATGGGAAGTATCACCTCTCGAATGGGCATGTTACAACAAGGATACATGTGAGGATAAGGCAAGGGCGTGATCTAGATGAAGGATGGCGAGTGGGTTGGTAGGATGACAAGTGGAGTGAAAGGTAAGTACTAACTCGTGTTTGCAAGGAGCCAATCTAATGGTGATTTGATGAGTCATGAGGGCGCCTACCTTGGACTTAAATGCACATCCACCAACCCATTTAACATTTAACACCTCACTAAATCGAGTTTTGCATGAAGAAGGGCGAATTAGCTTAAGTGGATCTCTTGCTGGTGACTGGATAGTTGACTTAAGCCACTTGGAGTTGACTGGAATCTTCATAAATGTCTATTGCCATGTCATTTAGCCTTTTATTTTATTCAAATTGATTAATTTTGGAGAGATTTGGATTTTCTCCAAAATATTCAATTTTATTATTTTAATTAATAATTTCTCTGTAAATGACTTTTTAGAGAAAATATTAATTATGAGGCTGAATTGACATCCGAAAGTTGGGTTTAGCTGGTCCATGGGTCATGTGTGATTTTTGGCTTATGAAACGAGCCATCAAACACTAAATTCGGACCCCGGATGACTGACATATTACAGACTCAAATTTCTCTATTTAAACTATAGAGAAATTTAATTAAAAATTTAAAAATAATTAAAAAATTAAAAACCCCAAATCCAACACGTCCGGTAAAAATTTTTCGAAATTTTTTCTGGGGGTCCTAGAGACTTAGGACATGACCAGAACCTATTCTAATAGTGTCTAGTAGGTTTATACATATTAGTTGGACTCTAATAACCCCCCATGGCAAAAATTTCCAAAATCGGGCATTCCAGCTTTGGAGGAAGCGGGAGAAAAACCAAGAGATTATATCTCGCCTGAAGCAAAGCATAATCTGACGGTGAAAAAACTCCCTGGAATACCTTAGTTGTTTAATCCATTCATGGGGAACCGAGCCACTCAGACCCTACTAGCACACTTTGTTACAAACCCCCATGGGGGCCATGGTCATGTCGACTCAAAAACAAAACTTGCTAGACCCAAATATCTGAAGCCCAGATACTCTGGAAGTGAACACTGATGTGTTCCAACACTGGCGGCTCAATGAGGTTTCAACTATTGTACAAATCAGTTGATAACATCTGGCTCCAACTGCGGGACGTGTGCTCGATCTGGAATTCATGCAAGGAGAGAATACGAGAACACCAGAATCTCTGGTTTATATATATAGCCTGTAAAAACATCTCAACTTGACAAAAAACCTTCAGTAGCACATGTGTTAGGAAAAAACCAAGATGAAATACCAACTATATTTTATTGTTTGAAAATGAATTCTAAGAAACCTAAAATGCAGAAGGTAAATTAAATCTTTTCCTATTCTAATATAATACAAAAAGGAAAATGTTAAGTATAATCAGAAATCCAATGTAACCATTTAAGCATGTGATTAATGAAAAAACAAATTTTTACCTTGTCTTTGGTTACCAGCCAAGACAAGGGCATGCTTATCAGAAAGTGCAAACCTGCTTGGATCTTCTGAAAGGGAGGGCTGGATGGGGAAACATGAGTATGTAATAAATATTTGAAGTGCTCCCCAATATAGTAAGAAATCTTTCTGCAGGCACACTCTATCCAGAACAGGATAGGGTGATGAAATTCAGGATGACAAGGCAATTCTGATACCTTATCATACTCCTCCAAGAGGCTCTTCTGAAAATAATTTTCCATGAAAGTGCATGCCTCGAACTGCCCTAATATACAAGGGGCTTCCGATGGGCAAGATATATGCTCAACTGACTTCTCATATGAAATAATTTCCTTTTCTTCCTCTATGCTCAACTGTTCAAAATCCATACTCCTACCGAAAATGGGGGAGTCTTCATGGATTTTACCACCTTCCTGGCCACATGCATCCTCATGCTCATAAGTGGGATTGTTAACAAAATTTCCAAGGGGATTTTGTTCATCATTAACTTCTTCAGACATGGCATATATAGGGTTCTCAAAAAGGGTCCCTTCATCATTTCCAATATCTATGTCATCCATGATGGACTCGTCATCACTTATGTCATCCTTTAAGCTATGCCCATCCTCCTCAACTTCATAATAATCTTCCTCAAACAGATGTGTTTCAGAAATATCACAAGGGACCAAAATTTCTGAATATTCATTGCCATGTGGAGAACAAATGGGAGTGTCATCATACATACTACAACTTCCATGGATTTCTTTATGAATGTTGATCTCTGTAATGGTTTCTTCTAGAGATGGGTCAGGAGTACATAAATGTTCATCATCACTGAAGTAGTCTTGAAAAACTTCCCACTCCAAAGTGTCTTTTGTTTTGATGGCATGAGGAGGATCTTCAACAATATTCGGAATTTGATAAATCTCTATGATAGGATCATCAGGAATCTGATGGGAAAATGTTATATTTTCTGTAAACCCTTAAATGATTGAAAAACCCTAGCTCCATCTTATTGCAACCACAGTTCCATATTCCACCAATGCATGCCTTTAGCAGTGTATTACCAAAACATCATTGAAGGACAGTAAGGCTTTGACATGTAAAAAACATAAATTTAAGGAGAGGTTCAATGTAGCACCAGGGAAGAGATTCTATACTCTATTGGTAATATGTTGTTTTTGATGGAATTGAAAAATTGCGAGCCATTTATCTTCCTCCAAGTTTACAGGAGTATGAGCAATTTGATGTTGAGACCTTCAAACAACAAAGGAGAAGGATGCAACATGCATGCAAAAATTTCAAGCTTAGAGAGCTTAGGTGCAAGGAATACTATTGTGCCAACAGTCCTAACCATGAAAATAAACACAAGTAGAATGTTAAAGCAAATTAATTATTTTTTAAATTAAATTTTATATAAAAACACTTTTCAAAAACCTTTTTTAAACAAATTACAATTTAAAAAAAATCCAAAACAATAATAATAATAATAATAATAATAATTATTTTCAGTTTTAAGGAAAAAATTAAAAAAAAAAACATTTATAAATATTAAAGAGATTTAAAACAAATCAAACTTTTCCACTCTTCTACAACTATCAAAATACATGTTAAAACATATTCTAAATACTAAAATATATGTTAAAAACAAATTTTAAAATTATTCATATTTTATAATTGGAACTTTGTAAATAATGTAAATTCATACCGAACCAATAGAGTGTTTTTTTGCTTTCTCTCTCATTTTTCTTTTCATGGTTCCAGAGTGTGCCCTGAACCTTATACCAATTTTGGAAGAGTTTCAAGAATAGGATGAACTTTTCAAAACATAAAACAAATATGAGCATTGGTGGAGATGTGGTTGGTAGGCCTAAATTACTTAAGTTTCGTCCTATTTGTCTCTAATTTCGTCAATCTAGTCAACTTAGAGAAAGTTATAGCCTAAATATCACGCCTGGGTTTTACGTGGAGATCTTAAATGTCATCCCGGGCGGGCATCATTTTAAGACGGAAAAACATCCGATCCACTCTGTGCCCTCGAGACGTTAAATCGTCTTATGCCACTTTCGGATCACATAAAATAACCCAGTGTTATTACATATATAAAGAATGATTGAATCCAAGTGGTTTGCCATTGAAAGGACATTTTCAAACTTATAAACTCCATGAAGTTTCCAAATCATTCACAATCTTCACTTGAAATGATCTCATTTGTCTGCCCAAAATAACAATGTGATGTGAAACTTTTGGGGATAAATCAAGGAGTCAGTGCCTTATCACTCAAAGGTTGGCCATTAGGTGTGACTATTGGTATTGACCAACTTCGACCAAGTTTAGTCACCCCAACAATTATAGCAACAACAAAGCTTAACACAGACTCAAAGAACTTAACTCATAAAATATATACTAAAACAAATTTCAAAATTATTTAATAATTAAAGGTTAATATATGTTAATGGATTTATCAAATATATGTTAATGTTTTTTTTTAATTTTTCAAAAAAAATTCCATTTCTTCATATTATATCTTTAAAATATATTTTAAAACATGTTTAATAAACTTTTAAAAAACCCTTAGATTTCATTTCTTCAAATTATATGTTATAAGTAAAACTTTAAAGATGTTTGGAAAACCTTCCATTTCTTTACATTTCAAGCTTGGAGAGGTTAGGTGCAAAATCCCAACCATGAAAATAAGCATTGGTAAGATATTAAAACATTTTTGTTTTAAATAAATTTTATATAAAAGGTTTTTCTAAAACATTTTTTTAAATATATATTTTTTTTAATTTTCAAAATAATTGAAAAGTTTTTTCCAAAACAAAATGATTATAAAATTAAAGAAAAAATTAAAAGAAAATGAAAAACAAAATATTTATAAATATTAAAGAAAAGTTGTTTTAAAGGTTTTTTTCAAACTTTTCAACATTTTTTTTAATCATTTTTGTTTAAATTTTCATTAAAACTGTAAAAATAAGTTCCTAAGATTACACAATTAAAATGCAACAAAGATGTTTGAGAGAGCTGAATTCATTTTTACAATAAAACATAGAATTTGAATATTGAAAAATTAAGATTTCATAAAAAATTAAATAACTGGATTCTCTTTATTTAAAAAAAAATCCAAAACTTAAATATTTAAACAACTTCCTTAGAAACACGCCAAAATAAAATTAATTATTTAAAAACATTTGGTTTGACTAACTACATAATAATATAAATTTATGCAACTACCATTCAAATACACAGAATTTCAAATTTCATCCTTAAAATCTGATGAACGCATTTGGAGCACAGGAGTAAGTCGGGCATGTTCCATCTTCCAAATCACAACATGGCGTCCTGGGTATGATAAATCACATTCATAGCATCTTCCATATTCAAAGTTGAAAATTGACATAGTGAAAGAAGCATATTCCATAATCCGTGATAGTTGATTTTTTTACTTAAAATTTGGTTGGTTGAAGTTGTTGGAGTTACAGTTTTAGATTATTGAAATTATACAATTTAAATGTCCAAACTTAATTTAGAAAGTTGAATGGATTTTTACAATCAAAATTATAATTTCAACCACAAAAATTTAAATTTTAACAAAAATGGGAAAGACCAATTTTCAAACCATGAATCTCCCAAAAAAAAGTTTACTCCTTAACATACTCCAGAGCACATTTGGATAAGCTGCAAATAGGTGTCATGCCTTCGAAGGTCAAGGTCGAAGCGGACAGGAAGCACCAAACTTCTCATCATAAAATATAGACAACTAACCAGATGGACTTGAAAAGTTATTTAGAAGACCTGGTCAAGTGCACTTAAATCACTACAGCTTATTTCATGCTACTTAAATCACTAAGCTGTTTTACAACTTGGAGTGATTTAATTTGGGGTGTATACTAAATCACTAGGCTAAGCTGTTCTACAATTTGGAGCGATTTAATTTGGGGTGTGCATTATTAGATTTGGAATGATTTAATTTGGGGTGTGCAGGTGTTTTCCCGTTGGAAGTAACGGGATAAGCAAGCTAATAAGTTATATAAAGAGGGTTGAAAACATGGATAATCAATGTTGGCTCAAGATAACTATGGAAGAGGAGTTAGGTCGTAAAAAGTAAATTTGGATGAAGCAAAACAAAAAATGGCTAAGTAAGTGGAATATCAAGCTATATGAATGTCCTAACACCAAGAAAGAAATAACAATTTTCGTGACTGAAAAATTCAGGATTGCCATGTGGACCAATCACAATGGGCTTAAAAAAGACTACTACATCAAAGAGTTTAACCCAAATTGCGATCATACCTAAGGAAGTGTGGGAAGAGGCACCATCTTTTTGAAGAAGATAAGATTAACCAAATTGCAAGTCTTCTAATCAAGATTTACAGCAAAATATCTATCTTGGAAAAAAGTATGGAGAGAAGGTAAGGCTAAGACTCTTGTTGTCAGATTGCTTAAAGACTAACAACATGCACCATCTTTTTGAAGAAGATAAGATCAACCAAATTGCAAGTCTTCTAATCAAGATTTACAACAAAATATCTGTCTTGAAAAAAAGTATGGAGAGAAGGTAAGGCTAGGACTCTTTTGATCCCTTAGGCTGCTCAGCCACATTCATCCTGGTAACTATATTCTACGTCTATTTGAAAACCCGATCAAATAGACAAAGCATCCACCAACCCACTCGTGTAATGAAAAATATAGCAATTGTGACATACAGCTGGTAAATGCACACCATTTTTGCGATGAAAACTCAATGCTGCGCAGGAAACGCCTTCGGCGTAACTAGCTTAAGCCCTACTTTCGGTGTAAAATTATTGAGATAGATTGAAATATGGTGCTTAGTTTCCAGCGTGACAAACCATGGCAAATCGCCTTCGGCGTAACCAGCATACGGAATTGTTTCGAAGTTCGAACCATGAACAACCAAAGTCAAGGTTGTTGGCAAAGTGAAGTGAAAGAATTCCGGAAAGTGACTTGATATCAAGTATATATGCATCTAGCTCATCAAAAGCCTCCACATTATTGGCCGCCTTTGCAAGCTGTTTTTCACAATCAACATACTCGATTTTGTTTTTACAAAACTGTCAGTGTGGTTTTGAGATGTTTGAAAGCAGATAACAGCTTGATTCTGGAGTGTTTTTATTTTGGAGTGGTACGGAGGGATTGCAGATATACTGTAGAGGATTCAGTTAGTTATTGGAAAAATCATGGTTGATCCTGGTTTCGTCCCTGGACTTGTTGGTGTGAGCATACAGATTACAATCGGAGAAATTCTTCGGCACATTAACATTGCCGTTAACTGCAGGAAAGAGCTGACCGCTCTGAAAGATACATTAATGAGAATTGAACCTTTTATCAAGGAGATCCGGTTGGCATTAAACAAGCACAAAGATGAGGCTCCCACAGTTGACAATTGGTTTGAAGAGTTGGATGCGCTTCTCAAACACGCATCAGAAATTGTGCAGCAGTGTATACCAAGGTGGGGTATTGTTTCTCGTTATCAAACCAGCAGGAAGATCACCGATTTGATTCAAAAGATCGACAAACTTCTAACACGGGCTGATTTGGTTCTCATGGTCCAATTGGTCCAAGTTCAAAAGCTAACTCGGAAGATTCTGGAGGGACAATGGCAGATTATTGAAAATATCGAAACTTTGGCTTCTTCAAGCAGTTCTGCAAGCACTTCCCAGGCCGTTCATGCTCCAATAGGCACAATCAACAGCAAAAAGGTACGCAATCACTTTAAGCACCGTTTATTACTTTGGTTCACTCTTTCGGCAAAGTCCAAATGTTGAAAGTCGAGAAATGATTACTAAAATTCTATTGTTTGATAGAATAGGTAAATGGGGTAAAAGATTATTTCTCAGAAATGATGCGAACTGCTACATTTGGGGATGGTGTTAGTGGGTTCAAGCCAAGGAAACTTTCTTTACCTTGGTTCATGGTAATGTCGCGACAATCCATCTCAAGTAGGTTGCTTACAAGAATTTTGAGATCGATATGGTCGAGTGGTAAGCAAATATAAATCTAAATAACAGAAGAAAGTAAAAGATTGACTTGGACATCGTGGAAGAGTAGCTAAATGTCAACTGCAAGTAAAATGATAGAGACCTTATTAGCCAACAGAAAGACGCATTGCTAGAGAATATGGATAGATTATTAGATTCTATAATGACAAGCTCAACTCGGCCTACTAGTGTCACCTGTGTTAATTTGAACATTACGGGACCTCTTCTGAAACCCCAATCGAATTAGAGAAGCACATAAAAACAGAGATTTTACAGAAAACGATGTTGAACTATATATCGACAGGGATACAAGTACTTTTGAAGAAAATAATCCTTTGTTGCCCATTGAAGAGTTGTTGGAAAACTCCGGGATCTGACATGGCCTTACAACACAGGTTGTGGATAAGACCAATAAGAAAAAGAAGAATATATGAAAATGGGGTTTATAAGATCTATCGCATCTCGCTCATTGGGTGTGATCACTTTCCTTGCAATTTTTCAATATATATTGATAGTATTAATGAATTTCTTTTTACCATGAATGCCTTGTGTTTGTTGGTTAGGTTTCATAATAAGAATGGAAATACTACTATATGATTATCCTTGTTTGTGTCACAAGGGATAACCTCTCCACATAGGTTTTTGACTGGTTAGTCTCTGTAGTTGTACATACCTTACCCACCTTTGGATTTGAATCTGTGACTTCCAATGAAGAAACAATTAAAATTATTCTTAACCATTGTGCAAACAAAGCCCCACAGAGTTATAAATAGGACTGCGAACAGAGATCTCTTAGGATCAAAGTAAATTGTGACTGTAACGTCTGAGTCTTTGTCTCTACTCTTGAAATGGGTTGGGTTGCATTGAGTATTCATTGCATTGACTTGTCAAAACTAGTGCATCACTCCTCTAGTTTTCACAGTACTAAGCCAGGGAGAACTTGAATTACCACTATGAAACTCAGCGGAAGAGCCAAGGGGGCCTTATTGGATGCCATGTTTTCTTTCCAGTGCCTTGGAGATGGAGGCAGTGCAGGGGTTGTATTGATCACCCTTGAATGTGAGCTCCTCCTCCTCACCACATTTGAAATGAATCTTGATTATGTTCTCTCAGTGTAATGAACCTAATATATATGTATATATTTAATAAATAAATAGTGAAGTGACATATCCTAATCAAAATGCATGACTTAATGAAGTGACATGACCTATAAACCATGGTGACCAGTCAATGCATATATAAGTATACCGTCCCATGACATTATAACCATCATATTCTATTATGTATTCATTATTAAGTATATTTTATATTACCACTCCTATATGGATTACTGCTTCTTATCCTTCTTATGTTGGATATTCACTAGTAAAGGAACTTTGTTCATTTCATTTGGTATCAGAACCTTGTTTCTGATTCGGCCTTTGGCCACTCATTTATCATAGTTTCTTTGATTTTCTGGGTCCTTGACCTCAACAGGCCCTTAGTCCTCTACAGTTCAAAAATTCCAGTGAAGAAAAAATCAGTTTGCTACAACTTTGAAGAAACATCCTTTTGCTACAAAATTAAAAACATAATCATAGCCTAAAGTCTCCCACACAATTCTACCATCACACCATATGATCCATGCACATCTATCGTGTTAATGCTTGAAACTGTCTGGTTCCAAAGCAACTGGAAACAGTGCACTGTCACCATGCACCATCTCCTTGCACTTTGGGATTTTGCTTGCTAACCACGGGGGTGTTGATGTTTATGTAGCATCGGAATATATTCTTAAGAAGTCCTAGATAAAGTGGAAGAAATGAAGAGCAAAATTACCCCAATAAAATGGGTAAAATAACCCTAGAAGATAAAAGACAAGTCGGCTTGAAAGATAATATAAAAGATAAATAAATAAATATAAGTCAAGCCGACCTAATTGAGGAAACTTCTAGTGAAAAGAAGAATACAAATAACGTGCTTTCACACTTCATTATTACAACAACAAGTTCATCCCTCTCTCTAAAGTGGTGCACACTTCTCTAGGAGGACGAGTGAAGAAGACAAGAAGCAAGAAGAAGTTTGCTCTGGGTTGTAGAATACTAATTTCTGGGGCTCTTCTTTTTGTATCTTCTCTATTTGTGATCTATCTTGTTCAAGATCACCTCTATATCTGGATGTACATGTATTCTGTACTGAATCTCTGAATAAGAAAGGATTGCTGGGTTTTTCCCGAGTTTGGGTTTTCCCAGGGTAAACTATTGTGTCTCTTGTGTTTCTGTGCATGATTGTCTGTAGTCAAAATTGAAAGAGATGAAAATTATATTGCTATATCATTAAAAATCTAACAGGTTATGGGCCCACTCCACGCTTCTGTTGTGCAATTGCCGGAAACTAGGGCATCTTGGTTTGGACTCATCTCTCCATAGATTGTCCTGAAAAGAGCACTTGGAAAACTCACCCTAGGAGGGCACACTTTTCTGTGGAGGCAAATTCTAGTTTGCAGATTTTTCAAGTTTGACCTAATTTCTACCAAGGTCAAGAAACTAGGGCTTCCTATTTTAAGCTCTTCTGATCATTGATTGGGCTCGACAATAGCTTTCTCCAACTTGCCCTAGGAGGGTGAACCTATTTGTGGAAGCAAATTTCAGATCCGAGAATTTTTTCAGTTTTGACCTAAATTCTACAAAAACTACATAAATTAGGGTTTCAGATTGCAATCTTTTTTTACCTCAGATCTGGAAGAAAATGAAGTCTATCCAGCTCACCTTGGGAGGGTGCATTAGCTTGTGGATTCAGTTTTATCAAAATTTTGAATTCTTGACCCTTTCCTGATTTCGCATCCAACGAGTACCCACGCTGCATACTTTTGACGAACCCCGTTGCCCCAAAAACAAGAAATACCTAAAAAATGTGATGATGACATCATCACGTTTTTCAGGTATTTCTTGTTTTTGGGGTCATCATCATCACGTTTTTTCAGGTATTTCTTGTTTTAGGGGCAACGGGGTTCGTCAAAATTATCATCATGTTTTTCAGGTATTTCTTGTTTTTGGGGCAGCAGAGTCCATCAAAAGTATGCAGTGTGGGTACTCGTTGGATGCGGAATTTAATTCTGGATCCAATGATTGCTCCTGCTCGAAATTTGAGTAAAAACACAGTGAGATTAGTTGAAAATACGAACAAAAAAAGTAGTTTTTTTAATGACAAATATCTCAGGTCAACCATTATGGTTGACTCATTTTATTGAAATTCTATTGGTTCTTGAATTCCAACTCATCAAGAAATTACGGTTGGTTCGTTTTCTTATATGATGGCTCGTTGTCTTATAAGGCCCATTTTAGACCCCAGATTTCCTCTAATGTCACATGAAATTAATGCAAGGGTCATGTCACTTTTCCCCCTTTAGTGACTTAGGTACAAAGTCACTAGGGGAACACCTCCAAGGTACAAAAATCAACACCCCCACTAATGTGCCCTCCTTCAATACGTTGCCCTTGTAGGCAAATCAATTTCACCACAAAATACCAAGAACTTCCACAAATTTCTTCTAGTGCAAAGGAGAAACAATATGCAATCACAAGTCTTGAATCATTCACTACAAAAGACACAAAATCTGCTCAACAAGTTCTCTCTATTATCTCAGTCCAAGAGCCAAAAGTCCATAACAACGAGAGCTCTCTCTTTAATATAGGAGTGAGAGAGCATAGTCCCTATCCATCTTTTTATCAATGGCTGAGATTAAAAGAAACAAATGCCAGTCCGATGGTGGAGATTAAAACACCAAATAGAGCCAACTCTAGAGGGGGGGCAAATTACCCAAGTGCGCTCAAGTACATAGCATCATGATATATCATGATAATACAATGAAAAGGGGGTCTCCTAGGGGCGCCCCAACATAAACCATAGTGAAACAAGTGAAATCGAGGCTGCCACAATGTAATGTCCTCTTCTGCTTAAGCACTGAGGACCATCCCGCTAACCTATCTGATTCCCATAGGTTCGAGCGGGCACTGACATTCAGGGAATTGACTGAGGATTGATTCCATTTACACCATAGGAAGATCTTAATCATGGTTATTAGATCATTAGTAGATAAATAAGGGCCATAGGAACTAGGGGCCACTTGCATGCATGGCATGCAGGCCATATTTCATGTTGCATGCACTGAAACACCTTTATTGAGCTTCCATGCACATAGGAAGCACTGCATGCAAGTCAACTGGAAATTAGAAGAGAAAGCGACCTAGTCATGCAAAAGTTAGGTTAGGCTAGGTGAAAGTTATAAAAGAAAGGTAAAGTGAGTGAGTAAGGTCTGCTTATATGATTATTGATTTGAGAAGTCGTTTTGGAGAGCTTAGTGAGCCATTTTGGGTTGAGGGCACACCACTCAACCATTCAGTGTATTTCGGCAACGAAATCTATCTGCTCTAGTCACTATCAGGGTTGGATCATCTAGATTCAACATTGCTACTATCGTCAGGTATCATTCTTCAGCATTCTGCAGGGTTTGAGCTACAGATTGGATTGAAGGAACTCGCCATCCATGCATGGGCGAATTGCACAAGAGAGATATCTTCGTATCTCATTCTACAGAGGTCCTTTCGTCTGCACGCTGACTTCATTCTTTTGAGAGCACCACTATTACTCTAATCCCTGGAGAAGGGCTTCCCTTACGGACCCAGGATTAAGTTATCATCATCTTCACCTCTCATAAGACGCCTTCTACTACATGGGCGACTTTTCCTAGAGGAGGCAACTTGCATTAGGGTTCAGGCTCATGCATGGTCTGCATGCTTACTCCATCTCAGTCAGAAGGGCAATATAACCCTAGTCCTACCTTCTTGCATCATTCTAGCATCATTGGAGCCATTATTTACCACTTCTTAGTCTGAAGAGGGCGCATTCCTTACAAGGGCGCATTGTTGGAGAGAGACTCTCTCATATCTCATCTGATCCAGGGCACAATTCTTGCATGCTGGTCTCATATTGCCATACATCCATTGCTTCATCTGTTGGTACGTACATGTATCTTTTCTATCCCTATTTTATAGCATTTATGATTATTTGGGTTATTTAGGGGTTGGAAAACCCATGCATGCTCATGCAAGTATAGTTCAGTACATGCATTCATATTTACTTCGAGTATTGAGCCCTAAAGTCTACTAGCAAGCAACATAAACTCCATAAACAGACAAAAATATCAGTTGGAATATTACAGTGGTATCAGAGCATGTTCCTCGCCAGCTGTGGGGGCATGCAGTTGTGAACAGTGAATGAATACAGAGGACCCACACAATATTACTTACAGGAGACAGAGTTTTAGGAACAGTGGAAGAAAAGAAGAAGAAGAGTTGGAGGATATAGAACTGGGAGATACAAAGACTTAATTTGGAAAAGGTAAAGGTAAAGAAACAATTGCAGACGATGATAAAATGGATTTCACTAGCCTCCTTTCCGCTTTAAAACAACTAACGTCAGGACATAAAGAAATGTCGACTGCCATCAACAAATTGGTAGATAAATTAGGGCCCACCCCACACAGTCCTCTATTCCCCAACAGTGACTGGGTATCCACAAGTAGCAGTGGGGAACAATTACATACTAATATGCAGAGTCACCCTCACCTCTACAATAGGTCCTCCATACCTACCATGCCACAATTCTTGGATAGCCCGACAACAGTGCCAATAGTACAGGTAGAGCCAGAAGAGCCCATGGGGGCATATCTACGTGAGTACATAGCACTGGGAGATGACTTCCAGTCAACCATTACCTTTACAGATTTTTGTCACTTTAAAAGTAAGAACATGCTGAGAGCTTATAAAAGTCCTTTCAACTAGAACTATGAGTTACAACTCACAGTAGGGAAACTAACCATTCCTACCTTTGATGGGACCTGGAGTGGCCCAGCGCGGAATTGAGTATAGAAGTTGGACACTTACTTCCAACTTAACCCCATGATGGAGACAGATGCCATTAAGTTGGCTACCTTGCATTTGGACGGGGAAGCCCATGAGTGGTGGTAGCACGGGCTAGTGACATTGGGTCACAATACCATTACCTCTTATACAGATTTTACACAAAGGCCCATAGAGCGCTTTGACAGGAAAGACCCCGAGGTGCATTTTAGAGAGCTAGCACAACTCAAGAAGATAGGCGGTCCATAATCATTCATATCTGAGTTCCAAAGGGTAGCAGTCACGGTGACAGATATTTCAGAGAGCAGGTTAATTATGTTGTTCACCGAGGCCCTCACTGAACCCTTACATGGATGGGTTAAGGCTTATAGACCCACCACCTTGTCGGATGCGATTAGTCGTACTAGAGATTTACAAGATTCAGTTCCCAAAAATAAGTTTCCTCCTAGAACCAATTTTCCTATAAAAGATAAAGAGAGGAAACCCTTCCAAAAAGAATGGCCCAAGAAAGAGTGGATGGATAATGATACTCGCTAGGACCTTAGAAGAAAGAAACTATGTTTCAGTTGTCAAGAACCATGGGTACCAGGTCACAGGTATTCAGGGAAGGGAAAGGCTCACTACATAGAGGTATACTCCAACAGTGGAGAGGATGAGGATGATCAAGACCAAGAACAGGGAGAGGCACTTTATGCAGCAGAGGAGGAACAGTCTCCTGAGGGGACACAGGGAGTTCAGTGGCTTTATTCCATTGGAAAGTATTCTACGAACTACCAGACCATGGAGATGGAATCTCAGGGAACAAAAGGAAAGAGAGTAGTTTTGAGAGGTATGAATACCTACCCTCCTAGAGCAGTATCATCACACAGGATGGAGGCGGTGCTCCAATAGGGAGACATAGAGTGGGCAGTAGAGTGCTTGGTTACTTTCAGGAAGCCACCAGATAGAGCCACAAAACATCCAACAGACATACATGCACTATTACAGAAGCATAAAAAAGTATTCGGAGATCTTCTGTTAGGTAGGCCGCTAGATCGGGGATTTGAGCACATTATTTAGTTAGAAGAGGGGACCCAAGCAATCATCACTACCCCTTACCGACACCTCAAAAGTTATAAAGATTAAATTGAAAATACGATCAAAGAGTTGCTCAAATTGGGTTACATTAAACCTAGCTCCAGTCCATTTGCATCCTCAGTTGTGTTAGTAAAAAAGAAGGATGGGACCTTACGCATGTGCATTGATTACAGGACGCTTAACAAGAAAACACTTAAAAACAAGTATCCAATCCCAAGGATCGATGAATTGATGGATGAACTACAGGGGGGAAAATACTTCTCCAAAATTGACCTTCGGTCATGTTACCATCAGATATGGGTTAGGGAACAGGATGTTCCAAAGATAGCTTTCCGTTGTCACTACGGACACTATGAGTTTTTAGTGATGCCATTTAGGCCTACTGATGCACCAGCTACTTTCCAGTCATGTATGAACAACATCTTCAAGGCTCAGTTATGCAAGTATCTTCTGTTATTCTTCAATGATATATTGATTTACAGTCAGACTTGGGAAGATCATTTAAAGCACCTAGATGAAGTACTTGGAATCTTAAAAGAACAATCATTATATGCCAAGATGTCCAAATGTGAGTTCGGTATGCAAGAGATGTTATATTTGGGACACGTGATAGGAGCAAATGGGGTACAGGTACACTTGGAAAAGATTTGAGCCATACTGGATTGGCCTACACCTAAAAATGTGACAGAGTTGAAAGGATTTTTGGGCCTTTGCACCTACTACAGGAGGTATGTTAGCAGGTTCTCATAGATGACAGTGCCACTCATAGATCTTACTAAGAAAGGGGCATTCAGTTGGTCAGAGGCAGCACAACGGACATTTAAAAAAATGAAAAAGGTAATGAGTTCATGCCCGGTACTAGCACAACCAGATTTTACACAGCCATTCGTATTAGAATGTGATACTTCAGGAGAGGGTATAGGAGCAGTATTGATGTAGAATAATCACCATATTGCATTCGAGAGCATAAAACTCAAGGACTATGAACGCCACTATTCAATATATGACAAGGAAATGTTAGCCATTCTCCATGTGCTAACCAAGTTCAGGCAATACTTAGTGGGTGGCAGATTCAAGATTAAGATAGATCAAAACAACTTAAAGTACTTCCTGGAACAGAAAGAATTGAACGAGAGACAACATAAATGAGTGAGTAAGATTCAAGCCTATGACTTTGAGATTGAATACATAAAGGGAAAAACAATGTGGTAATAGATGCACTTTCTAGACGACCAGCCACTTTATCCCTTATGAGCCTTTCATCGGATTGGAGATCTCATCTTTTGGTTGAATACTCCAAAGATAAGTTTGCTTGCGAAATATTGGATGGACAGATTCAGGATGATAGGTACAGAGTAATAGATGACATCATATACTAAAAGAACATAATCTACTTAGTGATCGAGTCTGCACTTAAGAAAAATATTTTGCAAGCTTCTCATGACTCACCTTTAGCAGGACACCAGGGGTTTCTTAAGAATTACAGGCAGATTAGAGAGAGGTTCTCATGGAAGGGCCTCAAGAATGATGTGATGCAGCATGTGAGGGAGTGCAGTTTGTGCCAACAGAATAAGATAGAGCATACTCACCCAGTCGGTTTACTACAACCATTACCCATTCCCGAGCAAAAATGGGAGAGCATTTTAATGGATTTTATTACAGGGTTTCCCAGGGTACAGGGTAGAGACTGTTTGTACGTAGTGGTGGATAGGTTGACCAAGTTCACTCACTTCTTTGCCATTCCTGCCGACTATTCAACCGCACAGGTAGCCGAGTTGTTTTTCAGAGAGGTATTCAGATTGCACAAGTTACCTAAGACCATTGTTAGTGATAGAGACAGCAAGTTCATCGGAGCCTTTAGGCAAGAGCTTTTCAAGTTGGTTGGGACATAATTGGCTATGAGCACGAGTTACCATCCACAGAGCGACGGACAGACAAAGATAATTAACAAGTGGATTGAGGGATACTTGAGGAACTATGTAGCATGCCAGCAGAGGACATGGATTAAATGGCTACACCTAGGGGAACAGTGCTACAATACTACACACCATATGACCATCGGTACGACTCCTTTCAAAGCATTGTATGGTTATGATGCCTTATCTTTTGTAGATTTGATATTTGGCGACAGCAGGGCCCCAAAAGCCAAGGAGTGGTTTTAGGAAAGTCAAGATATTCTCAAGATACTCAAGGAAAACATGCAGGTTGCTCAGAATCAACAAAAGGTATATGCAGATAGACAGAGGATTGAGGGCAATTTTGAGGTAGGGGATTTGGTATACTTACGTCTACATCCTTACAGACAATCGTCCCTTAAGAAGAAAGGAGCAGAGAAACTTAAGCGTCGCTTCTATGGTCCTGTTATCACACAACTTGTAGTCGTCCCGAAAGGTGATCCTATCCAGGATGGTAGAGGCGTTGGACAACTAAAGAGGTGACCCAAGAGATGCCACGGTTCCTAAGGTAAATGGTTGTCACGTTAACTAAGGCACTCTTCACTTTAGATCTAGCCTAAGCAAGACCAAGGGGGAGACCCTAGCTAACCTATGAGGGCTAGCGAACCTACTCAAGACCTCCTAGGAAAATGTTAAATGGAAAAGGAGAAGATCAAGTGTGAATGAATCTAGATCTAAGAAAGGTAAGTGGACATATGAGTTAGGGATTGGTTGAAGAGGCTTATAGGATGGATAAATGTTTAGCCAAGGAAAGATTAAGCCACTTATGAGTTTAGATTAGTAGATCTAGATAGATCTAATGCCAAATAGAAAGATCCAAGTGGGGCCCACCCTTAAAATATGGGAAGTGGTCAAAATGGGGTCCACAAGGTGAAAATCAAGTTGAAATGGCACTAGAAGGGTTGCTAGATAGTAGATCTAGTGTTTTGAGGCACAAGTAGCACAACCCACAAGATAGATCCAGAAATATGCATAAAACCCACAAGTGCGTCCCCCTCAAGAGAGGACTAGTGCCTTAGATTGGGGGCCAAATGGAGTCAGAATGAAACCAAATTTTAGTGATGATGTTCTTTAATTTATTTAAAGGCGGGTTTTATGTTTTAAGCCCAAATTCTCGCCAGATCTATCAGATCTAAAATTAAGGGTTTTAAGCTATTAGGGTTTGAAGTGACCAATGGGTAAAATGCATGAAGCTAGATACATACCTTGTAGAACATACCTCAAAAGCTTGCGGTCATCTTGCAAATTGATAATCTTTCCCAAGTGAGGCAATCAAGAGTGAGATCCAAGTTCTCCAAGTGAAATTGCTATCCTTCCAAGTCATCCAGTGCGCCCTTCCCTGTCCAAAACGATCTTTGATGAGAATCAATCAAACATGGAAGAAGCTATAAAGATGAAAAGATGAGACAAAGAGCATCAACTATGTCACGAAGATACAATAATGATACTCCCTGAGACAAAGAACAATCCAAAGATAAGATATGGGGTTTCCCCACAATAGTGTCCCCTCAAATCGTCCTCCTCTTCACCTACACGGCCTCCCTGCAGAAAAAACATTTGAAGCCCAAGATCCACAATGATAACACAGAGAAAAGATTGTATATTCAACTTGCAAGAGCATCCAACAAGACTAGAGAAGTAGATTTGCAAAAGTAGCATTTTATTCCAAGAGTTCAAGAGCCCAAAGGTGCCTTTACAATAGGGGGGCCTCTTCCTTAAATAGGAGGAGAGAGACCAAAACCCTAACCACTTTTCAAACGAGTGGTGGAGATCAAAAGATAAATACAATACAATCAATGACTAAGATGAGCCAGAACAATATAACATGGATCAACTCACTAGAGGGGGTGCACACTCACTAAAGGTGGCCCTAGGGGGGTGCGCACCACATAACTATGACAAGTGTGTACCACATAAAGTGACTAGGAGCACATGGTGGGGCTAGGAGGTCTTATTATCCTTCGCTAGCATCACCCCATGGCACAATGATATAAATTATGACTCAATAACATGTCCAAGTGACTAAATGATCAAATCGTGGCCCCCTCAATGAGAGAATAATACATCAAATCACAACCCGAAGAGTGTGTGGACCCCACTGAATGCTGCAAGCTGATCTGGAAGGAGTGGGATACATCACATGTGACCTCTGAACTAACCTCATGCCAAAACCTTGCCTCAATATCCCAAATCGATTTCCTCAATGACCTTTTTATCCCATTTTTATTCCACTTGAAAAACCATCAAACTGCCTGTAGCTCACTGTCTGTTCCATGGGCACAAAATCTGACTGTGCCAACATGTCCGAAGATGGGGTAATATGGTAATAACAAGTGGATGGACCCCCCATCTCCTCAGGAGCGCCCTAGGAGAACGTGCTAGCTCAATGCTACTGCTAGACATGCCATTTCTGCATGGCAAAACTGGCAAAATGTGGAAATATGACCATATCATCACTAAGAGTGCTTGAAACTGATGACTATGTGTCTAAATGGACTCAGAAGGTCCAAATATACTGGAGATGAGTACCCATACACCCTATGGAAACCTGTAAGATCATCTATAGCCTCAACCATACCCGGACAATAATAAAATAATTGTCTGGATAAAATAATAACCATAAAAAAATACATCAACCATCATTTGAAACCTGTGTCCATTGTATGGAATCATCGAAGGTGTATCAAAGGACCATAAATCATCATCATATAACATCACTGGTCCAACTCATCACGGATCCCAAGGTTGACTTGGTCAAACTAGGTTCGACCGGTCAAAACTGATCAAAATATGACCTAGGCTAGAGAAGCATGTTGCTGCAAGTGCAAATGGTTAAGACATGCTCTTTTAATCATTCTCATAGCAAGACTTAAAGTATTAAGCATCATTTCACTAGCAGTTAATAGATAATTATATCAAGCATAAGTTTAAATAATCATTTACTTATAAGAGAACCTCAAGGAAATACTCATTCTGTAGACATGATCATTTTTCTAGCAAAGGGTGAGGGTGAAGAATGCAAGGCTAGGATAAGGGGATGACTTAACTGACTCAACACTGTGACACTTTGGATAAGGGGAAGGGAGTACACACTTAAACATTTGTCTGATAATAAACACACATGGAATGGCAGTGTCTCACAAATGGGAAGAGTTGTTCAGAAAAGTGCTTAGTCAACCTTGGCAAATGTCTACAACTCACATCCAAGCTGTATCAGCTCAGTGAGGATCTTTTCTAGAACCGCCATGGACTGGGTGCTCGGCTAACCGTAACTTGAGGTTCTAGGGGACACTTAGAATTAGTTGTTCCTTACTCCATCTCACATCACAACCCGTGGGCTCCGTGAGGAATTAATCATTACATTTCATTTCCTTGGTTAGCAGTCTTTGGATTTAGCATTCATTTAACTACTGCTTTCTTCATGCCTATATGACCCTTTTGGGGATTTTGCATGTGCTTAAAAGCACAACTACGAAAGCTTTCATCCAGGGTGCTTTTAGTTTCCATTTCATTTCATTTAATAACCCTTTTGGGGATTTTGCATGTGCTTAGAAGCACACCTACTCAAGCTTTCATCCAGGGTGTTTTTCATTTAAGTTTTCATTTAATTTCACAGCCCTCTTTCATCGTGCTGAGAAGCACAGTTTTTAAAGTATTCTCATGGGCTTTCATAAAAGATATAACAATAATTTCCATATGTAATGATGGTAGTACAATTTGCTTCAAGTTTTAGCCAACACAACTCAAGCAACTACGGGGACTTTCTACAATCAAGACCAAACATCGGGGCAACCGGCTAGAGGGATCAAGGTATCAAATCCAACTCACCAAAGGTAAGTTTTTGTTGCCAACTTAGAGCCGAGACACAAACTAACAAGGATGCTATCCAACATAGAGGCAAAAGTGGGGAGGTCCTCTATATCATAGGCTGAGGTGTAAGTCAGGGTAAAAACCAAAAGTGGGAAAGATAACGGATGGATGGGGAAAGTGAAGGTGATTTCTAAGCTAGCAAGCGATAAAGGTGGGAATGATCATGTCCACACTCCTAGGAGGGTAAAACCAACGAGTATAAAACAAGAGCTTCTAAATGTAAGTAATGCAACCATTTAGATAATCAATAACAACCAAATTCATTTCATACAAATATACTTCCAGATCACGATCACTAGATACTAAGTCAAGCTATTAAAATGACCAAAAGAGCAAGATAATAAAACCAATGCACATCATATACCTGCTAGGCCATATACCTGCACCTGCTATCTGGATCATCAATAACCACTGAAACACTGCCGCTACACTACTCTGTATGGGATAAAATGTCATCTCAGTCATCAAATCTGAGGTCAAAAGGCTCAGCCTTGGCATAAGGTCTACTGCATGACTCATCTGGGGCTGCTCTGATGTGTGAGTGATCATAAATAATATTGCTCATCATAGCTTATCTCACTAGAACTGTGTAATGGACAAGCTCAAAAATATGCAATGAGCTGCTTTGCAATCATGGTAGCCCGATTACTATGGATGTGATAACAGGTCTGTACAAGATAATCCGAAAAGTGGGAGAGGTAGTGTATGAGCTCGAATTACCACAAGAAAGCAAGATTCATAACGTGTTCCATGTGTCTAACCTCAAGAAGGTAGTAGGTCAACAGATTGTTACTTCACCCGAAATGCCCCCCCCCCCCTTGATGATGAGGGGCAACTGATTTTGGTTCCAGAGAGCACTACCATTAATCTAATCCCTAAAGAAGAGCTTCCCTTACGGATCCAGGATCAAGTTATCATCATCTTCATCTCTCAGAAGACACCTTCTACTGCATGGGCGACTTTTCCTAGAGGAGGCAACTCGCATTAGTGTTCAAGCTTCATGCATGGTCTGCATGCTTACTCCATCTCAGTCAGAAGGGAAATATAACCCTAGTCCTAGCGTCTTGCAGCATTCTAGCATCATTGAAGCCATTATTTACCACTTCTTAGTCTGAAGAGGGCGCATTGTTGGAGAGAGACTCTCTCATATCTCATCCAATCCAGGGCACGATTCTTGCATGCTGGTCTCATATTTCCATACATCCATTGCTTCATCTGTTGGTACGTACATGCATATTTTCTATCCCTATTTTATAGCATTTCTGATTATTTGGGTTATTTGGGGGTTGGCAAACCCATGCATCTGCATGCATGCTCATGCAAGCATAGTTCAGTACATACATTCATATTTACTTCGAGTATTGAGCCCTAAAGTCTACTAGCAAGCAACAAAAACTCCATAAACAGACAAAAATATCAGTTGGAATATTACACACAAGTGCGCCCTCTCTCTAGTGGTGTGAGTTGGCTAGGAGAGGCCAAGTGATGAATATGTGGCCCAATGATAATAACATCATTTCAATAACATCATGTGAAATGAAGTCTAAGGACCCCTCATAACATAATATGAATACCCAATGTCACTTCTTTACCAAACATTCACCCTTTGATTAACTTAATAAACCATGGTCACTTTAATTATTTAATTAAAATGCTGATAATGCCTGTAAATAATCAAATCTTCCCATAATTTGATCTTCCTTTCCTCGAAACTCTGATATGAATGCACGAAGGAAATCAGAGGCATGAAATCCATAAATAATGACTAATACACCCTGGTCCACTTGTGAAGCCAACTGTAAGGAAATCCATCTCCAATACTAAAAATATATAGCCTGATAAAATAATAATAAATCTGTACCAAGCCAATTATCTACTAACTGAAGCATGGAATAGTCCGGTAAACATCCATAGGTATCAAAATACATGAAATGATCAATTGTAGTCATATCCGCTCTCGGGCCCTGCCCGTTGACCAAGTCAAACTTGGTCAAAATGGTAAAAAATGATGACTGAACCAAAAACTGAATGTCTCTGCATGCATAAGGTGTTAGTAGTACATTCCAAATTATATTAGTAGCATACTAGAATCATTAGGGGCATATAGCAGTGGTGATCATTAAATGACAAGCATAAAACATGGACCAAAATTGACAGTTGCATAGAAATGGAGTCCTAAATATATGCTCATTTTCACATTCACACCCTTGTACAATTTAGACCACCCCTCATAGACTCTAGGTGAAGTGGAAAAGAAGCATGGCTTGGGCAAGTGAAGTTTGACTTATGTGGACAGACTTTATGATCTCTCAGAGTATGGGGGAAACAAGGAACACCATGACATATATTGCATAGGCAGACACTAGGGAAGGGTGGTGTCTTACAAATGGATGAATTGAGTCGGAGGCATTATTCAACTCTAACAAGTATGCAAATGAAATGACCTCTTAGTGGTGAAAAACAATACTAATTGCAGCATGGCCTTGAGCAAGTGTTGAAAAACACTACTAGTCGCAGCTTTTTTCTTTTCTTTAGATTTCATTTAAGCACTTTACATACTTTCTTTATGGAATAATATATGTATATATAAGCACATGCAGACATTGCTTCGAGCCTAGCTAACATCCCCCAAGCAACTAGCCAACCTTAACTCATGTCACAACACCAGTGGGTACCCCTGGCTCAGAAGTGAATCATGGGGTCAGTTGGTGGGATTCCTCCACATTCAAGGCCAGACATCGGGGCAATCGACTAGAACAAGCCAAGACTTCATAAACCCAACTTACCTATGCTCAGGACCCAACACCTACCGATTCCTTTGACCCAGAAGGGTCAAGGCTTTGGGAAGTTTTGTCGCACAAATTAGAGCCGAGACATAAAACAACATGGAGGCCATACTAGTACAGAGGTCAAAGTGGGGAAACTCTTTGATCTCATAAGTCTTATCCAAGTCAAGGGAGAGAGTCTGCATAATGGAGAAACGAATGGATGGAAGGGAAAGTGAAAAGGCGGTGCCAGAGACAGGTGGGGAATGGGCTAAGTTGTACAAAGGGTAACCTTACTAATGAGCATATGCCTAAGTCTTAACACCACATTAGTTAACCATTTCAATTTTTAGTCCAAATGCAACCACAAGATGCATAATCACCATGTTGCTACCGCATATGACCAGTCACATCTACTAAGATAATCAGGAAATACAACATACATATGCAAACCTCATGCCATATACCTACTCGGCCATCTCTGCATTTGGATCTCAACTACCTCTGACAGTTTGGAGGGAAAAGGAAGATACATCAATTGCTTGCTCTGCTGCACCTTTAAAGTGAAACCATGGTCTAACAAGTGTCTCTCTAGGATCATGAAGGCTCAAAAGTAGCAAGGGAAAGCAAATAATACTGCTCAGGAGCTTTGGCTACCTCTGTAGGTACTCTGCCACTGATTGTCACTAACAAAAGGGTAGGCTCATCTCATTGAAGGATTGGCTCAAGTATGGGACAAACTGCTCTGTATCATCATGGTAGCCCAGCTACTATGGATGTGATAACACCTCCATTCCACAGTGGAACTCCAATCGAATTAAAATTCTGACCAATTTATAACCACAGCTGCACAATAAAAGGATAGTGAATGGCCAAATGGATATTTGATTCCTCCGAAATTTGACACAACGCATAATAACCCAGACCTTGTACTTGTTTCTTTTGCAAGACACCCCATGTGAGAATGTGGTAACACAAGAAAAGCCACATATGGATTTTTGACTTTAATGGTGCTCTAATCTTCCAGACCTTGTCCCACCACCATTGCCACCTAGGGACAACTACATTTCTCAAGACCCGATAATTGAAATTTTCACTATAGTCCCCCCCCGTTTTATTCATGGCCCATCCTAATTCATCCCTCTCCTCTTTTATCTGCACATGACCTATCTTCAATTCTTCAACATATTGTATCTAGCCGTGCGCTAAATTTGTTGGAAGCCCAATATCTATTGTGGACATCCACCCTTGGTGTCACAAATTAGTAGAGTGTTCATCTGCAACCTAATGAAGGTAAAAGAAACTCCGATCGTGGAGAGCATTCATCAAATTCTCCTTAAGAATATTTCCCCTCCACAACCAATAATGGCATTGGAGCCTATTTGCACCAGTCTCCCGTTCCTGATCCTCCCCGCAAGAAAGCGACAAATGATTGGGAAAGCATTCACCATCGCCTTCCAATGATTAGACACTGACTTAATATTCTTCTTGTCAGTTCAAATCCAATCGAACAAAGATCTAGGTGCCATATATTTCCTCATAATAATGTTCCTCCTTAAACTCTCTCAGGAGTTTAGGTTCCATAAATGTTTGGTCCCCAACACATTCTTGAAGAGATGGATGTGCTTCAATCCCCAACCCCCATTGCCCCTAGGTTGTAAGAGAGTTTTCCAATTTACAAGATGATAACCTCCTTGAGACAATCTGCCTTTGGATAAGAATTGAAAACATGATTTTTTTATCTGCTCCAGTACACCCTTTGGGATGTGAGCTAAGGAGTGTTAGTACACTAGAATTGCCTCCAATACAGACTTAACTAGTGTCAAACGACCGCACCTCAACAACCATCTATTGCACCAAAAACTGATTCTCTTTTCAATTTTGCCGATTAACAAAGACCAATCTTGTTTTGAATACCTTGGGCTTCAGGGTATAACCCAAATACTTTAATCCATCCTCCAGATCCCAAACATTGTATGGAAATGCCTCCCTTGCTTGTTTAAGTCTCTCATCCAACTCATTAAAACTAATCGAAGACTTAGAAATATTGATCTCCATACCCATAGTCGAGTAGTATAAATGAAGGGCTTCCTAGAGCTTGTGGCCCTCAATTAGAGAAACATTTGTGAATGGTAAAACATCGTCTATGAACAACAAGTGCATGAGAAATTTATCCCCTCCAATATTTATGCCTTTAAGGGTATTATCCCTCTTGGCTCGACTAAGTCCCTCTACCACCAACAAGAATAAGTATGGGGATAGCGGACAGACTTGTCTTAAGCCCCTCGATGGGTGGAAAAAATAAGAGGCCAAACCATTTATTAGAACGACGAAAGAAACTGTTGAAACACAACCCATTAGCCAATTAACCACTTTTAAATTGAACCCAATATGGAGCAACGACAATCTAATGCAGAGCCAATTAGATCCATCGTAGGCTTTTGATAGGTCAAGTTTTACAACCATTGAGGGCATCTTCTTTGCTTTAAGAGTGAAGTTCCTCCTATGTCGGGCCTATTGTTTCGTGAATATGCCTCCCCTCTTAGAAACTAAATTGTTCAAGGGAGAAGACCACTGAAAGAACCTTTTTCAATCTAACCACCGCAATCTTCAAAATAATCTTATAAATGCAATCACAGAGGGAGATGGGCCTAAACTCATCGAAATACGATGGCTTATCCAGCTTTGGGATTAGTTCTATGAAAGTGGAATTGAAAGAATCTAACACTTTCCATTGGTTTTAACCTCCTCCACCACCTTGATAAGGTCGTCTCCTAGCAACTTGAAAAACCTCAGAAAGAATTCCACGGTCCAACCATCTGGACCGAGAGTCTTATCCTTTTTAAAGGAGGAGAACATTGTCAAAAGCTCATCCTTACTTATCTCCTCAAACATCTCCCTATTATGCTCCTCCGTAATCAAATCAAGAAAGAAGAAATTACGTTAAGAATGTTTGCCATATTAGCAGCCACATGGGTTTAATAAATCCTTTGAAAATGTCTCACACCAAAATCAGCCAACTCACTAAAACTGCGAGCCATAGATCCATCCACCTGCTAAAATTCCAAATAGTATTGGTATTCTATCCATGGTTTGCGAAATTTATTTATTTACTTTATTGTTTTCAAAATTTCATCTACGAGGTCCAGCCAAAGCGTTCAACTCTTCAATTTCCATTCAGCTTCCCAATCATTTAATAGTTTTAAATTCTTTTATTCTAGATGTTTGAGATAAAGTAGTTTAGCTTCATCAAAAACACCCTCGACGCTTTTATCCAATATAGCCCACTAATTTTTCTAACAGTTTTCTTGAAAGCTTTATCTTGGTTCCTAAAATGGGCATCCGCCCAAGCAATAGCCTTTTGTTTAACTTCCTTCAAAGCACTCACAAATTGCGTACTTGCAGAGGTACCTCTGTCTCGATTATAATTGGTCCAAGAGTCCTTTACCAAATCAAGGAACTCTTCCCTCCTACAACCAATATTTTAAAACTCAAAACTAGACTCTAATCCGGTCGAGGGTCAACTCGGCTCGAACTCGGAACTGGCAATGACTCGGAGCGATTTGATTTCATTGTTTCAATGACTTTGAATCCTAAAAGATACATAAATTTTACAATTTTCATGAAAAAAATATATTAAAGATTCCAAGCTATGATTCCAAACCATTAGAGACAAAATATGCAAAGTCTACTCAATATATATAGTATATAGTTATACCATGTATGGATCAAGACTCAATATATCAAAATGGAACCAATTCATCAATTGGGATCCTATTCATCAATGACACCCTTTCCCCCCCTCCTCTAGGCTCTAGCCCTTGCCTCTACCTCGAATCTTGAAGTTGATCCTCCAAGGACATTAGTCAACACCCTACAATTTTGATGAAACTTCCTAATCTAAGCATTAAAATAAGGTAGAAAAAGCTTCCCATGCTTAATAAGTGATTTTGCTTGATTGAAGGGTACTTTTTTATTAAGGTTATGACAAAGGAGTTCAATTAACTTCAACAATCAGGTATCAACGCCAGCAACATCAAGGTACATACAGAGGTTGATGTGCTTGATTAAATTCCAATCCCTTACCCTCATACATGATAGAATCTAGTGGAAACGTTGCAATCCTGAAATCCTAAAAACTATTAAGTTTGTTGAATTCTGAATGGGATCTAAAATTCTACTTTTTACATATGACATCCAATGAGGTTGGAACCACTCTCAAACATCCTGAAACAATTAATGGTAATGCTAAAAATTTAAGTAAAATGATAGAAAATGAAAGATAAGGAGAATGCCACTTTTATTTCAAGAATTTAACATTACCATTTAATATTACTCACTTCAATGTTATTGCAGCAGGGGTTGTATAGAGACCAAACCGACCAGTTTTTGATGGACTCGGGCAGTTCAGGTAAGTTCGGTACCCAACTGGCTAGGTTAGACATCAACTCGGCCGGTTCGTTACAAAACCGACATCCGAGCCAAGTTTCTGATGGTTCAATGCTGCTGAAGATTAAATTGGTCAACTCAGCCGTTTTTGGTTTCGAGTTGACCGGTTTTTAAAACTATGCCTGCATCCAACTAGGATTAAACTTAAAAGTACTGGGTTTCTTATCGTTTATATCAAACTGTAAATAGATTGCGCAAGGATTTGATATTTTAGTATTTTACCCCTTCCTATCCAATATCAATTGTCCACCTGGAGAAGAAGGGTATTTGATACTAAAAAATGATCCAACCTCTTTACCACTGCATTCCTCTCGGCCTTGTTATTCAACCAGGTGGGGCTTAAAGAAGTAGGTTCTACATCTACTAGTCCCACTACTTTCATCTTATCAAGAATTAATGATGCCATTCAATCCACTTTGGCACTTTCATCCTAGACCTCCTCTCTACTTAGTGTAAAGTTCAAATCACCCCCGAATAACCACATTTGCGGATTTGATTAAATTAATATTATAAAGCCTCTCCCAAAAGGCTTCTTCTCGCCATAGGGCCCATACACATTGAAGATAGTAAATTTAAAGGTCTTGTTCAATATTTTGTTATGTACCTAAACCTGCAACAACAGAAAATGATTTTCTTAAAATAAACTCAAAATTCCACCCCGAAATCAATCTACAAGAGTCTATATATGTAAACTCCCATCCTTTCTAGGACTAGGACTTCCTCAAGTGCTTCATAATATTTGAGCCATGATACATAGTTTCTTCTAACAATAATACATTGGATTTTTCCTCCTCAATTAACCTAGCTAAGGCAAGTTTTCTGGGGTATTTCCTAAGCCCTTGATGTTTGCAGACAAGATCTTCATGACCCAACACCCTATTGGGGGTGGATCGCTCTATGAACCCCTGTAATGGGCCGTTGTCAACCTTTCTTTATCTCCTTCATATCCTTAGCTTGAGCATGGAACAAATAAGGTTTCCTACCATTGGGAGTAGACCCTCAATCCTTAATTTGGTCTAAACCCAAACCCCCAATCATTATATCACCGAGGCTAGTTTTTTTTGGGCAAAGTTCGTAACCACACCTACCTTGATTTTCCAAGTCAGCCAAGGAGTCCCTTGATGGATTGTTGGAGGAAACCCCCATCTTGGGCTCACTTTTGGAATTGCATGCTCTTGTCCAAGCAATCAAGTATTGGCATTGCTATCTTTTGAGAAACAATTGTTCACACAGTCATTTGTCACTACAATCACAAAAAAAACTTTAGGAAGCATGACATTTCAAATGAGCATCCTCTGTTTGCAGAAAATCCATCTAGTCATTGAGTACAAAAAGAGTGCTTATAATAGATTTGTCGATTGTTTGAATTGTCCTCCTACTACTCTTCTCTTAACTGCATTGAGTATTTCTCATGTTGATTTCCATGATTAGGCGCACCGATATGCTTCAGATCCATATTTTGTCAAAGTCTACAATGCACTTTAGCATCCCTCCTCTTCTAATTTAGAGCCATATCAAAACTTTCATTTGCAAGATAACTTATTGTACAAATTTGATAATCTTTGTGTACTTCAAGGTGGACCAGCTGAGTCTCTTTTGAAGGTGGCAATATGGTGGGTACTATGTCAAGTAGAAGACTCCCGATCACTTCTAGTGCTTCTTCTATTAACATCATATGCATAGAGTTGTTCTTAATTTCCTGAGGCATTAAGCAATTTGTTGTGGTTCCAACTTCTCTAATAATAAGTTGGGACTCTCCTTCCCCTACCATTCCATCATGTCCTTGGGAAACTATTTCCATGGACTCAGTCAGTGAGTTTCCTATGGCTGTTGCACATCATGATTGCATTTTTGTTGTTGTTGACAGATTCAGCAAATTAGTTATGTTTATGGCATGCCCTATGAGCTCATCTGCTGGTCACCTAGCCCAACTCTTCTTTGATCATGTCTAGTGACATTTTGGTCTCCCCACTAATATTATCCTATTAGATTAAGACCCATAATTTATTGGACATTTCAGAGGTTTTTATGGAAATTGTTGGGTACATTGATAAAATTTTCTATAGTGTTTCATGTTGAAAAATTCACCGGAATGACACTTCATTGCAATTCAAAAATTCCACCTTCTTTCTAAAAGGTTCATTGGATCTTAACACTAGAATTTTCATCTCCGGGACTGTTGTAAATTAAAGTACAAAACAACAACGGAAGAAGTACAATAATTCACTTTCAAACAGTTCTAAACTTCCGTCAATTAAGGAGAAAAGACACCAACCAATGAGATAGGTTTTCAGCCCTTCTAGGGCAACTTATCAGTCAATATTCAGATATGAAAATGTGCTTTTACAGCAGAAATAATAGCAGTATTACTGCAGTAAAATCAGTCCCTTTATTTTCTTCCTTAGATGTCAAATCACTTTGCAATTTGCCCTTTTACTTATGCCCAATCAGTAAGATCATAAATAGATGTAAATAGCAAAATATGAAGAACACTTGTAGCAGAAAATCAAATATAAAATCGACACAAAATATGTATGGCTGGAAACTTCATATTATAAGATCAATGATAAAGTACATACCATAGCCTCCTCTCAAGGCTACAAAATCCAACCATGCAAAATGCCTTAGCTAGGGTAAATCATCAAACCCTAGCTCCACCAAGAAGAACAATTGCAAGAATCCCTCCAACACTATCTCCAAGGCAAGGCATCCTCCTCTTTTCTTCTTCACAAACCCAACCTAGGGTTTTCCCCCAAAACCCTAGTCTCCAATGTCCAAGGGTAAAACCCTAACCCTAGAACTCCAAGACACTCCAAGAAACTCCAAAGAGACCAAGAGACTTTGGCACCCGAGAGAGAGAGAGAGGAACAAGGGCAAGTGAAGACCTAGATAGAGAGAGGACAAGTGCGCCTCTTCTAGGTCATAGTTCTTCACAAGAGTGAGAAAGAATGAACACACAAGTCATATTAATGAAAGACTTTCTCCTTCCTCTATTTATATGAAAGGTAAGGGTAGCCAACAATACTATGTGGACACAAGCCCTTACAAGCAACCTACATGAGCCCTTGAAAGCTACACAAGTGAGAGGTCCACTCTAGAGTACAAGTGTCATGCTCCAATGATGATGTCGTGCACAGTAAGGACTCCAAGGTGATGTAGCTACGCTGCTACACAAGGCAAGTCCACACCAATCCATCCCGAGTCTCCACGGTCTCCATTTACCCTCCAAATCAAAGTACTCCACTATGGAAGCTACTCCTTGCAAGAACAATGTCGAAGCCCTAGGTGTCCTCAAGCCATCTACAATCCTCCGAATAGGAATCCAAGCTGCCACATGCCATCTAGGGCTTGAAGCCCTCCTCCATGGTGCACAATACTCTACATCCCCTGTAGGGCGTTCTCCCACCAAGTGAATCCTTTGTGTAGCCGCTATGAAATGCGTCCACCATCCAGGCAAGATCTCCAACACCCAAGGGAAGAACATTGAGCCAGCAATCAACTGAGGTCAAACATCCACTGAGCAAGTTATTTCAAGTGTGCATATCCAACACGGAACATATTTCATTCTACAATCCATTTTGAACCATCCAAGGGCTGAACATACAACATGTACCCCAAATCTCATGAAGCACCCCCAAAAATCAAACATTTCATACATAGACCGATGGTCAAACTAAAGTAATTAATCGTACTCTTATCCAATCCCTTACAATCTTCAATCAGTCTTCTCCTTCAAAGTGGGATTTTAGTCTAATGCACATAGAACATGCATCCAATAGGGCTATTCATTCTTCAACCATTCATCCCCCCTTTGAAGTTTGTCTTGGCTTTCAGCCCTTAGCCCCTTATGAGATGCCTATTGTTTTGCATTTGCCTACTGCTACATGTGCTAATAACAAGGCACACAGTTTTGTTAGACACTTGTAGTCCCTTCAATTCAAAGATGTTGGCATTCATACCAAGATTCTTCCAAAGCAAACACAATTAATGGATCAATGGGGTATACATCATACTTTTCAAGTAGGTGACAAAGCTTGGCTTTCTTTGGACAAGTGGGAATTCAAGAACAAGGAACATCACAAAGTCAAGCCACTAAATATGGGCCATACACAATCATTCAACAGATTTTAGATATTGCTTTCTGGCTTGACCTTCCAGCTCAATTGGGTATTCACAATATGAATCAAATCCTGTATCATCGCATGAAAATTTAGCTACCTTCTGTTAAAATTTGTCCCTGAGCCCATGTTCTAACTTCTAACTTATATTCGGGTGAAACCATATAATCTTTGATGTTTTTATGTTATGCATTTTTTTTTTGTGGAACTTCATTTTTTGGTCTCTGAGACCATAACCATAACTAGAGAATGATGTGAACTCCACCCAGGTGCCACCCGGCTACACCTGTCCTTAAATGATACCATATATTTCAGTGAGCACACCTTTTGAGATTGAACCGGAGCTAGTGGCTGACATCTAAAGCTGACATGTAGATTCATGTCTTTCGTACTAAATTAAATGTAGTTCCTGGCCCCTGATAATGGTCAACTTTATGATTTTATTTCTCTACCGGCATGGAGTGTGCAATAACTTATAATAATGCACTCTCATCTTTTTTAGAATCATGCAGCTTCTTTGAATTGCCTCTCAGATATTGAGATTACAAACTCTTGTTATTTGGCATTGTCCCATTTGAGTTCAGGAACTCAAAAGGACTGAAGCATAAGTTATAACGGTAGTGCTATTCTATGAATTTTGACTTTTTAACATGGTATTTGTTGCACAGGTAGATTTGCTAGTCATATTACTTCTGTGAAGGAGTATTGAACATTAAAAGTAATAATTCTGGATGATTGCTACGATTGAACAGGAGGATAAGACTGTAACTGTAACCGCTAGCAGACCAAGCAACCTTTCAAAAGTTTCATCATTCCAAGATGAACAGTTGGACTCTCATGTAAGCATCGTTTCTCTTTTTTTCCTTCAGAATCTTGTTTAAGCTATTTTGGATCCCTGTCTTAAAATCGGTCTCAAGGGATGGATGGATCACCAAGCTACGAGTCCACAATAATGCAGATATTTGAATTATATCGAAACCCAATGGCTGGCTGTGTGAACCAGGGTTTTGTGTCACATGATGTGGAAGAAGAAGAAGATCCTACTGAAAATCATCGGTTTGGTAAGGCGTTAGATGATTTCCCAGCTGATTGCGATGATGAGGTAAAGTCAACAATTGGAAACTGTTGAGGTAGTTTTGGAAAGGAATTATGCAAAAAAACACTAATATTTTGTAGGCTTGTGTTGCAGCTGAACTTAACAGCCGGGGAGGATGTACAAATTTTAGGTGAACAAGACAAGTGGTTCTATGTAAGTACATAGTGAACATTGAAATAAAAAACTTTCCTTATTTTCTATTGGGCCTATTTCATTGCTTTTGTTTTATTTTTTGTAGTTGAGCTGCAGTCGAAGCATGATTAATTATATCTCGAGTGAGATTGTGTGACCTTCACACCTGTTTGGAATTTTATGGTATAGGTAAGAAAGAAGCAGCCTGGAACGGATAGTAAAGTCGCAGGATGGGTTCCCATGTCTTTTGTAAAGTCCTACAGCAGTTTTCCAGCTGCTACCACTAAATATTTGCAGGTAAATTTTCAGTAGAAGCAACCATAAAATTGGAGGCAACAGAGATGTCTAGATAGTATTTTACTATTTTTAATAAGTGATGTGCAACTAGGAGCAACCAATATGCAAGTATTGGTGAAAGGGAATTCCAACTCAGTCAACATTTTGGGTTGTTGCCTTTAAGTACCTTTGCTCCTGAGTTTAGCTATATGCAAACCCTGTCTTGTTTTCTTGATTAACTAGCTAGCTTCAAGCTCCTTTAGATAATTTACAATAGACGCTGAGGGTATATAGAGGACTCATTCAACTAATCCTACTTACATTTGAATGACAATTCTCCAGCATGGTGCACATGGACATGTTTGAATTGTTTTGGATATACCATGGTGCACATGGACATGTTTAACTTATTTTGAATATATATATATAGTGTTACATGGGTACGCGTCCCCAAGGGTAGGAAACGCGCTTCCACGCCCTTGCACGTCTCAGAAACTTGGAAACTCCATTGGAGACGTCACCCCCATGTCCCCATTTGAAGGAAACTCAAGGAAACATAGAAGGGAAACGTTTCCCTCCTAAATATGACATCTCCATGTTTCCTTTGACAATTTTTTACCAAAAAAAAAAATTAAATGATAAAGGGCCACACCGTCCACTAGTTTCCTTCTCAGTAGCCTCAATTTCATTTCCTTGTTCTATATGGTTGTATTTTCGAATTTGTTTGATCAGTAATAGCTTATGAATGGTTGTATTTCATTTTATTTCACTTGATGTATGTTGTAAACTTGTATTAATCTTTAGATTATAAAATTAAAGACTTTAATGACTTATGCTCCAACTTTCAATTTTTATGTTTCTAATATAAATTTTGTAGTATTCCTGGTGGGGTCCACTATGTTGAAGACCCTGACGTACCCTTTGACGTTTCCTAAAAACTGGAGGGGAGGTACTTCTACATATGTTGTTTCTCCGCTCCTGTGTCCCCACGCCCCTGAAACTTGGGGGAACATTGTGTGTGTGTGTGTGTGTGTGTGTGTATATATATATATATATATGTGATTTAATAATTATCTACTCATTCAAATTTATTTACTGCTTTATCGTTGCCTCTTCCCTCTCCCCTACTTTTGTTTTAAGTTAAAGTAGTTTTTGTCCCCAGTGTTGGTCAATTTTGTGAATCTATTTTTTCACTGGCATGAAGTGGGCAATAGCTTGTGATAATGCACTTTCATCTTTTTTAGAATCATGCAGCTTCTTTGAATTGCTTCTCAGATGGATGTTCAATTGAGAAGTCTCGTTATGTGATATTGTGCCATTTGAGTTCAGGAACTTGAAAGGACTGAAGCATAAGTTATAACAATAGTTATATTTCATGAATATGGACTTTTCAACATGGTATATGTTGCACGTGTATATTTGCTAATCATAATACTTCTGTTAAAGAGTAATGAACTTTAAAAGTAATAATTCTGGATGATTGCTACGACTGAACAGGAGGATAAGCGTGTAAGTGTAACTGGAACTGCCAGAGGACTAAGCAACCTTTCAAAAGTTTCACCATTCCAAGATCAACATCTGGACTTCCATGTAAGCATTTTTTCTCTTTTTGTCTACAAGATCCTCTCTAAGTTACTTTGGATTACTGTCTAGGGTCCATTGTCAACTCTCAAGGGATGGACCACCAAGCTACTAGTCTACAATAATGCTTATATTTAAATTATATAAAAATCCAGTGGCTGGCTATGTGAACCAGGGTCTTGTGTCACATGATGTGGAAGAAGAGGTTCTTAGTGAAAATCAACGGTTTGGTAAGGCGTTATATGATTTCCCAGCTGGTTCCGAGGATGAGGTAAAGTCAACAGTTGGAGACAGTCGAGGTAGTTTTGGAAAGGAAATATGCAATAAAGCACTCTAATAGTTTGTCGCTGGTCTTGCAGCTGAACTTAACAGTGGGAGAGGAAGTCGAAATTTTAGGTGAACAAGCGGAGTGGTTCTATGTAAGTACATAGCGAATATTGAAAAAAAATAAAAATCTTTCCTTGTGTTTTGTGGGGTCTGTTTCATTGCTTTTGTTTTTGAGTAGTTGAACTGCAGTGGAAGCATAATTAATTATGCTGAGATTGTGTAACCTACCTACCAGTTTGAAATTTTATGGTACAGGTAAGCAAGAAGCAGCCTGGAAGAGACGGTAAAGAGGCAGGATGGGTTCCTGTGTTTTATTTAAGTTCCTCTTACAGCAGTTTTTAAGTGGCCACCACGAGATGTGGGACGTTACATAACAATTTTTAAGTGGCTAACACTCGATTTGAAACGTTCTATGGTAGTATTCTTATCTTTTGTATAGTCAACCAGCTTGGTGTGAACGTACCAAGAATAAATCTATACTTTACAATAAAATCATCACATGGTTATTTATATTTTTCATTTACTTATATACTTACGCATTATGAGTTGTCATGTTTTCATGCATGTTATGTTATGCTATCATGTTTTGAAAAGTCATTAATATGATGTAGACAAAAGAGGTTTTTATCTCTAATCAATTATGGATATATCATGATGAAAGACACTTGTTAGATTCATTTAATGAATGTGTTAGATAAATTACATTTTTGTTGGAATTTGGTAGGTGTTAAGTATTGATCATGAGATGATGATGTTATTTTACTTATGATGATATGTTTATGAAAGAAAGATCTCTACATAATCAACATTCTATGGGATGAGGACAAACTCAATCATTAATGCTATATTAGTGGTTTTTTAACCTTTTGAGATGTCAAAAGTTTAGAACATGGTTGGAGTTATATTCGTCCTCCCTTGAGCTGTGATGATGGACTTTTGATTCCTGGTGTTGAATGCCCGATGAGGGGATGGGACCAGCTTTCCAAAATCCTTGGGCGTCAACATTCCTTCTAGATGCCTAGGGTCAATGTACCTTTCAAGATTCCTAGGGCTAATTGCCATTTGAGGTTATGGGGCTAGCCTTCTAAGATGCTTGGCAATCAATGTACCTTCCAAATGCTTGGGGTCATTGTACCTTTCGAGACAAGTCATAGAGCTAAAGAACTCGATGGATGCCGATAATCAAGGAGATGGCTAGAGTTATAGTCGCATTCCCCTAGGGCTGTGATGATAGACTTTCGATGCCTTTTGTAGTCACATCATGATGGATGAATCATATACTAGTTGTAGTAGAGGGACCCGTGCCATGGTGAGTGGGACCATTAGAGGACCAAGGGTGATAATCTAGTGGTTGTGAATGCTATGATTCTATAAGAGCTTGAAATAAGAGGGAAGGGAAAAAATCACTAGTGGCATGATTTATGTGTCTATGTTTCATATTAGGAATTTTAGAAAATATAATAAAGAGAATGTAAAGAGTAAAGCCCTTAGCTACACAGTGTTATTATAATAATAGGTACATTTTATGTGAGTTTTAATCTTATTAAAGTGAAAGTTGTATTTATAAATCGAAATATCAATATTAGGTGCACAACTTAATGAAAGAGCAAACTGTATTTCAACTATTTTTTATAATGGTGAATTGTTAATTTTATTTGTTATAGTTTACATAAGCAAATTGTAATAGTTGATTAAATCTTTAATAATTTGCATTTACTAGATTTTAAATTAATAAATTTATTTTACTAGTTATTAAATTTGAAATTTTTTTATTATTTAATTGTAAACATTAACTTTTTGATGATTGTCACATTCCTAGGTGCAATTTATTGGTCTTAATAATTTGCAATTTTGTTATCACTGATTATTTAATAGTAAAGTAAGTATTACATCATCACACATATAATCGAGAGTTAAAATGTATTTAGTGTTGTCCAAATATAGAATTTCCACAATGTTATTTTCTTGGACATCTCCAATTTCTTATCTCTTTTGCCCTTTATTCATCTCTTCTAATATTCCTTTACACATTTGTGATATGTAGTGTAATGATGGTGTGCAATACTAGTCTTTTCCATTGGTGCAATGTATTATGCTCCTTCAAAGTTGTGCAATCTTACGATCCTAGTTTGGAAACTGGTTGTGAATACAATCATGTATTTTATTTTAATATATTCATTATTTTTCTATTTCAACATTGTTTTGTAAATAATATATTTGGTATTAAAAGCATAGTTCATTGAAAACACGTTGATGTAATTTTGCATGAAGAATGTTATGATTCTTATATGGCGTGGACTTACATTATATTATTTTTCTTTAAATTTCTAAGTAAGCACTCTCATGGGTGTCTGGCTAGGTTGAGTATTTAACATTATCTAATATTTTTAAAATATGGCATCATGGGATTGAGTTGATCACTAAATTTAAAGATTTGTTGACTTATTTGAGGATTATTTGAAGGTTTGTTTGGACTTAAATTGGCATAAGAATTATATGCAATAATTTGCAAATTTTATTGTATCAAAAGACAATTTCTACATCTTAGTGTGAGGGAGAAGTATAATTCCATGCTCAACATGGAGCTGACACATGCACTTTAATAAAATAATAAAATATTAAGTAAATATCGACCCTATTTTAAAGTGCAAAACCAAAGAGATGTACTTCAATTAATTTAAACTAAAAAAAATAATGAAGCTTGGATACTTCTTGCTATGCAATCTAAGAGTTGGGCCACCATTAAATCAAGGATTTACTTACGAGGGATTTGCACACATGATGGATTTACATATTAAACCTGTATAGATCCATCTTAGCTTAAGATCTACCAAGTGTCGAAAGAGATAAAATCCCTTGAGGTGCAAACCTTTTTTAGAGTGCAAAACTTGAAGAAAAGTTTGCACCTCAAAAGATTTGATCCCTCTCTATGTTTCGTAGATCTTGAGTTAATATGGATCTATATTGGTGATCTAAAAATTAAATAAGGTTCATCGATCATATGCATTTAATCAACTTGTGTTCATAAAATTTATGTTAGAGATGAAAATATATGAGGTAATGTCAATTGTTGGTTACTTGGGAAACTCACCTCACTAGGTCTTTTAAACCTTTCAAGTTAAATTAGTTATATCATACAAGGCTAGTCAAAATTGATCAATGATCAGAGCCAGTCAAATTGGTCAAAATCCATTTAACTTGTATCGATTATTCTCATATTTGTTGACGTTATGTAATATGTAGTTTAGTTGAAGTATTGAAGGTGGCCACCTAGACAAAGACTGTTGAAATGGTCTTGAGGTCATCGTACTATATATTTGAATCATTTCAAATCAACATAGAAAAATACATTTTTGGGATTTCACTACATGAAAGTAAAGACTTAAGAGTTGAATCGGTATATTTGTACCTCAGGAAATTTGATCCTTCTAATTCGTGCTTGATAGATTCAAATTTAAGATGGATCGATGTTAGTTTTAATTTTTTATCTTTTGTGTAAAATTTAAAATTGAGTTGACATGTTACGAAATAACTATATTTAAAATTTTATTTTTTTCAAGTATTTTACATACATGACAATGGGGAGTCCCTAGCCAGGTTTCTACTTAGAGTTGTAGAACAACCCCAAGTATACACTTAGCACTAGCTTTTTTTAGAGGGTGTCCAAAGGATTTCAAGTTAATGATGGATATAAAGATTCGTATTTAAGGTGATTATTTTATTATTAATCAATGAAGAGTACCATTCACCATAAACCATTCAGTAAAACATTAATCGCAATAAAGTACACAAAGTACAAGACTAACATTTAAGCATGGGCATAATATGAAAATTAGAAGCATGCAAAACATTAATATCATATAAAATGGATGACATAGCTATCATATACTCAATATATTGTTACTATCCACTATAAACTGGGGGAGGTGGATTTCAAAACATAGTGCTAGAGGAAACACTAGATGTAAATACGATCAAGTAGGAACTGATATGTACAACAGTGGTGGTACAAGGCATCCAGCTATCCATAAACAACCAAGTACGCTCATAGCGCAAGGGCTATCTAACCAATCTGTACCTAAGGGTGTGATCCCAATTGAAAGCATTACAGACTAGTGAATCTCCATTACAAGTCTTTTTCCCAAACAACCCCTTAATCTTCCTTGCACTACAAATGGGTTATTGAGTAAAAGGATTTCCACATATCAGTCTCATGTAAAGATCAATATACTTTGTAGAATTATGCAATAAAGAAATAAATTAGCAACCACCAACTCAATGAAAATTTAATCCATTTAAGCATAAAATAAACAAATTGAACTTATGGATTATAGTTAGGTGTGGAGAAAATGAAGCTTCTCTTATCTATTGTATTAGTGTTATGTGTTATATTTAGTTATTAATCATCCACAAGAGGCAATCACACCAAAACACAATAGGTGTACCAATAGAGTAATCAGTGATGAAAATCACTCTAGTTGCTCTAAAGTCACCAAAGACAAAGCAAGCTAAACCCCACCAGTGCCCAAGGGGATCTAGCTAAGATAAGAGAAAATCAACCCAAAGACACAATGGCCAATGATTAAAATCACTCTAGCTCATTTGTCACTAGGTGATACAAAGTAATGACTTTGATTGCTTTGTTAGAATAGAATTTTGATCTCAAGTTTTTAGTGAGACTTGGTATGAAGATGTTCTTTAAAGGTTAATTCTTAAAAAAAATAAAAATCAATTCAAATACAATGATATATGGAAGGAGATACAAATGCTTATATCAAGCTTTGTCAAATTGTTAACCAGATGATTTCTCCCAGCAATGATGCACTTGCACTTATTAAGGCAAAAGTCCTTTAATGACTTGAGCTATGACTCAATTGATCAAGGAACTTCAATTTATTTTGATCGAACGCAAAGATATCAAAACATTAGCATTAAACACATAACTTTGACAAGGTGACTTTGAACATAGATCACTCATCCAAATCACTTGATTTATGGCTAAATTATTATTATTAAGGTTAAAGCAAATGAGAGAAACAAGTAATATGCAATTGCGTTTCACATCAAACCTCAATAAACAAAAGTAAAACCCAAGAAACAAGTATGTCGATTTCAATTGTAGAGAAGCCCTTCACCAAATCATTAAGATGGAAATACATGGAACGTTTGGGTTTTAGATCATCCTCTAGAAAAACATGATAAGCCGATTTGTATGGAGAGGGCAGCCAAAAATTTAATGATATTTTACACTTCGATCTAAGAGTCTTAAATGGGAGGGTGTTAGAGCTTTTTTTCTTTTCTCTTTTTATCTCGTCGGATTTGCAACTTTCTACTTAACATAGCATTAAAATGATTTCTCAATTGGTGTTAAACGAAGATCTCCAAGGAGGGCCTATTTGCACAATTTGAGAGGGTCTCAACCAAATTTGAGTTCAGATGAAATTCAATTTGCACTAGAGCCTTTTCACAAAATGATATAATAATTTCCAAAGGATATGTTAGGGCACAAAGATGCTCCTTTTCCCTCAACACGCAACACAATTCTTAAGTTTTTGAAGAGTAATTCAATAAAGATGAAATCTTTGGGGTTTTAATTTATTCTTCTAGTTTTTTTTAAAACCATGGGAACTTAGCAGCCTCTCAAAAAAATACATGCAACTATTCGCAAGCCAGATATACGAATAACTCATAGGTTAGCTTGGGTCGAGACTTCACATCAAAGGGATGCCTACCCTTTAAGCTTCACTCTGACGAGTCAATATTATACCCTCTAGCTATTTTCGACAATTATAAACCAAAATTTCAAGAGATAATGCCAAATTTAGTGAAGTTGCTAGGGTTTAGAAATTTATTGAAATATTAGATCTTGATTTAAAATTTATTACTCATAGTATGTAAAAATTAAAATTCTTGCATAAGAATAACAATAGCATATTACCATATCTAATTGAGATGAAAGTTAGTCTTTAAGTTAGATTCTTGTTTCTACAAAATGAGATGCCATTTGAGGCATACTTGGAACAAATTAAGCTTGAGATCTTGGCTAGCTATTTAGATCTAGGTTTCCCATAATGTGGATAAGAATTTAATTTCACCTAGGTAAATATTATTCAAGATCTAAATGGTAATCCAAGCATGTGAAATAAGAAAAGTAGAGGGATTAAATAAATTTTATGTGGAGGATTTGTTTTTTATAATACCATACTATTAGAATGGTTTCGTAGACTAGTGCCATGGTAGAAGAAAATTGGTGCAAATGGAGTCAAGGAAGTTGAAGGGGCTCTATAAAGTGGTTGAGCACCCACCAAGAGAAGGAGGAATACCATCAATCCAAATGCATGGCTTTGAAGTAGATGTCCTTTTAAGATTTACAAATCTCACCAAACTTGAAAACCCTATCTCAAAAATGAAACTATAACAACAAAGGTTAGCAAGATCAATTATTCAATCAACATCAAGAAATATTAATGAAAAAGAGGAAAACCAACAATCACATTCCTGTCAACATGATATCAATTAATCAAATAACATTAAAACAATATTACCTCCATGTAAGCTTACATTACCCACATCAAATTAGCTTGAACATATCCTAATGAGACCAAGATTATTCTCTAAAATACACGTCACTAGCCCAGAATGATAGCAAAATTTTATTCCCATATTTTTTTTTGACACTTTACTAAGACTAATACCTCTCCTTTTATAGCATAAGGAGGGCACCTTAGGTTCATTAAGAGTCAAAAAGTGGTTACAATATTTTTTTTTACTTGGATGATCTCAAGAAACCCTATCCTCAATGGCTTAGATTTCATCTTAGATTACAAAAATAATAAAATATTATTGAAGTAGTTTGCCCAAGTGGGGCACATCCATCATTTGAGGAGGAAATATAGTAAAATGTGTCAAATACCACGTGGAATTGCCAAATACCATGGGGAAATGACCAAATACAAGGGGCAAAAGATAAAATTCCATAACTAACTTATAAAAATACCATGTGTTAGAATTTTTATCCCCTTTTTGGCCCAATGACTTCCTTAGATTGCTCACACGTGTGGCCCACATTGGTTGATCCATGTGCCATGCTTGAAATCAAGGGTTGTGCGTTATTTTCTCATTCACTTTTTTTATCTTCACGCTTGATTCATTTTCTTCTTGAGGCTTTAGGATACAAATATTATAATTTGCCTTCACATGTGTTTCATGCTCATTTTAATCAAACTTACTTAGAAAAAAGTTAATTAATTTTCTCAAATAAATAAAAAGTGTAATCTCAAAGTGAAAGTAAAATCTTTTATGCACTTTTTAATTTTCATAAATTTATTATGCTAGACTTAGAATTTTTTTTAATTAAAAAACCATAGTTTAAACCATAATTAATTTAAGATGAGCGTAAATAAGTTTGGAAAACTTTGATCTGGTTGATAACCTCCGATATAAGAAATAAATAATGTTTGTGTCATATGTCCCTGATGAACCAGGAGCAAAGGGTGTCCATGTGGACGAATACAAAAATGCTAGTAATTGTTAACAATTGACTCATTATACAGCTAGTCATGTCCTACATGGTTATATACCAACCATGTTTGGTATAGATATATTCAAATATGTTCGTGGGATAAATGAGTTATCCATTAACCGGTATGAAAATAATACCAAGGAATTAAAAATAGATCTTTTCTCCTATGGGGGTGGATTTAACATGGTCAACCGAGGTTAGTCAAGTGATTTTTACATGGCTTAAATGAGATTAATGTATTTCAGACAAGGGGGATTAAGGGAAAACTCCATAGTCTTCACCATTCAGACAAACACTAGGGATGTGTCTCATAAATGGAGTAAGTAGTGAGATACTCTCCCGATTGGTCTTATCAAGCCACGTTTATACTTTATTTTCATTTCACTTTGTCATTCACTAGGGATGTGTCTCATAAAGGGAGTCAGAAGTGGAGAGATACTCTCTTGATTGGTTTTATCAAACCAACTTTATATTTTATTTGCATTTCACTTTGTCATTTTCCTTCATATTTTGCATTTATAGCACATTTTACTTTATTGTTTTCATTTCTTAGGATGACAATTGAAAGGTACCAGCCCTGGAAATCCTCGTGGACACCAGATAATGACATAGCCTTAGCTCCACTGCTAGTGAGCGTACATAGATCCAACAAAGTTGCCACATTAATACCTTTTTTATAGCAAGTAGGCTTAACCGCTTAATTCAAGGTGTACCTACCCTTCCAGCTTCCACCTTATTTGACTTTGACATATGATAACTTATATATTATCTTGGGAAGAGGGCCTTGTCAATGAGAGGGATTTTCACAATGAGAATAAAAATGACCCACACTCACCCAACATTCATTGTTACAAATGATCAATCTCAAGACACCATGGAAAAATTGGGAAGTCTTCTTGGTGAAAGAAACATAGAGGGGGAAGGTCTAGAATCCATATATCGATCTTTTAGCCAAAGGTCGCAGAAAAAAAATGAAATGAGATATGGAGGATGGATGAATAAGCCATAGGTGGACCCAACGGAGGGTGGAAGAGCTCTTATCAATACCAAGGGATACCTTGGTTACTTAGTTAATAAATAAACCACACTGTATTTCACCCTTGTCAACCTAATGGTTTATATTGCTAGCTATAATCATTAGACAATCACGAAGCATTATTTTTCAAATTTTTTAAGATATACATCATCATCATCATCATGTCATGGCATATAATATATCCTCCTCTAATCATCCATAAAAAACAACCACATTCATATCATACATGATCCCAAGAGTAGCAAAGATGGACTCCCAATCTTTGGGAATTTTGCAAAAATAGGTCTATAGGGGTGCCCCACAAAGTGTGGCACAACATGACCCTTGCACCTTCAGCCTCAAAATATATTTTTCTTCTCTTAAGGTTAATGATAGTATCATTGTCTTAACTCAATTCAATACCAAGTAATGTAGAACATGGATCCTTCTCATCTACTATTTCAATGACTTTGAAGTTTCTATTGTCTTCACTCCTACAATATTTATTTCAATGTTTTGCAACCTATTGATGGGATATATACTATACTAGTTCATTAGTCACCATTGCATGGGAGAGAAGACTAGGTTTGGATTGCCAATAACCTCACTGGATTTCTTGGGTAAGATGTTCACATCCAAACCTAAATCAAGCATTACATAGTTTACCTAGTATCCACCAATTTTAGATGTGAGCATAAATACTTTGCTTGTTCGCATCCTCATCTTTTTCCCTACCTTGTGTGAATATCTTTTTGAAATATCGGCGTTAGTCCTTATTCCATTTGTTCTCCTTCCAGGGATTGTATAAGAGTCCATTGTAACTTAGTTAATAGGTGCTCATTATTTAGTACTCTTATGAATGTCACAAGGAAGTCGTTCCATGTATCATTTTCTTGTTGTATTGCAATTATGCTCTTGTTGCAACCTTGGATTGTATTACCCATTATTTCATTATTGTTATGTGCAACCTCTCATATGATGTCTACAATTTCCTTTTATGATTGCTTCTATTTTAATGTGTTGAACCCTAAGTGATTTTGAGTTGCCTTCAGATTTGGAATGGTTGATCTGAATTCTTATTGCCATTGATTTGAGAACCTCTTACTATATTGATCATCAATACTTTGATATTTCAGATCTATGAGATTAAAAAGTTACCAATTCCTTTTTTAACACTAGCCTCCCATTTTTCCAAGATGTCGGGGTAGGCCTCTATGGCGTGTCGTGTATATTTTTAGCGCCCACATCTTGGTATCCTTTGGAAGGGATCGTTTCTTGAGATATGACCTATCTTGTCATAGTTATATCATATTTTTGTCCCCTTCGGCTACATTCATGACCTACTCCAAAGCCTCCTCCCCCTCCTCCATGGCCACCATTCTGGTTATTCTTGGTTCTCTCCTCTACCCTAAGAGATGTCTTTTCAAATATTTATGTTAATACTTGCATTGCCTCGTAGTTTTTTGTGTTGTGAATATTTGTGTTTTGGAAATCACAAAATAACATCACCAAGGTCGATAAATATTTCTATAGGGTGCCACACATCTGAGGGAATGATCATATGATTTGCATATTTCATAATATTTGTTTGTTGATCTTTCATGGTAATGATTTGGTAATTAATTGGGTCCATATCCCCACCTTAGTGTATGGAAATGTTTTGATGGATGCCCTTTTATCTTACAAATAGTGCACTAGATCTACTCGCAACCCATTTTAGCTCTACTCAACTCCTATATCTATTCTTATAGCATTGCAAGTTAGTTTTGCACTTGTGACATATCTAAAGTGTCGCACCGGAGGATGGTATGATGACAACGTGGTTGAGTCAAATTCCAAGGTATCCCATCATTGAATCAATTTTCATTTCTTGCTTGAGTGTCTCTCGCTATGAAGACCACCTCTACTATATCACGAGGATCCTAGTCAATGGAAGGAGCTCCCCAATAAACCATTATTTGTGTTGAGTGTCATGGATTTGGTATGTCAATTGACTCATCAAGATCTAAATATCTCATCATACTCCCATCCACTACCCCCCACAATTTGTTTAATGTATTTAAGCTCCATGAGACTTTGCAACTCTATCTTCTTCTTGAAAAAATCTACGATGAATCTTTTTTTAGTGCATTCGTTGTTCTTGTGATCCCTTGTTGAGTGCTCTACACATATTTTATGTACAAATGAATAATGAACCATTGGAAAGTGGTTTGGAACTCCACCAATTTTTGTGTTAATGCTCACAATATTTTCGACACTCCATATCACGTCACACAAGAATCAATGTTGCTTGACATCTCCATCTCATTTGCTTGATAACTTTGGTAGTTGCAACATGGATCTTAGTTTTGTTTTATCCATCATTGATTTTGAATTTTTGACAAATACAAACCATCTTTGTCATGGCTAGACAATAAAATTCTTTATATTCTCTAGAAATAGACTACTTTTACTACTTGGTCCTATATTACTATGTGAAATATATATCCCACTATTTAATTAATTTTTTCTCTAAAGTCAATGTTTGGATTGATGGGTAGGATTACCTCACTATTGTTAGAATGCATAAGGGATGGTGTGGGTACTCTGCTGAGTTTGTTTCCTTTTGGGATCCCCATGTATGTAGGTTCTCCTCCATCCTCACCAAATACCTAGAACATGTCCACAATCACATTTTTAGGTTGCATCTCTACGTCTAGATTCCCATTAGTTGGTTCACCAGTCATATCTTTGAATATGATGTCATGGTGTAGTGTCTCCAACCAATTTGATTGTATTCTTTTGCCACCTCGAGGGCTCCCTCCTTTGGCCCCTTAGATCTTCTTTACTCCTTCGATCTATAGGTATTTTCTCGATTAACAATCCTTTTTCATATAACCATCAACTAACCTTCTCCTCTCTTCTTCATAAATTATCCAATTCTCCCGGTCGCAACTTAATACAATTGTATCCATTATTAATTTCCTTTCATAATGCTTATCTTCATTCTTCATCTATCTCAACCATGAATGACCAATTATTGTGACATGTTTGAAGGCTCTTTTCTCTTTTATGTTACTCTAGATTCCTCCATAGATCGTGTCCCCCCTTTAAGTATACATCTTCACCAACACCATTCCATCACCCCTAGCTGAGATTTTACCCTAATTCCATCTCTCTTGGTGTACATGGTAGCAACTTCTCTTATAGAAAACATGTTTTCACCCAAGTAGGTATTTCTTTCACCAACCTTTTTTATAGCCCAAATCAACACTTCTCCATTCGTGAGGACACTTTCATGATGTTGCTCTCATGACTAAACTTTCATGGAAACACTTTCATGGAAACACTTTCATGATGATACTGTTGCTCACACAAAAGGACATTATGGATGGAACAACCCTAATTTGGTGCTTGGTGTTATGGCCTTAACTTATTCAATGATTTACTAGCAGTCGGGAACTTGGTGACTAAGTTTGGAGACAAAAGAAACCCTAAAGAGATGTCATAATAGATTTTTTCCTCAAACACACATGTTTCCTTTGTCTCACCCATGTGTTACATGCACCTTTCCTTTTCCCCACCAACGTTTTTGTCCTAGATGCTCAAAAAATTAATAAAATTATGAATTTTAGGGTAGTTTGGGTGGTTTTGGAAATCTCCCTTTAGTTATAACTACCCCCAACCTGAAAATAACCATCTCCACTTAGTATAAAAGCAAGGAATATGAACCATGATGGGGGGATTTTGGCCTAAGTGTTGTTATGCTGGAGGAATTGCTACTCCCTATCCCTTGTTGTCCATGCCCTATGTCTTGAAGCTACTGCCCTGGTCAATTTCAAACCCTTATGCATCAGAGCTTTGGTTGGGATTCTTGGAGAAGGCAAACAGGAGACTCGGAGTCAAGGTTTCGAAAGGTTCCTGGGAGTTAAAGGTATATTTGTAACTTTATGCTATTTTGAATAAATATTGGAGATCTTCCCTTCCCTAACTACTGTGTTCATTAGTATCTCAGATTTGGTTACATGTTGATGTTCATTTGATTATATTGTTTATTTCTATGCTTTATTTGAATTTCAATAATATTTTGTATCCAAATGTGTTTAAGGAAGGTACTGTAGTGGTTTTGCAGGCTCTTGGATTGAAGGCTTGGAACAAAGCTTGGAGCAACAAAAGCTAGGATCAAACTCCATAAACAAGGTACATGATTCTCTATCTTTGAAACCCTAGTTTAGCTTTGTTTGAATATAAACCCTAATTTGCTTCCTATAAAGCCCTAGATGTCCATATTATTCAACCTTGGTATGTTGGTGATGTCAACCCCAGTCATAGGATAGTTTTATGCACAACAACCTTCCCTTGGGTCCTCTCAAAAAATGTTTCTCAACTTGTGAAGATGAATGAATATGTTATATTGTGAATTCTATGATATAAACTTCCAAAGTGTCTTTAAACCAAAAATGTACTACTCTAGCTATAGGGTTGTCGTAACTCTACAATGTGATCAAATTATCGGTGTTCCAATTTACTTATATCCTCCCTTCCCACCATTTTTGATATATGGGATATTCCTCAAGTCTCTAAAGGTATTCAAACAAGCTCATGAGAAAATTGACTCAAAATATCTCATAAGATAAAAAAACAACTTTTAGTCTTTAAATTATTGCATCATCCATCCAATTAAAGGAGCATATTGGTTAGAAAAAAGACTATTTGTTAATTAAACCATCCTGAATATCTTGCTTCATGAACTTATTTATCATTCTATCATGATCTCCCAACTTTCATTGTTACACCCTATCATCATTGATAGGTCCTAGGAACAAAGCCATGTGTTGGTTTATAATAGTATACCAAGGTCCACAAGGTTGTCCAATGAAAGGGTTGTAGTTTAACATTGGTATATCAATTCTCAAATAAGGGAAGGTCTCACCTATGTGCATTCCTAAGGCTTTAGATGGAAAGAGAAAATTACGAAGGATGGTCACAACCATTTTCACTCATACTCTCTAGTTAATAGTACGAGAATTCCCTCACACAGGTCTCTCAATTCCTAACACGTTGTACACACATCTATAATGTGATTGTAGCCATCCACCTATAGAAAATCCACTTAAATAATAATGGAAGAATGTTATTATAATGAAATAAACAACATTTTCATATAACATTAAGGGATCCATTGATCGACTACTCCTCTAGTATTCAGTCCTTTGTAGTCTTCTCTTAGTTCCCTCTAGAAAATTAGTGATCTCCTCTGTATTGTTTAATCCTTGCTTCTTGTTATCTTTGTCTTCCTTTATTTCACTAACAACTTTATTATCTAGGTGGCAATGGGTATATCTTTGTTGTATATAGGGTTCCTACCAATGTGTCTCTACCAAAAAGGAACGGGCCAACAAGTATATCATGTGCAAAATGTTTTTATACCAAATTAACATTAATCTAATCGTATAATTCAACTTGTACAAACCAAGCATTTGGTTGCTTCTCCATGATATCATTTATTATCGAGATAATCTCCTTATCATGTGAATAAAAGTGTTATTTACTCACAACTCTTATAGACTCTAAATTAATGTAGTTATCTACAACTAGGGTGACCTTCATTGTAATAAAACTAAAATATTTTAAATATTATTATTGTTAAATTAATAGCTACATTGGAAAGGGCATGTTAGTTAAATGTGTCTCTTCATTCTTATATAAGCTGCATATGCATATTCTCTTGTAATAATCATCATCAGAGTAATCTTCCTCAACATCTTCTTCGGCAACTCCACGTGTTTCCTCCTACACCTCCATTTACGCTCCCACTGAGCCATCCTTGCGACCCCTTAATCCCTTATCCCATGCTTCGTTGATCCTTGCGCCCTCTCATCCTCTCCCACTACTCTCGCCTCACTATACCCTACACACCAATTCTAAGCAGTAAGCACTACATCCCATGCCTCTCCATCTCTTTGTGCATATTCCCACACCATTAATGCCACCCCACGCATCCTCTTCATCCACACTAAGCCGCCCTCTTTCAGTTGTGAGGCACCTTCCAACCACTAACTCCAAGTATGCCCTCTCATTTCCACTCCCCCACGCGATCCTCACACCCCTCTACCCACCTACATGCTTGCCTTCCCTTCCTCATCTTTCCACCAAACCTCGCGCCCTCCTCTTCCAACCTTCACCAAATCACAACCCACCCTCCACGACCACAATCTCCATTGGGGTTTAATAAAAAATATTATTAATAAATATTATAATAATTAATAATAATTATTTATTTTAATATTTCAATATCCAAACTATTTAATATATATATATATATATATATAATAGTATTATTATTATTTTAATAATAACAAGTCATTATTATTATATAAGTATTATTTTTAATAGTTAAAATTCTCCAAAAACACCTTCTAAACCCATTTCAAGATGAATACATAAAACACCGAGAGGCAATGTCAGGAAGACTCAACAAAAACAAATGAAGACAAATCCAATGCCAGAATGGTAACTGTAACATAAGGGTTTCGTCAAGAACTATCAGTGGTCAACAATACACTAAAGGAAGTCTTGCCATTTAAGGATGAATTTGAGTTCTCTAGAAACACCAATAATGGTACAAGCAACTCCCATTATTCATCATGAATTTATTTTTTGTCAAATACGAGTCAATACAATAACGCCATACACAAAGTCAAAATCCACATACCAAAGTTTGATTGTGAAGACAATTATGATGGCACACGATGGATTAGTAAAATCGAAAAATATTTCACGATGCACCAAATTTATGATGACAACGACAAAACAAACATTGCAGCAATGTATCTAGACAAATCAACTTGTGACTAGTTCCTATGGTGGGATTCACAAATGGGACGATTAGTAAGAGACTAGGACACCTTCAAGATTTTTTTTTCAAATGGTTTCAAGATATGGAAGAGGACGGAATATACACCAAACTCACTCATTTACAACAAAATGGGATAATGGGCGAGTATTTTTAACAATCTTCTGGTGTTAGCTACTCACGTCAATGATGTAACTAACAAGAGCCTTCTCCAAATTGCCATTGGTGGGATGAAACCAAGTATCCAAAAGAAGATTAAATTACTAGAGGTGAATGATGTTGAACAAGCATGCCAAAAAGAGAAACTGATTGAAGAAGAACAAAAGGCACATCGACTGCCTGCTCATATACCAATCCACTTAAGAACAAATCCAAAGAAGGACGAAAATCCATGCCATAGGTGCAATGCTCCTAATTGGTGCCCAGGGCATAAATGTAAAAGAAAAAAATTATTTCTATGTGAAAAAAATGATAATGACGATGATAATGATGAGGAGGTTGGCAACGTATCTTCTTTAGACTCAGAAATGGATAATGCCGAATCCAACACAGAGTAAGCTCACGTCACTCCAACACTCTCAGTGGCTGCAATAACAGGTATGTCTTAACACCAAACTCTCAAAATGTTTGGCTACGTCAAGAACACTAAAGTGACTGTGTTGGTCGACAGTGGAAGTACACACAACTTCATAGAGTCCAGGGTAGCAAAAAAATTAAACATATTAATCTACCCTACCTCTAGCTTCCAAGTATCAATACCAAGAATCAAGACCACCTCATGTGACGAGAAATTCCATAAGGTCGAACTAACTATAAAGGATTAAAGGTTAAAATCACCTATGTATGCTATGGCTATTGGAGGGGTCGACATTGTCTTAGGTGCCCAATGGTTGGAAACTCTTGGTATAGTAGCATTAAATTTACAAGAACAATTTATAAGATTATATGAAAACATGAAAAAGTAAAAGCTTCACGGTATCTATTTCCCTTCCCCCCAAATTGTTTCATCCAATAAAATGGAAAAAATGATTAAAAAAGGGGGCTCAAGCCTTTTTCTTACATTGCTATGCTATGGAAGTATTAACTGACAAAAGCCAAAATATTGATCCAAATCAATTAGAGAAACTCCTAGATAAACATAGTAACATATTCCAAAACCCCCCACATGGCCTTCCCCCACCATGTTCTAGGGATCACATCATAGAATTAATGCTAGGATTAGCTCCAATTAGGAAAAAATCATACAGACAATCTCACGGAAACAAGTCAGAGATTGAGCGTCTGGTACAAGAATTATTAGAATCTGGCGTGATTACACATAGTAAGAGTCCCTTCTTAGCCCTAGTTATACTTGTCGGGAAAAAGGACGGATCATATAGACTTTGTATTAATTATTGAGCATTAAATAAAGTTACTATAAAAGATAAAGTTCCCATTCCTTTTATCGACGAACTATCGAATGATCTCCATGGTGCAAAATATTTTTCTAAGTTAGACCTAAAATCAGGATATTACCAAATAAGGATTCGAGAATAAGATATCCCTAAAACTGCTTTCTGCACCCATGAAGGCTTGTATGAATTTCGAGTCATGCCTTTTGGGCTATCAAACGACTCTGCAACATTCCAATTTTTTATGAATGACCTATTATGTCCACACTTGAGGAAATTTGTGCTCGTCTTCTTCATTGACATTCTTGTTTATAGCAAAAAATGGAACTCCCACCTCAAGTACGTAGAGACAGTGTTGAAGCTTCTAGAAGAAAATAAGTTTTACGCTAACAAATTGAAATGCAGTTTTGGACAAAATGAAATTGAATTTTTGGGGCATATCGTTTCAGCCAAAGGCATCAAGGTTGACCCTAAGAAAATCGTGGCAATTACTGAGTGGCCTATTCCCAAATCAATCACATTGTTAAGGGGATTCCTTGGTATGGTAGGTTATTATAGAATATTTGTTCGTAACTACGCACAAATTGCGGCTACATTAACATCATTGTTAAAAAAGGATACCTTCATATGGGATAAAAATTCCAAAGCTTGTTTTGAAAAATTGAAAAACTTAATGACATCCACTCCATTCCCGGCAACCCCAAATTTCACAAAAACATTTATCCTTGAATGTGATGCTTTAGGGATAGGTATAGGAGCCATGCTCATGCAAGATAAACACCTCGTCACTTTTGAGAGTCAGAATTTAAAACCAAATGAACAAACAAAATCTACATATGATAAAGAAATGTTTGCAATAATGCATGGCTTGGTCAAATGGAAGCAATACTTGTTGGTGGGAACATTTCTCATTAAAATAGACCACAACAACCTGAAGTATTTTCTAACCCAAAAAATTCTCTCTCCAGAACAACAAAAGTGGGTGACCAAAATCTAGGTTTTTGATTTCGACATTTTGTATAAAAAGGGTAAGGAAAATTGGGTTGCGGATGGGTTATCAAGGAAGCATGAAAGTGATGCCTCACTATGTTCCATTTCCATAATTATTCCTAAATGGATTTTAGAAGTGCAAACTGATTATGTCAAAGACCTAGAGACAAGGAAGCTAATTGAATAAGTTGAAGGAAATAAGGTAGCAAACTCCAAATACCCATGGGAGAAAGACATACTATGGTACAAAAAAAGGATATATTTTCCCAGCTTGTCAAAATTCAAAACTAAAATCTTAAAAGATAACCATGATTCTACGACAACCGGACATGTTGGGTTTTTCAAAACATACCATAATATACGTCAATCCTTCTTTTGGAAGGGAATGAAGATTGATATCCAAAAATATGTAGCTGAATGTGATACTTGTCAAAGTCAGAAGTTTGAAATAGTGGCTCCTCCCGAACTTCTCCAACCCCTTCATATCCCATCTTAGAAATGTTCTAAGATATCCATGGACCTTATCATTGGTCTTCCTACTTCGGAAGGTAAATATAGCATATTTGTAATCGTTGATCGATTAACAAAATATGCTCACTTCATTGGTATTTCATCAAAGGAAAAAGCCAAGCAAGTCGTAGATAGTTATGTAAAGAATATATTTAAGCTCCATGGGTTTCCCAAGGTTATTGTCAGTGATAGAGAGCCCAAATTTACAAGTAATTTTTGGAAGGAATTGTTCCACCAAGTAGGACTTCATTAACTATGAGTACCACTTACCACCCCCAGATAGATGGACAAAATAAAGTAGTAAATAAATTCCTTGAAGAATACCTTAGGAATTTCGTGAACGACCTCCAAACACAATGGATACATTGGCTACACCTTGTTGAATGGTGATACAATAGTACATATCATATCGCGACAAAAATGTCCCCTTTTGAATACTTATATGGGTATCCACCTCCAACATCGAAGGAATATGTTATCAACAACTTAAGAAATTCCAACAGTGAAAGATTATCTAGCGACATCATAGGAAGTCATTCATATTTTGAAGAACCATCTTGAACAAGCAAGGAACTGCATGAAGCAACAAGCAGACTAAAAAATAACAAATCATGAATTCTAAGTAGGTGATTGGGTGTTTGTTCGTCTCCAACCATACAAACAAACTTCACTTAAAAATTCCAAAAATCATAAACTTACGCCCCAAGTTCTATGGTCCTTATCAAGTACGGAACTGAGTGGGAAATGTGGCTTATACGCTATACATACCAAACAAAGGGAAATTACATGACGTTTTCCATGTGTCACGCTTAAAGAAGAAATTGGGTCCAACAACTCTCATACAAACAGAATTACCTGTGTTAGATGATGAAGGAAAATTGGTGCTAGAGCCCGAATGCATTCTAGAAGTTAAAACCAAAAGGCTTCGTTCCAGTTCGATCAATGAGTACCTTGTCAAGTGGAAAAACTTACCAGATAATGAAGCTACTTGGGAAATGATGATTTTCGATCACGACACCTATCTTTACGAATACTTCGTGGATGAAGTAGCTCAGAGAGGGATGACTTGTAATAAAACTAAACTATTTTAAATATTATTATTGTTAAATTAAATAACAACATTGGAAAGGACACATTAGTTAAATGTGTCTCTTCATTCTTATATAAGCTGCATATTCTCTTGTAATAGTCACCATCAATAAATAAAAATATATTAACTGGAATTATTTGTTCCATTCACTAATTAAAGTGTTTACTGAGATATTTGTTTTGAATACTTGTGGGTTCACAAATCCAAATTTTCATCTCATACAACACAATAGGTTGGACTCCTTAGTCCATGTTTTGTTTCAACATTCTTTTTAATGTTGTATCTCCATTCCAATCTATTTGCTTAACATTTTTTTGAATGCAATATATTTTGCTCATGATTGGCTTTAACCCCACCGTACCTCCAGTGACTCATAATGAAATATGAAATGGCTTTGATTTTATTTGCAAATTATCTATCTTGACTATATGGTTTCACAATTTGTATGATAGAAGTCAATAGTAAAAACCCCATCCAAAATGTTTGTCAATCTTTTTCTTAATTTTTCTTATCATTGCTCATGTTTAGAATTTCTTAAATGCAACATGTTTTATTTGCATATGCTTTCTACCCCTACAATCTAAACGTCAACTAGAAGACATTCCAATATATGTTTGTCTCATTCACAATTATCTTGTTAATTAACATTACTGTTTGCTTTGCACTTTGCAAATTAAATATACCTTTTTCACATTGTTATTAACATTAACTTGGTCATCTACCTCAACTTTTACACACAAATAATTATATCTTCTTCTCCATGATTGTGTCTATTACCAGGCTACTATGTTGTGAATAGAAAGTATCCTTTGCTCACAACTATGGTATATACTCTAAATTAAGTTAATTATCTGCATCAACTGGGATGAATTTCACTAATTTAAGTGTTTACAAATATTTTTTATGAGTCACTCCTTGCAGCTTCATGAAAACAAAAAAAAACATTTCATACAATTCAATATGTTGTCATTAGCTTGTGTTTTGTTTCTTTATAATGTACCTTGCATCTCTATTCCAATCCATTTGCATCACATTTTACTTAATGCAATATGTTTGTTCAAAATTGTCTTTATTCCCATCCCAATTTCAATTCATTGAATGAAATATTAAATTACTTTGTTCTTATTTACAAATGATCTATAATTGACTATAAAGACATGGTATCTAGTTTCATAGCATTGTATTTGTCTTTTGTGATTATTGAACTTGACTCCACAAACTACTATCTAATTTCTACAATTGGTGTTGCATGCTACATTTCCTATAGATTGATATGAGATGTAATTTGCACTTAAGATTTATTGTGTTGTTCTTTCGATAAGGAGCAATGGCATTAAATAATAAAAGGAGGACAAATTATAAGTCAATTTCCTAGATAGTGTAGGATTTCCTCTGGTAACTTTTATTTATGCATTTGTTTGTAATGCTTACAATTGTTAGGATATTCCTATACTCCATCCTAGTCCTACCAACATTTTCATCCTTTGCATTTTCAGGCTTGCATGCAGAATGCATTCTGCATGCATCCGCATGCTGCCTAGTCATCAGGTTAATACCTCTAGCACCTAGTCCCTAGTCTTCCAGCACCCGGGAGCTTATTTCCACTCAGATTGAGCCCTCCTAGCCAGTGATGAGCCCACATCTCACCATCCACTTGACAAAGGCGCCTTTCTTCACCTACCAGTCTAGTTGTCTTTAGTTAACTGATTTCTCTCCTTGATTTTAGGCTTGACTCACTCTTAACTGACCTTACCACTCCGATGGACCTCCAGTGTGACTAGACTACTCATTCCGAATTTAGTTAGCTCCTCGTGCGCCCTCCACTGAGCCTCCTTCATTCAGTTAGTGTCTCCATGTGCCAGTTACACCTACCACACTCAATTAGACTCAGTTTGACTGACAGTTGACAGTTACTTGAGCATTGATGACTCCACTGATGATGAGATAGACTACTAGTTGTGCTCCGATGACACTCCAGTGATCTTTTGATCACTCCATGAAGGCCAATTTGAATTTCCACCTTGGCATTCGAATTCCTCATGCATTGTATTATTTATTTGTTCATTTGTGATTAATGAATTAGTGTGTGTGAAGTATTTTGGCTTCTATCTGAGTTATACTGTATTATTATTCTGTTGCTCATCTTACTGCATTGACCACTCTTAATCTTATTCCTAAATTCTTTCTTGTGAGGTATACATCATCTCTTAGATTTGCTGTGAGGATTTTCACATGGTATCAGAGCATGTTGAGAGTATTGTTTATCTCCATTCCTGAGAGTTTTTTGCGGGTTATTATCAAGATTTCGAGTGCAGCAGTTGCAGTAGTTTCTACATTTTTTGCAGTAGTAGCAGTTGCATACTTTTCTATTGTTTTTGCAGGTCTTCTACAGCTTCCATGTATTCAGAAGAAATCCCTCCTCTTTCTCCATTCAACTATGATGAATGGAAACAAAAAATGATAGCACATTTGAAGAGAAAAGGTCTCTTTGATTATTGTTTTGAAAGAGAGTTCAAATGCTTTGAAGAAGAGATTGATTGGTTAAATAAAGGTGACCATGTCCGTGCAACCATGATGTTTCCTATGCCTCGATGCATGGTACACCAATACATTGATGTTGAATCTCCAAAAGAGCTATGGGCCCACTTGGATGAAAGATTTGGCAAGCAGAATGAAGGGATTGGTCCAAACCCTTTTGAGAGCAAGCAAAGTGATGCATTCGCCCTCCTTGATGATCTCATTGATCATGGACCAATATCAAACATATCTCATATTAAATTTGTCCACAAATAAGAAGAACTTGCAGATTCTACACTCATGCTCCAAATTTATTCTATTTCGAATTTTGTGCTAGCTCACACTGTAGAAATTGCAGAAGGTCCTAAATCCTCTCTTGCACTAGAGTCTGTTGGTTTGCATCATGATCTATTGAATGTTTCAGAGGTAAAATCGGCTATTGGAGGTAATGCATTCGCTCTCCTTGATCACTCACCTCTTATGTACTACTATATGATCATTATCTCATGCTTTCAGATGGTTATTGAAGATTATGGCCATTGCAATTTGCTTGGGATAATTTCTCATGCATATCATGGTTTTGATCTCACCTCTACTGGTTCAAAGGAGATCTCAAGAAACCATTTCCATTCGCTTGGGATAATTTCTCATGCACTTACTGGTTTTGATCTCATCTCTAATGGTTCAAAGGAGATCTCAAGAAACCATGATTCAAGTCTTGGATCTAATTTGGATTCCAAGCAAACACTGATATTTGATGGCCATTTCCATTCACTTGGGATAATTTCTCATGCATTCAATGGTTTAGATCTCACCTCAAATGGTTCAAAGAAGATCTTAAGAAACCATTCTTTAAGTCTTGGATCTGATTTGGATTCAAAACATTTACTATTATTTGATGGTTCTTTTGAGCATAATCTCACTCACGATGATTCAAAGGAGAAGACAAAAGACTATCTGCACACTCATGTTTTTGATCCTACCTCAACTGATTCTAATCACGGGTTCAAGGATAATCCTCATACTTTTGGATTTGTTCTCATCACATTCGATCTGAAGAGCAAGTACAAACACATGCTTTTTGAGCATGATCCACTTCTTCCCAAGAAGAAGATACCTCAAGACATATGACCAAGCATCACACCTGCTTGAGTTTGGAGCATTTTTTTTTTTTTTGTGCCTTACAGTCTATTTGGAGGGGGGGTATTTTTCCCACGAGGTTTTCCCCATTTCCTCGGTTTATTGACTGTTATTATTCATTGTATTGGGTGACCTTTGGTCTTAATTACTAGGGCCCAGGATGGGATAAGGGGGGGTGTTAGGATATTTCTATACTCCATCCTAGTCCTACCAGCATTTTCATCCTTTGCATTTTTCAGTCTTGCATGCATTGCATGCTGCCCAGTCATCAGGTTGATACCTCCAACACCTAGGCCCTAGTCTTCCAGCACTCGAGAGCTTATTTCCACTCAGATTGAGCCCTCCTAGCTAGTGATGCACCCACATCTCACCATCCACTTGAAAAAGGCACCCTTCTTCACCTACCAGTCCAGTTGTCTTCAGTTAACTAAGTTCTCTCCTTGATTTTAGGCTTGACTCACTCTTAACTGACCTCACCACTCCGATGTACCTCCGGTGTGACTAGTTTGCTCATTCCGACTTCAGTTAGCTCCTCATGCACCCTCCAATGAGCCTCCTTCATTTAGTTAGTGTCTCCATGTGCAAGTTACACTCAGTTACACCTACCACACTCAGTTAGACTCATTTTGACTAACGGTTGACAGTTACTTGAGCATTGATGACTCCACTAATGATGAGATAGACTACTAGTTGCGCTCTGATGACACTCCAGTGATCTTTTGATCACTCCATGAAGGCCAATTCGAATTGTCACCTTGGCATTCGAATTCCTCATGCATTGTATTATTTATTTGTCCATTTGTGATTAATGAATTAGTGTGTGAAGTATTTTTGCTTCTATCTGAGTTCTACTGTGTTATTATTCTGTTGCTCATCTTACTGCATTGACCACTCTTAATCTTATTCCTAAATTCTTTCTTGTGAGGTATACATCATCTCTTAGATCTGCTGTGAGGATTTTCACAACAATAGGCACAATGGAGTTCTCAAATATCAAATTTTGTGACATGGGCATAGGTTCCAAATCCTATATTATCTCATGAAAATTTACTGGCCTTCTATTAAAATTTGTCCTTGAGTCCATGTTCTAACATCAATTTGGGTAAAAACCATGCAATAGTTGATGTTTTTACCTATCATTCATTTTTTGTGGGAACTCGTTTTCCTTGGTATTTGAGACCATAGATAGAGTATTATGTGAAATCCACCTAGGATCCACACAATTACATGTCTTGAAATGATACCATAAATTTTAATGATCATGTTTTTTTGGGAATGAACTAATGCTAGCAGCCCTCATCCAAAGTTGACATGTAGGATCAAGTATTTTGTACAAAATTAAATGTAGTTCCTATCCCCTAGTATTATTCAATATTTTGAATATATTTTTCTATTGGGGTTAAATATGCAGTAGCTTGTAATAATGCACTCTCATCTTTTTAAAATCATGCAACTCTTTTAAATTGCTTCTCGGATGTTGAGATTATAAGTTTCATTATTTGACATTGTGTGATTTGAGTTCAAGAAGTAAAAATGACTTAAGCATAATTGTAGTTCAATACAATAAAGAGTTGAGGACTTTTTAGTAGATCAATATAATCTTGTAGCAAAATTCCCTCCAGTTCCCAAAATTTGATGATACATAAGTTAAGAGTTCTCAATGATTCAAAATTGTAATTGGATTTTTTATGATATGAATCAATTCAAAATTTGGGAAAAAATTAGAGGACTTTTTTCTAGCATGCATGAACCTTGGATCACGGTAAAACTCTACTTATACCTAAAATTTATATTGGATTGTTATCAAATTTGTGGCTGGAAAAAAAATCTATTTGCTACAAGATTTGTGTACTCCCTTTTGAATATGGTATTTGTTGCACGTGAAAATGTGTTAATCATAATACTTTGGTTAGAGAGTATTGAACTATTATATGAAGTAGAGGAGTGGTTCTAGGTTCGTATATAGTGAACATTTAAAAAATGGGCCTTTATATTAGTCTATTTCATTGCTTTTGTATTTGTAATTGAAATGTAGTGGAGGCATAATTAGCTATGTCTATTGAGTGATATTGTGTGACCTTCCTACCTATTTGGAATTTTATGGTATATGCAAGGAAGAAGCAACCTCAAATATATTGTGTGACCTTCCCACCTTCATGTTCTTAATTTGTAAAATCCTCTTTGAGCATTTTTTCAATTGATACCACTAGATATGGGATGCTTCTTTGAATTTGTGGGGATTTTATTAAGATCTAGTAGTTCTTTTCATGAGGTATACTCGAGAGTTGAAATGTACCTCAAATTTTAGTGAGAAATAGTCACGTGTTCTTCATGCAATATAGTCATGAGTTGAAATGTACTTATTATTTTACAAATATAGAGTTGCGATAATATCTTCTTGATCTTGCACATATTGGCCAATTTCCTATTTTTATTATTATTTCCCTTTATTCATCTATTTTGATATTCCATTCCAAATTTATGATATGTAGTGTAAGGATGGTGTGCAATACTAGTCTTTTCCATTGGTGCAATGTGTTATTCCTCTTCAAATTTTTGCATGTTTATGATCCGAGTCTGGAATGTCAATTTGGTTGTGGGTACAATCATGTATTTATTCATTATTTTTCCATCTAAACATTGTTTTGCAAATATATTGGAAATCAAAAGCATAGTTCATCGCAAAAAATTGTGTATTTTTGCATGAAGAATGTTCAATGTTTCTTATATGGTGTCGACTTCCATTCTATTATTTATTTATATATTTATATTGTAAACATACTCTCTCATGGCCAATCTAGTTAGGTTAAGTGCTTAGGATTACCTTTAATTTTTCTAAAATCTAGTGTCATAGTATTAATTTGATGATTAATTGATAGATTTTTGTATGTATTTGAGTGTTGGTTTGGTTCATGAATTGGGGTAGGAATTATATCCAAGTGTTTGTAAAGACATTTATGAGGCTTCACTGCATGACAATAAATATGTACTCGTACACTCTAATATTACAAGCAACAAACAACTACTATGTAGCGACAATTATATGATACTCCAATAATGGCACAACAAATAACTCCAAGAATGTGAATGGAATATCACTTTATAATGTACAAGGGATTTATGAAAATCCCTTACTTCCATAAACATGTCAGTAAAGTTTGACCATGTACGTAGTTGGAAAATTTTGTTGTACTAGCAATGCCTCCATATAGCACAAGTATGTATGTACAAATTACACTTACTTGCGTAATCTTTACATCAAGAGCCATAGATTTCTCACAAACACGATACTATTAGTTCACAATCTAGATTGCAATTTTTAGGTACTCAAGAAAGAATAATTGTTTAATATGAAAAACAAAATTCTTAAAAAACTAATTGCTTGTATGTGATAGTAGCTCACAAAATTGAGGAATTTTTTTTTGTTTAGTTTCGTTTATTGGTCTTTTTGTACTAGCATATCAATTTTATCATATATGCAATATCACATGTATGATCAAGCATATCTATATGCATTCTACCACATATTATCATTTAATATGTTTACTAAGCATATGCATTCTAGCTATTTTACTCTCTTGCATTTATCAACTTTCCCATGCCTTAACTATCTAAACATAGAAACCTTCATAATCTTAAGAAATATAAACAATGCAAGAGAAGTGTCAAGGAATTCGCCCTTCCAATTCCTGTACACAGCTTGCAATTTTATACCATAGCTAACTTCTCCATGGCTTTTCTACCAATTAGACAATAAATCATTAGCTCTGATATTTTCACCCAAATAACAACTCTTATTTCATATACATAAGATATATGTTCTAATTCTAAAGTATACAACTATATATTAAAAAAATTGTAGTTTGACAAAAACTTCCTCATTTTCATATCTGCCTTGTTGGTCATGGGCACCATTTACTGCTACAACTAATTTTTTCAATCTTGCAACTTCCTTTGATGCTTTGAGATTCCTCTAAATTCCATCCCTTTTTGAGTTTTGTTGCTCCAATTTCCTTGATGAATTTCCAATCAATTTCAACTTGACCTTTTATCATCTAAAGCTACATTTAAGCATTATCCAAATCTAAAATTCTTTCTACTTTCCATTAGACAATTCTCAACCAAAATCCACTCTCTCTCTCACTCTATTTTAAAAGAAAATTCCTCATGGTGGAGTGTTTCATTCCCTTTATACATAATCTATTGTTTAATATCTCACAACTCTCCCAAGCATACAAAAATATTATCCAATGAATTGGTTTAGCTATCTCATGCATGTGGTACATGCCCTCGTCATTTTGGTAGAATCCATCTACCATCTAGGCCTTTCAATGGTTGTTTCCTTATGTAAGCATCATGTGTTTTGTGCTCTATATCCTTCATTGTTTGGTTTATTTTCCTTCTCTCACGGGGTGCTTGCAAAAAATGAGATGACATTTTGCTTAGGCTAGTATATCTCATTCCTTTTCTAGCTATTATTCACATGCATTAAGACCTATTCACATTGAGATTATTTATTTCCCAACAAGAACTCTTCCCTCATATACTTAAGTGCTAAAATAAGTCCATATGATCACAGATAAATCTAACAAATATGTCAAGTTGCACCATAGGGTGCAACCAAACTAATCTACAATTTACATAATGTTATTTATGGTTTAATTTCAATTGCATTCTAACTCATTTTCTTGTATGCAAAGGTAATGCCGTCACACTCTACACCTCTTAGTATTTGTTTGCCTTATTTATGTAGTTAGAATATCAAAACAATGTAACCAAACTTTAGAGTTCAATTGAAATGAAATAGAGTTAACATATCAAGTATATGCAAAGAAAGTTTATTATTTTCCATCAAGCAAAGTCAAATTCATTAGAACCAATCAAATTCAAATTCAACTCTTTTTCATAACTAGCAAATTCAAATATGATCAAACATTATTATTACTATTATTATTATTTTACGTGCTAACATTGGTTTTGCTCTTCTTATGGGCTTGCTTCCAACTCCCATGTTCAAAACTATTTTCCATATGGTTGTCTTGTCTTAATAGAGTCGGAAATCTAGTTAGTTTGATAGCAATACTTGCTAATTGAAAAATCTATAATAATTCAAGAAGAAATGTTAGTATGCACATTTTACCCAAAATTAAAACTTACTTAGCAGCATCATTATGCATGTCCATGTTGACATTCATAAGGACATTAATATATTAGCATTTTACTCTTAGCCATGTCAAGCAACAATTCATATTACTAAGGATTCAAAACATGAATTAAAAAATTTCCATGAGTAATAGTAGGTATCTCCATGTTCAAAAACTCTAATGGTCTCATTTTCAAATATGTATGATATCCATCATTCTAAACAAACTCAAGACCACTCAAACAACACTCATGGTAGGTCCATTCAAACCTTCCATGCTTTATCAACTAAGATAGATTATCGCAAATATAATGTCAATAACATTTATATGGTCTATCACCATATTCCAAGTCATACAAATATTTCCACATCATAAAAAACAATGGTTTCCAATAATATGTACTTGTATTGATGCGTGGAAAAATCAATTTCTTTCCCAACATGCTAGACAATAGATTCAAGGGGAGACATGCATATCTTTTAACTTTATACCATATCTCATAGTTCAAACTATCAAATATAACCATTTTAATAGAACATTTCATGCAAGGGTCTCGTGTTTAGTTCTATTAAGAACTTGTATTAAACTTGTTAAAAATTGTTTTCTTTCGACACCCACCTCATACAAATATATAACATTCATATTCTACTTGTAATATTGAAGTGTAACAAGAAGTTGCAAACATTTATATGCACACTATACATAATTCAAATACTATGCATTCAATTTATCAAACCCCCTATTGTTAACTTGCATATGATACCAAAAACACTTTCATCCATTTCCCCTTCAGCCCATAGAACCCCTAGTGCTTCAACCAGTGGATATTATACCAATTTGTAACCTACATCCCAGCAACAAAACATAGTTTATTGGTCTAATAATTCAATGATAGTAGTGCAGTTTAAAACAAATTTCCACAATATGATATCATTTCCAAAACCATTCCTCTTAAATATAATGACAGAGTTTGGCCTTAGAATCCTCTATTCGACATAATTCAAGTTTCCACATTTCTAAAAAATTACAAACTAACATTGAAAATACACATGATCATAACACACCCAAAACGATACTAAAGTATGGTCTAGTGGCATTCCAAAACAACACAAGTTATTTATTTTATCTCACATATTCAATCCATCTCTGAAGTTCATGAAATAGAATCAACTCAATAATCACATAGAAATTCAATAATCACATAATTCATCTCTTGATCGGAGGGATTACTTGCTTTCAAGGATGATTTGTAGCCATTGCAAATTCAAAGCAGTAGTTACAATAGATCTATAGAAACTACTACAAATTCAAAACAACAACTACAAGATATTCATAACAATTCAATTACAAGTGATATATACCAACTTTGTTATAGCTATGATAAGCAACCTATATCTCTTAAAATACGATATGGATATTTGATATTTTTGGTAGGTCTTTCCAACCCAATGTAAAAATTCCCTTTACCAAATATCACAATGATCTAGATCACGTATTTTCTTTTTTACAAAAACCATTCAAAATAATAGTTACAAGTGATATGTAGCACCTACTACAGGTGATTTGTAGCAAGTACTACAAGTGATTTGTAGCAACTAAGTATAGGCGATCTATAGCAACAACTATAGCTTTGATAAACAACCTATATCTTTGATAAACAACCTATATCTTTTAAAAAACAAATTGGGTATTTGATATTTTTGGTGGATATTTCCATTCCAAAGCAAAGCTTCCCTCCACTAAAATTTCCAATGACCCAAATCACATATTTTGAGTTACAAATAAATTATTGTATGCCTAACTTCACATGCATGCCCAAAATAAAACAAAAATCATTGACACATTTAAGTCAACACTTGGGATGAAACCTCAAGCTATAGGTCTTCTAAAACAAAACATTATTTGTTAATCATTATCCATAAGATTTTCATCTCAAATCCTCGTAACAAATAATGAATTTATATACTTCATCATACAAGATTGGATTCATAGGAAACCTGTTGTGGCAAAACCATTCTCCTCCCAACCATAGGAAAATCCTTTGTGGATTCCAATCCCGTGCTACGCTATGATACCACCAAGGAGAACAAGATTTGTTCAATGCTTTAAAATCACTATTTTTTTTACCAAAGGTTTTCAAAACCAACCAAGAAATCCATTGTTGTGTTATCAATTCAATCTTTCAACTAGACTAGCAATTGACACTCATTCTACTACCCTGTACACAACATAAAGACACCTCCTTCTCTATTTTTCGTACCTCATGAATGATCTTCCTCTTTATTCTCTTCAATATGTGTAGCAAGAGCCCAAGACACTGTCTAGTTTCAAATTTCATTTCTAGCAGTTTGTGGCTTCTTGTACAAAAAATTATGGATTCTTGGATAGCCAAAAGGCCATAAACGTGCAAAGGTTTAGTAAGGTTTATCCCTACTCAATGTTGATTCCTAATATCACCAAGAAGTCTATAATTCATCTCTCCATGGATCATATGAGAGTTGGGTTGAGTTTTCTTCTTTAGAAACTCTCCTTTTCATTCAAGCACTCTCTTTTTCCCAAGTTGCCTTGTCCCTATTTGAAATTGCATGAATGCATTGGTGAATGGGATTATAGGGAGGATTCTTCCATCCACTCCTTTCTTGATTCTTTGATGGTAGTAGGTAGTTATTACAAAGTAGGAGGAAAGATTGACTGTAGGAGACAATTACTTCAGATAATTAACTCATTTCACTAGGATCCTAAAATAATTAGCACAAACATTAGGGTAAAATGGAAAATAGGACAATCACATTGAAGAGGGTTATGGATAGGATATGGTACCATCACAAAACACAGGTCAATCCCCTTGGACCCTCTTACTATTCTCCATTGGTGGACTCATGGCCTCATTGGTGTTCTCCCTACTAGTTAGCCTTAAAGGCATTTTATTAATTTCAAATTATCATGTTTATAAATCTTCAAAATCACCATGGTAACTACCTCATGACGTGGAACAAAACATAAAAATTTAGGACATAACTACAATATAAACAAGATGAAGTTCAAAGAGTCGAGACTAAGATATTAAATACTCTTTATAAATAGAGTTTATAGTATCCTAAGTAATAAATGCATGACTTTAGGATTTAATAGCACATCATAGGCATTCATTAACTTCTCTATGGTAAAGCTACAATTGCAATGCATAAAATACCAAGAGGGCCCTTCATACAAGGCATTGGTCTTTCCTATCCTTGACTCTATCCATTCTAGCAAGGTATTCCCTTAAACATATTTATCCATTCTAGCAAGGTATTCCCATAAACATATTTTGAGAATACAAATCAGCAAGTACTCTTAAAGGTATTCAAATATCTAAAAAGTTCATGGTTTCTTTAGAGGAGCATGTTGGGCATATATTATATATATGTAAACAATGCTTTTATTATATGTTTATCAGTCGATTTTGTAATTGATTTTCATTAACGCATTGGTGTCTCCTAGCCTTGAAACTATCCATTCTAGCAAGGAATGCCGTTAATCATATTTTGAGAATGCAAATTAGAGTGCACTCGTAGAGGTATTCAATTAGTAGGTAGCCAAAAAGTTTATGGCTTTTTAGAGGAGCATGTTGGGCATATTCTATGTATGTAAACAAGACTTTTATTGTCTATTTATCCTTGGATTTTGTATATAAAATTTTTAAATCATGTTTAACCTTTCTTATTGTTTAATTATCCTTGGATATAACTAATTTATTTGATGGTTCATTATAGTGAATTTCTCTGTAATTATAAATGTACATAGTTGTTGGATTGATCTTTAGCTCGAAAGTATAAATTTGTAGAAGTGATTTTATTTTCTTTGTGACATTCTTCTTGTACATAACTAGAGAAAGGAGACAATTGTGTTGGTTATTTACATCCCAATTGTTTGAAAAAATTCCTATTTATATTTATAGGCAAATTATTCTATTCACATATAATGATATAAAATTAATTAAAATGACTTAATTCATGCAAATAGTGAAGCCAACATTGATGCTAACCCTTGATTTTATAATTGGGTGTTTGTTTAACTATGCATTCTTATTTTGAATCAAGTTAATGTTTCTTAAAAGATTAATCCTTTAAAAATTTAATAATGTTGATATTTTTGTAGGTTCTTGTATATTGGGACTTAGTTTAAAATTTGGTTTTGTTTTTCGCTATGAGAGAGAAGGTGAAATTGAAGAAAACAAATATACTATGGAGGAAACAAAACCTCAGTGGATAATTCGGGATCGAAGCGATTGGAAAGAAAGAAACCAGACATGGTGTACCTTTATAAATATCTTCTCGTGGGATGGCATGTATGGGATGGACAATTATTTTGGTTAGTTTCTTAGTTCGAACCCATTGCATATTGTAGGAACCTTGAGATGTTGGAAACATTCATTATTGCACCTTGGTTACCTTGCAATTTGTATTTTATATGTCCTATGTTCTTACTTTTTAGCAACATATGGTTCATTATCATGCTATTTAGGTGGATCTTTTTTTTTTTACAATGTAAAAGTTGCACATGCATTGTTAGTATTAGCAGATTATTGCACCAAGAGAATTGAGATGCATTTTATAGCCCAATAAGATGGTCATGTGTAATGTATGTGTCTAACGTTGATTTGACATGTGGTATAAGTTGGGAAAATAAGATATTAGAAAAAATAGAAAAATAATTTATATGCTTATAAATCAAAATATGAAAAAGTATGTAATGTAGGAAAGCAAATTTAAGAAAAGAAACCAAGCGTGTATATTTTTTTAATCCATAATGTAAGAAAGAAAATTTAAGAAAAGAAATCAAGCACACATTTTTTTTTCTAATCCATAATGTAAGAAAGAAACCAAGCTTGTATTTTTTAATCCAAAGAAATAACTTTGTGGGATTCTCCTCTCTTCCTCGGAATTTTTGGATGAAAGCAGGGTCAACTGCCAACAATATCAGCCATTAGTAGTTACTACTACATTTGGGGTCAAAATTCGACATTTGGACCGCTGTCTCAAGGAAAACATGTCTTTTTAACGTCGGATAGATGTCTTTTGGGCGATCTTTTTTCGAAAAATACAATGTAATGTTGCTTAAGCGACGTACCTCTACAAGACGTCGGTTAAGAGACGATGTTGGGTGTCCTTTAAGAGATGTTATCATATGTCGCTAGATGATGCCGCTTAAGAAATGTGTCAGCACATGATGTCACTTAAGAGACATATGAGGGTGTTTCTTAAGAGAAGCTCGTGGACGTTCCTTAAGAGACGCTTCTGGACGTCTCTTAAGCGATGTGTTGCCGATTTTGTTTATGTTTGAAATATCATATTTGACAACAAGATAAATTTGTGAGGTAATTGCACTCAAATACAACCACTGGGTATGGATACACCCTTTCTTTGGCACCACAATTGATTGTAGATAACATGCCTAGCTCATCAATCTATAGGTTAGCTTGAATGTACAGCTCCCTTAGGTAATGTGAAACCCCTTTGATGACTTGATTTAGATGTGTGCTGGCATTGAAAGGTTGGAGGAATAAAGGACTGCTCCCAACAATACAATTCAACCCCTATGCAAACAATGAATAGTAGTACAATGGAACACAAATAGCACTTAATCTTGGTGTCTTCTTTCTCTAAATCACCCTCAAGGTAGTGCCACGTTTTCCCAAATCCCCGCATCCCTCCTTCTTACTCCATATCTAATGGAAATGACCCCAATGTTCTTCTAACAACAATATGCATAAAGTAATCTAAGAGATGGAGAAAAGCTGATGACCTACGCCCTCCTAGATAAGTGTGCCTTCCTCAAAATGCTTGGAAATTATGAAATCCTTCACAAATCTACGAAACAACTTGTTTTCCTTCTTTAACATTGAGCACAATGAAAGACATGAGTGATATTTCCCTCACAATCATCTAGGGTGAATTAGTTTCACCATTGAAAGGGAGAAGAACTTTGATTATAGGTAAATTTTCTTGTTAAGTAATGAGATTATCCCTTGAATTAATTTCTTTTGATTGGATCAATGATTTCTCTACCTCTTTCTTGGATCAATTATTTCTCTATATTTAGGTTTTCTTGGGCTCATTTTCGTGAGATTTAAAACATATTTGGACGGAAGAAAATAATAATTTCACGAGGATTCTAGAGAGAGAAGGACCTTGATTATAGGTAATTTTTTCTTCTTAACTAATGAGATCATCCCTTGAATTAATTTATTTTGATTGGATAAATGATTTCTTTGTCTTTCCTGCTACTGTACTAATGGTTTAACAATGTATTTTATTGAGATACGGAACAATGTCAGACAACCCTGTCCGTCGATATGCAAGTAGAGCCGAACGGGTTATTGAAAGGCAAGCGGTTGTTAATTCTGTATTGGGTGACAAAAGCAACCATGGTAAAACATGTGATCAAAATCAAGCTTTTGATGTTCATTTTTTAATTGGTGGTGGAAAATGTTGGTGCCCTTATATGCAATGAAAAGGGATAAAGAGAAAAATAGTTGTTAAGGCAACAACCAGGAAACATTGTTTAGAATATGGGCACTTGGAAGGTGGAAAAGAATATCATCCCTTGGTAAGATATCGAAAACATGTTTTTTTCTCATTTTTCAATAATATTTATATTTATGTATATTTTAATACTAATTGGATATATTTTTCCATAATTATTGCACAGACAAGACCACCAATGCTTGAAAATCCACACGCTACAATTCATACTAGAGATGGTGAGGATGATGGAATTGAAATTGATATAAGGGAAAACGATGACCAAAATGTTATTGAGAATGAAGGGATAAATAGGTTGATCCATGGCGCATTTGTTTCCACGGATGATAATACAATTGTGGACAAGATGTATGAAAATATTCATGATGTACCTCTTATTGATAAGGAAAAAAAAGCCTTATACAAAGACTCGAAGACAAGTTTTCTCTCTATTCTTTTGCTGCTAGTCAACTTGAATGTAATTAATGGCATGCCAAACACAACAATGACACAGTTGTTAAGGTATGCAATATTTATTTATATGTAATTGCAATTGCTTATTTATTATTTATCATTACAATATACATGCCATAAATTACAATTTTGATATTTATTTATTTGTTTATCATTTTTATGATTTTTCTAAGAGTTATTTTATTGTTTGAAGATTGTTAGGTGATACTCTTCTACCGACGTCAAATACTTTACCCTGGACATACAAAAAATTGTGTGTCGTCCTGAAAGATTTAGAAATGGAGTATAACATAATTGGTGCATATCCTAATGATCATATTATATATTATAGACAACATGCATCAAAAAGTGAGTGCCTTGAATGTGGAATTAGTATATATCATACTAATCAAGTAAAAGATAAGGTGCCTTGCAAAGTTGTTCGCCATATATAGATAATTCCATGTTTTCAACGATTGTTCAAGTGTAAAAACATTGCAAAATTTATGGATTACCATGCATGATAGAGAAGTGAAGATGGTGTTATGTGAATGCTTGGAGATGGTTCTGCATTCGAAAGACATCGAGGAAAGTTGGGATTATAGGCATGTGCATCAATATCTTATGCGGAGGACCATGTGCTTTACTCTTGTTTCTTGATTTATGGTACTTGTCATGCCCACATTTTGGAAATATCTCTTTGTCTGCATATTTGCCTCTAAATAGAATACAATCATTCTAATATTCATGATATGATATGTACTCAACACCCAACATTTTCAACATTTGCTTTTCCTCTTCGCAGCTGTCGGGCAATATATTATCACTCAGAAGTACCTTATCTTTGAATAACATGTAGTTAGTGGGCAATATAAATGTACAATGTTGATTGTGTGACAATATTCCTCGAGATATAAGGGATTTGATGGTTAGTTACCTCAAAAGTGCTAAGAAACACGTGTTTGACATGCCATACATTACTTTCAAGTTGTATAGTAACATTGTTATCCCTAGGGCCAAGTCCAAAGAGAGGGGTGGTGGAAGTTGATTTAAGGATTTGGAAGAAGGTATCAGTGATATGAGCATCGTCCCCTAGCTCATTATCATGGAATGCATCTAACAACATTGCATCCATGGCACTCATATGTCGTAAGAACTCATCCATACCAACCTTTATTTCATTGCTCCATTTCCAACATGTGAAGAACTACTATTACTATAGGAATTCCTAATTGGTGAGTTTGGACACAGTGGGAATTGAATAGGTGGTTGATTCAATCATGCTTGGTATGCTTCCTATATGAGTTGTGTTCTTTTTGCATTATTCTCTTGATTTGACATTGTAGTGGGGTGCAACGAAAGACGATAGACAAGTCGCTCATCATCAAAATCCTAGTTTCAAAAATATTGAACATTACATCGATGATATTAGTAAGCACAATACAATTGGTTTGTTCCAACATTATACCAAACAATTATTATTTTAGCATGATTTTTTTTCCAATAGTAAATGTTCAACCACAAACAATTTATAAATCAAAAGGTCAAATTGAGAAATACATTTACATCAATGCCATTGAAAATTAAAAAATATAATTAATCAATGTTTTTTGTCTTACGCCCCAAGGAGATGTCTAAAGGTAGTCCCAATGCAAGGCATCTCTAACAAGCAGTTAGTGGTCAATATTTTATTAACAACTCGTCACCATGAGACAAACTACATATTGCTTGCATAACAACAAATATGGACATTTTTTTTCATAAAGAACTCATGGTCATCGAAGTGTTATTTAAATGAACAATTTACAAAAAATAAAGAGCACCTAGAAATATTTATGAATCCTACAATGTTCCCATGAGTGCGTGGATGACCATCGATATATAACATGTTATTCCTGTTAGATTTTCCAGAAACATAATCATTCATGCACATACTATACATGGAAATGCTATATTTGTGTTTAACAATATTCATATAATCATACCAGTAATAGATAGAAACACAAAATGGCATAAGTGCTACTGATTGTTTGAGAGGAATGAATACATGTGAAAGAATAAACAACCCAAGACTTGCAACATCTATATTAGACTTGGAAATCATAAAACTATTACCACAAAAAGAGAACTTGGTTTCAACATCAGGCATAGGTAGAGAATATGACTAAGTGTCATACATAGCGTGGTTGTAACAAATTTGATATTTACTTTGCAAATTAACGAGAAGAGAGAAGTCATCGCTACCCTCTAACAATTGGACCGGCCTAGGTGTGTACTTGGACATTTTTTCTCTCAACTCATCCAACTTTTTGGATCTCCTAGTAAAGATGTTTTGGGTGGTATTGATATCGTATTTTGGATCACTAGAACTTTCAATTGACGGAATAGAAGCAAAGGGATTGGTCAATTTAGGATGAAACATAGTTGTTTTAGCTTCCAAATTTTCCAAAAATGAGCATAGGGAAGTATTCTTATGTTATTTTCTATATCACTTATTGGAATTTTTATTGCAGTAGGGGGTATTAAATCATCAACATTGGGTAGTTGATCATTAGTATAATGGGTGCGTGTGACATATCGAGGGTTCTCCTTCAACCCTTGACATTTTGAACAACCACATACTATTGGGTGTTATCAAAGAGATCCAACTCACGGTGAATTACCATCGATGACCCAAGATTTTGGTTGGAAGATGGCATGTTACAATTGGCAGGGTAAAGCGACTACCCATTTTCATCTACCAACTGTTTGCGGTATCTTGCTCCTGATAAGAGCTTACGACATTTGACAACTGGTGGAATATCTTGTGCATCCAAATTCGATTTTGAATTGGGATCTTGCAAAATTGAATACATTGTTATTCATATTCACTTGGATAAATAACATAAATTCAACTAGATAATAAATGTATAAATGAAATATGAACTTACTGGAGATGGAAAGAGAGAACTCGATGAACTTTGAACAATATGGAATGAGTTGGAATTTGAAAAATTGGTCATTTGATATTATAACATTTTCTCCCTACATTTGAGTCAAATCAACAATTAATATATGTCTACATTCCTAAAATAAATTATGAAAACCATATCACAATTTAACTTCCAATAATAGTTTTGAAACCATTTTGTAAGAATAAGGTGAGTTTAAACAACATATGTATACTATGAAGTATTGTAATTGATATGGTTGAATCTTAAAAGAACATTTGAGATGAAAATATGATTTTAAGTTGAATCATAAATTCATAGGGATTTTTAACTACTTCGGTGTGCCATAATAATACAACCACATTGGTGCGTACTAAGTAATTGTACGCACTAGTGTAGGTAAACCATATATGCACCGTCTTGGAACATCCACAACAATGTCTAGAAAAGAACATATATGCTATTTTTGTTAGCCAATTTTTTTTTTTGCAATTTTCAAAATTATTGACATCATTGCGCTTAGTATATGTAAGCACACCGGTGCAACCATATTTTCAATACACACCACAGTATGATATTTGTTATTTTTCTATTGTATGCCACTACGGTGCGACTTGAAAATAATAGCGCACTAGTGCATGCATACATTTCTAGCACATAGATATTCCAGGAAAAAAAAAAAAAAAATGTACCTAAATGGTGCATTGTTTGTTATGATGCATCGGTGTGCCTATAGATATAGCACACCGATACCTAGAAAAAAATATCGTTCAAATTATTTTTTCCATATATTGAAAAGGAGTGGGAATCTCATTTTCAAAAACTAATTCTATAAAGTGTTTAAAAAAAACTAATCATTATTTCATTATTTTGTCGAAATTTCGAGGAGAGAGTTTTGAAAGAGAGACTTACTAGCGAGGAGTTTGGAGCAACCAGATTATTCTGAACATTGAAATTTGTAAAGTATGGTGAATCAAACAAAACCCTGCATAATAAAAATTTCAAGTAGGTAAATTATTACTATTGATCACAATTCATGCTTTATAAAGTGTTTTAAAAAAACTTAATCATTATTTCATTATTTAGCCAAAATTTCGAGGAGAGAGTTTTGAAAGAGAGACTTACTAGGGAGGAGTTTGGAGCAACCAAATTATTCTGAGCATTGAAATTTGTAAAGTTTATGGTGAATCAAACAAAACCCTACATAATAAAAATTTCCAGTATGTAATTTTTTACTTTTGATCACAATGCAGGCTTTATTTATTTTCATATTTAGATTTTTTTTTTTAAATCATAGTTACCTTCAACATTAGAACTCTTGTTTTCTTGTTGCTTCCTTTCGTTTTATGTGGCTGCAAAATGTTACATTATGGCTTAACTCCCTTTATTGTTTCACAAATAAGATTTTTCTTTTTAGGGATTTTAGATTTTATGAGTTGGTAGTTTTATATATAAAGCATTTTGTGCGTTGGGACCACTTCTTGGGTCAAACCCGAAACCCTATCTGCCTTGTCAGTTTTTTATTTATTTATTATTATTATTTTTTCAATGCTTATGTGGTTTTCGGTGCAATCAAATTGTTCTAATGCACCGATACGTTTATAATAAAGACACGCCATTTTGATTTCTAGTTCTTTATAATAAATAAATCACATCAACAAATGTGTATATGAATTTTTTTTTATGTATTTTGGGTTAATAGTGCGTTCAAGTATGATACACCGATGCATTTAAGTATGAGAAGCAGGGGGCGTTTTGATTATCGAAGTGCACCGAAATGGAAAACTAATTTTTTATTTGGAAGTTATGCAATTTATTTGTATAATATACTTAATAGTTTGTCTATTTAATGGTCCAGGTTATTTATTGGTAGAAAATGTGTGATAATAGCTCAATGAACAATAATTCTAGTCGACATGATGGAAGCACATCCAAAATTGTGAAAAGACAAGTTCTTTGTAATTTCTATATTAAATTAATATATTTGAATTATATGTAAATTTAACTAATATGTATTGGTTACTGTGTGACATGCAGATCCAAAAAAATAAGGAAGCTTGATAAGATTCTTTGCAATCTAAGTGCGGAAGAGCATAAAACCTTGTTGGAAAAGTTGTAGAGGGATGAATCGGGTGAATAAAAAAGTAATCAATATGAATTTTTTCTTGAATTTTCAGTAGTATTGTACTAAAAAATATTAGCTAATATGTTTCAAACAATCTAATTCATATATGTTGAATGTTATGCAAGGACTGACAACAATAGAAGGGAATGTCATCATAAGGAAAAACAAATTACGGAAGATGTAAAAGATGGTGAATTGGTGCATAGCACATTTGGAGTGGTGTTGGAAGTTAACGAAATGAGATAAAAACTTTTATAAAACTATGGGGGATATAATGGAAAGAACGTATAGACATACTTTCCACTTACAATATAGACGAATCCAACAATTCCAAAAATCAAGTTCTATCTAAACTATATGAGGCATTTTTAGAGCAATGTTCAATGAGACATGTCAAACTTGCAGCAACAAAAACATACAACATTAAAAAATAATCATTTAAAAAGTAATATTCCTAAGCATGTTTTTATAGAATATGTATCCACCACTACAAAACATTCATTTATTAGTATTAATTTTGCTATATTTATTTTTCGTTCAGTACAAAAATAGCTTAATGTCATTATAAATTTTATGGGCAATTATGAAAATCCCAAAGAATGAACGAGTTAATATTTAGAATATGTCAGTAGGGATGTCCAAAAAAATGTACAAGGAGATGGTCAAGGAAATGGACATACCAGGAGGAGCCATCTCAACAACAACGTGCTTCAAATGTATGAAATCACTGAATTTTTCTATTATGTACATGTAATTAATTAATTTAACATTAAATATTAATTTTCAATTGTTTTGTTGCAGAAAAGAAAACAAAATGGATCTCATTCAACACATAAGGTGAGATGACAATGAAACAATGGGTTAATAGCAAAGTTTGTGAGTAGTTGTGATTTCCTTACAACATCTTAAGATTTCATATTAATTGTGATCTTTATATTTTAATTTTTTAATTTACAACGGTCATCCTTGGATGTCTTCAAATATGTGTTAACATACAAAGAAGAGTCATAGAAGAATTGATTGACATTGGGTTAAGTATGGGTTGTGAATATCTGTTGGCGTATCAAAAATTAATTGTGGAATTTGTATGTAGCTATATTGTTTTACTTTTCTCATTTTATAATTAATGGAACAACAAAATCCTTTCTATTAAACAAGTATGGAGTGAAGCCAACATAAGAGTTGTTGAGAGAAGACATGAGATCTGATTTTGAAAGAATGTGTATCATTCAAGACTCAATTCTTTTTACGGTATGCCTCTTTTCAATATACATTCATGTGTATTATTGATTTTAATTCTCATTATTCCTACCAATGGAGATACATTCATTACAATTTATTTTTACGTTTGTAGATGGAAGCTGAAGAATATGAAAACAATCGAGGCAATCAACAAAACATTTGGCCAAGTAATTCAACCATGCAAGTTGCTCAAGCATTGACAACAAAGATAACTGTGGAGTGGAGTATACAAGAAAATATTGTTTCTTTTATATTTGTGTAAAATCAACTCGACTTCACTTTTAGTAAAAAATTAAAATACAAATTTCTTAATACTTAAAATTAAGATATATCTACTCTTATTTTTATATAATTAATTAATACTCTCTCTCTCTCTCTCACACACACACACACACACACACACATATATATATATTACACCATTAAACTACTTAAAACTTGCAAACATTTATCCCACCATGACGAGGATATATAAATACATACAAACATATTACACATTTTACACAATTAAACTACTTAAAGCTTGCAAACATTTATCCCACCATGACGGCGATATATGAATACATACAAAGATATTACAAGATCTCCATAAATCTTTATCATCCTTCTCCACATGAGTTTCCCAAATTATAGCTATCATGCTCTCAATTTTCACTATTTTTCTACACGCGTTTCCCAAGTTATAGGTACATCACTCTTTGAGATGATCATATTCTAAATTTTCACTATTAAGATTGGGATTGGAATGATACTTGGAAGATCATTTTAATTTGTTATTTATTTTATTTAAATAGAACATATAATTAATTAAATTTTAATTAAAAGAATGAAACAACAACATTTTATTTATTGAAAAATTATCTAAAACAATACACGTGAATTTTACTTTTAAAAACCATGAAATTTATATATGTTATTTGAAAATACATAAATATTTTTTACATAAATATATCGGTGTTCATCTCATTCAACTAAATATGAAATTATACAATTATATTAATTAAAAATTAAAAAAGATATTTTATTTATTATTTATTAAAAATATATATAAAATATGCAACATTAAAATTTTTTAAAAATCATAGAATTGTTTAATTTATTATTTACTTTAATTAAATTATTTATCAAAAATTAGTATATAATATTTGACAATAAGTGAAGGAGTATGGTAAACTTTAGAGGATTTGCATCCAAAATTCAATGATTCTTTCGACCAAAATCCAGCTGAAATTATTGAAATGACATGGTTGTCAAAAAATCACATGCTAGATTCCCACAAAATACATCGGAAAAGTGCAAACCATCTCAAGTTTAGCTTACTCCATAAGTGAATGTTTTTTTTACAATAAATGAATGCTTTCTTTACATAAATAGATAATTTTCCAGGCCATTCAACTAAATGAAGTTGTATTTTAAAATCTTCTTAGAAAAAACTCATTTCTCAATATTTTTTCCCATTTAACAAAATAAATTTTATACACTTGCCATAATTTTAGAAATAAAGACATTAAACATAATTAACATGTGCGTTAATAGTGTGTTAGGTTGGTTAACTAGGTCAAACATATGTACGATCATTTACTACTTGCTAGTACTTGTTAATAGTGTTTTAAGGAAGCTAACTAGGTTAATATATGTCAAAGAGGTTAAAAAGGTCAATTGCTACTTGCCCAACCTTTGCTATCATTCTACCCTCCCCATGATCACCTTAGTTAGGATTCAACCCATGATTGCTTGTTACAAGTCACTCTTGGGCCTCCATCATTACATTCATTAGTGTGCTTTTGAAAACATCATATCTCTCATTCTATAAAAAATAAATAAAAAAATCATGGATATATAAAAAAAAAGAAATTGCAATGTATATATATGCTTACCCCACCATTTACTTTAAAAACCTTTCAATCACGTCGAGACCCTCTTGTTTGCCCTAAAACCCCTCTCAATAACCTCGAGACCCTCTTGATTGCCTTAAAACCTTTCCAATTGGATAGATCCACCTAACACAAGGCATGATTCTTCATAGAGATATCGCTTATAGTGTATTTATACTCAAGGTTATTCTCATTGTAATCATCTCATCAATCTTAATGATTATCTACTATAATATTTTATTTTAGAGACATCTTTGTCTCTATTGTGTATATGAACTTTTAAGCTTATTGCATTAGTATGAGAGCTAAGCCTAGGTTACTTGTTGTGACACATCTATTGCAAATCGCCATTGTATTTTGTGGAGGTCGAAATTCGTGGAGTCGTGAGGTATGCACTCCACAAATGGTCACTTTTCCACAACAAAATTATAGTCTAACCTTTTGGACTATATGCCTTTTCTATATAACACAATATGATTACATGAGAGCTTTTCAAAATAAATATATCCTATATCAATGTGATGTACCTATGTGATGTCCTTTTCCAGGTGATCAGTCTAGGGGGTTATTGGATGATACTTAGGCCTAAAAATTGTTGTATTAGAAAGGTGTCATTTAATTAAAAATGGGGTTATTTTAGTAGATGGTATTGGATTACCCATGGTATGGATTTCAGGGAGAAGATAAATGGAGAAGAGCACCTCATCTGTGGGACATGTTGATTTGACTTGATCTCTTGTGTTAGCTTGGTGAACCAAGGTTTTCATTAGGGTTTGGAAAAACCCTTCCATTATTGGTTTGGTTTCGGTGGTGCAATATCCACCCTAGCTAGACAAAGAGGGTAATTCTGTCAGAATTCCCATTTGATCTATTAATCATTTGTCTTGTGGAATTACACCTTGCTTAGGCTAGTTGTTTGTGATTTTTTGTGGAGGACGATTTCCTTAGGGAGATCGAACCAATTTCTTGGAGGATCGAATTACAATGTGGAGGACAGGTTTTTAAAGAGGTCAATATCATTACAAGGATTCTTGGAGGAGAATTGAGGGGCCAACCCCTTGCTTGTGAAAGTCAAATTTTGTTGAATAATTGGGAAGAGTCGTGTTTCAGTTGTGAAGGGTGAAATCAATGGGAGAAGGCCAAATATTTTAGGGTCGAGTTTAAAGTGAGGAAGGTCGACTCTCTTGAAGGCTGAATCTATGTGCCTAAACGTCAACACTTGTGGATGGATAACCACATTACAATGTCATTTGTGATGAATCTGAATTGATTGTGGACCAAATTGATTGTGAGGAGAAGTCGTTTTGAGGGGCCGCGAATTATGTGGAGGAATTCCTTGTGTATGGTCACAAACTATTAATGAGTGCCTTGTGAGAATGCAAGTGTTTGTTGAAAGTTGTAAATCAATGTAATTCAAACTATTTGAGAAAAGTACACAGTCAACATAAGCATCTATTTGTCTTAAGGACATTACAATCAATAACACTAAAGATTTTTTATTTCCAACGAAATTCTTATGAAGACACAACATAAGCATGAACAAAAATCTCCCTTGCCGAATAAATCACCCTATTTGAACGAGGGGGATAAACAATGCTAAAAACAAGATATTATGGATTGTTCAAAATATTCCCTCAAGCCAAGGTTGATCATTTCCTCTCCAATGAAGAAAGTGAAGACAAAGGTAAAGATATTTCCAAATTCGAATCTCACTTGAAATGTGATTTTGAAGACTCTAACCAATCCCATTTGGAATGTGATTCCAAATCTCAATCCCATTTAAAATGTGATTTTTAATACTTTGATTCCAAATCCCAATCCCAATCCAATGAAGAATGTGAAGAAGAGGAAGCGGACAACAATTGTGACAAAGAAACCTATGTATATGTAGAAGACACAGACAATGAAATTGATGAAAAAGATATGCTTTTTAAGGAGATGCTAATAAGGAAACCACAAAAAATGGGGAAGATCCAAAGCCCTCACCCACTATCAAAGCTTCAAAACTGGAGGAAACCCTCGAACCAATTCATGGTTTGAATGATACCTCACCAAAAGTCGAAGATAATGTCCATAAAAGGAAAGAGTGAAAGAGAGTTGATTTGGATTGAGTATGGAAATCACTTTTCTCAAAATCCTTAAAGTTCAATTATTGTAGATTCTTGCCAGTTCCCACATCACATGCTTTTCATGGGGTCTCACGTGGGTGCACAACCATCTTTAATGGATGCTTCAAGTGATTATCACACACTCCTTAAGGATTTGATAGGAATAAGCGAACAAGTTCCCATAAGGGATTGAATTCATATGCAATGGATTTATTCTTTGGTGACAGAAAGGTAAGGCAATATTATGCAGATCATGGTCCAATGCTTAACGAGTCACACCACATGGATGTTAAGGAAGGCTAGAGATAAAAGCATGTAGACTTCAGCACCAATGTATTCACCAATGAGTTAAGCCCTATGTATGTTTATGATTGGACCATTGGAAATTCAAGATACATAGGTCCTTGCTAACTTTTGGGTTTTTTTCTGAAAGTTTTCACATCATGTTTGGGGTGCTTCATGAAATTTGGGGTGCATGGTTTATGTTTAGATCATTGATGGTTGAAGATGGATTACAACATTTGGATGGTCTATGATAGATATGCACAATTGAGATAGTTTGCTTAGTGGATGCTTGACCTTAAGAGGGAGATGGTTCAACTTTCGTCCCTTGAACATTAGGGATTTCTTGCTTGGATGATTGACACACACATTGTGGCCACATGAAGAGTTCGCCTAGTTTGAGAATGCCTTGCATGGGATGAGGAGCATTGTGCATCTTGGAAAAGGGCTTCAGGACCTAGTTGGCATTTGGTAGATTGGATTCCTATTTGGAGGATTGAAGATGGCTCGAGGATGCATAGAGTTTTGACAATGTTTTTACAAGGGGTAAATGACCCATTGGAGTACATTGCTTAGGAGGATAAATGGAGTCCGTGGATGATTTACAGAGTTGTGTGGACGTGCCTTGCATAGCTACATCATTGTGGAGCCATTATTGTGCTTGAAAACACCTAGGAGCATGACACATGTACTTTGGAGTGCACTGTCTCACTTGTGTTAACCTATGAGTGCTCATTTTAGGTTGCTTGTAAGGGATAAGGCCTACATTGTATTGTTGACCTCCCTTACCTCTCATATAAATAGAGGAAGGAAATAATCTTTCATTTCATCATTATCTTTGTATCTTTCTCTTTGTACGTGTCTTCTTGGAGAGATTCACCAGGGTTCATGAATTCGCAAGGAAACCCTAGGAGAAGCTATGGAAATGAAAGAGGATGTCTTGGTTTGGAACTTTCTCTTGAGACTAAGGTTTGCACTTGTAGAGGAGATGTTGGAGATGACAATCACACATATGCTCATTATCATAGTGTTCATTCTTATTCACTCTTGTCTAGAGACGTGACCTAGATAAGAGTGCACATGTTCTCTCTCTAGAGTCTTCATTGTACTGTTATCTCCCTCTCTTGAGGCACTAGGGTTTATTGGTCATCTTGGAGTATCTTGGAGCATCTTGGAGTTATAAGGTTAGGGATTATCACCTCAAGCTTGGAGATTAGGGTTTTGTGATAAAAACCTAAGGTGGATTGGTGAAAAAGAAGAGAAGAGGAGGATTATTTTCCTTTGAGGATAAGTTGGAAAGATTCTTTCATAATGGATCTCCTTGATTGCTAAGTTTTGGCTGATTTACCTAGGTAGGGTTTTTCGAGAGTTGGAAGATTTGTACTAGCTTTAAGAGAAGGCTATGGTATGTATATGTACTTCATCTGGAGCGTATTAATGAAGTTTCCAACTGTTCTATACTCGTGCAATTTCCATATTTGAATTTCAACTATAAATATTCTTCACTCATTGTTATTTACACTTATATATGTCTTTTTTATTTGACATAAGTAAAAGGAAAAATTGTTAAGTAATTCGACAACTAACAAAAGAAGGCAAGGGGCTCATTTTTATTCTATTGTTGTGATATTGTTGTTATTACTGCTATAAAGTGCATTTTCAAATATGGTTATTGGTTGATAAGTTTCCCTAAAAGAGTTGAAATTCATCCTTGTGTTTGGTATCTTATCTCCTTGAATGACAAAGAAGTTTGGAGCAGTTTGAAGTGAACTATTGTACTCTTTCCACTACTATTTTGTACTCTAATTTAAAATAGTCCTAAGGATGGAAATTCTAGGGCTAAGATCTGAGAAACCTTCAAGGTTGAAGGTGAAGTTTTATGTTTTGCATTAAAACTCCAACTCATAAAATTTCCTCAATATCAAGTGTTTTGAATGATCTTGTTTTGTCCCGAAGAATCATTCAACATAATGGAAATTGACATTTGGAGTTTGGGGATATGTGTGCATCGGAACTCGATGGGAGATTCGGATTTTGTAGCTCCAATCTAAGAATTAACATAATTGTGAGGATACTCTCAGCTCCCTAGAGTGATTATGAAGCATCTCTAGAATTGAAGGACTTCATTAAGATTTGTTTGGTGAGGGATCCCTTACTTCTACTGACTTCCTTCATCTGCAAATCAAAGGACTTAGTTGTATTGAGTGCTTTTCCCTTTCCTTCTTTCTCTTAGGATAACTTGCAACCTTAATGTTGGTCTCATTCTATATCTTGATCTTAGTGTCATTTTATGATTACATGGTAGTTCTATCGCTCTTTGGTTCTTGGGTTTCAATGAATGAATGCTATGAAATTATTAAAAACAATTCTTTATTAATGTTTTGAGGATGAATTTTTTGAAGGAAACAATTTAATATTGATAAAATAATAAATTATTATAATAATAAATAGTAATAACTCTATATTAAATATGATGTAAAGTTGTATAAATAATTAAAAAGGCAAGACTCTTTATAAAAATATCCATTAGAATATATTTATACTCACGATTATTCTCATTGTAATCATCTTATAATTATCCAATATATTATATTTTACAAACATCTTCATTTGTATTGCATATAAGCATTTTAAACTTATTACATTAATAGGTTATTGACAAATCGTAGCCAAATGTAAAAGTTCAATAACGATGATTATTTAATTAATTTCAACTAAACTAACTCAAAAACAAATTTTTGTATTGCCTATAAGCATTTTAAACTTATCAATGCCATGGTATTTTTTAGGGGTGAAATTTGGTCAATTGGCTATTTTTGGGGTTTTTTTTCAAAAAATAAATTCATTATTTGGTCATTTTTAATCTTTAATATCACGTGTAATCGCCTAAAAGACTACACACATTGATAGATTATTGACAAACCATAGACAAATGTACAAGTTGAATAACAATGATTATTTAATTAGTTTCAACTAAACTAACTTAAAACAAGTTTTTCCACACATCACAAGAAATATTGTCATATTAAATAAATATTATTTAAGCAAAATCTTGGAATTTATTTTGGATTCCTAAGTACAATAACAAGGTGCACTTTAATGTGTAACTTAAAAAAGTTAAAGTTTATAATATAAAAAGGTGAAAAACACGTTGACCATAAGATAATGAAAAAGAATTAAAGCATTATAATATAAAAATATTGACCCTTACCTTTTATTGCATACAAAGTGGAGCTTGACCCAATTTCGCTGGAGATGGAGGAGGATTTTTTTAGGGTTACTGGTTTGGGCTTTTGTATTTTTTCTGCAGAATGATGTCAAGGCAATTGCTTTCTACTTGGAGTCCAGCTAGTCTTCGGGCTGGCTCTAGTACCAACCAAGTGATAAAAAAAGTGGGAAGTTTTTGGACTGTTTGTGTTCTTTTTTAAGTTCTTATCTCTTGTTTTTATTTTTGGTTTTGTTTTGGCGCAGCCCTGCGGTCCCTGCAGGCTGTTACTATTTTTGGCTGGGACTACTCTTCACCTACCTTGTTCAGTTTAGTTAGTCGGTGTTCTTTTCAGACTTAGCACTTTTTTTTTTTAACTTCTGAAAATCCCCTGTATTTGGCCGGTTGGTACTGGATGTGACAGCGGTCTGGGGCTTCAACCCGTGTGCTTTGTTGGGTTAGGTTACTCTTCTGGACACCTGGAGGTCTTAGTGTGGGGACTGGTGTCCTGGGTACGGGAATGATGGAAGGTGGGACAGGTGGATGTGCTTTGGGGGAATGTGTTAGTGGTGTTAGGGTTGGCTCCCCAAATGCTATTGTCGACAGGGGTTTTGATTCTCATTCTTGGGGTTGTGTTCCGAAGACTTCTGGGGTTTTTAAGGTTTCTGAGAATGCTGGTGGTGGTTCTACCTATTGTTTGGACGGCTCATCGACTGCTTTGAATTTTCAACTCAATGCTCGTCGTTTTAAGCCCAGAGGACCGAAGCCCAGACATCAATGTTTGAGGAAAACGGTTAAGGTTAGCGCTGGGCTTGATAAGTGTTCAATCGACCAGGAGACTAATCTGGATTGTATCGATATGCTTGCGTCCAGGGCGGTTGTGGGGCGTTTTGAATTCACCTTAGGCCATAAGGGTGAAATAGTAGAGTGGATGAGGAAAGCTTGGCTTCCAGTGATTGGCGCTATTTCGAGAGTGAATATGCTCATCAACGGTTGGCTGATGTTTATTTTTGCTGACTTGAACCAGAGGGAGGTCATCTTGAAGGATAATTGGATATTTAAGGAAGGGTCTCTATGTTTGAAACGGTGGTATCTTGGGTTCAATCCCCTTTCTGAAGTTCAGAGTCGTAGACATCTTTGGATGTTAATTCCCGGCCTTCCCATTGAGTTATGGACGTAAAATGTTTTAATTAGAATTGCCAATTCGGTAGGTAAATTTGTTAGGGTGGACAACAATGCTCTTCACGGTTGTGATCGGAGGTTGGCTAAGGTCATGGTGGAGTTTGATTTGAAGAAGGGTTTACCGGCCGAGCTCGAGATGTCTTGGGGAAATAGGGTTTGGATACAAAGATTGGATTTCTTTAAAATCCCTTTCCGTTGTTATGGTTGTCATCAGACGGGGCATGTCAACGCAAATTGTTCCATTTTGCAAGCTCAACAACAGGTCCACTGCTTGGAGGAGGAGAAGCTTAGCCCTAAGCAGTTTTCTAAAACTTGTTCTGAGCTTCCGGGTAAGAATAATTTTGCTTCTGCTTCTCCTATTAATGTTATAACTGATGAAGAGTTAAATTATATTGAGGCTATGGAAAATTCATTAAATCATAAGATTATGATTGGTGAAGTCAAACTCAACTTGGGGAATGTTCCTACTTCTGATGTTGACCCTGTTTCGGACTGGGGGGTTAAGAAGCCGGTAAATAGAGATTTGTTTGGGGCGGGTTCTCGTGTTTCACCTTGTCAGACCCTGGTTTAGAGTCGATTATTTTCATGGGAGGGACAGTCTTTGTCGACCGATAGGGGCGGTATATTTTTTGGGGTCTAAGTTAGATCTTCTTAAGGATGCGGGATATGAGGGGGTGGTTGGAAATCCTAGGATTTCCCCTTTAACTGTTTATTCGAAGAATCACTCGAATAACCCGGAAGTTTTGGCCTCTTCTTCTCTGAAATTTCAGAATGTTACCATCAGGCGAAAGAAGGATAAGGTTAAGGTTACAGAGGACAGTTGTGTTGGTGAGGAGTTTTTGCCTTTATCTGAAAGACTATTGGTGGGGGAGCCCAAGAACTTGCAGCAGTTAAGTAAGGAGGATCTTAGAGCAATCTATCCTCAGGGTTTGGGTTTTTAATGTCCTTCTGTTCTTTAAATATTCGGGGGATGGGTAAAGTTGCTCAACTCAGGGCCTTATCTCATTTGTTAAATTCTACTGGGTCAAACATGTTGATGTTACAAGAGACCATGTGTGTTGATTCGACTGCAGTGCTAAAGATTTCTAACTTATTGCCGACCTGGGAAGTGGTGGCTGTCAGCTCTGCTGGTTTATCTGGGGGGTTGTTGTCTGCTTGGGATCCTAGAGTTTTTTCTTTTGTTGCCTACAAAACCAGATGGGGCATTTTACTTGATGGGGTTTGTCTTATTAACAATTTGAAGTTTTCAGTTTTGAACTGCTATGGTCCTTATCATGAGAGGATCAATTTCTAGAATTCGCTATCAGAGTCAGGTATTCTGAATATCTGCAATCTTTTGATTGCAGGTGATTTGAACTTCACTAGGTGGGCTTCAGAAGTTTGGGGGCTCCGTGCTCGACAAGATGAGTTGGGCTTGTATTTTACTGGTTTATTAGAGACACATAATCTTATTGATGTTTGTCCAGCTGTTAAGGTGCCCACTTGGACAAATGGCCGTCAAGGGGAGGCTGGTATTCACAAACACCTGGATAAGTTTCTGGTCAGTTCTTCTCTTCTGGATTCTGGTGGATCCTATAAATCTTGGGTTAGCAAACATAAAGTTTCTGATCATTGGCCCGTGTTGTTTCAATTTTGTGATTTTGATCAAAAAGGTCACTATCCCTTCAAATTTAATAGTTCTTGGTTGAGCAAGAAGGATTTTTGTGATATGGTTCATGACTTTTGGATAAATTTGGACATTGATCCTGCTTTGAATGATATGGATGCTTTTTGTTATAAGCTTAGAGCTTTGAAAGTCAAAGTTTCTGATTGGATTCATCTTCAGAAGAAAGAGGATTTGTTTGATTTAAATGAGATTGAAGTGGAGATTCACTCTCATCTTTCTAGAAATTGGGAGGTGCCTCTCAATGCTGAGGATTTTGTTGTTTTGAAAAAATGGGAGGTGAAAAAGAGTGAAATTTTGGAGATGGAAGAGAGGGAATGGAGACTCAAAAGTCGTGCTATCTGGATTGAATATGGAGATAAGAATTCCAAGTTTTTTCATGCATTTGCCTCACACAGAAAAAATCTCAATTCTATTTGGAATATAGAAGATGAATCTGGTACTGTTTTCTCTGAGAAAAAAGATTTACAGGAGGCAACTAAAAGTTATTTCTGTAATATTTATACCGATCAGAAGGATTGTGACCTTCTTAATCAGGTTAAGGTGGCTAAGCTCTACCCCAGATATTGTGATGAGGATATGTCAAAAGATTTGATTGCAGAAGTTACCTTAGAAGAGGTGGAGGAGACTTTAAAGTTGTTTGCCAAAGATAAGAGTCCAGGCCCTGATGGGTGGACTGTGGAGCTGTTCCTTCACTTTTTTGATCTTATGGGTGGTGAGATCCTAAAAATGGTGGAATATTCTAGGGTGAATGGGTTTATTTCTGGAGCGTTGAATGCTACCTTCTTGACTTTAATTCCTAAATGCAATGATCCTAAATTATTTGGTGACTACAGACCGATTGCACTTTGTAATCTTGTATACAAAATTGTTTCTAAAATTATTGCATTGAGGCTGAAACCCTTGTTGTCCAAGTTTATTTCCAAGGAACAATTTGGCTTTTTGAAGAATAGACAGATACTTGACGCTGTTGGGTTAACCCAGGAGCTGCTGCATACTATTAAGGTTAAGAAGAAAAAGGCTATCATTCTCAAGATGGACTTGGAGAAGGCATATGATGGGGTTAATTGGGATTATCTGAGGATCATTCTTATTCAAATTGGGATTCCACAGATGACTATCAGATGGATAATGGCTTGTGTGACTTCTATGAATATAGCTGTTTTGGTCAATGGGGATCCTACTGATTTTTTCAGATGTTCCACAGGAATCAGACAGGGGTGCTCTTTATCCCCCTTATTGTTCCTTTTGGTTATTGATGGTTTGAGTCAACTAATTTCACATGCTAAAAGGGATGGAACAATCAAGGGTCTGAATAATGACAAATCTCTCTCTTCGACACATATTCAGTTTGTGGATGACTTGTTACTGGCTGGATTGTATTCTATCGAGGAATGGAGGATTTTTATGAACATTATAAATCTCTTTCGTAGTGCTTCGGGGATGAAGGTGAGTAGTTCAAAAACCTGTTTTTATTATAACCTTTTGGAGGAGTCTGAGTTGGTTAATATTCGAACTGTGTTACCTTTTAAAGCCTGTTGCTTGAGTGAGGGCCTTAAGTATCTTGGATACTTTTCAAAACACAATGGATATCTGATCAGAGATTGGTGGTGGTTAATAAGGAAGGTCGAAAGCCGAATCTCACATTGGTCTTTTCGACTTTTATCTATTGGTGGGAAATTGATTTTAGTTAAGGCGGTTTTGACTGGAATACCAGTGTACTAGTTTTCATTGCTTCCAGTTCTTTGGGCCGTTTTAAAGACTCTGCAAAAGCTTTTCTCCAATTTTCTCTAGTCTGGGGGTTTGAAGAAAGCTGCGTTGGTAATGGTGGGCTGGGATAAACTGGCTATTCCAGAGAGTGCTGGGGGTTGGGGTATTAAAGACATTCCTTCCTTTACTGAAGCCTTGGGGTTAAAGTCTTTCTGGAGAGGTCTTTTTAGCAAGACTCTCTAGTCGGAGGTCCTTTATTTGAAATACATTAAGATGAATATCAGTCATTGGTTCAGATTTGCCAATAAAAAAACCAGAAGGGTTTCTCCGGTATGGAATGGTTTTTTGAAAGTTTATAAATGGTTGGCCCTGGAACTGTGCTGGAGAATGGGTGATGGGAAGGAAATCTCTATTGGTGTGGATCCGATCGAAGGTTTACAGGATAATTATAGATTACCAGCTGATGTTCTATTACATCTCAGAAGGTTGGGCTTCTTTACTTTGAACAATGTTATTAAAAATAATGATGATGGTTACTGGTCTAAAGCTTCTGATCTTGGTATGGTTGGGAACATTTTTTGTTTATGGGATGGATATATCAGTTCTTTAAATGAGGCAGGTTGCAGAGCTATTGGCGAAGTTGATAAGTTAATTTGGCGGGGGAATCCTAAGACTGGTTTGGTGACTGCTAAGGAGGCTTACATGATTATTATTAGATAGAAGTGTATTTTCCTTGGACACTGGTGGTATCAAAAACTTTGGCTGTGGAAATTCCCCATCAAATTGAAATGTTTCTTATGGTTTGTATTTATGAATAAGTTGAAAACTTGGGATAATCTAATCCTGAGAGGATGGATTGGACCTAATTTTTTCATTTTGTGCAAGGCCGAAGCTAACAGTATTTCACATCTTTTTATTAATTGTGTGTTCACAAGGATGATTTGGGATAGTGTTTGCAATACTTTAAAGATTGATAATACTTGGGCTAAAGAGGATTTTACTTCCAGCATGTATAACTGGATCAAATTACATAAACCCCTTGATATCCTTCCTGTGTTTATTTGCTGGAGTGTGTGGCATATGAGAAACAGTGCCTTTTCTGATAACCTACCTCCAAACGTATTATTGGTTTGTAATATCAGCCTTCAACAGTTTGCCATTTACCAAGGTAAACATGCCGGCCCTAAATATAGACAGGTCTCTCCTCTGGATAAACCAGTTCTTTTCTTCGATGGTGCTGCTGCATTGGGTCATTGTGCGGCAGGTGGCATGATTTTCCTCAACCAGGATCATTACTATACTTTCAAATTGAAATGTGGTAAGGGGTCTAACATGAAGGCTAAGTTGATGGCATTATGGATGATAATTAAAGTGGCTAATATCTTTGGTCTAGTGGATATCAAAGTATTTGGTGATTCGCGTGTAACTATCAAATGGGCTTTGGGGGAATATAAACTTCAGGTGACTGCTCTCTTTCATGGGTGTGAGAGAATCAAGATTGAACTTCAGCACTTTCATGCCATTTCGCTCCAGCATATCTTCAAGGAGAACAATAGGATGGCGGATGAACTCTCAAAAAAGGCTTTGGATTCTGATGAAGGTTTATTATTTTGGGAGGAATTCCATTGTGCATAGTTGGTGTCCAATGGATCCATGTTCTTCATGGAGTTTTGACGATTTTCTGATTATGTAAAGGAGATCTCTGAGAGATTAGTAGGATATATGTTTTGTATGTTTTGAATTTTGATTAGACTGTATGAGATTTTGGAAATGCTCCAGAACTGTGCTGATTAAGCAACATCGTTGTACTATTTGATTTATCTTATAAATAACAATAGTACGTTTTTTTTTTGCTGAAAAAAAAATGAAAAAGAATTAAAAACGATGAGTTGGTGATTACAAGAGGCACGGTTAAAATAAATCAATGTTAATATACACATGTGAAGTTTACAATCAATAATCAATACTAATAGAGAATGAAATTGATAAGCAAAAACTTAATTAAAATAAATCAGTATTAATATATTAATGTAAAGATCACCATCAACAATTACAATCAATACTACTAGAAGATCACAATCAACAATTACAATCAATATTACTAAAAACAATTACAATCAATACTACTAGAAGATCACGATCAACAATTACAATCAATATTACTAGAAAATGAACTTGACAAGCAAAAACTTAATTAAATCTGGTTAAAAATTCCTGTCACCCCTTTGACCACCATATTGTAGGGTATGCTCTCTCTCCAATTTTTGGTGTGCATCATCCAATGATCTGTAATATTTTATGTTTAGAAATAATTTTGAAAATTTCCCTATGATGTTCAAAATTGAAAGTGATTTTAAAAAATCATTGATAATATTATAGGTTTGAAAATTATTTTGAGAATTTCCCGATATTATGATGTTTGAAATTGAAGATACCTTTGAATTTTTTTTTAAATACTCTCTTATACTATATAAGAGAACACATCCATTAACATAAGGATCACGACTTTTATACAATTACAAACAACCAATCTAAAATAACACAAAAGAGAACATAAACCTAATATAAAACCAATCAATGAAATAAGCTTTACAACCATGACATCTACGTCCCTTACCTTAGTCCCCAAAATCATATAGAAGGCCAAATTTTGTAAGCTTGTTGCCCTAAAAAAAAACCCAATGTACAAAACTAATAGATCCCAACAATAACAATGGCGGATGGTTTTACCTTATCCTTACAGAATTTGTGTTTGGGCTATTTCGATGTGTTTTATTCTGCATTCTACTAGTATTATCCACCCTAATATGACATTTTCGTTTAGTTCTTGATCGTTGTGTTTGGGCTATTTCGACGTGTTTTATTCTGCATCCTACTAGCATTATCCACCCTAAAATGACATTTTTGTTTAGTTCTTGATGAGACTCCGAAGTATAACGAATCAGGGCATTAAGCAAAAGGGCAACTGTTAAGAGAAAGTCTACCCTCACTGGAATTTTCCACAATGTGTGATTTGATTACATCCATTGATACTTGTCACGCGAAAGGTCAGTAATATGTACAGATATGTAACTGAAGGAAATTAAAAGAACATGGTGCTACTGTTTCACCTTTTAAGAAGAGATTTCCTGTTTGATCTTTCCAAATTTTGTGTTGTGATCCTCCTTCCACTCCGCTGGCATTACCTGCGGTAAGAGGTTCAGTCACGCACCGATACTAGAGTCAGGGTTGTATTATCTGAAATCCAGAAAGTCAGTTCTGCATGAAATAAAAGGGGAGACACAAACATAGGGGCAATATGCAAACAGTAGATTTTCAATACGTTCCCAAAAACGAGAACAAACTCCCAATGCACATCCTAGTTACAAAGAGGAGTATAGGAACTACATATTTTAAATTAACTTCAAGTGGACCTTAGAAACCCTTAAAAACAGTAGTGCAAAGCAAAAAACACTTTTCTGTTCATGTTTATTATTCACATCATTGCCATTAAGGAAACTTTTCCAAATTGATTTTAAAAAAGCATCCTAATGCGGTGTTGGTTCACTGGTGAGGTGAATAAAGTATTAGGCTGTCCACCAGGTATTCTGAGTATATTGGCTGCTAGTATATACTACCAATGAAGGATTTCATAGCTCATATTTATTGATACAAGTCAAATCGTTACTAGTTCTTCTGTTTGCTTAACATACTCAAACGCTTCCTCCCATTATTTGATCCAAGACATATTTCAAGTCCTAGTGGGTATATTACTGTTGGGTGTTCCTTATCAAATCCGCACTTTAGAGCTCCTATTGATCACTCTATCACTATAGTCTATCATACTACTGTCACCTGATACAGGCCTAATAACCATATTATTGGCATAATATATCATAAACCAAGTTTGTATTTTAATATCATCGTTGGTGTATTAATCACCTCTGCCATTTAGGACTATTGGTATTACTGTTCTCTAACATCATTATTCAGTATCCTAAGGCACTCTTTTGTGAATATCAATCTGATTTGCTTAGTCATTTCCCCTTTGCCATTATTTTGTATTAAATCATCATTTCTGGAAACTCTTATATCTGCCATCGTAAGCTCTAAATCTTTGTAATTTGGGCATATATTGAAGTTCTATTGGGTGAATTTGACAAACATTGTGAACTTGAGTAAATTTTTAATGCTTTTTGTACCATTATTAATTGGCTATCCTGCATTACTGATTGAAACTCGATTCTATAAGGCACAACCTATGCAAATGAAATAATCCACTACCTTTCAGAAGGCTGGTAATACACCTTAAATCTGAAATAGATCTTGAGTATAAGTTATTGTTCACTCTAGTTATTACTGCCTTGTTTGGACAAACTTGATCTTTCTGACTTACTGTTGATGAAGAGGTAATAACTTGTATCAAGGGACAGCCCTCATAAGTTATAACTTATCATTGTCTATGCCGTTGACCCAACAGTTGGGACTGCTTGATGTCTCATACAAATCCGCATTTGTCGGCAATCTCCTTTGCTTGAAATCTGAGTGCTAGGAGGCCTAATTTGGCACTTAATAATTTGATCATAAGTTACTTTAAGAATTTGTCAAGTTATTTGGTATGATGATGAGTTTAAAAATATGAAATTTACTAGCAATCTTATGGTTATAAATTGATTAGAATAAACCTTAAAGTGATTATAATCTATGCTATGTGTTACGCCCTCGATTCTCTACAGTGCACCCTACCAAATGTGCTAAAGAGGGGGATCCTTTTGCCATTGTAAAAGGCCATGTTGGGGCTTGTTTATGTAAAAGTGTCAGCCTAGCGGGCTCATGACCCTTGGTCTGGTCATGGCAGCTCCTCTTAGTTCTCATTTCAAGGAGTGCTGGCCTTGTGGCTTTGCTGACTATCCCTTGATGGGTGGAAGTCCCTCATCATGTTGGGCATTTATGTACTGGGTGGGTGTTCCGATGCACCTTGGGATGAATTCATTGGGACACATGGCTTGGGACTCCTAGCCACATTTATAGTTTATATTTTGTAGAAGGTGATTGCACTTGCAAGGGTTGTCATACCCAGCTTAGCACACCTCATTGTACCTCCTTGGACCTTATCTTGTTGTATCATTCTTTCCTCTTGGTCATCTAGGTCTTGAAGAGCAAATCATCCACCATCCAAGCAAGCTTGAAGAGGTCATACCAACATAAGAAGGGCAGTGGGGGCAAAAGACACATGTTGGGATTAGATAGGACATGATGTCCTCCTTCCAAGCTCAACTCTTCATCATGTTGAAGCAAATCATCAAATTTTATCATTATTTTATCTTTTAAGAGGTTCAGTGCCCGGATTGTGGATGGCACACCCAAAAAATTCATTAAGTCATTTTAAAGACAAAATTAGGCAGGTCAGCCTAAAGGAGGGAAAAGTTGTGTCTCTTTTGAAAAGGCATGTCTTTTCTCATATAAATAAGACATCCTTCTCTCATTTGTAACCAAGATCATGGAATCAATATGACTAAAATTTTATTTTTACTCGTGTTCTCCTTCTTGGCAATTTCTAGGGTTTTTAAGGAGCAAAGTTTGATGTTTGAGTTTTTTTAGCAATCTTCAAGGCTAGTCCAAGATGAAATAATTCTTGAGGCATTTTCTCTTCTTCTTTCTCTCTCAATTGTGGTAAGGTCTTAAATCTCTGGTCTTGCACTTGTTATCACATCCATAGTAGCCAGGCTACCATGATTGAAGATCAGTTTCCTGTATATTTTTGAGCCAGTCCTTTACACATTTTTGATAAGATCAGCATATGATGAGCAACATTTTGATGATCACTCACATATATTCAGTGGACCCAGAGTTTGCACAGTTACAATCTCATGCCAGGACTGAGCCCCATGACCCCAGGTCAGTGACTGAGATAGCCATTCCTCTATCATCCAGAGCAGATTTACAACAATGCCCATGTTACATTCAGATACAATGCTTCAGTGTGGATCAGGTAGTTCAGATCTGGGACTCAGATACATGATCCAACTGGTATATTTGGGTACATGTGGGTTGTTGATGTGCTCTTCCTCTTATCTAGGTAGTTTATGACTAGGTATATTATGATGGTTGCAGGCTCTATTTTATTTGCTGCTTGTTGTTTAGATTAAAAGTGGTTGGTTACTATTAACAGGAGGTTCTTGAATATACTCGTTGGTCATACCCTTATTCCATGAAGTACTGACTTGTTCATTCCCTTATTTTAAGGGCCTTTGATATCCATGGCACCATTAGTCATCCTCTCTGTCCATCCATTCCCTTCCAGTTTTGGTTTTATCCCGACTCACACCTTAGCGAGTGATCTTGAGGACTTCCCCCACCTAGACCTCTATGTTGGATAGATTCCGACAGAGAAATGGCTCATTGAGGAAATCTAATTGGCTTAGTGGGGCAAGGAAATGGCATGAGATTAGTCTGGGATACTTTGATGATGATGTCCACACCTTATAGCACTTGTTCTAGCATCCGTGGGGTCCACACGTCCCAGTACTCGTCATTTTGGATATTTTATTGTGTCTTTGAGGGGGCCACGATTTGGTCATATGGTCACTTTATGATGTTATATTGTCATATTATTTGTTATTGTGCCATGGGGCCATGCTAGTGAAGGATATATTACACCTCCTAGCCCCACCATGTGCTTATGTCATATGTCTTACTCACTTATCATGTTGTGCGTCTCCCTTGGACGTTTTAGTGAGTGCGCCCCCCTCTATTAGTGAGTTGATCCATGTATTGTATTTCCGGCTCATTTTAGCCGTTGATTATTATTGTTATATCTTTTGATATCCACCACTCATTTAAAAAAGTGGTGAGGGTTTTGGTCTCTCTCATTCCTATTTAAGGAAGAGAACCCCCTCATTGTAAAGACACTCTTGGACTCTTGGATTTCCAGCATAATAAAAGTATTTTTGCAAAAACTCTTGGAAGCTTTGATGAATGTTCATGCAAGTGATTGTAAAGTCTTTTCTCTTCGACATCATTGTGGATCTCTCTCTCACCATAATTATTTTGCAGGGGTCGTGTGGTAGTGAAGGAGGACAATTTGAAGGGAGCGCTATTGTGGGGAAACCCCATATCTTTTCCTCAAGACGTCTTACATCTTAGGGATTATTTCTATTGCATCATATGATCATATTCATGCTCTTTGATTTATCTTCATTACCGTATAGTTTACTTCTTGTTTAGATCGATTCTAACTCCAGATCGTTTTGGCAGGAGGGGCGCATTCGCTATCTTGGAGCATAGCGTTTTCACTTGGGGAGGTTGGATCTCACTCTAGATTGCTTCGATTTGGGAAGATCATCAATTTGCAAGGCGACTGCAAGCATTTCCAGGTGCGTTTCAAATTATTTTTGTTGTTTCGGGATTCATTCCGATTGTCACCATTAAAACCCTTATTGTTAAAACCCTTGTTTTCTAGATATGATAGATCGGGTACCTATTTGAGTACGACCATCGAAACCCACTTTGGAATAATTATAAAAACACTAGATCTAAATTTTCAACTTAATCCGACTCCATTTACCCCCGGATCTAGCACTAGTCATCTCTAGGTGGGACACCCTCCTTGGGTTTTTGGTCCATTTTTTAGATCTATCAGTTGGGTATGCTTGAAACCCCCTAAATTTCATAGATCTATTCTTCAAGCACCTAGATCTAGTCATCTAACACTCAGATATACTATTTTGGGTCCACTTTGGCCTCATTTGCTTAAAACCTAGGTAGATCCAATTTGGGTTTTCTTCATATGAACTAGATCTACTTTCCTAAACTCATGGTGGTACATTTCTTCCATGGTTGAGAATCTCTATTTTTCCCAAGCCTCCTCAACCTACTCTTAACTCTCATAAGCCACTACGATTCCCTAGATCTAGATTTTATCCACCAAAATCGACTCTTGTGCATCATTCGCACCTTTAGAGTGTGTTGTGTTGATTCGCTAGCCCTCATTGGCTAGTAAGGGTCTCCCCCTTGATCTTGCGTTGGATTGATCTAAAGTGAAGACTACATCGATTGGCATGACGACCAATCATCCTTGGGAATCGAGGCCCTCTTGGGTCACCTCTTTAGTTGCTTAACACCTTTACCATCTTGGATAGGATCACCTTTAGGGGCAACTACAAGTTGTGTGATAAAAATTTTGGTGCCGCTGTCGGGGAAGGTAGAGGCCTACCTTGGTTCGACATTTATTCTTTAACTTTACTCCCGTTCTCTTTGCCAACATTTTTAGCGCCGTTGCCGGGGAGGTAGAGGCTTACCTTAGGTGTCTGCGAGTGTCCGTTGATCATTACATATCTTATCGCATCTGGTTTTATTTATGAATCGTTACCATTTACAAAATCATGCATAACATTCCACTCACTGAATTAATGAAGATCCCATCTGTTAAAGAACAAGTGGTATAATTTTTCGAGAATATCCCTGAGACTACCACTAGGCATGGTGAGGATCAACCTCTTTCAAACTTGACACCTAGTGCCATGGTTGAAGATGAGGAAGATCCTCCCATCAACATTCAAACAACTTTATATGAGAGAAAGAATGGTGGTCACCAACCCTTTTATCTTACACTTCACATAGGTGATCTCCTTCTTCATAATTGTATGCTGGACTTTGGTGCTTCTATGAATGTCATGCCTTTACAAGTTATGGAAGCCATGGGATTAAAGCTTACTACGCCATATGAGAACGTGTGTGGTATAGACTCAAGACCAGTACAAGTATTTGGTTTAATCAAGAACTTGAGAGCTGGCTTATTTTCATGCCCTAATATATCCATGCTCATGGACATAGTAGTCATAGATTTACCACCTGTCTACGGAATGCTTCTATGCAGGAAGTGGTCTAGTGGATTAGGGTGTCATCTTCAGATAGACTTATCATACGCTACTATCCCTAACTATGATGGAGCTTTAGTTATGATTTATCGAGAACCATTCTATGATGGTCATCTTGAGAGTTTCGAGGATGGTATCAGGAACACTTATGGTCAGGGAGAACTATTGCCTGAGGGTATTTGTATGGTCATGGGTAGCCCCGGTGAGGATCATAGCACTGGAAGAGAAGAGATGTGGAGGTCTCTTAGGGATGCTGACTCCTCTGAGGAAGAAAATGATAGAACTGAATTTGCTAGAGAGGTGAAACTTGAAATGCATCATGGTGAAGTGTCTGAAGAAATTCAAGCCTTGAATCAACCTAGTGATGTGGAGCCATAGAATGTTCAACCTAATCCCATCACTGAAGTAGATGATTCTGAGAACATTTTAGAGCAGATAAGACAGGGTGAGCGTGTGCCTAGAACAGTTAGGGAATTCCTTGCATTGGTTGATCATAATATTGAAAGAGAAAGACAAGGGCTTGATCACATTCTTCCATGGACAAACCACAACGAGGGAACACATCCTTCTCCTGTATGGGGAAGTGATGATGAGCCAAATGAATCCCACTATTCTGATGTTCCTGATCATTTATCTCATATGTCTTTGGAAGATGGTGTATTGAGGCAAATTAATGATAACTCTATGAGTTGGCAAGAGCATGCCTTGGTACATGATGCCCCTGAAGAATAATTTTCATTGAATAACCTTGCAATCTTTCAGGAAACTCCCCTTGTCACCACTACAACCAATGAAAGTGAGTTGTTGTTGAGATATCCGTGACTGAGGGATGTCCCTAGTTTCTTATTACCCCGTAAGTTACCTAGCGAAGAAGGAAGTATGCACTTAAATGATCCATCTCGCAATCCTACTCCTTCCCCAACTTTCTTAGAATCAGAAGCTTAGAGTTTTCAAGACAAGACCTTGAATCATCCAACACCATCCACGGTTCATCCTTCAAATCTAGAAAGCATGGTTGTTCTAATCCCATTTGGAGAAGGTAGTAGTAAAAGCAATGAAGATCATAATATACCATCTCCCTTGGAAGAGGAGGATGAAGAAGTTGTCATAGATTTTTGGACTGTGGGAGAAACTCCCAAGTATATTATTCACCCACAGAATGAAGAACCGAGAGAAGAACATGAAAGGAGAAGAGTGATTCAAGAAGTTCTTATTGGTAGTGTAGCCATTCCTTTAGATGGTGGTCCTCCTAGATTTGATGCAGTTCCTCCTCAAAGGAGCTCGAGAATTGTTACCCCTCAACTGCAATATTGTGATGATATTCATCCTATCCCGATCCGTAACATTGAAGTAATCCCTGAATTTGTGAATCGCCGTAGATTTTCTACGGGTGATAAGGTCATAGTGCCTAACCATATATTTTACACAAGATCTAGGGGATCAGATGATATTTGGGTTGGACCATTCACAATAGAGCGTTGTTTGGGAAACATGTGTTTCCTCGCCACTGGGAGTGGACAACAGATTTTGCTACCTATCAATCAAAGAGAGTTGAGGGATTACATCCCTAACTTGACTTGACTTTGACTTCACTTGCCTATTTAGTTTAGAGTAGGTAGGTCTTTGAATAAGCTCACTTAAGCAGTAGTTAGTATTTTCTACCATTGAGTTTGGCTTCTTGCTTTTCTTTTCTTCGCCATTGAGTTTGGCCCTTGTTGTCTTTCTGTTTTCCTAAGATTTCTTTATTCCCTGCATCAAAATAAAACTTGTTAGTTGTTAGAGCAACATTTTATTTTCATGCATCCTCTTTCAACATTTAATAATGTAACAGAATTTGATTTTTTGTCTTAGATTAAAATTTTATTTCAATCCCAGTATTTTATTTGTATAACATACATGTTGCTCGGATAGTGTTTGCTTTCATGTGCGCAAGAACAGGTACATTTTCAGGATGAAGCAGATCAATCGGGTGCAAGATTGATGATTGATGCAGTGAGTGTTGGGGACCAGATATTTATGATGTTCTCAAGCACTCTCTCCCTTAGAGCACTTGTCCTAGCTAGAGCTAGATGTTATCACATCATAGTAGCCGGGCTACCATGATTGGAGATCAGTTTCCAATATATTTTTGAGCCAGTCCTTTACACATTTTTGATGAGATCAGCTTATGATGAGCAACATTTTGATGATCACTCACATATATTCAGTGGATCCAGAGTTTGCACAATTACAGTCTCATGCCAGGACTGAACCCCATGAACCCAGGTTGGTGACTGAGATAGCCATTCCTCTATCATCCAGAGCATATTTATGACAGTGCCCATGTTACATTCAGATACAGTGCTTCAGTGTGTATCAGGTAGTTCGGATCAGGGACTTAGATACATGACCAGCAGGTATATTTTGGTACATGTGGGTTGTTGATGTGCTCTTCCTCTTATTTAGGTAGTTTATGACTTGGTATATTAGGATGGTTGTTGGCTCTATCTTATTTGCTGCTTACTTGCTATTTAGATTAAAAGTGGTTGGTTACTATTAACAGGAGGTTCTTGAATATACTTGTTGGTCATACCCTTACTCCATGAAGTACTGACTTGTTCATTCCATTATTTTAAGGGCCTTTGCTATCCATGGCACCATTAGTCATCCTCTCCGTCCATCCGTTCCCTTCCAGTTTTGGTTTTATCCCGACTCACACCTTAGCTAGTGATCTTGAGGACTTCCCCCGCCTAGACCTCTATGTTGGATAGATTCTTAGTTTGCATTGTGTCTTGGCTCTGGAGTGTGTGATTTTAGTCACAGTGGTTGTTCTCCTCTAGCCCTCGAAACCAAGTATTCCTACAAGCAGTGTTGCTAAACACTAGAGCATTGGATCTTAAATGCTATATGTAAGGGATGCTCAGTCAGCAAAAACAATGTTGCTAAACACTAACCATGCATATCTATATTAGCTAGTCAGTGGCCAAGGGACGCGCACTCACCCTTTGTATGGTGTAAGGTCATTTGCCCCTACAGGGAAACAAGGTGGTCACTCCATCGCACCTATGGACGGTGGTAGGCAATGGAGGTCATACCGAGTCATTATCGGAGGCCCACCAGGCTATTTAGGGCACCTTCTCTTGGAGGTTGGCTAGTGAAAATCTATAAAGTGAAATAAATGTGAAATCTTAAATGAAAAAGCTGACAAATAATAAATTGCTAAAAGGTTGCTTGTCTAGACTCTATTGGAAGCGTTCTCATTGCTCTACCCATTTGTGAGACACCGCCATTGCTCGTGTTATTCTCTATCCAGTATATGTGTAGGTGGTCTCCGTGGTTCCTTCATCCAAGAGATTGCAGTGTTGAGGTTGTTGAGTCCTTTCCCTAGCCTAGCCTTTGTTTTCCACCTTCACCCATGGTTAGCAAATTGTTCAAGTCAGTAAATGAGTATACACTTGAAAATCCTGTTTTTAGTAGCTAGTTACTTTGATCTAGACTTACCTTATTTATATAATTTACATGCTTAAGCCAGTTAAACATCATTCTATGCCTTGGTCTAGCTACTGATATAATTGAAGGAGCATATCATAAACATTTGTACTTGCAGCAATAGTTATTCATGGTCTAGTTCATTATTTTGATCATTCTTAACCTGGTCAACCCAGTTTGACCAAGTCAACCGCAGAGTCCAGGATGAGTTTGGGTAGACCATGTTCGAGATGCATTATTCATGGCCCATATGTGTCCATTAGATGGTTCCATTCCTTCAGACAACAGTTTCAGATGATGGTTTGATGGATTTTTTTATTATTATTATTATTATTTATGGACCATTATTTTTATTATTCTGGGCATGGATGAGCTTACAGAGGTATCTTTTGATGGTCACATGATGTATGAGTACTCATTCCTAGTGGATTTGAGCATTCTGAGCTCATTGGTGCACTCAGTTATAAATTCCGAACACTTACATGTGATGATATGCTTAGATTGCCACGTTTCTCTAGTTTGCCATGCAGAAATGGCCTGTCCAGCGCTTGCATTGAGCTAGCATGTTCTCCTAGGACACTACAGAGGGAGATAGGGGTCCATTTTGTTGTTATTACCATTTTACCCCATCCCCAGACATTTTGGTACAGTCGGATTTGTGTCCGAGACAATTGGCAGTGAGTTACAGGTATTTTTGTACTTTCAAAGGTGGTCTTCCGGCAGAGAAATGGCTCATTGAGGAAATCGATTTGTCATAGTGGGGGCAAGGAAATGGCATGAGATTGGTCCGGGATACTTTGATGATGATGTCCACACCTTATAGCACTTGTTCTGGCATCAGTGGGGTCCACACGTCCTAGTACTCGTCATTTTGGATATTTTACTGTGTCTTTGAGGGGGCCACGATTTGGTCATATGGTCACTTTATGATGTTATATTGTCATATTATTTGTTATTGTGCCATGGAGCCATGCTAGTGAAGGATATATTACACCTCCTAGCCCCACCATGTGCTTATGTCATATGTCTTACTCACTTATCATGTGGTGCGTCCCCCTTGGACGTTTTAGTGAATGCACCCCCCTATATTAGTGAGTTGATCCATGTATTGTATTTCCGGCTCATCTTAGCCGTTAATTATTATTGTTATATCTTTTGATCTCCACCACTCATTTAAAAAAGTGGTTAGGGTTTTGGTCTCTCTCATTCCTATTTAAGGAAGTGACCCCCCTCTTTGTAAAGACACTCTTGGGCTCTTGGATTTCCGGCATAATAAAAGTATTTTTGCAAAAACTCTTGGAAGCTTTGATGAATGTTCATGCAAGTGATTGTAAAGTCTTTTCTCTTCGACATCATTGTGGATCTCTCTCTGTCCATAATTATTTTGCAGGGACCGTGTGGTAGTGAAGGAGGACGATTTGAAGGGGGCGCTATTGTGGGGAAACCCCATATCTTTTCCTCAAGACGTCTTACATCTCAAGGAGTATTTCTATTGCATCATATGATCATATTCATGCTCTTTGATTTATCTTCATTACCGTATAGTTTAATTCTTGTTTAGATCGATTCTAACTCCAGATCATTTTGGTAGGAGGGGCACATTGGCTATCTTGGAGCATAGCGATTTCACTTGGGGAGGTTGGATCTCACTCTAGATTGCTTCGATTTGGGAAGATCATCAATTTGCAAGGCGACTACAAGCATTTCCAGGTGCGTTTCAAATTATTTTTGTTGTTTCGGGATTCATTCTGATTGTCACCATTAAAACCCTTATTGTTAAAACCCTCATTTTCTTGATCTGATAGACCGGGTACCTATTTGAGTACGACCATTGAAACCCACTTTGGAATAATTATAAAAACACTAGATCTAAATTTTCAACTTAATCCGACTCCATTTACCCCTGGATCTAGCACTAGTCATTTCTAGGTGGGACGCCCTCCTTGGGTCTTTGGTCCATTTTTTAGATCTATCAGTTGGGTATGCTTGATCCCCCCTAAATTTCACAGATCTATTCTTCAAGCACCTAGATCTAGTCATCCTCGGATCTACTATTTTGGGTCCACTTTGACCTCATTTGGTTAAAGCCTAGGTAGATCCAATTTGGGTATTCTTCATATGAACTAGATATATTTAGATCTACTTAGATCTACTTTCCTAAACTCATGGTGGTACATTTCTTCCATGGTTGAGAATCTCTATTTTGCCTAAGCCTCCTAACCTACTCTTAACTCTCATAAGCCACTACTATTCCCTAGATCTAGATTTTATCCACCAAGATCTACTCTTGTGCATCATTCGTAACCTTTAGAGTGTCTAGTGTTGATTCACTAGCCCTCATTGGCTAGTAAGGGTCTCCCCCTTGATCTTGCGTTGGCTTGATCTAAAGTGAAGAGTGCCTCGATTGGCGTGACAACCAATCATCCTTGGGAATCGACGCCCTCTTGAGTCACCTTTTTAGTTGCTTAGCACCTCTACTATCCTAGATAGGATCACCTTTAGGGGCAACTACAAGTTGTGTGATAACAACACTGTAGAGGCATCCAAGGTAGGGATAATTTAGGGTTTTATGCATAATAGCTTAGTGTTGTTAGTGAGATATCCCTCTTGGAGGGTCTCTCTTGTTTGGGCCTTGGCATCTTGTTTTCCCTAAATAGGTCAAAGGCTTACACAAACTAGGGTTTCTTATCCTTGCCTTAGTTTTTTTAAATATTGAATTGCCAATTCTTGGAGGAATGTTGACCCCGATTTATTGTTTCCCATTGAAATAATATCTAGATCTATTTCCCATCTCTTTAGTATAGCAAATTTTTACAAAATTTCTTATACTAAAGTTTGAAAAAATACAAAAAATAGAAAAAACCCTAAAAATCAAATAGTTTGAAAAATCCAAAAAATATTTTGTTTTTTGCCATTGCAATCCTTTTACTTGTTCAATTATGACGTAATTAGAGTTGTAATAAAATTTTGAAGTTGTCATATGAATATCACTAAAAAATTCATGAAAAGGTAAAAAATCCATAAAAAGTTGTTTTGCAACTCAAAAAAGCTCTAATTTAAGGTGACATCAACCCTAGGGAGGGTGACAACATTCTCTAAAGACTGCTGTAGCCCTAGTGCAGATCTGGTTGAAGTGTTTTGCAAGCCCAAATTTCATCAGAAAACAAGCCCTAGTTGGGAAGGGTCCATACTTCATCATTAAGCATTGGTGGTTGACAGTGGGGGGGTTTGGAAGTGCCAAATCAAGCCTTTCAGCCGTTACTGCAGGTTATTACAAATCTGAAGGTGAAATCAGTCCCAAACTATACTATTCATCCATCAAAAGTTAAACAAGTGTGCCCTAGGGGGGATTTAGTCTCATTTGGTTGGTGATCGCCTCGAGGTACATTTTGTGGCATTTTCATGGTCTATTTTGAGTATTCTTGCAAGTTTATGTTGTTGGGTTTTATTGCAGAAAATCGATTAATCTTATTATCCAACCAGTACCAAGTTAATTTGCTCCCAAACCTTCCTAGTCATTAAGTATTTATTGAACATCTTGTTGACTCCATTAAGGCACTGGTCTACTAACTTAGTGGGAAGGTCTTGTAGGGATAGAAGTGTTCTCGTTGCAAGTATTACAGATCTATTTATACTAGCATTTGGTAAATCTCCTGTGGCCAAAGCAGCAGGCATACAGAGAGAGGAGAGTGCACTGAGGTGACAGTGGGTGCATCTCTTGAAAAGTTGTGGATCTTAGCATAGTCTCTCGTAACCTAACTTGAAAGGTGCTAATCTTTGAGGTAACATTTGGCATCGTTGCCAGGGACTCAAAGAAAAAGTGACGACATTCCATTCGAGGTGTTCCTGAGTCTAGTTCATTCTTTTCCGACGAGCTTGACATTCATGGTGCCAAGAAAGTTGAGGTGAGTTTTTATTTTGTACTTTGATAAGATTAGTGTTAAGGACTAACTTTGTAGGTCTTATCTAGCAACTCCAATGAAGAAAAATACAACAAAGAAGTACACTTCAAGACAAAAGTTTCAGCTATTGTCAGCATTGTTGGGTGTAAAGGTGAGCACATCCATCAATTGTGAAGAAAAGTTCATCTTGGCGACTCCATGCATTTTTGCCTTTAATAAAAAGATACAATGTTTTATAATGAACCATGGATGGATAATTGGTTTGATCCATTGGATTTCTCCAGGATCCCAGGATATCCTAATCAATTTCAGTATGATAGCGATGGTTGGAACAAGTGCATCCCAAAATTTCATAGACATAAGAATTCAGTTGTTGACACCTCCTATCATTCATACGGTGTATTTCAGAATTAAATGTGGTCCATGAAGATGTTAAGATGAAGATGTTCGTGTTGTCTCTCAAGTTGGAAAACGATGATATAGAAAAATGGTATGTATGCTTCCCAAGGAAGGAATTTGATCCGGATTTACGAGGGAACGAAATAAAAGAGCATATACAGAATCAAATACAGAGATATATTGCAAAGAACACAGTGATGCAATAAACACATATTCTATTAAATACCAGAAATAGAACAGACTATAAAATACAACAGCTAGAATGGTAGTAGCTATCTCTGAGAAGAGATGTGGCCGTTGTGCTCATTTGTGCCAAGATGAATCCAAAAGGAGGCCGAAAGGGCCTATTTATCATAAGCATGAGGGAAAGAATCCCAAACATCCAAAAAACTAACCCTAGAAGCTGAACCGTCATAAAGTTTGCGGCCCTAAGGTGGTTAGTTGAACAATCAACTTCCCGGGGTCATAACTTTTGCATACGATCTCCATTTGGGACGCTCGGTAGCTCGTTGGAAAGGTCTATCCGAGATTTACAACTATTGGATCATGACTATGGATGGTGGGAGATGCCCCAAAAAATGTCGTTTAGGGCCTCAAAACGGCTCCCGAAGTTCAGGACCCGAAAAACTACTAAAAATAGTAAATTACCAAAATTGCCAGAAAACTGTTTTGAGCCAGTTGGAGAAGGTGGGTCGCCACCGATATCCACCTGGATCAGAATTTCTATGCTCAAAGAATTTATCCAAGTTTTTTGTGAGAGATGGGATCCTTCTTTCACAGGGAATTTTGGGTGGCTCGTTGAAGAAGACATTTCTATCCCGTCGCTTGAAGATGAAGATATCAATGAAAATCAGCCCCTAGAGAGATCTCATGAAGAAGCCATTGTTGAACAATCTTCCATTCATGATTTTGTTGAAGAATCCAAATGAGATGACATCTCAAGGTCAATGCTTGAAGAGGACGGTACTTTTGAAGATGAAGATAAAGATGCTCAAGAAAGTGACTCCGAGGAAGCACATGAAGACCAAGAATCCCTAATTGAAGAAAGCAAAGAAATGGTGAGTTTTCCTTATTATTGTTTGAAGATTCTTATGATGTCTTGGGCCTTTTGGAAGAAAATGGCAGATTCCTTTGTGCAATGAAGATGATGATGATTATTGGAGTTTTCTTGGTCCTCCCTTTTATGATTCTTCAAGGGTCGGGAGTGTTGTACTTGGGCCTTTGGATCACACATGTTTCGAGGAAGATCTCTATGATCCTTTCTCGCCATGCGGAAGTGAAGAGGTCGTCAGTTTGGATCATCCAGAGATGGTTTTTTATGCATATCTGGAGCAAAATGAAGAAGCTCTTGAAAAGGAATTCCCCATTAAAAAGGATGTTGAAGACATGGTTTATGAAGATGTAGTTGATGCTTCTATGTGTTCCCCTCACGATGAAGGTTTGGTGAGCCTTCCTTTCTCTTTTGCTCTTGAAGACAAATTTTTTGAAAATGATAGGCTTGAGGATATTTTTTCCAACGCAGATGGTTGCCACGAATACATTGATGTGCATTTTCCTGAAGAGCATGATATGGGTATGGATTGTTGGAACTTTGTTGGGAGCCCAGATATGATTCTTCGAATGAAGGAATTGCAAATTTTGAAGACCTTGGAAAACCAATATTCGATGAGATCTCTCATTTGGTTCAACCATGCTTGCTCACCATTGGTGAGGATATGGGCTTACATATGGAGACTTCTATTGTAGATGTTAAGCAACCATTTACCCTCTCCTAGGGTGGATCTCAAACATCATTTTTAGCCATGTTTCTCAAGGATTAATGCAGCTTTTGAACAACAAGAAGATGGTTTTATTGCAAGGTTAGAGCAACAAAGTATGCCCTCTGTTAGGGTAGATTTGAGGTCTATTTTCCAGTCGTATCTTTCAGGGTTTCTTGCTAGTTTCAAAACTCATTTGGGGTAGCAAAGAAGTTTTGAAATGCAGGTTCATGATACAAGCAATTTTTACTTGAGTTTTGTCCAGGCTTGGATAGAGGGGGCTTGTGAAAGGGGCTGCAAAAATTTAAAGGTATCTAGGTTCATAATCTTTTTCATTGTTCGATGAAGGTAATGACATCTACTCAATTCATCATTGACGTAATTTTGTCTTCGACTATTGCCAAATACAAGGAAATAAGCCCTAGCATAAATGATATGCTAAGGTAGCTTCACTGGTGGTATGATTCCACTTGATTTATCTTCGTTACCATGCTTAGAGTAGGTGTTACCAGCTAAGTTGTACTTAGTTGGGTTATCAAGCAAGCGGGCAGAATGGAACATGATACATGTTCATTTTTGGTGATTTGATGACCAGCTGGCCTTTTAAAGGCCCCCCATTTTTTTTTATAAATTTTCCACATGTCCATGGCCCTGCGGGGTTTGTAACAAAACGTACTAGCATGGTGTTTTGTAAAAGACTTGGTTCCCTAGGGCTTTTTGGCTAAGTCAGGTATTCCAAGGAGTTTTTTTCACCTATCTATTATGTCTTGCATTAGTGCATAACATAATCAATGGGTTTTTCTCCTGCTCCTCCAAAGCTGGAATGCCTGGGGAGGCTGACGGGCCTTAGGGGATTGTTAAAGTCTATGGGTCAATGTATATGAACATGCTAGGCGTTAATTTTGAGTCATATGGACATGTGCTAAGTCCCCCTAGGTTGTTTTTAATTTTCGGCAAGTTTTAATTTTTTCGTATTTTGGGCCATTTTTAATGGTTCAATTAAAAAATTTGTAATTGGCCTATCAGGGGCGTCTGGAGGTATTTTTTGCCTTAGGGGTGCTCGTTTTCTAACTCAGAGCACCCCCTAAACCCCTAAACCCACTTTTCCTAATGTTTGGGTGCTTCTACTTTGGTCAAAATCCAAAAAAGTCAAAAATCCCAAAAAAGTCATAAAAAATTAGAAAAATGGGAAAATGACATAAAAAAATATTAATTTTTTGGAGAGTTTTGAGGGACTGATTTGGATCAGCATATATTAAGGAGTATATTGGGCTGATTTTATACCATTTTGGCAGCCCCATATGTGGAGGAACTCATGCCCATATAGAGGGGCGCATTTCACTAAAGGAGAGGGGCGCATTCATGGAGTGGGCAGCCCACGTTTTTTGGTAATGGCAGCACTATTGGTGCTGGTTGCTAGCACAAATAGGGCTGTTATGGGCAGCTAAAGACATGGGGATGGCAGCCCCTTCCCCTCCACCATTCGTGCCACCACTCCACCTCTCACTCCCCTCACTAAGTGCGCCCTCCCTCCTTGTTTGCTCTATAAAATGAAGTGCTCTCTCCATTGTTGGAGAGGGAGAATTGGGAGCAGCCAACTTATGATTGTAATATTTTTGTCATTTTGAAATAAAAGAAGACTTTGGAGGTCAGCTTGTGGTGTCTTGGTTACATGTGGATGAAGTATCTTGATCTCTTTTCCAAGATGACTTGTGCATAAGTCTTATTTTTCAAGGGTGTGGTTTGCTCATCTATGAGATAAGTTGTTGTCAAATTTGTTTATTTGTAGCAGCTTAGTTTCTTATGAGTATATATATCTACATTTAATCTTTGTTTGGTAAGATCTGTGATGTGCAGGTGTCTTCTTGAGTTGGCAAGAAGCAGGATCTTGTTTGTTTCCGCTTTTTACTAATTATTATTTGCAGATATAGTCCCTTCAAGCATCACTGAACCATCTTCAAAGCTTCGATTTTCAACAAGGATTTGTTCCATCTCTCTCTCTCTCATTTATAAAAAATTCAAATTTCCTGATTTACTAGTACTTTCTTTACAAAAAAAAACTAGTTCAAAGTTGTCGAAATTTTTCAAATTTTTTTTTTTTTAAGAAGTATTAGATCTGATTGCAAAGTGTTATCTGGCTGCCATAGAGCTGATAATTTGCAGCCATTAAAAGGCTAGCAAAGATCCCAAGTAGACAAGCTCCATAGCTTGTTTTACTTGGTTATTTTTGTCATTTTTTACTTAGTTTTTAAATTAGAAAATTTTGGGTTTCTTAGGAGGTGTTCCAAAGACACTCTTAAAGTGTTTTTGGGCATCTTGTACTAATTATTGCTTGCTGGTTTGCAGCAGAAGATGAGCAGGTAGGAGGAGGTGCTGGCAAAATTTCGAGCATCCAGGCGATCCGGAACACAAATTTCCATATTTTCCAAAAACGGGCATATTTTTCTATAATTTTGTAAGCTACCAAGTCACATTAAGTAGACTTGGGGCACTTCTCCGTTATCATTGTAAACATTTTAAACGAGAGCAAGTGGGCTAGCCAGCGCCCATACCCCATCCCCCCAGGGGTGGCCTGTGTCGTCTCATTTTCGTGGCGTGATTGTTAGAGTAGTTTTATTTCTTGTTTTTCGGCATTAAATAAAATCAATTAGGACTAAAATAAACCTTGTTGGTCCGTTTCACTAGCGGGCCACAAGTTCACTCACAACCTAGCTTTTCACATTTTTTTTACAATTTCATAACGCCCCCCTTGCTTTCCCGAAGTAGGGTTGTGTATGAGGGCTTGCCCGAAATGCATGCCTGAAAAGAGACTCTTGGGGTTATAAAAAGATAAAATTTGGGTTCTTAAATTTTTTATAAAATATACCAAGGTCTTCTCCCGTATGCTCTGTGGCCAACTTGCAGCTTAGTCTGATCCAGCTGGTACACACCAGAAAGGAGTTGATGACTAGTAATAGGACTTAACACCACCCCAATAAAAAAACCTTTTTGTGAAAATCCGGCACAACACGCAATTTGTTGTCGTGGGCAAATTTCCCAGAAGGCTTGGGATAAAACTGGATAGCGACCTCTTGGAAACCGTTAGGCTTGCCCTCGTTGGTATAGCATCTGAACACCTCCTCGAGACTCCGATCCAGCCTAAAGCCTGAGAGGGAAGCCACACTTCAAATTTCCGGACATGTTCCCCCGTACCTTGCGTATATCGGGAACCCACATGCCTTAATAAAAAAGATCACCATCACATTAAATTTTAAAATAAACCAAGAACACTCCACAACATTTACTTTTCTGTTTATGCATTTGTTATTTGACTCCATAGCAAGGCACTGGTCCTGATGCAAATTTCATTTTATTGTTGACTAGTATGCAAGTGAATGATGATTATTTTTTTTAAATGGGAGTAAATGATAAATGATGTTTTTATTTGAAAAAAGTATATGTTGTCTGTCTTGGTTGCAAAAGTATTTTTTCTAACTCCTAGATTAGAGGCTTTAGTTTCTTTTATTTTTTAGGGTCTACCCCCCTTGGCTTCGCTAGGAAAGCCTAGACGGAGGAGTCGAGTCCCAAGTGACAGCACTTGACTCTGACTTGCCCCCAAGGCCACACCAGCAGCTTGAAGACTTCTGCTGCGTTTTTCCCAGGTGTGGAACCAGGCGGCAACATTTTGGCGCCGTTGCCGGGGATAAGTCTTTCTATTCCCGGAGTACGACTTTTGAGTTTTCCTTTTTGTTTTTGCTTTGTTTGATGAATCTTTAGATTAGATTTTTAATTTTTCATCTGGCGACTCCACTAACCTTTTTTCCTTTTATAAAGTTTCAAAGAAAAGCAAAAATAGAATTCTTTGTGAGATTATTTAATATGCATATTTTTATTCTCACATGGCGACTCCATTGAAGGGATAAAACCCTTGTTTCTCATACAGTTTGTTGAGACTGTTTGTGTGTAGATGAGCCTGATGCATTACAGTAAAATCTATAAAGCTCACCTTTTGACAACTCCACTGATTCAGTACCAGATATATCCCATGGTCATTTCAAATGCAGGCTATTGATCTTTGAAAATGGATGATAAAGAGTCTAGTGAGCAAATTTCCGATGCACATCCTCCCATTGACTTCTCAGACATCCCTGGTTTCCCTAATTATCATGATGGTGAAGATTTATCTGATTATCTACCGGTCTTTTGGGGAGATGATGATGATGTAGAAACCCGGCATGTCTTTTCTTTTCTTAAAGTTGTGGCTAACTTCAAAGTCTTATATGAAGATAACATAATGGAGATGTTTGTTAGTACATTACAGGGACCTGTTTATCAATGGTATTTTAAAGAGCTTCCAAATAAATGTGTTAACTCTCTTTCGAGCCTCCTCAGAATATTTATAAGGCAATGGCATAATAAAGGAGCTAGTATGGAGCACTTGGACAGGATCCTTAGAAGGTACTTTCTCTTGTTCATACCTTGGATTGAGTATCATAAGGAAGACCCCAACTTTCCTCGTATCATCATGACAGAGAATAATAAATATTGGGAGGTGCCTCTAAGTTATATCAATCGTGTTGATCTCCCTATAGCACAGTCTGGCTTTAAAAAAGAGATTCAGCATGACCCTATCGAAGAGTTCCATGAAGCACCCTTAACTGAAGATTTTGTTGAAAACCATCCTCTTGTCACCATAGCTGAAAACATTGAAAATATGGAGTGTTCTCAAATCTACGATGATGATCACATGTGTGTTTCAGATTTGCCTAAAGAGGAAGCCACTATAGAAGTTGACAAAGAAATTCATGAAGGGTCTTCAATTGAAGATGTTTCAGAACAACTTCCTCAATTTGCCATTGAAGATTCGGGATTTCAGGATTACTTTAGTGAAGATGATGATGTTTGTACTTCAAATTCACCTATGGAAGCAACCATTACAGGAGCCTTTAAAGAAACTTGTGATGAAATTTGTATGGTTTGTGATGAAACTCCTCCTTTTTCTCCACATACTGTTGAAATCTTGGACAACTTCATACCTTGTAATATCTTTCAAACCAAACCTTCTAAGGATGACTATTATGAACATGAGAATGGGTATAGCCAAGGATGTGGTGCCAACGATGAAGACTCTCTCATATCTGACATAGATGGGAATGATGACTGTTTGACTTCTATTGAAAATCCAATCTATGAAACTTTTGAAAAGCTTGTTGAGAATCCCATCAATGATATAGCCAGTGAAGGGAGAGTTGATTTTGAGACCATGGGGAATTTTGATACTTCTCATGATCAATCAGAGCCATTAATGAGTATCAGTATTGAGGATTTGGATCAACAGTATAATGAAGAGTTGGGTAGGATGAAATCAATGGAATGTCAGTTTCAGCCTTCATCAACACATTCAGAGGTTCTGTATGATTTGGAGCAGCTTGGGGCTTATACTTTCCCAGAAATAAACTATCAGAAGAGCCTTTTAGATCAATATGATGAGGTAGTTGGTCTGCCTTATCATTCCGAGTTTTTTCTCAGCTCTATTCAGTCATGGGTAGAAGAGGCCTGCATGAGGACTTACCATTGGGGGAAGCACTTCAAAGATCTGTCATATGCCTATGATCACCAATCCAATCCTCCAAACCATAATTATCATGCAGGTTTGCATTTTCTAAATAAGGTATCATTGTTTTGGTTGGTAACCAAACACAAGATAAAAAGTTTTTATATTGATAAAATGTTAAGATGGTTGCATTGGATTTATCATTTTACTTAGCATTTTATTTTGTTATGCTTAGAGTAGGAAAATAAGCTCATCAAGTGAGCATTTACTTTCAACATTTCTTTTTCAATACTTTCCTTTTATGTACTTAGAAATTTTCATTAGTCAATTTTTAGTTTTTGAATAATGCAACTTATGGTTCATTTGGCTTCTTATAAGAACTTGTGCTACTGAAAGGTTTTCTTGTCAAGTTGAGATGTTTTTACAGGTCATAGAAACCGGAGATTCTGGTATTCTCGTATGCTCTCCTTTCATGCAGACCGAATCGAGCACACGTCCCGCAGTTGGAGCCAGATGTTACCAGCTAAGTTGTACTTAGTTGGGTTATCAAGCGAGCGGGCAGAATGGAACATGATACATGTTCATTTTTGGTGATTTGATGACCAGCTGGCCTTTTAAAGGCCCCCCATTTTTTTTTATAAATTTTCCACATGTCCATGGCCCTGCGGGGTTTGTAACAAAACGTACTAGCATGGTGTTTTGTAAAAGACTTGGTTCCCTAGGGATTTTTGGCTAAGTCAGGTATTCCAAGGAGTTTTTTCACCTATCTATTATGTCTTGCATTAGTGCATAACATAATCAATGGGTTTTTCTCCTGCTCCTCCAAAGCTGGAATGCCTGGGGAGGCTGACGGGCCTTAGGGGATTGTTAAAGTCTATGGGTCAATGTATATGAACATGCTAGGCATTAATTTTGAGTCATATGGACATGTGCTAAGTCCCCCTAGGTTGTTTTTAATTTTCGGCAAGTTTTAATTTTTCCGTATTTTGGGCCATTTTTTAATGGTTCAATTAAAAAATTTGTAATTGGCCTATCAGGGGCGTCTGGAGGTATTTTTTGCCTTAGGGGTGCTCGTTTTCTAACTCAGAGCACCCCCTAAACCCCTAAACCCACTTTTCCTAATGTTTGGGTGCTTCTACTTTGGTCAAAATCCAAAAAAGTCAAAAATCCCAAAAAAGTCATAAAAAATTAGAAAAATGGGAAAATGACATAAAAAAATATTAATTTTTTGGAGAGTTTTGAGGGACTGATTTGGATCAGCATATATTAAGGAGTATATTGGGCTGATTTTATACCATTTTGGCAGCCCCATATGTGGAGGAACTCATGCCCATATAGAGGGGCGCATTTCACTAAAGGAGAGGGGCGCATTCATGGAGTGGGCAGCCCACGTTTTTTGGTAATGGCAGCACTATTGGTGCTGGTTGCTAGCACAAATAGGGCTGTTATGGGCAGCTAAAGACATGGGGATGGCAGCCCCTTCCCCTCCACCATTCGTGCCACCACTCCACCTCTCACTCCCCTCACTAAGTGCGCCCTCCCTCCTTGTTTGCTCTATAAAATGAAGTGCTCTCTCCATTGTTGGAGAGGGAGAATTGGGAGCAGCCAACTTATGATTGTAATATTTTTGTCATTTTGAAATAAAAGAAGACTTTGGAGGTCAGCTTGTGGTGTCTTGGTTACATGTGGATGAAGTATCTTGATCTCTTTTCCAAGATGACTTGTGCATAAGTCTTATTTTTCAAGGGTGTGGTTTGCTCATCTATGAGATAAGTTGTTGTCAAATTTGTTTATTTGTAGCAGCTTAGTTTCTTATGAGTATATATATCTACATTTAATCTTTGTTTGGTAAGATCTGTGATGTGCAGGTGTCTTCTTGAGTTGGCAAGAAGCAGGATCTTGTTTGTTTCCGCTTTTTACTAATTATTATTTGCAGATATAGTCCCTTCAAGCATCACTGAACCATCTTCAAAGCTTCGATTTTCAACAAGGATTTGTTCCATCTCTCTCTCTCTCATTTATAAAAAATTCAAATTTCCTGATTTACTAGTACTTTCTTTACAAAAAAAAACTAGTTCAAAGTTGTCGAAATTTTTCAAATTTTTTTTTTTTTAAGAAGTATTAGATCTGATTGCAAAGTGTTATCTGGCTGCCATAGAGCTGATAATTTGCAGCCATTAAAAGGCTAGCAAAGATCCCAAGTAGACAAGCTCCATAGCTTGTTTTACTTGGTTATTTTTGTCATTTTTTACTTAGTTTTTAAATTAGAAAATTTTGGGTTTCTTAGGAGGTGTTCCAAAGACACTCTTAAAGTGTTTTTGGGCATCTTGTACTAATTATTGCTTGCTGGTTTGCAGCAGAAGATGAGCAGGTAGGAGGAGGTGCTGGCAAAATTTCGAGCATCCAGGCGATCCGGAACACAAATTTCCATATTTTCCAAAAACGGGCATATTTTTCTATAATTTTGTAAGCTACCAAGTCACATTAAGTAGACTTGGGGCACTTCTCCGTTATCATTGTAAACATTTTAAACGAGAGCAAGTGGGCTAGCCAGCGCCCATACCCCATCCCCCCAGGGGTGGCCTGTGTCGTCTCATTTTCGTGGCGTGATTGTTAGAGTAGTTTTATTTCTTGTTTTTCGGCATTAAATAAAATCAATTAGGACTAAAATAAACCTTGTTGGTCCGTTTCACTAGCGGGCCACAAGTTCACTCACAACCTAGCTTTTCACATTTTTTTTACAATTTCATAACGCCCCCCTTGCTTTCCCGAAGTAGGGTTGTGTATGAGGGCTTGCCCGAAATGCATGCCTGAAAAGAGACTCTTGGGGTTATAAAAAGATAAAATTTGGGTTCTTAAATTTTTTATAAAATATACCAAGGTCTTCTCCCGTATGCTCTGTGGCCAACTTGCAGCTTAGTCTGATCCAGCTGGTACACACCAGAAAGGAGTTGATGACTAGTAATAGGACTTAACACCACCCCAATAAAAAAACCTTTTTGTGAAAATCCGGCACAACACGCAATTTGTTGTCGTGGGCAAATTTCCCAGAAGGCTTGGGATAAAACTGGATAGCGACCTCTTGGAAACCGTTAGGCTTGCCCTCGTTGGTATAGCATCTGAACACCTCCTCGAGACTCCGATCCAGCCTAAAGCCTGAGAGGGAAGCCACACTTCAAATTTCCGGACATGTTCCCCCGTACCTTGCGTATATCGGGAACCCACATGCCTTAATAAAAAAGATCACCATCACATTAAATTTTAAAATAAACCAAGAACACTCCACAACATTTACTTTTCTGTTTATGCATTTGTTATTTGACTCCATAGCAAGGCACTGGTCCTGATGCAAATTTCATTTTATTGTTGACTAGTATGCAAGTGAATGATGATTATTTTTTTTAAATGGGAGTAAATGATAAATGATGTTTTTATTTGAAAAAAGTATATGTTGTCTGTCTTGGTTGCAAAAGTATTTTTTCTAACTCCTAGATTAGAGGCTTTAGTTTCTTTTATTTTTTAGGGTCTACCCCCCTTGGCTTCGCTAGGAAAGCCTAGACGGAGGAGTCGAGTCCCAAGTGACAGCACTTGACTCTGACTTGCCCCCAAGGCCACACCAGCAGCTTGAAGACTTCTGCTGCGTTTTTCCCAGGTGTGGAACCAGGCGGCAACATTTTGGCGCCGTTGCCGGGGATAAGTCTTTCTATTCCCGGAGTACGACTTTTGAGTTTTCCTTTTTGTTTTTGCTTTGTTTGATGAATCTTTAGATTAGATTTTTAATTTTTCATCTGGCGACTCCACTAACCTTTTTTCCTTTTATAAAGTTTCAAAGAAAAGCAAAAATAGAATTCTTTGTGAGATTATTTAATATGCATATTTTTATTCTCACATGGCGACTCCATTGAAGGGATAAAACCCTTGTTTCTCATACAGTTTGTTGAGACTGTTTGTGTGTAGATGAGCCTGATGCATTACAGTAAAATCTATAAAGCTCACCTTTTGACAACTCCACTGATTCAGTACCAGATATATCCCATGGTCATTTCAAATGCAGGCTATTGATCTTTGAAAATGGATGATAAAGAGTCTAGTGAGCAAATTTCCGATGCACATCCTCCCATTGACTTCTCAGACATCCCTGGTTTCCCTAATTATCATGATGGTGAAGATTTATCTGATTATCTACCGGTCTTTTGGGGAGATGATGATGATGTAGAAACCCGGCATGTCTTTTCTTTTCTTAAAGTTGTGGCTAACTTCAAAGTCTTATATGAAGATAACATAATGGAGATGTTTGTTAGTACATTACAGGGACCTGTTTATCAATGGTATTTTAAAGAGCTTCCAAATAAATGTGTTAACTCTCTTTCGAGCCTCCTCAGAATATTTATAAGGCAATGGCATAATAAAGGAGCTAGTATGGAGCACTTGGACAGGATCCTTAGAAGGTACTTTCTCTTGTTCATACCTTGGATTGAGTATCATAAGGAAGACCCCAACTTTCCTCGTATCATCATGACAGAGAATAATAAATATTGGGAGGTGCCTCTAAGTTATATCAATCGTGTTGATCTCCCTATAGCACAGTCTGGCTTTAAAAAAGAGATTCAGCATGACCCTATCGAAGAGTTCCATGAAGCACCCTTAACTGAAGATTTTGTTGAAAACCATCCTCTTGTCACCATAGCTGAAAACATTGAAAATATGGAGTGTTCTCAAATCTACGATGATGATCACATGTGTGTTTCAGATTTGCCTAAAGAGGAAGCCACTATAGAAGTTGACAAAGAAATTCATGAAGGGTCTTCAATTGAAGATGTTTCAGAACAACTTCCTCAATTTGCCATTGAAGATTCGGGATTTCAGGATTACTTTAGTGAAGATGATGATGTTTGTACTTCAAATTCACCTATGGAAGCAACCATTACAGGAGCCTTTAAAGAAACTTGTGATGAAATTTGTATGGTTTGTGATGAAACTCCTCCTTTTTCTCCACATACTGTTGAAATCTTGGACAACTTCATACCTTGTAATATCTTTCAAACCAAACCTTCTAAGGATGACTATTATGAACATGAGAATGGGTATAGCCAAGGATGTGGTGCCAACGATGAAGACTCTCTCATATCTGACATAGATGGGAATGATGACTGTTTGACTTCTATTGAAAATCCAATCTATGAAACTTTTGAAAAGCTTGTTGAGAATCCCATCAATGATATAGCCAGTGAAGGGAGAGTTGATTTTGAGACCATGGGGAATTTTGATACTTCTCATGATCAATCAGAGCCATTAATGAGTATCAGTATTGAGGATTTGGATCAACAGTATAATGAAGAGTTGGGTAGGATGAAATCAATGGAATGTCAGTTTCAGCCTTCATCAACACATTCAGAGGTTCTGTATGATTTGGAGCAGCTTGGGGCTTATACTTTCCCAGAAATAAACTATCAGAAGAGCCTTTTAGATCAATATGATGAGGTAGTTGGTCTGCCTTATCATTCCGAGTTTTTTCTCAGCTCTATTCAGTCATGGGTAGAAGAGGCCTGCATGAGGACTTACCATTGGGGGAAGCACTTCAAAGATCTGTCATATGCCTATGATCACCAATCCAATCCTCCAAACCATAATTATCATGCAGGTTTGCATTTTCTAAATAAGGTATCATTGTTTTGGTTGGTAACCAAACACAAGATAAAAAGTTTTTATATTGATAAAATGTTAAGATGGTTGCATTGGATTTATCATTTTACTTAGCATTTTATTTTGTTATGCTTAGAGTAGGAAAATAAGCTCATCAAGTGAGCATTTACTTTCAACATTTCTTTTTCAATACTTTCCTTTTATGTACTTAGAAATTTTCATTAGTCAATTTTTAGTTTTTGAATAATGCAACTTATGGTTCATTTGGCTTCTTATAAGAACTTGTGCTACTGAAAGGTTTTCTTGTCAAGTTGAGATGTTTTTACAGGTCATAGAAACCGGAGATTCTGGTATTCTCGTATGCTCTCCTTTCATGCAGACCGAATCGAGCACACGTCCCGCAGTTGGAGCCAGATGTTACCAGCTAAGTTGTACTTAGTTGGGTTATCAAGCGAGCGGGCAGAATGGAACATGATACATGTTCATTTTTGGTGATTTGATGACCAGCTGGCCTTTTAAAGGCCCCCCATTTTTTTTTATAAATTTTCCACATGTCCATGGCCCTGCGGGGTTTGTAACAAAACGTACTAGCATGGTGTTTTGTAAAAGACTTGGTTCCCTAGGGATTTTTGGCTAAGTCAGGTATTCCAAGGAGTTTTTTCACCTATCTATTATGTCTTGCATTAGTGCATAACATAATCAATGGGTTTTTCTCCTGCTCCTCCAAAGCTGGAATGCCTGGGGAGGCTGACGGGCCTTAGGGGATTGTTAAAGTCTATGGGTCAATGTATATGAACATGCTAGGCATTAATTTTGAGTCATATGGACATGTGCTAAGTCCCCCTAGGTTGTTTTTAATTTTCGGCAAGTTTTAATTTTTCCGTATTTTGGGCCATTTTTTAATGGTTCAATTAAAAAATTTGTAATTGGCCTATCAGGGGCGTCTGGAGGTATTTTTTGCCTTAGGGGTGCTCGTTTTCTAACTCAGAGCACCCCCTAAACCCCTAAACCCACTTTTCCTAATGTTTGGGTGCTTCTACTTTGGTCAAAATCCAAAAAAGTCAAAAATCCCAAAAAAGTCATAAAAAATTAGAAAAATGGGAAAATGACATAAAAAAATATTAATTTTTTGGAGAGTTTTGAGGGACTGATTTGGATCAGCATATATTAAGGAGTATATTGGGCTGATTTTATACCATTTTGGCAGCCCCATATGTGGAGGAACTCATGCCCATATAGAGGGGCGCATTTCACTAAAGGAGAGGGGCGCATTCATGGAGTGGGCAGCCCACGTTTTTTGGTAATGGCAGCACTATTGGTGCTGGTTGCTAGCACAAATAGGGCTGTTATGGGCAGCTAAAGACATGGGGATGGCAGCCCCTTCCCCTCCACCATTCGTGCCACCACTCCACCTCTCACTCCCCTCACTAAGTGCGCCCTCCCTCCTTGTTTGCTCTATAAAATGAAGTGCTCTCTCCATTGTTGGAGAGGGAGAATTGGGAGCAGCCAACTTATGATTGTAATATTTTTGTCATTTTGAAATAAAAGAAGACTTTGGAGGTCAGCTTGTGGTGTCTTGGTTACATGTGGATGAAGTATCTTGATCTCTTTTCCAAGATGACTTGTGCATAAGTCTTATTTTTCAAGGGTGTGGTTTGCTCATCTATGAGATAAGTTGTTGTCAAATTTGTTTATTTGTAGCAGCTTAGTTTCTTATGAGTATATATATCTACATTTAATCTTTGTTTGGTAAGATCTGTGATGTGCAGGTGTCTTCTTGAGTTGGCAAGAAGCAGGATCTTGTTTGTTTCCGCTTTTTACTAATTATTATTTGCAGATATAGTCCCTTCAAGCATCACTGAACCATCTTCAAAGCTTCGATTTTCAACAAGGATTTGTTCCATCTCTCTCTCTCTCATTTATAAAAAATTCAAATTTCCTGATTTACTAGTACTTTCTTTACAAAAAAAAACTAGTTCAAAGTTGTCGAAATTTTTCAAATTTTTTTTTTTTTAAGAAGTATTAGATCTGATTGCAAAGTGTTATCTGGCTGCCATAGAGCTGATAATTTGCAGCCATTAAAAGGCTAGCAAAGATCCCAAGTAGACAAGCTCCATAGCTTGTTTTACTTGGTTATTTTTGTCATTTTTTACTTAGTTTTTAAATTAGAAAATTTTGGGTTTCTTAGGAGGTGTTCCAAAGACACTCTTAAAGTGTTTTTGGGCATCTTGTACTAATTATTGCTTGCTGGTTTGCAGCAGAAGATGAGCAGGTAGGAGGAGGTGCTGGCAAAATTTCGAGCATCCAGGCGATCCGGAACACAAATTTCCATATTTTCCAAAAACGGGCATATTTTTCTATAATTTTGTAAGCTACCAAGTCACATTAAGTAGACTTGGGGCACTTCTCCGTTATCATTGTAAACATTTTAAACGAGAGCAAGTGGGCTAGCCAGCGCCCATACCCCATCCCCCCAGGGGTGGCCTGTGTCGTCTCATTTTCGTGGCGTGATTGTTAGAGTAGTTTTATTTCTTGTTTTTCGGCATTAAATAAAATCAATTAGGACTAAAATAAACCTTGTTGGTCCGTTTCACTAGCGGGCCACAAGTTCACTCACAACCTAGCTTTTCACATTTTTTTTACAATTTCATAACGCCCCCCTTGCTTTCCCGAAGTAGGGTTGTGTATGAGGGCTTGCCCGAAATGCATGCCTGAAAAGAGACTCTTGGGGTTATAAAAAGATAAAATTTGGGTTCTTAAATTTTTTATAAAATATACCAAGGTCTTCTCCCGTATGCTCTGTGGCCAACTTGCAGCTTAGTCTGATCCAGCTGGTACACACCAGAAAGGAGTTGATGACTAGTAATAGGACTTAACACCACCCCAATAAAAAAACCTTTTTGTGAAAATCCGGCACAACACGCAATTTGTTGTCGTGGGCAAATTTCCCAGAAGGCTTGGGATAAAACTGGATAGCGACCTCTTGGAAACCGTTAGGCTTGCCCTCGTTGGTATAGCATCTGAACACCTCCTCGAGACTCCGATCCAGCCTAAAGCCTGAGAGGGAAGCCACACTTCAAATTTCCGGACATGTTCCCCCGTACCTTGCGTATATCGGGAACCCACATGCCTTAATAAAAAAGATCACCATCACATTAAATTTTAAAATAAACCAAGAACACTCCACAACATTTACTTTTCTGTTTATGCATTTGTTATTTGACTCCATAGCAAGGCACTGGTCCTGATGCAAATTTCATTTTATTGTTGACTAGTATGCAAGTGAATGATGATTATTTTTTTTAAATGGGAGTAAATGATAAATGATGTTTTTATTTGAAAAAAGTATATGTTGTCTGTCTTGGTTGCAAAAGTATTTTTTCTAACTCCTAGATTAGAGGCTTTAGTTTCTTTTATTTTTTAGGGTCTACCCCCCTTGGCTTCGCTAGGAAAGCCTAGACGGAGGAGTCGAGTCCCAAGTGACAGCACTTGACTCTGACTTGCCCCCAAGGCCACACCAGCAGCTTGAAGACTTCTGCTGCGTTTTTCCCAGGTGTGGAACCAGGCGGCAACATTTTGGCGCCGTTGCCGGGGATAAGTCTTTCTATTCCCGGAGTACGACTTTTGAGTTTTCCTTTTTGTTTTTGCTTTGTTTGATGAATCTTTAGATTAGATTTTTAATTTTTCATCTGGCGACTCCACTAACCTTTTTTCCTTTTATAAAGTTTCAAAGAAAAGCAAAAATAGAATTCTTTGTGAGATTATTTAATATGCATATTTTTATTCTCACATGGCGACTCCATTGAAGGGATAAAACCCTTGTTTCTCATACAGTTTGTTGAGACTGTTTGTGTGTAGATGAGCCTGATGCATTACAGTAAAATCTATAAAGCTCACCTTTTGACAACTCCACTGATTCAGTACCAGATATATCCCATGGTCATTTCAAATGCAGGCTATTGATCTTTGAAAATGGATGATAAAGAGTCTAGTGAGCAAATTTCCGATGCACATCCTCCCATTGACTTCTCAGACATCCCTGGTTTCCCTAATTATCATGATGGTGAAGATTTATCTGATTATCTACCGGTCTTTTGGGGAGATGATGATGATGTAGAAACCCGGCATGTCTTTTCTTTTCTTAAAGTTGTGGCTAACTTCAAAGTCTTATATGAAGATAACATAATGGAGATGTTTGTTAGTACATTACAGGGACCTGTTTATCAATGGTATTTTAAAGAGCTTCCAAATAAATGTGTTAACTCTCTTTCGAGCCTCCTCAGAATATTTATAAGGCAATGGCATAATAAAGGAGCTAGTATGGAGCACTTGGACAGGATCCTTAGAAGGTACTTTCTCTTGTTCATACCTTGGATTGAGTATCATAAGGAAGACCCCAACTTTCCTCGTATCATCATGACAGAGAATAATAAATATTGGGAGGTGCCTCTAAGTTATATCAATCGTGTTGATCTCCCTATAGCACAGTCTGGCTTTAAAAAAGAGATTCAGCATGACCCTATCGAAGAGTTCCATGAAGCACCCTTAACTGAAGATTTTGTTGAAAACCATCCTCTTGTCACCATAGCTGAAAACATTGAAAATATGGAGTGTTCTCAAATCTACGATGATGATCACATGTGTGTTTCAGATTTGCCTAAAGAGGAAGCCACTATAGAAGTTGACAAAGAAATTCATGAAGGGTCTTCAATTGAAGATGTTTCAGAACAACTTCCTCAATTTGCCATTGAAGATTCGGGATTTCAGGATTACTTTAGTGAAGATGATGATGTTTGTACTTCAAATTCACCTATGGAAGCAACCATTACAGGAGCCTTTAAAGAAACTTGTGATGAAATTTGTATGGTTTGTGATGAAACTCCTCCTTTTTCTCCACATACTGTTGAAATCTTGGACAACTTCATACCTTGTAATATCTTTCAAACCAAACCTTCTAAGGATGACTATTATGAACATGAGAATGGGTATAGCCAAGGATGTGGTGCCAACGATGAAGACTCTCTCATATCTGACATAGATGGGAATGATGACTGTTTGACTTCTATTGAAAATCCAATCTATGAAACTTTTGAAAAGCTTGTTGAGAATCCCATCAATGATATAGCCAGTGAAGGGAGAGTTGATTTTGAGACCATGGGGAATTTTGATACTTCTCATGATCAATCAGAGCCATTAATGAGTATCAGTATTGAGGATTTGGATCAACAGTATAATGAAGAGTTGGGTAGGATGAAATCAATGGAATGTCAGTTTCAGCCTTCATCAACACATTCAGAGGTTCTGTATGATTTGGAGCAGCTTGGGGCTTATACTTTCCCAGAAATAAACTATCAGAAGAGCCTTTTAGATCAATATGATGAGGTAGTTGGTCTGCCTTATCATTCCGAGTTTTTTCTCAGCTCTATTCAGTCATGGGTAGAAGAGGCCTGCATGAGGACTTACCATTGGGGGAAGCACTTCAAAGATCTGTCATATGCCTATGATCACCAATCCAATCCTCCAAACCATAATTATCATGCAGGTTTGCATTTTCTAAATAAGGTATCATTGTTTTGGTTGGTAACCAAACACAAGATAAAAAGTTTTTATATTGATAAAATGTTAAGATGGTTGCATTGGATTTATCATTTTACTTAGCATTTTATTTTGTTATGCTTAGAGTAGGAAAATAAGCTCATCAAGTGAGCATTTACTTTCAACATTTCTTTTTCAATACTTTCCTTTTATGTACTTAGAAATTTTCATTAGTCAATTTTTAGTTTTTGAATAATGCAACTTATGGTTCATTTGGCTTCTTATAAGAACTTGTGCTACTGAAAGGTTTTCTTGTCAAGTTGAGATGTTTTTACAGGTCATAGAAACCGGAGATTCTGGTATTCTCGTATGCTCTCCTTTCATGCAGACCGAATCGAGCACACGTCCCGCAGTTGGAGCCAGATGTTACCAGCTAAGTTGTACTTAGTTGGGTTATCAAGCGAGCGGGCAGAATGGAACATGATACATGTTCATTTTTGGTGATTTGATGACCAGCTGGCCTTTTAAAGGCCCCCCATTTTTTTTTATAAATTTTCCACATGTCCATGGCCCTGCGGGGTTTGTAACAAAACGTACTAGCATGGTGTTTTGTAAAAGACTTGGTTCCCTAGGGATTTTTGGCTAAGTCAGGTATTCCAAGGAGTTTTTTCACCTATCTATTATGTCTTGCATTAGTGCATAACATAATCAATGGGTTTTTCTCCTGCTCCTCCAAAGCTGGAATGCCTGGGGAGGCTGACGGGCCTTAGGGGATTGTTAAAGTCTATGGGTCAATGTATATGAACATGCTAGGCATTAATTTTGAGTCATATGGACATGTGCTAAGTCCCCCTAGGTTGTTTTTAATTTTCGGCAAGTTTTAATTTTTCCGTATTTTGGGCCATTTTTTAATGGTTCAATTAAAAAATTTGTAATTGGCCTATCAGGGGCGTCTGGAGGTATTTTTTGCCTTAGGGGTGCTCGTTTTCTAACTCAGAGCACCCCCTAAACCCCTAAACCCACTTTTCCTAATGTTTGGGTGCTTCTACTTTGGTCAAAATCCAAAAAAGTCAAAAATCCCAAAAAAGTCATAAAAAATTAGAAAAATGGGAAAATGACATAAAAAAATATTAATTTTTTGGAGAGTTTTGAGGGACTGATTTGGATCAGCATATATTAAGGAGTATATTGGGCTGATTTTATACCATTTTGGCAGCCCCATATGTGGAGGAACTCATGCCCATATAGAGGGGCGCATTTCACTAAAGGAGAGGGGCGCATTCATGGAGTGGGCAGCCCACGTTTTTTGGTAATGGCAGCACTATTGGTGCTGGTTGCTAGCACAAATAGGGCTGTTATGGGCAGCTAAAGACATGGGGATGGCAGCCCCTTCCCCTCCACCATTCGTGCCACCACTCCACCTCTCACTCCCCTCACTAAGTGCGCCCTCCCTCCTTGTTTGCTCTATAAAATGAAGTGCTCTCTCCATTGTTGGAGAGGGAGAATTGGGAGCAGCCAACTTATGATTGTAATATTTTTGTCATTTTGAAATAAAAGAAGACTTTGGAGGTCAGCTTGTGGTGTCTTGGTTACATGTGGATGAAGTATCTTGATCTCTTTTCCAAGATGACTTGTGCATAAGTCTTATTTTTCAAGGGTGTGGTTTGCTCATCTATGAGATAAGTTGTTGTCAAATTTGTTTATTTGTAGCAGCTTAGTTTCTTATGAGTATATATATCTACATTTAATCTTTGTTTGGTAAGATCTGTGATGTGCAGGTGTCTTCTTGAGTTGGCAAGAAGCAGGATCTTGTTTGTTTCCGCTTTTTACTAATTATTATTTGCAGATATAGTCCCTTCAAGCATCACTGAACCATCTTCAAAGCTTCGATTTTCAACAAGGATTTGTTCCATCTCTCTCTCTCTCATTTATAAAAAATTCAAATTTCCTGATTTACTAGTACTTTCTTTACAAAAAAAAACTAGTTCAAAGTTGTCGAAATTTTTCAAATTTTTTTTTTTTTAAGAAGTATTAGATCTGATTGCAAAGTGTTATCTGGCTGCCATAGAGCTGATAATTTGCAGCCATTAAAAGGCTAGCAAAGATCCCAAGTAGACAAGCTCCATAGCTTGTTTTACTTGGTTATTTTTGTCATTTTTTACTTAGTTTTTAAATTAGAAAATTTTGGGTTTCTTAGGAGGTGTTCCAAAGACACTCTTAAAGTGTTTTTGGGCATCTTGTACTAATTATTGCTTGCTGGTTTGCAGCAGAAGATGAGCAGGTAGGAGGAGGTGCTGGCAAAATTTCGAGCATCCAGGCGATCCGGAACACAAATTTCCATATTTTCCAAAAACGGGCATATTTTTCTATAATTTTGTAAGCTACCAAGTCACATTAAGTAGACTTGGGGCACTTCTCCGTTATCATTGTAAACATTTTAAACGAGAGCAAGTGGGCTAGCCAGCGCCCATACCCCATCCCCCCAGGGGTGGCCTGTGTCGTCTCATTTTCGTGGCGTGATTGTTAGAGTAGTTTTATTTCTTGTTTTTCGGCATTAAATAAAATCAATTAGGACTAAAATAAACCTTGTTGGTCCGTTTCACTAGCGGGCCACAAGTTCACTCACAACCTAGCTTTTCACATTTTTTTTACAATTTCATAACGCCCCCCTTGCTTTCCCGAAGTAGGGTTGTGTATGAGGGCTTGCCCGAAATGCATGCCTGAAAAGAGACTCTTGGGGTTATAAAAAGATAAAATTTGGGTTCTTAAATTTTTTATAAAATATACCAAGGTCTTCTCCCGTATGCTCTGTGGCCAACTTGCAGCTTAGTCTGATCCAGCTGGTACACACCAGAAAGGAGTTGATGACTAGTAATAGGACTTAACACCACCCCAATAAAAAAACCTTTTTGTGAAAATCCGGCACAACACGCAATTTGTTGTCGTGGGCAAATTTCCCAGAAGGCTTGGGATAAAACTGGATAGCGACCTCTTGGAAACCGTTAGGCTTGCCCTCGTTGGTATAGCATCTGAACACCTCCTCGAGACTCCGATCCAGCCTAAAGCCTGAGAGGGAAGCCACACTTCAAATTTCCGGACATGTTCCCCCGTACCTTGCGTATATCGGGAACCCACATGCCTTAATAAAAAAGATCACCATCACATTAAATTTTAAAATAAACCAAGAACACTCCACAACATTTACTTTTCTGTTTATGCATTTGTTATTTGACTCCATAGCAAGGCACTGGTCCTGATGCAAATTTCATTTTATTGTTGACTAGTATGCAAGTGAATGATGATTATTTTTTTTAAATGGGAGTAAATGATAAATGATGTTTTTATTTGAAAAAAGTATATGTTGTCTGTCTTGGTTGCAAAAGTATTTTTTCTAACTCCTAGATTAGAGGCTTTAGTTTCTTTTATTTTTTAGGGTCTACCCCCCTTGGCTTCGCTAGGAAAGCCTAGACGGAGGAGTCGAGTCCCAAGTGACAGCACTTGACTCTGACTTGCCCCCAAGGCCACACCAGCAGCTTGAAGACTTCTGCTGCGTTTTTCCCAGGTGTGGAACCAGGCGGCAACAGTAGGTATGTCAGGTTGCATAATCTCTTGCATAAATATTTTGATACGTCATTTGCTTTTATCCATGCACTACATTTGTTGTGTTTTTCATTTTTTTATTTGAACAAGGTAGGACAGATGCATCTGCCTTGATGCTCTTTGTTGTTTGAAATGTGTGTAGGTCTACAAGTACCAGAGGATTAAGAGGTTCTCCTGCACTTCTGAGAGAAGTGCATGTCCCATAGTTGGAGCCAGCTGTTACGCCCTAGATTCTCTATAGTGACCCTACCATATGTGCCAAAGAGAGGGGTCATTTTGCCATTCTCAAAGGCCAAGTTGGGGCTTGTTTATGTAAAAGTGTTGGTTTAGTGGGGCTCATGATCCTTGGTCTGGTCATGGAAGGTTCTCTTGGTTCTCATTTCAAGGAGTGCTAGCCTTGTGGCTTTGCTACCTACCCCTTGATGGGTGGAAGTTCCTCATCATGTTGGGCATTTATTCCCTAGGTGGGTGTTCTGGTGCACCTTGGGATGAATCCATTAGGACACATGGCTTGGGGCTCCTAGCCACACTTATTGTTTATACTTTTTAGAAAGTGATTGCACTTGTAAGGGTTGTCATACCTTCCTTAACACACCTCATTGGACCCCCTTGGACCTTATCTTGTTGTATCATCCTTCCCTCTTGGTCATCTTGGTTTTGAAGAGTAGATCATTGATAAAAATTAGATAAGCAAGAAAACTAAGATACCAAAATGGCGAAAAGAAGGCCTTAGCCCGTTTTCATTTCATATTCACGATTATTACATTTATACAAGATTTACTCATAACTGCCTTACAACTGTAAAATAACTAAAAGGCTATTAAGGTGAGATTAGGACTATGATTAGGGTTAAGTTGTTGACAATCCCCCCATAATCATAAATCCGTACAAATGTACCAGCTAGCAACAAACACTAGTGAAAAAGCTAATATCATGTCCAACTCTTCAACACCCATGGTATGAAGCCTCATGAGTGTCAATAAAGATCCGCTTGAAAAACCACCAAAAGTGGATGCCGAAACCAAGTCTAGAAAACTCATTGTGCAACAAATGAGCTAGACAACTTGTAGGTGTTCAATGAAGTGAACTAATGAGAGTAAACCCTAATGAGAACTGAATTGGCTTCAAGTCCAACACATCCCATAACTTGAAAAAGCTTGACAAACATGAATGCGTCAAGCACATATACAGAAAAATCACTTGTCCTCTGCTAGATCTGAAGATCATCCATGTAAAGTTTGAAGACCATCATGTGAACAAATAAGTTCACAAAATTGCTCTAAAAAATTGACACACAAACTGCCAAAAAACCAATTGATAGAAAAAATGTCAAATGGCATCTGAAACCTATATCCATAAAATCCAGTGAATAGTAAACTAGGTGAATCGGTGGTACTGTCTCAAATCCAAAATGTTGATAAAAAATTTGAACTGTCAATCAAGTCACGACTCACAAGGTGATTGAAATCCATTAGACGCCAAAATGTGGCAAGTCATCCATCCATCCATATCCATCAAAAATACCGTGGAAGCATCAAAAGTGCCAAGAGCTAAACTGTCTCGACAAAAGTCCACTAAAGGTCAAATTGACCAATCCAAATCATCAATCATCAATTCTAAAGCCATAAGAAATTACCCAACACTAACATATATTCTAAATAAGAAAAGAGGAGAGAGAAAACAAATCTTTTGGTATTTTGAAATCTTTCAAAAGATGCTTTTCTCCTAGAAATACTAAAACGCCCAACCCGAAAAATCCGTACAGAATCTCAAAAAACTCAAAATATGAAAAATGTAGCTCTTGTCAAGACTCAAGACCTTTCAAATGTTACCAAGAGTGCCCAATTCCGAGTTTAGGAGAAAAGGCTATCGCAAAATTACCAAAATATTTTTCTCTCTCCTCTTTTCTTATTTAGTATACATTTTGGGCTTGGTAGTTTCTTATGGCCATCTACAAAATCAATTTCAAAACCATCATGAATAAACCACAATAATCTATAATTCTCAAAAATCAATCTTGTATCCACAAACCTATAATCAATCATATGTATCCATCAAACCATCTGGAATCTTCCATTTACTTAATAGACTTCGAAACTTTAAGTCGACAACCTCATCAATATTCTCCCCTATCAACTGATAGGTAAGAAGTCAATATCATCAGATGTACCCCCTGAAAGTAAAAAAGGGGTAATCACACTGTCCTTAGGTGGAGTCAGAAAACTCGATCTTCAATTCAAAAGACACATCTTGTGGGCCCTCTTCATGCCCTAGAAAACAATCATAGCCATCTGCTATAGAAACTGCTCCTTGCAAACACATCTGAACATGTGAATGAACCTGTCGGTAAGATCTTTCTAATAACTTGGCTTCCAAAATCCAACGCCAAGTATTCATCCATCCAAAGTGTACTTGTTTTCGCTGATTCTTTGTCTTCTGCCGACACTTGTTTGAGAAGTGATTTGTCTTACCACAAAAACTACATGGTTGAAGATCAAAACAATATAAATTGATCTTGGCCAATTCGCTAACAATATTGGCACGGTATAAGTTCTTCATCCAATCGATCATCATCATCCAACAATTTCCCAATACCTAGATCAATATCCATCATTCTTAGCAACTGCAACATCATCAATATTTGCCTTAACTATTAAAAATTAAAAAATGATAGCAGTAACAGACTGTAAATAACAAAAGTGCAGAGATAGCTAAATAAAAATAGAACACGACATTTTTTACGGGGAAACCTTTCAAGGACAAAAACCCCAAAGCAATATAATAATAATTTATCTCAAAATGAGATGTCTGAGTTTTACAACAGCAGGCTAATAACAAGCCTCTCCAACAAATAGAATTGTTTCATTGACCAAGAAGAACCATGTTCTGCTGTAGCTGAAGTAGTCTCAAACTTGTACAACCATCCTGTACTGTTCACTGATGTCTGTTGTGGCCTTTTCCAGGGCTGTAGTGGCTTGTAGATGGCTGCAAACACTTAGGGACAGACCCTGAATGCAACTCAGTTGAATTGAACCATGAACCAACAATAGAACCCAACAGTAACAGTAGTGTGGAGAGAACCCAGCAGTAAGTAGATCACCCTTGAATGTACAGGAAGAGTGCCCTAACAGGGCTCGAGTATGCACAGCAGTAAGAAATAGTAAGTGTATAAACTAGCAAGTAAGAAGGTCACCCTTAGCAGGGCTCAGGTATGCACAGCAGTAAGTATAAATAACCCAACAAGTAAGAAGGTCATCCACACATCAAATGACACCACTGTACTGTCTTCTTAACACCACCGAACTGTCTTATTGGTACCACCGCACTGTTCTCAGAGCTGTCTTCAAAGCATACGAATTTATGTTTGAATGATGAGTTTACTTTCCGTACTTATAGTGGAGTAATTCTTCACAAAATAAATGAGGCCGACTTGCATTAATTCAGCCAATAAATTTAATTTAATTGTTGAGGCCGACCTGCATCTTTTATAGATGTTTAATTTCATTTAGTGAATTAATTTGAGGCTGTCCCTTCTATATATATATATATAGCATATATATTTTATTTTCTTCACAACATTCATCATTTTATTTGTCTTTTCCTCCAATAATGAGTTGACCCAAAAATAAATAAATAAATACATATTTATTTTTCTTCTTCTAACTGGTGGGTTCATGGACCAAGCCAAGTGGTGCTTGGGTTCTATGGTTCTCCAATACATCATCCAGGTGTTCTTCAAGGTCTTCATGTCCACTCCAAGCGCATCATCATCAAGAGATAAATTAATTGCTTTACTTCACCCTCCTGTTGCCACCAAGACCAAGTGGAGGAGTACACCACTTGCCCAGACTCGGTCTGGGGCTTACAGTGAAATCCTGGTAACTGACCAGGTACCTCCATTCTCCCAGAGAATGGCTCTCAGCCCCAGGCTGAGCTTCCAGTCCCAGACTGGATCAATATCCTGGTAACTGACCAGGTGCCTCCATTCTCCTAGAGAATGGCTCTCAGCCCCAGGCTGAGTTCCCAGTCCCAGATTGGGTCAATATCCTGGTAACTGTAATGTCCCCATTCAAATAAATGCATAGTAAGACAATCCCATCAATCCTACTAGTTTCCTAGGTTGGATGGGCACATGTGGGATGGTAATAAGGAAACTAATAAATGATATTTAGACATTAGAAGGGTTCAAGCATTTAATAAATATGATGAATAAATAAATTCAAGAGAAATTCTAGGTGGCAAGTGGTTTTGGAGACATATGGAGGTGGTGGGACCCACACTAGCTTGATTTTTCAATGACACATGGCAGCTCTCTCTTGCCAATTCGAATTCATGGGAAGGTGAACACTCTTGGGTGAGTTGGTAAGTCATAACACATGGCATTGAGCATATTAGGTCGAAATGGGAAGGAATAGTAACCTCCATGGGAGAGGAAGAGTCAAATTGGAGACTAGTGGACACATGGACTAGATTCCCTAGTTTTATGACAACAATAATGAAGCATCTATGACATTTTATGACAAAATTCAGACCTGACTTCTTACACTTGACCATTATGACATGTCAGCCCCAAAAATAGGCTCAAGAAGGCGCTCATGGAGTTGGAGGAATCTAAAGAGACTCAAATTCGAATTTGGGAGAAGATGGAAGGTTGGAACTAGGAGACAAGTGGCAAATGAGGAATATTTTCTAAATGGAAAATTATTGAATCTATTGAAAGGATTTCGACCCCTTGAAGGCTAATGTTGGTTATCAATGTGTAAATCAAGTATGAGAATGGCTTTTGATGATTTGAGAAAAATTGCATTTGTGAAGAGAGAGCTAGTGGATGACTAGTTTCTTGCCTTAGCCAATTTCGAGGGTGAAAGATTCCCATCCAAGTTGGTGTTTGGAGAGGCCACTCAGGTCTTTCATGGTGCTTTAATGGAGTTTGTATTTGCAGGTAGCAGCTACAGGAAGTTTCATGGTTTGGTTTAGTGCAGCACTTTCTCTCCACCATTTCCAGTTTTGAAAGCATATTTGTGCTCCTTGAGGGAGGGCGTTTTTGGTGAGCACTTGTGCTTCTTGAGAGAGCTTCTCATTACATATTTATGATTGTAATAGCTTCATATCCTCTGTTATTCATATTCAGAAAGTCTCAGGTCGAAATACCCACTGGTTGTATGCAAAACTATTGATTAATGAGCAAACAATGTCCATTTCCCCAATGCATTGATGTATGACACTATAATGTTGATTATTTCCAATGGATGGATGATTCTCTGATATATTTGTGATAAATATACTTCCATGGATGTCTTCTACAAGTTTCATGTACTGTACTTGAGCATTTGAAGCATTTTTACTCAGTTTAGTTGTATTGGGAGGTGAAATAGTGTCATTTCCCCAAGGGTCGAATTGGGGGTTTTTGCTGTTGAATGTGAGAGAGTTAGAACAGTATTAAAAATCAATTAATGGTGCATATGAGACCTTAATCACATACTTAACACATTATATACCTCTGTTCATAAATTTGTGGGAGTTTGGAGGCATTTGGAAGGCCATTTGCAGTGTTACCCGAGGGGGATTTGATGCACAAATTACTAGTCAAAATTACATATATTGATCAGAATACAAATCAAGTTTGCAGCAGTATTTGGTGTTGAAATACTGAGAGGGGGGTGAATCAGTATTTGCTAATTACCAATGAAAATTTTTAACTAAAAGCAAGTTGCTAATCACCAATCATAGCAGTAAATCATCAGCAATAAAACAAGATGCACTGTACACAAGATTTTTTTACGTGGAAACCCAAGTCCTGGGGGTAAAACCACGGAAGCCTTTTATAATAAAATTTGACCCAGCAACAACTGGGGTTACAAATTTAATACAACTTCTCCAGCTACAACTGGAAGGGGCTACAACCCCTAGGCTTCGTCAGCCACAACTGACAAGCTGCTGCAACAGCTCAGCTCACAAGATTGTGAGCCCTAGCACCACCCTACCACCCTAATGAAGAGGACTGTTGAACCTGTGGACCTGTCAAACATCAAACCCTGAATTTCCTGCTGCAGATAACCTCTGCTCTCTGATCACTGCCAAATCATAACTGTTAAAACAACTGCTATCACTATCAACCACTGTCATATCATTATCAAGCTGCCACTGTCACTAGGTTGTTATGCCAACGCTATCACTGTCAAGCTGTTGCTATCATCAAAGCTATCACTGTGATGTCAATCTATGTCAATTGTTATAGTTCTATCAAATCAAAGAGCTGTTAGTCATCAATATGTTTGTCACTGTCAAGAGTCTGCTTCTGCCAAGCAATCTGCCCATATCCTTCATGCCCCAACATCAGAGGTTCTGCCCACCTGTCTCTGTTCATGCACTGCTCTGCTCATAACTCTGTACTCAACATGCTTATACTTCTGTACATATTCTGCTCATCACCTGTACATAACCTGCTTGTACATAACTTGCTTAATACTATGTGCATAAGCTTCTCATATGTCTGTTCACACATCTTGTTCAAGGAACACTTATTTCTTTGGCTAGCATTACAAGGTTAGTATCTTTAACATGCACAAAGTCGAGACTTCCTAACAAGAGGACTAAACAAAGGTAGATTAGAACAATTAACTACAACACTCCTAAACAGTTTGTCAAATAAGCATATACTGGGATTGGTCAAGCATGCTAGCACAATCATACAAGATATAGGCTCAAAGATATACAGTTAATACCATGCCAGCACAGAATTATTTGCAAGCTTACTTTTATAGGTTCTAATTATGCACTCACGAATAACTGACTGCTGTGTACAGGAAACATAAGAGTTGTTCTATGTAAAAATCATCCACTTAACAACCTTATCCTGTAATTAATAGCAAGGGGAGATCTTACTTGAAATTGAAGGCTGTAGCATCTTGCTGAAGAATGTTCAGTTTGTCATGCAGCAGATACAGAATTCCTAAACCATGACCCAGAATTTGTGAAAGAGGTCGTGAATTTCTGAAGGTGTATGAAATTTTGAAGGAGGCAGACCACAGGATGTAGACTGTGAACCAATTTTGTAAATTCCAGCAGCAGCTGAATATGCCCTTTTAGCTGTCTTAAATTCTGTCCTAACAGCCACAAAATTCCAAGATGATGACTATACCCGAAAGGAGTTTAGCTTGAATTGACCAACGAGTTTTCAGACAGAAATCAGCGCACTCCTTATTAGGCAGATCGGGCCTCTTATCAGATAGATAAGACCCCAAACAAATCCAAGCACGTAGATCAGACTTCAAATAAAGCTTAGCAATAAGAATGGGACTCAATTAGATCCCAGTTGAACAGATCGGATCACTTAACCAAATCTCAGTCAAGCAGAAAAGACCCCACAAAGTCACAACTGTCAATTACAGGCTCACGGTTCACTTAGGTAAGGCAACAGTAGCCACGACTCTCCTCAAACATGTCACAAATCAGAAAAATATTCTTCAGGGAGTCATGATTCAGTCAGAAATAGCAACAGCGAACCCTAGCAATAGATAGATCAGATCTGAAATGTTCAGCAGGTGGGCGGCCTTCAAAATGGGTAAGTAAGCACCAAAACCTTTGACGTCAAACAGAGGGATCAGAGCTGTGTCTTCACCAAACTCGGGATATTAAAGATGTTGTTCCTTCACCAAAAAAAACAAAACCCGAGCACTCCAGACCAGCGAAAGACTCATTCCCAAAAAATGAAATCGTGGAAGGGTTTTTATATTAGTTTTCGGGCAAAGATATGGAGCCGACCTTCAAATTTCTAATTTTAATTTGAAATTTTAACTTCTTAAATTATGGGGCCGACCTCCCAGCCTTAATTAATTTTAAAATAATGAATATGTTTGCCATTACAAAAGGTTATTAATATATTAAAAATTTATTTAATAAAATGTTTTATTTATTAAAAACTTTTTAATATTTGAAATTAAACTTTTCTTATTTAAAAATATCATCTTTCCATGTTTTTTTTTTTGTTTAAAAAGTTATTATTATTATTATTATTATATATATATATATTTTTTAATAATCAAATTAATTTTTAATTTGAATTTTTTGTTTAATTTATGGGACCGACCTCAATTAAATTTGTTTAAGCATGGTGTTCTATTAGCCATCAAGACCCCATGACCATCAAGGTGTGGGTTCAAGTATTTTCTTGACCATTTTGACCACCTTCAGGGTATCACTTTTGCCATTCCTTCAAGGACCAATAAATTCATTACGTGTGGGGTTGCCTAGACTTCTCCCAGGGTGCCATGAGCTTATTAAAACAAAAATGACCACTGAAAGGGTCATTTGATCTATTGCAACACATCAAGGACACATTCTAGGGTATTGGGGTATAGGGCTTTTGGCATTGTCCCAAGGCCTCCAAGGGCTTCAAGCTTGGGCTTGGACAAGGTCAAAAGGTCTCCTCTGACACAGACAATCACTAAACAAATACTAACCCTCAGGGGCTCCACAAGGGGTACAAAGACTCAGCTGTTGGCATCAATGACAACTTAATCAACATTTGGAGGGCCATAAAACATCCCTGAACCTTATATTCATGTCTAAATACCATTCATACACTCCTACAGAAGATTTGGAAGCATTTGGGTTGATTTGGAGGTCAAAACAGTAAAACTAGTCAAAGGTCGAAAGTGGGAAAAAAAGTGGAAAATTGGGCATTTTAATAAAATTTGAAAAAGGGATATTACAAGTGGTATCAGAGCATGGTCTTGGCACCTGATGGTATTAACAAGAAGCCAAACAAATAAAACACCACCCTTTGAATCAGTAGTTGAAGAAGTTTTGGTTGAAGAAGAGATAGTAGCAAAAAAAGAGTTTTTTTCTAAAACAATGGGTAGAGAGGAGGAGGAAAAATTAAGACATAAGGAGGAATTTATTGAAGCCTTAAAACCATGTTTTGAAGGACTTACCATGGTTATGCTAGATATGAATAAACAAATGATGAAAGGTTTCGAATTGTTGGGTAGCCAACTTTCAGGCAAAGGGATGATAGGAGATAATAGTGGTTCACACTCAGGGGAAAAGATGAAAGGGAATGAGCATATTTTCTCAAGTACGGGACCTCATAATAGACTTGATGAATTTCAAAGCACACAAAGTCATACTGCACCTAAATTTCTCACACCCAAAGAAGAGCCCAATCTTGAATTGGATTACAAGAAACTAGTAAATGATTGGAATGATTTGAATGAAGAGTGTAAAAGAGGTGTACCACTCAGTGACTACATTGATGCTATGCAAAAGATTAAAATGAAGGGAGACAATAGGAGTCCATTCCATAACAAAGAATTGAATAGTGCTATTGGAAAAATGTCACTTCCTACTTTTGATGGTTCTTCTCAAAATTCTGCTAACACTTGGGTGCAAAAATTGGATGTATATTTTCAGCTGAATCCTATGTTGGAAGAGGATGCATTAAAAATGGCCATTTTGCATTTGGAAGGAGATGCCAATGAATGGTGGTTTCATGGGCTGAAAACCTTGGGTCATAATCAGGTTAAAACATATGGAGAATTTGTTGACAGGGTACTAGAAAGATTTGAACAAAAAGATCCAGAATTGCCTTTCAAAGAACTAGCTCAATTGAAGCAAACTGGGTCTCCTACCGAATATATGTTGGACTTTCAAAAATTATCAGTCAAGGTGGTTGATGTATCTATGGGAAGATTAGTATTGTTGTTCACTGAAGGTTTGGATGAACCCTTAAGAGGTTTGGTCAAAGCCCACAAGCCAACTACATTAAAAGATGCAATGAGCTTGACTAGGGATCTCCAAAATGTGCTTCCTAGAACGAAATTTCCTCCTAAGCCTAGCTATAAATTTGAAAAGAAACCTTGGTAAAGGGATGGATATGATAAGAAACCTTGGCAAAGAGTCATTTGAGAGGAATAAAAAAGAGGGACTAAACAGGGATGAACTTAGAAAAAAGAAACTATGCTTCACATGCTTCCAACCATGGCACCGGGGCACAAATGTACCAAAGGAAAGGCTCAATACATAGAAGTATTTTCTAATAATGAGGGGTATGATGGGGGCATGGATGAAGATGGACATATTTCAGATCAAGAAGAGGCATATGAGACAGCAGTAGAAGAGGAAAGACAAGAAGAAAATCATCCTTCACCAGACAAAGCAAGAATGGCAATGCTTTCAGCAATACCTCGCTATCATACTATCCGATGCAAAGGTGTGGTACAAGGAAAAAGAACTTCAGTTTTGGTAGATGGAGGAGCCACTCATAACTTCATTGATGCAGAGATGGTAGAGAAAAGAAAGATACCTATTGAACCATTTGATGGCTTCACAGTTGTCATTCCCGGTCACAACACAATGCAATGTAAAACATGGGTTCCAAAGCTGCAAGTCACCGTAGGTAACTATACTTTTGTTGATAGTTTTTATGTGGTTGATGTTGCTGATACTAATGTGGTTTTGGGAGTGCAATGGTTGTATTCAATAGGAGAGCATACAGTAAATTATCAAATTCCCGAAATGAAATTCCAAGATTCAAAAGGAGTACAAAGAGTTGTGAGAGGGCAACACACTTATCCAAATCAAGTAGTGACTTGCAATAGCATGAGATCTATATTGAGGCATGGGGATATAGAATGGGCTGCTGAATGTCATATTACATCTCCCAAGCCAACTATAAATATTGTCAAACACCCAAAGGAGATAGAGAAACTTTTGCAAAAATATGAAAAGGTTTTTAGAGACCTTCCACATGGTAGGCCACCAGATAGGGGGGTTGAGCACAGTATTGTTTTGGAGGAGGGTACTGTTATCACACAACTTGTAGTTGCCCCTAGAGGTATCCCATCCGGGACGGTAGAGGAGTCAGGCAACTAAAGAGGTGACCCAAGAGATGCCACGGTTCCCAATGCAAGATGGGAGTCACGTCAACCGAGGCACTCTTCGCTTTAGGTCAAGGTGTAACTAGACCAAGGGGGAGACCCTATACCCCAATCACAGTTGATTGGACCTAAGCAAGGTTTCTAAGGGTAGATAAGTAATGAGTTACGGAAACCAATGCAAGGCTAAGTGGACCTAAGGTTTAAGGTACGGTTGAGGGAGGTATAAGAGATTAATAATGTTTCAACCTATGTATGGTTTAGGCCACATGATGGGGTATGATGACAAGTTATAGTACCAAGTGTTTACACAAGTGGGTCTAGTTTTCTTGGGAAGTGTGAAGTGATTCTAGGTAGGCCCACAAGGTGAAGTTAGGTATGAGGTAGGTACTATAGGTTAGATATAGGCTAGATCTACGAGTTTAAGCTAATTGCAATGATACCCATGTACTAGATCTAGATTTTGACACGAATCCCAAGGAGTGCGACTTGCTTGGTGATGGACTAGTGCCTTGTTAAGTGGGCTAATGGGGTCAAAAGGTATGTCAAATTGTAGATCGGGACACCTAGAAGCCAAGTCAAGTGGATTGGATGAGATTCAATGGTTGGATCTTAGTAGATCTAGGTTTTTAAATGATGACCAAAAGTGGACCACAATCCCTTAAAACAAGGAATGCAATCCCCAAGGCGGATCTTGATGAAAGGACAGTGTAGACCTAGGTTTCAAGGCATGGGCATTCCAAATCCACAAAAAACTCAAACACCCACTTCCTAGAAGTGGACCAACTCAAAAAATCAAGGGGGTGCGATTTGCTCAAGGAGGGTCCAAAAATGGGTTTTGGTGGACCAAATCAAGTCCAATGGCCACCAAAATGCAGATCCGGGATGTCAGTGCCCCGATCTATGTTCCTTCAAAGTTTCAAGTGAATCCAATGGCTAGATCTTAGTAGATCTAAGTTTTAAGATGCCAAGAAGGTCAAAAGGGGGTTTCAACCCCTCAAAACATGGAGAGATGTCCACAAGGTAGTTTTCACCAAAGTAAAGATATGGGTATAGGTTATCAAATGTCTAGATGTCAAAACAAGTGGGATCTCACCTACCCATGTGCTAGATCTAACCCAACAAGCTTCTCTTAGGAAAATCGATTTAGGTTCAAGAAGACTTTTTGCATTTGAAAGTGTGTCAATTTTTAGCCAATCACCACCAAACTATAGATCCAACTAGGGGTGGATCCTATAGAGGTGGGTTTTTAATATCTTTTCAATTGCAAGGCTAGATCTAAGTAGATCTAAGAAATACCAAATTTGGGGTTTTGATTTAATTAGGGTTTTATGACCAATGAAGATAGAATGGATGAAAGAGACACATACCTTGTAGATCTTACCTCAATTGCTTATGGCCACCTTGCAAGTTGATAGCATTCTCCTATGTTTATATTCAAGAGTGAGATCCAAGTGCTCCAACCAAATCGCCCTTCTCCAAGATAGCCAAATCGTCCTCCTCCTACAAGACAAGATCAAAGAAACAAGTCAAGCAAGATGATTATGAAAATGGTAGAAAGATGTAATAGAAAGCATCAACTATGTCACGAAGATACAATAATGATACTCCCTGTCACAAGATCAACCCAAGAGAGAATATGTGGATCCCTCCAACAATAACCCTCAAAAAGTCGCCCTCCTCTCTCCAATTCGACTTTCCTGTCAAAAGGTTAGCAAAAGCACCAAAATCCACAATGATACATAGAAGAGATACTGTATATTCAATATGCAAGAGAATCCACAATGCAAGAGAGATGTGCTCCACAAAAAATCTTCTATTCCAATATTCCAGAGCTCCAAAGGTGAGCTTTACAATGGGGGGTCTCCTCCTTATATAGGATAATAAAGACCAAAACCCTATACCACTTCATAATACTACATCAAATGAGTGGTTGAGATTATAAGATCTCATCATACAATCAATGGCTAGGATGAATCCATAACATAACATCACATGGATCACTCAACATAACAATAGCGCCCTCACTAAATGGTACAATGGAGGGTGACGTCATCCCATAAGAGGGGTATAAAGTACAATAATCCACCTCATGATGACTAGGACATGATAAAATAAGCACATGGTGGGGCTAGGAGGTATAAATCCTTGCTAGCTCACCCCAAGGCACAATAAAATAATAAAATATGTCCAATATAATGATAATGACCAAAACTGTCCTCAGAATCCATGACAGTCGAGCAGTGAATGTCCTCCTGTGATCCATCTGGAGATACCCACATGGTGAAAACTGACTGGAAGATAGTGAGATCACCCTGGAAGACCTCTGCGAAAACCAAATGCCAAAACCTTGCCTCAATTGCCCAAATCGATTTCCTCAGTGACCACTTTATCCCATTTTTTAACTGCCTCGGGAACTGTGAAAGTGCCAAAACTGCCTCCCAGGGTGCTAGCGCTGTCAATCTGAGCCTACCAGGCTCTCCGGGAGGGGGGATAAATGGTAATAACAAGTGGCTGGACCACCCCCTCCATCATCAGCGCCCTAGGTGAACTGGCCTCTCGGGGCCCCTGCTGCTCAGGCTGGGAAATCAGCCCCAAATCTGGTCAACAAGTGTAAAACTGCATCAATCACTGTCAGAAGTGCCCGGAACTGAAAGATAAGTGTCTCAATGGATCCAGAAGACCCAAATCCACTAGGAATGAGTACTCATACACCCTGGGTTGCCCTAATGGGCCAGCTGTAGGGTCCACCATATATGGACAATGTATAATCTGCTGATCTGAAGAGATAATAAACCTGCTGAACTGGATCAAACATCATCTGCATCATATGTCCATCATATGATATCATCATCAAACATGTGGGCCCATAAATCATCATCAATAATCATCATATATGGTCCACATCATCACAGATCCCAAGAACATATATAATCAAGGATAAATCACATCAATAGACTAAGACAATGTTTCTCTAATCATTCCCATAGCTAAGCTTAAAGTATAAATTCCATTCAGTGGCATTAATCAAGTTAACATATTCCGTGGTTATATAAAATTACTTGCACCATAGTTCAAATGACAAACTCACCCATTGGACATGGTCAAACTGCTAGTGAAGGATGAAGGCTAGGAGCAAGGTTGGGCCAAGGGTTTGACTTATCTAACTTAACTCAAAAATACTTTGGACTGGGAAAAGGGGGAAGCTACAAACTCTGTGCTGGACAAAAGAACACGGGGGATGGCTGTGCCTCACAAATGGCTAAGTTGTTTAGAGAGTGTTTATTCAACTTAGGCATCATGTCTACATCAAGTTGATCCAGGTTCATTAGGATCATTCAATTTCATTTCCATGGCCTTTTTGGCCTACATAACCCTTCGGATTTCAGATGTGCTGAGAAGCACAACTAGTTGCAGCTTGCATCCAGGGCATGTTTTTCATATATTTATACAAGGTCAGCAATTGTTTAGATATAGCTTTTAAGAACTATTGCTTTTTGGACCTTTATTATACTCTTCGAGGAGTATTTTTAGCTTTTCATTGCTCTTGCCCTTTTTTTTGTTTCCATGGGCGAATTTATTTAGTTTCCACAGGTAGAACATGAGCTTTCAGTTTTAGCCAACAACATCTCAAGTGACTAGGGGGAGTTCGAGCCAAGGCCTACAATCCAACTCACCAAAGGCAAGTTTTGTCACCAACTCAGAGCTGAGACACTGAATAAACAGGGATGCGGTCCAAACACAGAGGTAGAAAAATGGGGAAGTCCTCAGTATCAGAAAGTCAAATGAGACATGTCAGGGTTTAAAGTCAAACAGGAAGGTCATGTATGGATGGAGACAAGTGAATATGGAGCCTACTCTAGCAGACAACTGGTGTCGGTGGAAAGACCATGTCTATGTAAAGGTGAAATACCAGTAAGTATTGTTAAATGACCTAAAAGTGCAAGCAATTGTCCATTTTAAGATTTACAGTTCATTTTAAATAGTTTGCCACATCAGGAATAATATACCAAGCACATGCTATGATCATGACTAAATCAACAAGATAATAATCCACAGTCAGTGAGAACATATCCATAGATCATACAACATCATCATAATAATCATCATCATGCAATATCTGAAACACATCTGAAGTACATCTCTAGGCACTGAACTGAAACTGTAATGGGATAAGTGGTCACATCAGTCATCAAATCTGAACTTTCAAGGCTCAGCCTTGACACAAGGTCATAACATCTGAATAATGTACTGCTCTGATCATGAGTGATCCAAAATATATAGCCATGCTCTGGAATAAAGGAAGCTCTGGAATGTGCAGATATCTGCTGTACAAGAATAGTAGCCCTGCTACTATGGTGTGATAACAGGTACTTCACCCATTCAGATACCACCTTATAGACATCCTAAAAGGTTTAGAGATGAGATTGAAAAAGCTATCCAAGAACTCCTAGAGTTGGGGCTCATTAGACCAAGCTCTAGCCCTTATGCTTCTTCAGTAGTGCTAGTGAAGAAAAAAGATGGAACATTGAGAATGTGCATAGATTTTAGAGCCTTGAACAAAAAGACTATCAAGAATAGGCATCCTATTCCTAGGATTGATGAGCTCATGGATGAGCTACATGGGGCCAAATACTTCTCAAAAATTGACCTTAGATCAGGGTATCACCAAATTCGAATGAAAGATGAAGATGTGCAAAAGATCGCTTTTCGATGTCATTTTGGCCACTTTGAATTTCTTGTCATGCCTTTTGGGTTAACTAATGCTCCAGCCACCTTTCAAGCATGTATGAATAGGATATTTTGCAAGCAACTAAGAAGGTTTGTTTTGGTTTTCTTTGATGATATTCTCATTTACAGTAAAACATGGGAAGAGCATTTGCAACAGTTAGAGATTGTGTTGAAAATCTTGCAAGAAGAGTCATTATTTGCTAAATTATCAAAATGTGAGTTTGGGATGAAAGAACTACTGTATCTTGGGCACATTATTGGGCAGGAAGGAGTGAAGGTACACATGGAGAAAATCAGGGCTATCTTGGAATGGCCATCACCAAAAAATATTACCGAATTGAGAGGCTTTATTGGCATATGCACCTACTACAGAAAATTTGTGAAAGGGTTCTCCAAGTTGACTTCTCCACTCACTGATTTGACTAAGAAGGATGCTTTCAAGTGGGATGAAGAGGCTGAAAAATCATTCCAAAAAATGAAAGAGGTAATGAGTAGTTGTTCCATACTTGCACTTCCTGATTTTACTAAACCTTTTGTTGTGGAATGTGATGCTTCAGGTGGAGGAATAGGGGCTGTCCTAAAGCAAGGCCAACACCCCATAGCCTTTGAGAGCAGAAAGTTGCAGCCTCATGAAAAACTTTACTCCATCTATGATAAAGAAATGCTGGCCATTATGCATGCATTGGCCAAATTCAGACAATACTTGGTGGGCAGCAAGTTTGTGGTGAAAACTGACCATAATAGTCTAAGACACTTTCTCACCCAAAAAGATCTAAATGAAAGGCAACAAAAGTGGGTAAGCAAGATTCAAGCTTATGATTTTGATATTGAATATGTCAAAGGAAAGAATAATATAGTAGCAGATGCTTTGTCAAGAAGGCCTTCCTTTTCTCTCATGGATATTGCCAAGGATTGGAAAAACATGCTACTAGTTGAATATGCCAAAGACAAATTTGCTTGTGATGTGTTGGATGGAATCAAAGGGGATGATAATTATAGGATTTTGAATGGGCTGATATATTACAAGGGAAGAATTTATTTAGTTCATAACTCCAAGCTCAAGTACCGACTTTTGCAAGAAGCACATGATTCCCCACTAGCGGGCCATACGGGGATCTTCAAAACTTATAGACAGTTGAGGCAAAAAAAAATTTGGAAGGGGCTGAAGGAAGATGTTCAGAAGTATGTGAATGAATGTAAAGCATGTCAACAAAACAAATCAGAACTTACATGTCCAGCCGGCCTATTACAACCATTGCCCATTCCGGAGCAAAAATGGGACAGTATTTCCATGGATTTCATCATCGGATTGCCTAAATCCTTAGGTAAGAATTGCATCTATGTGGTAGTTGATAGGTTGACAAAATTTGCTCATTTCTTTGCTGTTACATCATCTTTTAGTGCTGCACAAGTGGCTGATATTTTTTTCAAAGAAATCTTCAGATTGCATGGGCTCCCCAAGAGCATTGTCAGTGATAGAGATAGTAGATTCATGGGTGCTTTTTGGCAAGAACTTTTTAGATTGGTAGGCACTCAATTGACTCCAAGTACCAGCTATCATCCACAAACTGATGGACAAACAGAGAGGGTAAACCAATGGTTGGAAGGATACCTAAGAAACTATGTGGGAGGGCAGCAAAAAGCATGGGCAAAATGGCTACACTTGGGTGAGTTTTGCTACAACACCACTTATCATATGTCAATAGGAATGTCTCCTTTCAAAGCATTATATGGTTATGATGCACTTACATTTGCTGACATTATATTTGGTGATAGTAGAGCCCCAAAGGCTAAAGATTGGGTGGAAGAGAGCCAAGAAATTTTAAAGCTCTTGAAAGACAATTTGCAGATTGCTCAAAATCAGCAAAAACAATATGCTGATAGACATAGAGAAGAGAGAACCTTTCAAGTCAATGATTTAGTATATTTAAGGTTGCAGCCCTATAAACAAACATCTCTCAAAAAGAATGGAGTAGAAAAATTAAAACCAAGGTAGTGCGGAAGGTTGGAGAAGTAGCATATGAACTAGAACTTCCGGAAGGGAGTAAAATCCACAATGTATTTCATGTTTCTTGTCTTAAGAAAGCTCTTGGTCAGCAAATCATCACTTCAGAAATACTTCCTCCTTTGGATGATGAAGGTCAGCTCACACTTGTTCCGGAAAAGATTTTGAAGACACGGGAAAGAAGGTTGAGGAGTAGAATCATCAAAGAATATTTAGTGCAATGGAAGGACTTACCAAATGAAGATGCCACATGGGAAGAGGAGAAGATTTTGCAGCATCCAAATTTGAAATTGCTTGAGGACAAGCAATCTTGGGTGGGGAGGACTGTAATGTCCCCATTCAAATAAATGCATAGTAAGACAATCCCATCAATCCTACTAGTTTCCTAGGTTGGATGGGCACATGTGGGATGGTAATAAAGAAACTAATAAATGATATTTAGACATTAGAAGGGTTCAAGCATTTAATAAATATGATGAATAAATAAATTCAAGAGAAATTCTAGGTGGCAAGTGGTTGTGGAGACATATGGAGGTGGTGGGACCCACACTAGCTTGATTTTTCAATGACACATGGCAGCTCTCTCTTGCCAATTCGAATCCATGGGAAGGTGAACACTCTTGGGTGAATTGGTAAGTCATAACACATGGCATTGAGCATATTAGGTCGAAATGGGAAGGAATAGTAACCTCCATGGGAGAGGAAGAGTCAAATTGGAGACTAGTGGACACATGGGCTAGATTCCCTAGTTTTATGACAACAATAATGAAGCATCTATGACATTTTATGACAAAATTCAGACCTGACTTCTTACACCTGACCATTATGACATGTCAACCCCAAAAATAGGCTCAAGAAGGCACTCATGGAGTTGGAGGAATCTAAAGAGACTCAAATTCGAATTTGGGAGAAGATGGAAGGTTGGAACTAGGAGACAAGTGGCAAATGAGGAATATTTTCTAAATAGAAAATTATTGAATCTATTGAGAGGATTTCGACCCCTTGAAGGCTAATGTTGGTTATAAAATGTAGAAATCAAGTATGAGAATGGCTTTTGATGATTTGAGAAAAATTGCATTTGTGAAGAGAGAGCTAGTGGATGACTAGTTTCTTGCCTTAGCCAATTTCGAGGGTGAAAGATTCCCATCCAAGTTGGTGTTTGGAGAGACCACTCAGGTCTTTCATGGTGCTTTAATGGAGTTTGTATTTGCAGGTAGCAGCTACAGGAAGTTTCATGGTTTGGTTTAGTGCAGCACTTTCTCTCCACCGTTTCCAGTTTTGAAGGCATATTTGTGCTCCTTGAGGGAGGGCGTTTTTGGTGAGCACTTGTGCTTCTTGAGAGAGCTTCTCATTACATATTTATGATTGTAATAGCTTCATATCCTCTGTTATTCATATTCAGAAAGTCTCTGGTCGAAATACCCACTGGTTGTATGCAAAACTATTGATTAATGAGCAAACAATGTCCATTTCCCCAATGCATTGATGTATGACACTATAATGTTGATTATTTCCAATGGATGGATAATTCTCTGATATATTGGTGATAAATATACTTCCATGGATGTCTTCTACAAGTTTCATGTACTGTACTTGAGCATTTGAAGCATTTTTACTCAGTTTAGTTGTATTGGGAGGTGAAATAGTGCCATTTTCCCAAGGGTCGAATTGGGGGTTTTTGCTGTTGAATGTGAGAGAGTTAGAACAGTATTAAAAATCAATTAATGGTGCATATGAGACCTTAATCACATACTTAACACATTATATACCTTTGTTCATAAATTTGTGGGAGTTTGGAGGCATTTGGAAGGCCATTTGCAGTGTTACCCCGAGGGGGATTTGATGCACAAATTACTAGTCAAAATTACATATATTGATCAGAATACAAATCAAGTTTGCAGCAGTATTTGGAGTGCCATAAAACATCCCTGAACCTTATATTCAAGTCTAAATACCATTCATACACTCCTACAGAAGATTTGGGAGCATTTGGGTTGATTTGGAGGTCAAAACAGTAAAACTAGTCAAAGGTCGAAATTGGAAAAAAAAGTGGAAAATTGGGCATTTTAATAAAATTTGAAAAAGGGATATTACAGTAACTGACCAGGTGCCTCCATTCTCCCAGAGAATGGCTCTCAGCCCCAGGCTGAGCTCCCAGTCCCAGACTGGGTCAATATCCTGGTAACTGACAAGGTGCCTCCATTCTCCTAGAGAATGGCACTCGATGCTGCTCAGGAAAAATCAACACTCCCTCTCAGCGAGAGGGTCATTCTCTGCAATACCAAGCTTGCCTCGAAAGTGCACAAGCTTTGTCAACGACAGAGGCTTGGTCAATATGTCAGCAATCTGCTCATCTGTACGGATGTACTGGAGCTTCATGGCACCTCGCTGTACCATATCTCTGATGAAGTGATACTTCATCTCAATGTGCTTTGACCTGTCGTGAAATACAGGGTTCTTTGAAAGCTTAATGCAACTCTGATTATCGCAATGGATAATAGTTGGTTCAATCTTTCCACCAAACAGGTCAGAGAGAAGCTTTCTAAGCCAAACTGCTTCTCTGCAGGCATCACTGGCAGCAATATACTTAGCTTCAGCTGTGCTCTGAGCTATGGAACCCTGTTTTCTGCTGGACCATGAGATCATGGCTGATCCCAAACTGAAACAATACCCTGATGTGCTTTTCCGGTCCACTGCACTGCCAGCCCAATCAGAGTCAGCATATCCAAGTAGCATTACCCCACTGTTGGAGGTATATCTGAGCCCATATGTAATAGTACCTCACAAATATCTGAGCACATGTTTGGCAGCTATCCAGTGTATGTGCTTCGGCTCGTACATGAACTGACTCAATGCATTCACTGTATAACAGATATCTGGTCTCATATGCACTAGATACATCAAGGATCCAATAAGTTGGCGATACTGAGTAGGATCCACTGCCTGTGAAGAAGTAGCTGAGTCACGTAACTTCTTCAGATTTGATGTCATGGGTACACTCATGGGTTTGCAATCATTCATCCCAAACCTCTGCAAGATATCAACTGTATACTTTCCTTGAGACAGAAAGATCTCATCTGGCTTCTGCCAGACCTCTAGACCAAGGAAATAGTGCATGAGTCCCAGATCCTTCATTTCAAATTCTGAAGTAAGCTCCCTCTTGCACTGAGCTATCAGTTGCTCCTCTCCAGTGAGGAACAAATCATCCACATATAGGACTAGGATCAAGACATGGTTCTGAACAACCTTAAAGTAGAGGTTGGGATCAGTAGTGCTCTTGGAGAATCCCAAACTGTGAAGGTAACCATCAATCCTGGCATACCAGACCCTTGGGGCCTGTTTGAGTCCATACAAGGATTTCTTTAGTTTGCACACATGAGACTGCATTTCATGTGTCACAAAACCTTCAGGTTGCTCAATGTAGACCTCTTCTTCAACTTCTCCATTAAGAAAAGCTGTCTTTACATCCATTTGATGGAGTTTCCATCCAAAAACAGAAGCGAGGGAGATAATAGTTCTGATGGTGGTATACCTAGCAACAGGGGCAAATGTTTCATCATAGTCTATGCCTTCCTTTTGTGAGAAACCACGTGCCACAAATGTTGCTTTATATTTCTCAATGCTGCCATCAGCAGCATGCTTGATTTTATAGAGCCATTTGAAAGTTACCACAGACTTCCCTTTTGGTTGAGAAACAATTTCCCACACATCATTTTTCATTATGGACTTATATTCTTCTGTCATTGCATCAATCCATACTTGATGAGACTCTGCTTCTTTGAATGTAGAAGGCTCTACATCAATGATCTTACTCATAAGACTTGAGTATTTCTGGGGCTTCTTGCTTTCTCTGAATGTCCCAGATGGAGCTTTATGCTTCTCTGCTTCTTGCAATATTTCTCTTGCCCAAGTAGGTCTTCTCTTGAGTGGAGGAGCTTCAAGTAGTTCTTCAGTTGGTCTTTCTGGTTCTAAGTAAGCATGAGGTTCATCTTCTTCCTCCCTCTGATTCTCTGAATGAGGAGAGTCTGGAAAGTCAGAAAGAGATCCTTCTGGATCTTTTGGAAGCTCTTTGGGGTGGCGGAAAATAGCTTCCTCATGAAATATCACATCTCTGCTGATTTCAATGTACCTTTGACCAGGAACATAGATACGGTAAGCTTTTGAATTTTCACTGTACCCAACAAATGTGCCTTTCTTTCCGGAAGGCTCCAGCTTTAATCTCTTTTCCTTTGGCACATGGATGTAGACTGGAGTGCCAAAGATCCTCATGTGGTCAACTGCAGGTTTCCTTCCTGTAAAGACTTCCTCTGGAGTCTTTTCTCCCAAAATGGCATGAGGACTTCTGTTTTGAATATAGACAGTTGTACTAGTAGCCTCAGCCCATAGAGACAAGGGAAGATCTAGATCACATAACATGGCTTTAGCAGCCTCACAGATTGTTCTGTTCTTCCTTTCTGCAACCCCGTTCTGTTGGGGGTTGTAAGGTACAGTCAACTCCCTCTTGATCCTTGCTGCTTGGCAAAAATCATCAAAATCATTTGATTCAAACTCACCTCCATTGTCTGACCTCAAGATGCGAATGTGTCTTCCTGTCTGATTTTCAATCAGCACCTTGAACTCCTTGAACTTATCAAAAGTTTCACTTTTAGCCTTTGGAAAGTAAATCCAAGATTTACGAGAGTAATCATCAATGAACAGTACATAGTATAAACAACCACTTAAGGAAGGTGAAGACATGGGTCCACAAATGTCAGAGTGAATCAAATCCAAAATACCTTTTGATCTGCTGTGACTTTTGGAAAAAGACTTCTTGCTATTTTTCCAAGGGCACAACCTTTGCAAATACCACTATGTTCATTAGAAAACTCAGGCATACCTGTAACCATCTTTTGAAGACCAGGGAGAGCTGCATAGTGAAGGTGCCCAAACCTACGATGCCATAGCTCACAAGGGTTGATGGTGTTGTGAACCAATGCTTGAGTAGAATGCCCAGAGGCCTTGTAAAGGCCTCCCTCTCGAACCCCAATCAATTCTGCTGCACTTAACCTTTCATTCTTTGACCAAAGCAAAACTTTTTTGTCCATGAATATAACTCTGTAGCCTTTGTCTTCTAAGCCAGCAACAGAAAGAAGATTTTTCTTAAAACCTGGAACATATAGTATGTCTTCAATGTGCAACATGGTCCTTGAATCAAGTTGAAATGAGACTGAACCCACTCCCTCTATTTTGTAGGTGGAGTCATCTCCAAGTTCTACTTGAGTGTCAAACTTCTTCTTTCTGTAGCTTGTAAGAGATTCACGGGAACCTGTCATATGTTTTGAGGCTCCACTGTCCACCAACCAAGAATTTGAGCTGTTGGTGATGGACCCTGCTAGGGCAGAAATCAAATAGTATTCTTTTCTTGAATCTTCTTGCTTGGAAGACCTTGCATTTTTCTTCTTCTTTGGTTCTTCTTCAGCTGTAGATGCTTCGAATTTTCTTTTGGGCCTTCTCTTTGGCTGCCTACAGTCCCTAGCATAATGTCCCATCTTGAAACAATTAAAACATTTAATTTGTGACATATCAAATTGCCTACCTTGTGGCTTGTTCTCTTTCTTCTTGGGATGGAAGGGCTTCTTAAATTGCTTCTTGGTTTTAGCTGCTAGTGCAAGATTCCCTTCTTTAGGACCCTTAGTTCTGCTCTGTACTCTGCCTTCTTCTTCTAAACAGTCATGCCAAAGTCTCTCAAAATCTAGCTGAGTCTCACGCCCACTAACAGAAGCTAAGAAGGTTTCCTAAGAACTTGGAAGACCATCAAAAACAGTTTGTACAAGGTCATCATCATCTACTGTAACCCCAATAGCAGAAAGTTGATCTCTTACCTGAGCAATCTTTGTGAAGAAGGAGGCCACTCCTTCATCCTTTTCCATCTTCAATGTGCAAAGTCTATTTTTCAAGACTCTTTTGACTGGGTGCTTTCTTCTCGTACAAATTTGTCAAGGTGTCAAAACACTCCTTGGCTGTCTTCAGTGGTGTTATGGCAGGCATTATATTTTCCTTGACTGAGTCATAGATAATCCTCCTAGCCTTGGCTTGCTTCTTTTTGAATGCTACCCTTCCTGTGTTGACGTGGGTTCTTCTACAACATTGATGACCAAGTCATCAAGGTCATTTTCTTCCAAGGTGGCCATAAGCCTTGCTTTCCATGAATTAAAGTTTGCTGAGCCCTCAAGCCTGTCCTCTGGTCTGAAAGAGGTAGAAGAAGCCATCTCTAGTCTGTCAGTGCTGTCCCAAGGTCTATGTAAGACACAGTCAACTGCTCAAACACTGTGTACTTTACAAGCAGAGCTCTGATACCATGTTAAAAATTAAAAAATGATAGCAGTAATAGACTGTAAATAACAAAAGTGCAGAGATAGCTAAATAAAAATAGAACACAACATTTTTTACGGGGAAACCTTTCAAGGACAAAAACCCCAAAGCAATATAATAATAATTTATCTCAAAATGAGATGTCTGAGTTTTACAACAGCAGGCTAATAACAAGCCTCTCCAACAAATAGAATTGTTTCATTGACCAAGAAGAACCCTGTTCTGCTGTAGCTGAAGTAGTCTCAAACTTGTACAACCATCCTGTACTGTTCACTGATGTCTGTTGTGGCCTTTTCCAGGGCTGTAGTGGCTTGTAGATGGCTACAAACACTTAGGGACAGACCCTAAATGCAACTCAGCTGAACTGAACCATGAACCAGCAATAGAACCCAGCAGTAACAGTAGTGTGGAGAGAACCCAGCAGTAAGTAGATATGGAGAGAACCCAGCAGTAAGTAGATCACCCTTGAATGTACAGGAAGAGTGCCCTAACAGGGCTCGAGTATGCACAGCAGTAAGAAATAGTAAGTGTATAAACCAGCAAGTGAGAAGGTCACCCTTAGCAGGGCCCAGGTATGCACAGCAATAAGTATAAATAACCCAGCAAGTAAGAAGGTCATCCACACATCAAATGACACCACTATACTGTCTTCTTAACACCACCGAACTGTCTTATTGGTACCACCGCACTGTTCTCAGAGCTGTCTTCAAAGCATACGAATTTATGTTTGAATGATGAGTTTACTTTCCGTACTTATAGTGGAGTAATTCCTCACAAAATAAATGAGGCCAACTTGCATTAATTCAGCCAATAAATTTAATTTAATTGTTGAGGCCGACCTGCATCTTTTATAGATGTTTAATTTCATTTAGTGAATTAATTTGAGGCTGTCCCTTCTATATATATATATATATATAGCATATATATTTTATTTTCTTCACAACATTCATCATTTTATTTGTCTTTTCCTCCAATAATGAGTTGACCCAAAAATAAATAAATAAATACATATTTATTTTTCTTCTTCTAACTGGTGGGTTCATGGACCAAGCCAAGTGGTGCTTGGGTTCTATGGTTCTCCAATACATCATCCAGGTGTTCTTCAAGGTCTTCATGTCCACTCCAAGCGCATCATCATCAAGAGATAAATTAATTGCTTTAATTCACCCTCCTGTTGCCACCAAGACCAAGTGGAGGAGTACACCACTTGCCCAGACCCGGTCTGGGGCTTACAGTGAAATCCTGGTAACTGACCAGGTACCTCCATTCTCCCAAAGAATGGCTCTCAGCCCCAGGCTGAGCTTCTAGTCCCAGACTAGATCAATATCCTGGTAACTGACCAGGTGCCTCCATTCTCCCAGAGAATGGCTCTCAACCCCAGGCTGAGTTCCCAGTCCCAGACTGGGTCAATATCCTGGTAACTGACCAGGTGCCTCCATTCTCCCAGAGAATGGCTCTCAGCCCCAGGCTGAGCTCCCAGTCCCAGACTGGGTCAATATCCTGGTAACTGACCAGGTGCCTCCATTCTCCCAGAGAATGGCACTCGATGCTGCTCAGGAAAAATCAACATTAACTACATCAACAATATGATCATCTTGAACTACATGATCATCATCTTGATCATCCTCAATTGCATCAACATTTTCATCAACATCATGATCCTCATGTTCCCTCGTCAAATTAATATCATTCAGAAAACCTCCACTAACAAATGTAATCGGTTTGCTATAATTAGGAATATGAATGAAGCTATCATGGTCCTTTACATATTCCAAGCCATATCTATTTTGTTTAAACTCCAACTCTTCCCAAGGTCTAACGATCTTAAATGACTTATATTCATATGCCTTAATGTCATTAGTTGTTGTAGTGGCTTCATCCAACTCATCCAAGTTCGCTTTCCTTCAATGTTGCAATAACTTCAGTTTCATCAAAATAAAAGAAATATATTTCACAATCATGAAGCACAACTTTATTTTTCGGTGCCTTCGTGTCGCTTTGAATTGACTTCAACTTTTCATTCAATAACTACATTTGTGATTTAAGCAGATACACCTTCTTTTTCATTACATGTAAGCAAGTAAGAACATTTGTAATTATTCCTTTGCTCATACAAATTTTAGATTTTGGAGCAATGTTGATCAATGTGTGCAACTTTTTAAATAGTTCTTCAATGCGAGCCATTCTGAACTGTATGATGTTCAGAACGCTTAAAGACACAAGTCCTCTTTTGAACCCCCTTATTCAATTTCAGGTGGGTTTTACAATGTACACAATTCAATGCTTTCTTTAGAAAAAGACCATCTTACAATGCAAACAGACATTTAATACTCCAAAGTGCTTTATCCTCATGCTTGTGCCAATTTTGTCGCCATGTGCTTGCCTTCAAAATTTATATGAGAGAACTTTAAATGAAAGTGCGATACGTGTGTATGTAGACGAGAGAAAGCAAAATCCAAGTCATCCACCACAAGTCACCACGACACACGCAAAATTCCTAAGACTTCCTTATTCAATTTCAGGTGGGTCTAGGACAAAAGACAAATATCAGTTTTATTAAGAATGAAGAAGCTCTGGAGGGGTTAGAGGCTGAGGTGGGGTGGCTTGTTTGGTCAGAGACTTCCTTCGAAGTAAGTTCTCTTTGGTTTCAATGGAAGAGCTTGCTAGGTTCATGTGGGTCCAGCTCAACGGTTTACCTCCTCTCCCCAGAGATCTCTAAATATAAGTCTGCTACTTTCCCCCAACCTCGTCTCAGTTCGTTGTTCATAGTGATTTCGATGGCAACCCATTCCTAGTTTTTTACTCTGGCATTATCTAGTACTTAGTGTTGGGGGAGGTTGTCCTTTTGGGTGATTTCAATGCCCGCACCAAATCCCTTCAGGTCACACTCCATGATTGCTCTTAGAATGTGTTCTATATTTAAGAGATCGATCTAACTTCAGCAGGACTCCACCAACTATCAGATGATGTTTTGGGGCGTTATATAGGGTATGACAGACACCTCCTATGGCTTGGAGAATCCCATTAGATTTTGATCCTCAACAACCTCCCCTGCTTCCTGGATTCTTGTTTCTTCACTTGCCAACCACATGGTGGAGGTGCAAGTGTGGTGGATTACATCCTCTCCAGCCAGGGACTTCTCCCTTTTTTTCACCATGCTCTTCTCTCCTTTTCCCTTCAGGTTAACACCTCCCCTCCCCTGACACCTCTTCCTCTGGGCCCACCCAAGACTGCTATCCACTTTGCCGAAGGGGATCTTGACACCTTTACTTCCACCCTCTGTCAAATGCTCCCACTCGAGTCTCACTTCCAATCCCTCAAGTCTATTTTCACTAAATACTCCTGCCTTTCATCAATTATTTGGGAAGTTACCCTTAAATCCTATCTCCACACCTCCTGGTCCACCTCTCTCTCCCAAAAAACCGGGTCTTTTCCCATGAATCAGTGGTACGATATTGACTATAAAAATCTCCACACCCAACTACGACATGCTTTCACTCATGATCACCCTTCCTTCCCTAGTCTTAAAGCTTCCTACCGTCGCCTCCTCCGCCACAAGAAACGCCTCTTCATCTCCCATAAAAGGCATGAATTGAGGACTTCCTTTATCCACTCTCCCAAATCATACTAGCTCAACATTTCCCCCCGCAACGCCCATCTCCCATCCGATCTCGATCCAAAATCTTTGTACTCCCATACCTCCTCCCTCTACGACATTCCGAGGCAGATCCTTATCCAGGTCACCTCCCCCACCCCCTCTTTATTTAATTATCGTAAAATTCGGGAAGCAGTATGGGCCATGAGCACCAACAAAGCAATGGACAAGGAGGGGTTCCAAAGTGAACTCTTCAAGCATGGTCTCCATGCTTTGGACAATCACTCGACCAATCTGTTCAACCACGTTGTCTGTATATGTTTTCTAGACTCTTGATCACATCATATCATCCACCCGATTCACAAATTGAGACCTAGTGTAGATCCGAATAACTACAGAACGATCATGGTTGCCCACACCTTCTCAAAACTCTATGCTACAGTTCTCCATATGCATCTTGTTGAAGTGCTTGAGCGGAGACACCTTAGAGCTAGAGGACAGGTTGGTTTTAGACCAACACACCAGACTATTGAACACATTCTTATGCTTCGGACCATCATTAAGGGGGCCCGCCATCTCTCTTTGTAGGTTTATTGCTGCTTTGTAGACTTTCGAAAAGCATTTGATTCAGTCCCCAGAGAGGCACTATTCCAGAGGCTTAGAGACAAGCATTTATGATATTCTTCTAACCGCCATCATGCGGTTATATGAGAAAGTTTTGGGTCGTCTTCTCACAACTCATAGGGTTTCAGATTTCATCAGGAGTACCATTGGGGTCAAGCAGGGATGTCCTTTATCTCCTACTTTGTTTGGGATCTACATTGACGAGCTAGAATCTTTCTTGCAGTAGCGCATCCAAGCTGGAGATGGGTACTGTTGCTGCCTGGTTCCACACCTGGGATAACGCAGCAAAAGTCTTCAAGCTGCTGGTGTGGCCTTGGGGGCAAGTCAGAGTCAAGTGCTGTCACTTGGGACTCGACTCCTTCGTCTAGGCTTTCCTAGCGAAGCCAAGGGGGGTGGACCCTAAAAATGAAAACAAGCTATGGTGTCTAATCTAGGAGTTAGAAATATTTTTTGAAACCAAGATAATGCAACATACATTTATATAAAGCAAAACATCATTCATCAATACATCATTTTCCAATATTCATTATTATCATCATCATTTGCACATTCATCAACAATATGAAATATAACAATATAAACCAGTGCCTTATAATGGAGTCGAAATAGATGCATGAACTGAAAAAGTAAATGTTGTGCAAGTGTTCTTGGTTTATTTTAATTTAAATGTGGTAGTGATCTTTTTATTAGGGCTGGTGGGTTCCCAATATATGCAAAGGCACGGGGAACATGTCCGGAATTTTGATGTGTGGCTTCTCACTCAGACTTGGGCTAAATCGGAGTCTCAAGGAGGTGTTCAGATGTTGTACCAACGAGGACAAGCCTACCGGTTTCCAAGAGGTCACTACTCAGTTTTGTCCCAAGCCCTCTGAAAAATTTTCCCACGACAACAAAATACTCACGTTGTGCCAAATTTTCACAAAAAGGTTTGTTTATTGGGGTGGTGTTAGATCCTATTACTAGTCATCTCCCCCTTTCTAATGCGTCCCAACCTGATCAGACTGAGCTGCAAGTTGGCCACAGAGCATACAGGAGAAGACCTTGGAAATTTTTAAAATTTTTTATGAACCAAAATTTTATATTTTAAAACCCCAAGAGTCTCTTTTCAGGCCAGTACTCAAGCAAGCCCCTGAAACCCTACTTCGGGAAAGCAAGGGGGGCGATTGAATTTGTAAAAAAAAATGATAAAATCTATGTCCTGAGTGAACTTGTGGCCCGCCAGTGGACCGGACCGACAAGGTAAATTTTAACCCCTAGTAAGTTTTATTAAATGCGGAAAATGAAATCTAAACCTAAAAAAATGCAAACCACGAAAATTGAGTCGACACAGTTTTCCCCCCTGGGGGGATGGGGTGTGGGCGCTTGGTTAGCCTACTTGCTCTCGTTTAATATTTTAGTTACAATGCTATAGAAATGCCCAGTCTTTTACTGACTTAGTGGCTTACAAAATAGGAGAGAAAAGTATCCGTTTCAAAAAATTTAAAATCTAAGTGCTCCGGATGGCCTAAATCCTCTAAATTTAGCCACAGCATTTCTCTACCTATTTGTCAAATGCTGCAAACCAGCAAGCAAACATCAGTAAAACATCAGTCTTGAGCCTTCTGTAATGGTTTGGTTCTCACTTTGGCTGTGCTTTTGCTTCAATGTTCACTCATCATAATTGACTCAATTGTCACTGCAACAAAATGTCCTCTAAGCTGACTTTTCCTCCTTCAGGCTTGCCCATGCTTACTGATAGTTGATGCTACTACAAGTGCTCTTGAAGCCAATCTGTCCTCCTTGAGGCTTGCCCATGCTTGTCACTGTTACAAGTACTCTCCAAGCTGATTTTCCCTCATTGAGGCTTGCCCATGCTTGCAAGTGATTTTTGTTGCTACAATTGCTCTCCAAGATTATTTGTTATTTTCAAGGCTTGCCTATGCTTTCTCATGTAGGCACTCATATTTCTTACAGAGACACGAAAACGGTCCTCTAGTTCTCTTACTTGGTAGCTCCTCATATGCCTCATTGTCCAATTATGGTATAAGCTCTTCAGTTTATGAGGCCTATTATGAAGAGGATAATTAGCTTTAGTAGTCATTCCTTACGAGCCTTCTTCACATAACAACACAACAACATTCCCTAAATGAACTTTGGTTGCTATGATTCAAGATTGGAGGTGAAAATACCTTGGAAGATGACTTTCCCTGGCTTCCTTCCTTCTAGGGAGACTCTGCTACAACTTTGACTATTGGGGCATTTAATGCTTTGTTGAGATCACAAATATAAAGAGGGGATCAAATGGAACCAAAATGCCAACCCAAAAACGTGCAGTAAAATGAGAAAAAAACGGCACTAAAGAAGTGCACTTCTGCTGAACCAAAAGTGCAATAGACAGAGAAGGATGCCCAAGCATGAGTGCACTATAGTAAGATGCACAAATGCACATAAAAGAAAAAATATGCCAAACAAAAGAGAATGCCAAAGATTTTGTTGGTGGGCTTTAAAACACTTGTATTAGAGAGCCTTATATCAATGATAAAAATGATGATTTACAAATGAAATTTGTGTTGTATATTTATACACAACTAGAGTAGGGTATCCTCCCAAGAGAGGTTATGTGCCCACATAAGCAGGGTGCACTCCCCAAGAGGGTTATTGGGCCTGCATATCAAAGTTGATTAGGTTGACCTTAATCATAACCTAGTATTACAGTAAATGGTGGCCTTAGCCATAATAAATGCCTAACCAAATGCATTGATGTCACAATATGAGATGGCTACGGCCACATGTGAATATAGCATCAATAAGACGCATCAATAAGAGAAGGCAACTAAAACTATAATAGAAAAATATCCACTATAATACAGTAAGAATCATCCACAGAAGAATCCTTACAAAGAGGCAATGGAAATGATCCTAGCGGACCTTGAAAAGAAACTCCATCAAAATATAGCATTTTTGCTGGAAGTATCATATAAACAATACACTGGAATATGGGCCCATGTACTTGATCCAAAAAACTTGAAATGCAATATTGATGAAGTCATATCTTGATCAAGGGTTTGGCACAATAAATCAAATCCATATGCAGTGTGCATGACCAAATGTGCACAATAAATTGTGTCAGCAATATCATCTAGAAGATCCCTATCACTAGCTATTACTCTTGCAAGTTCGCCAATCCCATGAAGACAACACAAGACTTGAAGACAACTCTCGATATGACAAATATTTCATGTAGAGTTCTTTTGTATCAAATTTTCCAATATAAGTATCCCCATTGAATAGGGAAAAAGGCCATTTTGATGTCATTAGGTTCAACAAAGGAGAAGGCTCCATAAATTCTTCAAAGAATCCCCTATATAGACACAAGAAGGAAATAGTACCAACTCTTCCAAGAAATCTGCAATATACTATTTCTGTAACAGGACAATGCAAGATTAGCCAAAAACACAAAGCTTGAGAGAAAATATCTCTGCAAAAATGAACAAGAAGATAGCATTGGATTTTCAAGGGAGGGAAAAACCCTAGGAAGGAAATCACTGATCTTGTAAATAGGGTAAAATTCTTAGATATACCCAAGGAACCCTAGAAGAGAAACACAACCCTTGTCAAAATGATAAAACCCTAAAACAAGGGATCTGAACCCACAGTGCTGTAAGTGATGATGAGAAAAAATTCCGATCAATCGTTGTAATTAACGCTTGAAGGTGGGTTAAAACCCTAGGAAACCCTAAATATGAGATGATCCGAGAAACCCTAGATTCATAGCCCTTAGGGCAATGCCTCTAGCCAAAAATCTCTAGATCACCTGTCAAAAAAACCAGATATAGAAACACTAATTATATAGCCCTTAGGGCAATGCCACTAGCCAAAAATCTCCAAAACTATTGCAGAAAAATCAGATATAGAAAATCTAGTTCCATAGTCAAAAAACATGATTCCACCAACCAAAAGTCTCCAAACTATTGTTGAAAAATCAGGTCTGAAACCTAGTCATGCAGTCATAAAATATAATGATGTTCCACGTGTAGAGCACCAAAAAAACTGCTGAAATAAATCTGCAAGTAAACCCTTATGCTGGGTGGACCAATCTCAATGGACAAGAACTCTATAATTAGTGCAGAAAAGGGGCACAGACAATCCTAATAAACTGACTTTCCTATGAACAAAGCACAATATGACAATCCCGATATTCCTTCGGTTAGGGTTTCTTTTGCTTACCAAGTCTAATCACAAAAACATCAACATCAACAACCAAGAACAAAACTTTAAAAGCAACATCGGAGTGAGTAGCGAAGGCTGACTTCCACTCTAATACCATGTTGAGATCACAATAGAAAGATGGGATCAAATGGAAACAAAGTTACAAAACACCAACCCAAAACCTACAATGAAAGGAGAAAAAAACAACACTGAAGAAGTGCGCTAGCACTAAGCCAAAACTGCACTAGAGAGAGAAAGATGCCTAAGCATGAGTGCACTATATTGATATGTACAAATGCACATAAAAGAGAAAATATGCCAATTGCAAGAGAACATCCAAGATGTAGTGCCTGTAGGCTTTAAAACAACTGCATAAGACAGCCTTACATTAATATTAAAAAAAGATGATTTTCAAATGAGGTTTGAGCTATGTATTTATACACAACTCAAGTAGGGCATCCTCGCAAGAGGGATTATGTACTCACCAAGAGAGTTATTGAACCTACATTTCAAAGTTGAGGTCAGTCTTAACAATAACCTAGTATTACAATAAACAATGGCCTTATCCATAATTAATGCCTAATCAAATGCGTCAATGGCACTATATGAGATGGGTGTGGCCACATATGAAGATTACACTATTCTCAACACCACCCTTAAGATGAACAAGAGGCCATGAAGAGAAATGGTGAGTATAGATGCGAGTGGGTTTATATATACCCAACTCAATTTAGGGTTGATTGAGGCCAAAATACAAATGAGAGTGGGTTTAGGTACCTCTCTCTAATATGGTTATGAGCAGGTTTATGGATACCCAACTCAAATAGGTTGGTCGTAGCCACGATACCATAGTAAGTGGGTTTATATATGTTGATTTTTGGAGTAACTGAGGAAGTTCTCTACATGACTTCAGTGTCGGAAGCATGCATGAGATGTCCAGACTTTTACTTTTCCATGCAAGTGACTTTTATTAATTTACGGTGAAAAAGTTAATTAATTAACTTTTTACGATGAAAGTTAAATTAGGGTTTTGGAACCCTAAAAGTCACCGATAAATTATAAAAGAGAGGTAGAGGGTAAAAGTTCAAATTGATCAACACATTCACTCATTCAGAGATTGTTTGAGAGGGGACGAGTTCTTGCGTAGTCAAAGAGCAGAGAGTAGGGGCACACTTTAGTAGCCTTGAGGGCGCACTTCTTTAGTCGTGAGGGAAGAAGAGAGAGTAGGGCCGCACTTCTTCTAGTGATTGAGAGGGGGTGCATTTCCCTATGCAGTCATTCAGGGTTGACACCATCAGTGATTTTAGAGCAAAGATAAGGGAAAAATTTTCCCAAGTCGACAGCTGGGAAACACGTGTGAGCGGGGGCGCACTTCCTATAGCACAACAGTTGTAGTTGTTGAGCAGTGTGGGTTTGGCCTAGAGATTTGGCATGCCTCCCAAGGCTTCATGTTCCTCTATCTGTGAAATATCTGTTGTAATCATTTCTATTTCTTTTCAATGGCTCGATTATCAAGAAAGCCCTAGTTTACTGGTTTTCCCCATTCAGTTTTCCACGGTAAAAATATTGTGTTTACGGTTGTGTGATTGGTTTCTTGTTCCATTGCGTATTATTAGTTATTCCATCTTATGTATTTCTATTCATAAAATCAGATCTATGAATTTATGCTGCATGCATTTGGATTATTTTATTGGAAGTAGTAATTTGATTATAAGCTCTAAAGAAAATTAACATGGTATCAGAGCCTTGTCTCTGAAAGAAACCAAGACAATTTGCACAAATCTACAATTTTGTTTTGATCCGGAGAATTTGAAACACAGGTTCTCATACTTACTGGGACATGGAAACAAGTCTAAGATTTGAAGATCGATCGGAGGGGGGCAACTAACTTTAGCCCTTGGAAGGAGAGAATTACTTTGTTGTTGGAAGAGCAAGAGCTGTGGGACATTGTTAAAGCAATTGTTACTAATCCTACAGATCCAACAAATTTGGATGCTTATAACAAGAGAAAGATAAAGGCCAAGAGAATCCTTCTAGATTCTGTGAAGGATCACATGATTCCGCATGTGACCAGAAAGACGCATTCCTATGAGATGTGGGAAGCATTGACCAAACTTTTCCATAGTAGCAATGAGAACAAAAAGATGGTGTTACGGGAGAAGTTTCACAGTATGAAGATGTCCAAAGGTGAGTCTGTTACAGATTATCTCACTAGAGTTGCACAAGTTTGAGATGAACTTGCTACTGTTGGAGAGAAGATTGCAGATTCGAAGATGGTTTGGTTATCCTTGAAAGGATTTTCCAAACCATGGGACACTTTCGTCTATGGCATTGTTGCCAGAGAGAAACTTCCCAAATGGGATAGGTTGTGGGACGATTTCACTCGGGAGGAGATGAGAGTGGGATCCAGTCAGTCAGGCTATCAACATGGTGATGATGAGGAGAACGTTGCTCTTGCGAGCAAAGTCAAGGGAAAAGGGAAGAAGGGCTCTGGAGGTGGAGCTACTTCTAAGGGTGAGAAGAAGAAGGACTTAAGTAAGGTGAAGTGCTACGCATGTCACAAGACAGGACACTATGCTGGTCAGTGTCCTAACAAGAAGCAGGGGGGTAAGTTACAGGTAGCAACTTTTGCAGAGGTGGATGAGTTTTCCGCCAAATTTGATCAGGAGTTCTCATTTGTCATCTCCACCTAGTATTTGGTACATTGACAGTGGCGCTTCCAGTCAAATGACAGGAGTACGGGAGTATTTCTCATAACTATCCGAGAGGGATCTAGATCTAGAAATTGACCTTGGTGATGATTCCAAGGTCAAAGCACTTGTTCGTGGAACAATTCAGTTTCATAGGGAGTCTCAACCACCGATGAGTGTGAAGGAAGCATTGTATGTACTAGGTTTGAAAAAGAACCTAATCTTAGTCTTAGCCAAGGTTGCGGGGAAGCGTCCTTCCCCCCTCGCCCCCACTCTGGAAGCTCGCTCCTGGCCAGAGCGCTGCAGGAGCTAACACGAAGCACGCTCCCTTTTTCGCTCCCAGGCCAGAGCGAAATGTAGAGCGCGCTCTCGGGCAGAAAAAAATGCTCCCTAGCTCTGTTTGGGAGCGATGAGGGAGCTATCGGGAGCTATAGCTCTCGATCGCTCCCTCATCGCCATAGCTCCCGATAGCTCCCTCATCACTCCCAGACGCTCTACAAAACGCTCTCCCATAAAAAAAAACGCTCCCGCCTTAGATCCACATAGCTCCCTAAATCGCTCCTGCCTTAGATCCACATAGCTCCCTAAATCGCTCCCGCTGTCAATGCATTGTGTAAGGTAGCTTGTTGAGATTCTTTGGTGGAGTGACCAGCTTTGGTTAGGAGTGATTCCTAGCTAGGAGGAATTGGTGGCTAGAGTTTTCTTATGGTTCCTCTAGCTAGGGTTTGGAGAGCCTTGTACTGAGGTCAATAAAAGCTCATATATATATGAAGTGTTCCTATGGTCCATATTTTTTGTACTATAAATTTGTATTTAAGCTTATGTTATCTTCATGATTGAGTAGATTCTAGCACTAGTTATGGATGTTGATTTGACATAACATTAAGTAGAATTTGTTAAGTGATTTAACATATCTCTAGAAGATAAAGTAGTAGAGTTACTGTTGTAGTAATCTGTTGTATAAATTAGCTTTAGATCTGTAATTTGCTTGAGAAGTTTCTTCCCCATGATATTGGATGGTAATAGAGTTGGGCTCCCTCACTCTTATGTTCCGGTAATGAGAGCCATGCCCCCTCAGCCCTGGGCACTCATCTACCAGTGCATTGGCCCTTTCACAGTGATTGATGACTGATGACGAGGCCACCCTTGATTCCATGACTCTGCCTCAACAACATGCTTCGAGATGCCTTGACATCTTATTTGCACTGCAACCTGTTTCAGTTTCAGTTTTCAGCTCTTACCTTATAATTTATTCTAGATAAATACTTAGATCCTTATCTTTATCTGCTTTGATATCATTTTTATAGAAGTTGCTTTCACATTCCCATGTTGTACTTACATAGGATGCACTCTTTTAGTCCCATTGACCTACTTTTTGTGGTCATTTGTTGCATGTTAGTAAAGTTATTTTAACTTATCATCTAGCTTTGCAATTCCTTTGGCTTAATAAATTGTTGTTTTTGACTCATGAGATTATTGTAGATAATGTCCTCAAGGGGTATTGGAAAGTAGTGTTGCAATGGATGGATGAACAACAATGCACATTTGATATGCAACACAGTTTATTTGGCACTATTGAATCCCCATTATCCTGTTGAGTTTAAGATAATTGCCTTAGAATTTGTTATAGGATCTCTTCTTAGTTCTCACACAGCATGGTCAACGCATTGTGTACTACTCAAAAACCTTCAATGTAGGCCAATGGTGTTCGCCTATTACTGAGAGGTGAGAGCTTTATGCCATACTAGAGTTATTACATCTTGGGAAAATAAATAATGATTCACCCAGATAATGAGCTGCTATGGTTGTTGCTGTCACAATCCAAGATTGAGAACACAACACATATGATGTAGACCAATTTTTTGTAGTATTCAGTTAGTAATGAAGTACAATAAGGATGCAAGAAATAAAGAAACTAATTGTCTAAGCCTACCCCCATTAACTTATATATTGAGCATTGGACATTTGAGAAAATGACCATGTCACATGGCTGTGGGTGTATTTCTCCAAACCATGCTCTGGACATATATATGCCACTGTCCAACAGAATTGAGAGGTACTGGATTACCATCTCCATGATAAGCACTTATTCCATCTTACTCAATTGTATGTCTTGAACGGTGAGCCAAGATAGACATTGATCTGAGAATCCCATTACTTGAAAAGTGTCAAGCCATTTCAAGGTTAAGAAAACGTTGTCAACATGTAAAAGTATTTCTACTTACCCAAGATGAACCATGATACAGAGAAGTATATCAAATCATACATCCCTTGTTGCATTGCCAAATCCGGAGATTGCAAGAAGCACATGTGCAAGTTCTTGCCTATTCTAGCACACTTATAAAATTTTATTTCTATGGATTTTTTTATCAGGATTGTCAATGACAAAGCATCAACACAATAGCAGGTTTGTGGTTGATAGGTTTTCTAAGATAGCGATCCTCACATCCAACAAGAAAACCATCGTTGCTTTATAGGTTGTCAAACTCTTCTTCACACTGATATGAAAAACATACACATCTGACAAGCTTGATTTTCAGGAGGTGGAGGACACCATTCTTGATTGAAGAAGGTGGAAAACATACCTTTGAAGTTCACTATTTGCAACTTTGCATTATTGAGTCATTGACTGCATAAAAGCATATTATGATAAGTTATAACTCTTTGGTAATGAATATGATGCTTTGTGAATTGTTTCAAATTCAACTTTCATTTCATGGTTAGACTCTAGACTATAGTTTGGTTACAAGTGCAACTTTAGTGATCACAAAATGTTATATATTGAAAATTTGAAGCTGTAAGGTTGATGTTATAGATACTGGTAACTAGACCTATGGTTGACGAATTCACTACTATATGATTGATGATTGATGAATGATGTTATATGGTATTATGGTTTATTTCATGTTTTTATGCTTTCCAATGAGTTTCCATAACTAATTCAACATTCTACAAGCATTTGTTAACATATATGCATCCAAATATATAAAAATATATATATTATTATATTATATAAAAAACGCTCTCGCAACGCTCCCAAACCGGAAGCTTTTGAAAATTTCGCTTTTCGCTCCCACTCCCATGTAACCTTGGGACTCTTAGCGATAAAGGATAAATGATATGGGGTGTATTTTCAAGATGGAAAAGTACTCATACATCCTAAAGGATCGAGCATTGATTCAGCAAAGGTGATTGGGGTCAGATCGAGTAAGCTTTATAAGCTTATGTTTCAACCAACGTAGGCTTTGGTTCACTGTGGCAGCAGTGACTTGTGTGAGCCATGGCACAGGAGGATGGCACATTTGCATCATGGGGCACTAAACATTCTAAGAGAGATGGTGACTAGGTTACCAGAGTTCAGTGGAGCACCAGGGTGTGTGCAAGGGCTGTGCACTTAGCAAGTATGACAAGACTGCTTTTCCGAGAAGTGACAACAAATCCAAGGGGATCTTGGATTTGATACATTCAGATGTATGTGGGACAATGTCAGCAGTGTTGTTGAGTGGATATCAGTATTATGTCTCATTCATAAATGATTTCTCTAGGAAAACTTGGATCTACTTCCTAAATACCAAGGATGAGGCCTTCGACAGATTCCAAGAGTTAAAAGCTCTTGTGGAGAGTCAGACAGGGAAGAAGATCAATGTGTTGAGATCAGACAGTGGGGGTGAGTATACCTCCAATGCTTTCAAGCATTTCTATGCGTAGGCAGGGATCAGGAAAGAGTTGACAATTCCGTACAACTCACAAAAAAATGAGGTTGCAGAGCGGAAGAACAAGGCCATCATTGGGGCTGCTAAAGCTATGCTTCATGATCAAGACATTCCTATGTTTCTGTGGGAAGAGGCATGTAGCACAAAAATCTACATACAAAACAGGAGTCATCATAAGGCTTTGGGTAACAAAAATCTTGAGGAGGATTTCAATGGGAAGAAGCCTAAGATTGGGCACTTGCGGATTTTTGGGTGTCTTATTCCCACATCCCTTCAAAGAAGAGGACGGAGTTGGAACCCACAGCAGAGAAGCGCATCTTTATCGGGTACAATGATACTTCAAAGGGCTATAGTATTTACATTCCCGCATTGAGGAAAACAGTGGTGAGGAGGGATGTAAAGTTCGAGGAGGATAAAGCCTTACGGAATTCACATGAGTCACTTCCAACAAAGATAGCGGAACAAAATGCTCCAAAGGTTGAGGAGGAACCAGAGGTTCATCAGCTTTCAGATGAGGAGGAGCGAGAATCTCCTACCAGGCAACAGGAGTGAGAGGATCCTACTAGACAACCAGAGTGAGAGGCTCCTACGACACATCAAGGCACTTCCACTTTAGGGAAGTAGGACACCGCAAAAGTATTCGAGCTACATGGCACTGATGTGCAACATCATTGATTCTGAGCCTACCAATTTTGAGCAAGCCTCGAAGAATCAGGTATGGAGGGATGCCATGGTGGAGGAGTATGCCTCCATCATGAAGAAACTTCTTATGTGAGTTTGAAATGGATCTATAAGATCAAGCATGCAATAGACAAAATTAATATGCAGCAGACGACATTAATATGGATAATCTCCTAGAGTGACAAGTGGTAAGTGGTTGAAGGTTGCCATTAATATGAAGTTCTGAAATGGCCTTTCTAGCAAAACCCTAACTTGCCTTGATAAAGTGCCTTAATGGTTTGATTTTCAAGGACCCTAATCCACACCTTTTTGCCATCATAAACCCTAATTCGAATTGCTATCTTTAGTGCTCATTCTTACCAAGCTTGAATTTCCAAACCTTGATTCCATAAGCTAAATTTGACCACTCCAAAACCTATTTTAACATCCTGGGTATATTTGGCATTCTTCATGATTTGTTAAAAGCGTAAAAACTTGATTTTAACTTTGGAATATCTATCCTTTCATCCAAATAAAGGGTAAAAGCCTAAAAGGTATATAACTTTTTTTAAAGGAAAGCAGGAAGTCGCCTAGAAAAATAGAAAAGTCAAACAATAAGGGAAAAACTATTCCAAAAGCAAAAAGGGAGGTCAAGCCTAGTGTGCATGTTGAGCTTTTGCCTCGATGAATTTCTTTTCTCTTTCTCAAGCAACTAGGGTTCAAGACATCATCTTACCAAGAGAACATTATTGGTAATATCATTGAAATCTAACAAGGATGGTCGATAATGTTCGACATTGAATGGATTTGATATTTCAATTCTAAATAGTTTGTAGCAGCAAACAACTCCTCACTCTTGCATCCTCAGGATCTCAAACCAGTAGCTCCATTGCAAGTAAAGGAGATCCATAGCAACTTGTCACCTATGACTCACTATGATGCAATCAATCTCTTGGGTAATTTGTGATTTGGTATAATTATGCTTTGTTCTAGCTCTTTGAATCTCTTGGTTGTTATCGATTAAATTGTTTGCTATGTTTCGATAGCTTGTGGTGCACTTATTTTGAATTTCCTTCACCTAACGTGCACGTTTGCTCAACTCATTGTTGCATCTATAGGATTTGATCCCAACCACTTAAAATTGTTATTTAAAACTTACCCTCACTCTTGATTGTTTATGGATAGCCCAAGAGTGGGTCTTTTGTGCTATATTTTTGGGTTACTCCTAAAGTGTTTACACCATGTTTGGGGTGCTTCATGAGATTTGAGGTACATGGTGTATGTTCATCCCCTAGATGGTTCGAGATGGATTGTAGCATGAGAGATGGTCTGTGATGGATATGGTCAAATGATCATTGGCTTACTGTTCTTCCCTAAGGTGTTTGAGATCTCTTACCTAGATAATGGATGCCCTGCAGGGTGCAACTCATTTCTGTTAACTCATTGTTGCATCTATAGGATTTGATCCCAACCACTTAAAATTGTTATTTAAAACTTACCCTCGCTCTTGATTGTTTATGGATAGCCCAAGAGTGGGTCTTTTGTGCTAGATTTTTGGGTTACTCCTAAAGTGTTTACACCATGTTTGGGGCACTTCATGAGATTTGGGGTACATGGTGTATGTTCATCCCCTAGATGGTTCGAGATGGACTGTAGCATGAGAGATGGTCCATGATGGATATGGTCAAATGATCATTGGCTTACTATTCTTCCCTAAGGTGTTTGAGATCTCTTACCTAGATTATGGATGCCCTTCATGATGGCCACATGAAGGATTCACCTAGTGGGAGAACACCCTACCATATATGAGAAGTATTGTGCATTGTGGGGGAGGGCTACAAGACTTAGATAGCTTGTGACAACTTGGTCCTTATTCAAAAGACTAGATATGGCTTGGGGATGCTTGGCGCTTTGACAGTGTTCTTGTAGGGTGCAGTTGCCCCAATGGACTACTTGGCTTTGGAGGATGGATGGAGTCCATGGAGATTCAAGATGGATGGTTTGGACTTACTTTGCATAGCTACATCACCTTGGGTCACTATTGTGCACAACATCATCATTGGAGCTTAACACTTGTACTCTAGGAGTGGAGAGATTCACTTTTGTATGGCTTACTTATGTTTAGTAAGCTTGCGTGTATGGCTTAAGCTGACTTGTGTTATATTGTTGGCCTCCTCACCTCTCATATAAATAGAGGAAGGAGAGAGACTTTCCAAACAACACAACACATCACATATTCATTTGTATCTCTTCTTTGGAGTGCTCTGCAAGTGATGCGCTAGGGTTCATGAGGATACCCTAGTGGGGCATATGAGGAGATGGACAATTTCTATCCCTTGCGATTCTTCTTTGTACATTTTATATCTCTCTTGGACACTAGGGTTTCTTGGTCGCTTAGAGCATCTTGGATTCTAGGATCAGGGTTTCATCCCTTGGAGGCTAGAGATTAGGGTTTGGAAACCCTTGGATGTATTAGGGGAGGAAGAGGAAGAGGACGTTTTTTCTTGGATATAGTGTTGGAGAGATTCTTGCACTTGGAGTAGTTAAAGTTTGTTAACTAACCCTAACTAGAGCATCTTGGGTGGTTGGATTTTGTCCTAGCCTTGAGAGGGGGCTATGGTGTGTATGTATGTATGTACTTCATTTATTGAGCATATATATATGAGATTTTCAGCTGTCCACTTATTGTGTATATTGCAGATTTGATTTCAGCATTTTATCTTCTTGGGATGGTTATTTCCAGCTCTTTATTGTCTTGTTGATTTGACACTTAAAAAAACTATTAAGGGACTTATCACTAAGATTGAAGATAATAGTACAGCCATGTATTGTTGTTGTGTTTGTTGTTATATCTATTGTATAATAAGAGTTTTCAGATCTAGTTTATTCATGTGAAGTTGCCCTAGAGGGCTGGAAACTCATTGGAATGATTGGTATATTTTCTCTTTGAATTGCTATGAATTTGGGGGGTACTAGAAGTGAATTATTGTTATTATTTATTGTTGTTTACACATTAATTTACAACAGTCCTAAAGTATGAAAATTCTAGGGTTAAGATCCAAGAAACCTTCTTGAAAGAAGGTGAATTTTCAAATTTGCATTAAATGATCAGTGCAAATGAAATCGCAACGTTTTTTTGTGTTGATCACTTGGACTTTGTGCAGATTTGTTGATTAGATGGCAACATACACATTTTAGGGACACCCCCCTAAGATTGGCAAAGCACTAGTCCAAATGGATATCCATCTAGTGGTGATAGGGCTAGGAGGCCTATAATTATTAAGTAAGTCTGCTGGTGCAGATTTGCATGATAACAAACAACAAAATCAGGCATGCTTTATGGGGTGACAAAATCACAAAGAAGGAAGCTACAAGAAAAATCCCCTTTAAGTTGGTATACAAGATGGATGTTAAATTGCCCATTCACTTAAAGATCCCAATGTATCAGTTATTGTAGCATTTCACATCAAATCAGGGAACAATTCATGTGAGGGTGAATCGATTAGTTGAGCTTGAGGAGAATCAATGAAAGGGATCTGATCATCTTATCTAGAGCAAAAAAAGGTCAATGAAACCTTTGACAAAATAGTTCATCTAAGGATTTTACAAAAAGGTGACCTAGTTCTTATGTGAGATTAAAAAAAAGAAAAACCTGGGAAGCATGGTAACTTTGACAACTTGTGCTTGGTTCCGTATAGAATTGAAGATGTCTCAAGTAGTGTTACAAAACTCGGTCGAGTTCTCGCAAGTCGTAGAGAACTCGCGAGTTTTTCCAAGCGCCGATGTTTACTCAAAAAATCGGGCCCGAGATTTTCCCGAGTTTTCCATAAAAAATCGTGAGTCGATGGAATAACTCAGCTGCACTTGAAAAAGGGGGGAAACGTGGGGTTTAAGGCCACAAATTGGCCATTTTTGGTCTCATTTGGACATTGCAACGACAGAGAGAGGAGCTAAGGAGCAGGGGATCATTTCACCTAAGCCCAAGGAGGATTTTAGCCATCATTTCATTTGCCATCAAGGATCTAATTTGAAGATTGGAGCTTGCAATTTGGAGATTTTTCCACTGTTATCACAGCTGAAAGTAAGTAAAAAAAATTTCCATCATTTCTCATTTTTCCAAGAGGGAGTCTTGTTGGTTTGATTTGGAAATGACTTCTATGGCTTCATAACTGATTTTTAAAGGCTCTTGAACAATCTTTTTGAACCTGTTATGTTATTTGCAATAATGTGCATGCCCAAAAAACGTTTTTGTCTTTTTTTCTTGCCCTAGGTTCTTGAAAATCCTCACAAAAATGTCCACTTTTTTTCTCTCATCAAATCAATGCTTAAATGCTCAATAAATCTTTGATTTCTTGGTGTTTTTTACATTTCCATCAAACACATGTGCTAAAAAACGTTTTTTCTTTGCCCTAGGCTTCAATTTTCCATATACATGATGCCAAAAGCTTTGGATCCATTTTGGGAGTGGGGTACACCTGTTGACCCACACAATCAACAGGTTCTCACTTGCAATCTATGTGGGAAGAAAATGGCGGGTGGTATAAACAGGCTGAAATACCACCTTGCACAAATAATAGGGCATTATGTAGGTCTTTGCAACCAATCAACCCCGGAACTCATTCTTAAGGCCACACAAGCCATTGACTCAGTTGGACTAAAAAAAACAATAAAAGGAGGCCATGAGAAATCAAATTGCTTCAAGAACAGGGTCCGCAATAGGAGTGGGGCGTAGTGGGACAAGTCTGGATACCCACTCCACACAACAGTCCACAGTGCCTTCACCTTCGGCAACATCCCCTTTTTTTGTGCCAAGATGCACACCTGGTGCACAACCTTCTTTGAAGTCCATGGTGAAAGTAAAGGAGAAATCAGAAGCAAACAAACTTGTGGGTCGATGCTTGTTGTGGAGTGATATTCCATTCAACATTGCCAGGAACCCATTTTATGTGTCCATGTTTGAGGCGGCAGCTATTGTTGGACCAGGGTATAAGGCCCCCACTTATGAGGGGTTGAGAGGGCCCAGCCTCCAGGATGAAAAGGTCGATTGCACTCGCAGGTTGGCGGAGCTTCGAAAATCATGGGACTTAACAAGATGCACTATTATGTCAAATGGTTAAACCGATATGAAGGGTAGGAACCTTCTCAACTTCTTGGTCCATTGTCCCAGGGGGACTACGTTTATGAAATCCATGGATGCATCCACACATATCAAAGATGCAGGTTTACTATGCAGTTTGTTGGATGAGTTCATCCAAGAGATTGGCCCGCAGCATGTTGTCCAACTCATAACAGACAATGCTACGAATTATGTGGCTGCTAGTAGGATGCTTATGGCCAGGTATTCTACCTCAGTCACTTGGATGGAGAAAAGTTGTAGCTGCTTGTGAACGAGCAAATTCTAAGGAATTATTATTTTGATGGCAATTAGTGCCATAAGTAGAATCGTATGAGCATTAGGTTAGAAGTAGTTGTAACCGTTGATTTCATATTCCCTTTGGCATTTCAACTCTTATTATGTTTTAGAACTATTTTGATGTGATGTATTGCACTTCATGGACATTATTTATTGGTTTTGATTTCATTATGTGGGGTTTCGGGATGAGAGTATTGCTCCTATCCTGCCACATGTTCTCATCTTTTCTTAGCACGCTATATTAGGTACTTACAAATTTTGGAGCTCTCATGCACTTTATTTCTAAAGCACATGTCCCCATTTGGAGCCAATTGTTATCCCTCATATTGTATGAGGCCATACACGTGATTCTTATCACGACAATTGTTATTTTCATCACACCCCTTTTGATTTTCATCACAACTTAGTTGTACTTGTGATTTTCATCACATGTATCAAAGGCTTGCAGGATGATACTGATGGAGCATTTGATGGATACAAGGGCATCATGGTTGGTGCACAAATGTTCCTCGACACTTCCCATGTGAAATTATCGACCATCCTTGTGGTGGTTGTTGAGGTGTCTAGAGGAAAGTCATTATTTTGCACATGTACTTGCTTATTGTTGATGCCCCTTAGAGCACATCAAGAGAGGCTTGTTTCAATGGTTTCTATTCATATATTTTGGCTCAAGAGAGAGTTGTTTCGATGATTGTTATTGATGTATTTTGGCTCGGTTGTGGAGTTCCCTTGATCATGTGGTTCTTTGTAACATTATGATGTCATTCTTGGTGTATGTTCTCATCATTTTGAAAGAGCGCTCCACCTTTGCAAACTTATCTATGATGATATAGCCCTCACATTAGATAGGCATTGATGATATATAATGATATTTGGCTTTTGTGGAGGAATGCTCTAGCCCTTGTGGCTATATTGACATGGGGTTTCCATCTTGGTATTGTTCGCATTCTACTTTAGGAGAGCGCTCTTCATATGCACACTTTTCTAGGTAGCATCAGCTCTCTCAATAACTAGACGCAACATTGTATTGGTGTGTGGTTTAAGCCTTGGTATGTGGACACCCTTGATTAATTGGAGGCTCTTGACACACAGATTGAGTGTTGACATATTTGATTATCATTTCTATTGGAGCGTTCCCCTTGGTTTTCATTTCTTGGCACATATGTTGAGGCATGAGGCATTCTTTATTACTTATTGGATGGGGACGTCCCATTTGCTTGATGGAGTTGTTGAAATTTTTTATGACTTGACATATGGATGGGTACTAGCATATTGAGGGTTGACTCCTACTTCTATGGATCTAGCCATTTGCACTATTTTTTAGGGTTGTTACACCTCGGAGGCTGACTTGTTCAGCCATTTTGGAAACGTCCTTGCATGTGATTGCCATTTATGAGACTTTATTCTTTAGAGGGCCGATCCATGATTTGAGGTATTATGGCATCGATCATTTAGTGGAGCAACCCCTTGGAGATATTTTAGGAGGACTGTTGGACCATCTTGACTTGGTCTATCACTTCATTTGAGGACATTCTTGCTAGATGGGCATGCCTTGATGGAGATTGAGACAAGTGGCATAGCTACCATGTGTTGCTTATTATTTTAAGCATTATTTGACTTGTCATTTGAGTTAGTTAGGAGATATTAGTTTTTAATGCTTTCCCAAGAGAGGTCTAGAATCTCAAATATGGATATTATTATTTTATATCAAGGAGGTTTTGAGCCTAAACTCTATATAAGAGAGGCTTCTCTCTTTTGTAATGGTTGTTGAAAGTGTGGTGAACTTTTAGAGCTTATTGTTGAAAATCTATTGACCTATTGGAAAGTTTAAGGGTTCATTCTTGTTGATGCGAGGCATACTGTTTGGAACTTTTCATGGTTGAATATTGATGTGGAAAAATAGTTGCAAAGGACGCTGTTTCATGGGCTATTTGTGAAGGGTTACTCTCCTCCAATAGGAGAAATTAGGTGTGGTCTATTCCTCTCTAATCTCTTTGATGTTTTATGAATAAATGTGTTCTTGTTGCATCTATCATCTTCTAGAGTTGTTGCAGATTTATACTTCATAGTAAAACACACTCTAAGAAACTTGTCTAAAGGTGCATCTGCCGTAGAGCTCTTTCCAGGAAAATTTCTGCATTAATTAACAACAATATTTGGTTGGATGTAGCATGCATTATGCAGCTCTGCTTATCTGAATTACTCATCTAAAACAGCACTCTAAGTCTGTCCTCTTGAACCCATACGCCCAGTTTGGATTTTGGCAATAATCTTCCCTTTCAACTACCCCTAAAAACATAAAAATCACCATTTAATTCTCTGTTTATGCAAATCTGGATTTTAGTGCTAAAATTATCCTAAATCAGATTTTCCACGAGTCTAAGAAACCTTTCCAAGTCTCATTTAATATACTTAGTTGCTTTTAGGGAATCCCCCTTGTGCCGGAGGAGAGCCAGCCTAAAGAGAGTGAAAGTATTATCGAGGTGACATTGGATAGCTTTTCTATTTTACCCCTAGGGTTTCACCTTTGGCTAGGGCTTTGCTGCCCAAGGTGATGGTTTGGGAGGTAACAGCGGGGATCACGTTTCTAGGCATTCAAATTTCCAAAACCTGTACAGGTTTCCACATTTCGTGCAACTTAGTCCAAAAGCATGCTCTCAATTTTATATAACATTTTGTAAATGTTCTCAATGCTGAAAACTTGCAAATATTTCAAAGTTCCAAACATTTATGCACTAAATATCATACATTATGATTGGATAATAGATCTTCGGTCTTCCCATTCTTGATTCAGGTTTTTAATCCCTTTTGAGTGTTCCGGTGTTTGGTTGTATTCAAGTGTATCATGTGACCAAAACCTGTTCTAGACCTGCTTCATCTATTTAAACCCCGAATGTATGTTCCTCTTTTAATTTTCCCACAGGATCTCTGAGCTCCCCTAATCATCACATGTTTGCTGAGAAATCTGGTATAAGCCCTCTTTGACGTCTTTTAATTATTTTACTCAGTTCCTAAGACTTTCCAGAGATATTCTGAGCCTTTGTCACATACTAGTGCTAGTAAATGCTTCTGATGGAAATGGAGATTGTTCTGAGGCCTATATACACATGATCAAGTGCTCCTTCATCTTATCCTCACAGATTAATGTGTTTCTCTTTGTATGTACTCAAACCATGATTCAAGTGCTCCTTCATCCTATCCTCACGAATTAATGTAATTCTCTTTGTATGTACTCAATCTATGGTTTCCCTTTTGCTTTTTCAAAGGTTTACAATTGGTACTATTGACCTGCAAAAATTAGTATGAAGCAAAACTGAGTAACTGACTGACATAATCGACTGCTGTTGACACTGAATTCACAGTTAAAAAATATTATTTTACTAAATATCCAGGGTATTGTTCAGCTGGTTCCCAAGTGCTGCCTCTAATGTCAAAAAGATAACTTGTCACCCCAGTGTCACTTTTGTTCGCATGCAAAATTTGTGAAATAGCCGTAGGTGAGGTAGTTAGAACTTAGGCTTGGAGGACTGTTTGTCTTGGAAAAAGCTTTTTTTATCAATCCATTGTCATCTAAGGTGACTGAAAAATACATAGTTTGCATGGCTGTACTGAAATACTATCATTACTGAATATTCCGTGTACAGATAGTATAAAGGACTAACATGTGAAACATGCATCGTACAAGATAATTTTTTTCCTTTTTATCTTTCAAGGAGAATGAACAGAAATACCAAGTATTCCAATTTACGATGGAATAATTTCACTTGTTCATTGTTGAGGATAAAAGGTTGTGATCAGAGGTTCCATAATTTGCATACAGTAACTCAAGTTTTCTGCAACCTAGTATATCCAATTTGACAATGTCAGATTATGGCCTATTCCTGGAAAGTATATTCTAGGTGGCATCAGATAAGAGCAGCTATTCTGATTCTTGATATTAAAGTTCAAATCCAGTTGTCAGAATGAAGTTATGCATCTAAAACAACTAACTAGTCATTTTGCTAGAAATCAGAAACGGAGCAAAGATAGTTGATTACTGTGGATTAAGGCATAGGCGCATAGCTAATATGAAATATCATACATAGTTAATATCATACATGATATCAAATTTTTTTAGGGGCATTGCAATCCATTACCAGATTAATAGTTCCTGTGTACAAGGGAAAAACAAACATTGATTAAAAAAAGTACATTTATTTATTAGGAACTCCTAGTGCCATGTAACAGAATGGAACCTTATTGTGATACTGCTATACAGTTGTGTTAGGTCCAAACCTGTCAATATTAAAGGGTAAAAGTTTTGGAGAGGGCATTAGTGCCTTACATGCAGAATTCCATCACGTGCCAATGTTCCTTCAAGGTCACCAATGATTCTGGCTAACCTTATCTCCAAACTTCTCTGAATTTCCTTTAGATGACTTTTAACGGACTCAACTGACTGCATCATATTGAGGTTAGTAGGAAAAGCGATCTCATTATTCATATCACAAGACTTATGTGCAATGTCAGATTGTATTGCTATCAATTTCTGTCCTGTTGCTGCCAGATAATGTTGAAGCTGGAAGGTTTCAATAAGAAACAATTCTTGTACTGCAATTTGCTCCCTTGATCTATTACCAGTGTTTGTGTGTGCTGGATCTTTCTCATGCTGCCATGACACATGACATTACAGTATCAGCAGATGATCCACAAAATATTTGCAATCAATTTTGCAACAATGAAATAGAAAATTGAAGTTTTGTATGCAAACTAAAAACTGCACCCAAGCAGATTCGAAAAAAGAAAACGTATGCACCAGTTTTGGAAGTTTTCTCCATAAGTTATGCTTTACCCAAACACAGGTATGCACTTCTACTAGGAAGTCTGTTAGACGACTTGTTATGTGCATTTTGTGAGTAAAGATAAGTGGCGCAATGAATTCTAAGGTTTTGTAGATGAGGTGAGACACTTACTATTCTTGTGCATAAGTCATCCATTTTTCCTATTAGAGCCTGGTATCTCTTAAATTGCTTCTTCAACAGCTGAATTGCAGAAAGATATTTACTCTCTGATTTTACTTGGCCGTAGTCATTTCCATTTTCGGTATTTAGGTCCGTTATTAGCGTTCCATCTTTTGAGTGGATCCTCTTTGAAAGCTCTGCTTTGCTCATTTTCTCCAGCTGCAGTAATTGCTGCTCAAGTCTTTTAACCTCAGTGGAGATTGCCAGAGCTTCAGTATCCTTCTTTGTGGAAGAATATCTTCTGAATAAATAAGATTGAACCAATAATGGCCAAAAAAGGTAATTTCAGTAAATAAAAGAGACCAAGCTGGAAAGAAAGACTTAAAAGAATTGATCCTCTTCAAAGAAGTACATTAGCAGCAGCATCTCCTATGTAAAAACATCCCCCGACATCAGTCAAACTGTGGAAACATTCCAAGACTATTTAACTTGGTTGGATTATGCTCACCCTTCTAAAATATGCTTCAGATAAGATGAAGCATCACAGGAGAGGTCATCATTTTTCCTTGCAGGGAAGCTTTTGACTGGAATTGTTTGTGCATGAGTTGTGCTTAGTTCTGTAGTCTGCAAATATAAAAAGAAAGAGCTTGTAAAAATGAGACTGATCATGGAAATCTCTAACTATGATGCAAACTCTTCTTCACGTATAGAGAATATGTATTAGTCCATTCCAAGCAAGGTTAGCTGCTTTATCGCAGATACAAAGTTACTGCTTGAGAATTGCGGGCCTAAGATCAAGCACTATGGTTCACGGTTGTATCAAAACTTGTACAGGCTTATTGAACCCAGGAATTGCCCTGGGCCGGTGGACTGTGCTATATTACTTAGGTACAGGCCCATTTGATAATGGGTGACGGTTCATCATCAAGATGTGGATTAATATGTCCAGCAAGTGGAAAAGACCAAATTTTTTAATAGGCTTATTAAACCCAAGAACTGACCTGGGCCGGTGGACTCTGCTATATCACTGAGCTACATGCCCAATTGATAATGGGTATCGGTTTGCTATCCAGATGTGGATTGCTGTCTCCAACAGGTGCGAAACCCAAATTTTTGAACAGACAGAAACGAAAAGATGAGCAATGGAATGTATATCAAACTAAACCTTTCTAGCAGAAATGATTTCAAGTAAAAGAAACATTGGCAATGTAATGTATGTCAAACTTAAAACTTTCCAGACTATCCATAAACTGAATATGGGTGGAAGAGACTTCAATATGCCAGAAGAAATGTGGAATCATCTGCCGACCTTTTCAAAACATTTGCAAAGTTTCTAACAACCTGACAGAAGGGAAAACGGCATTTCCATTTCTGAAAGATGTATCAAGTGAAAATCTCTAAAATCCCAGCTGGGCATGTTTGCATTTCCTGTGATTATGTTCATTGCTCAAGGAGTTTAATTCAGAAAGACAGGAGTAGCTTTGATTATGTTCATTGTTTAATGAGTTTAATTCGGAATCACAGGAGAGCTTCATGAGCACAATTTCAACAAACCTGCTTCTCCGCTTCTCCGCCATAGTGAACATCATCAAGTACTCTCCCCACCCTTTTGTCTGTAGTATACTGATCCTGGAAAACACTTTTGCCCTTTAATTGTCCATTGCGACCCGGCAAGGAAACCTGAGACTCTGAATCCACTGAAGCAGTTGCTCTACCCTTCTGCCATTCGCCCCAGATAGCTTGCTCTGACTGCAGCTTGACTGGGGCGACGACCACGTCTTCTGTTTGGTTGCTGTCGACGGCGTTACCGCATTTACATGTTCCAGAGACATGCTTATCAACAATAGTAGGCAACTCTTCACGAGGATACCCGTCCTGTTCCTTTTTATAAACCCGAGTAAGCAAACTGTGTACTCCTGAGTTTCCAGCCTTCTCTTTCGTAGTTTGAAGCATGCCTTCCAGGCCTGTTTCCTGATGAGAAGGACCGAATGCTTGAGTAGCTTGTTGAATAAGACAGATCAGATGTGGATTTTCCATTGGCAGAACACGTTCGCAGTCTTCACCAGTACTTTCTAAACGTTCGCGTAGAAAGTTGCGATCTCTCGAATATTTTATCGGCACTGACATGCTACTTTTCAGAAGAAAAGATAGTCTTTCTTTCCCCTCTTCAGAGTCTGTTTGCGTTTGAATCAACTTAGCTTTAACTGCAGGGAACGTAAATTCCTTAAATTCTTCATCTTTGGCTTTAGAATTCTCTACAGCTCTGAATTTTGTAGCCTTGTGTTCTACCTTTTCAATCTTACACTTCGCATCTTCAAGTTCATGCAAGATTTGCTCACTGTGCGAATGCATTTTACTCTTCTCATGGAAGATTATGTTTTCTTTCAACGATCTCAGAACAAAGTCTTTCTCCTTCAGCAGAATTTCCAAGTTTGCATTTTTTGCCTTTGCCAGCTCTAAACTTCGAACCAGATCCGTGTTCTCTGCCTGTAGATTCTGTAATTTATTATCCATTGAGAGCAATTTTTGCCGAAAAACCTCCATTCTCTCATCTTTAGCTCTCATTTGTCTCTCAAACGCATCCATTTCCAGCAAATGCCTTTGCTTAATGTGAACAGCGTGCAAAGACTTCTCGAGCCCTGGCCAGTCTCCTTGGTTTCTCTTCGCTTCTACTAGCGTAAGATTTCTTTCAAGCTCCTCTTTCTCGTCCGACTTTCTCAACAAGGAAGAAATCACTTCCTCTTTCTCGTCAATATCCCTCCGTAATCTAACAATTTCTGAGGAAAGCCGCTCTGTGATTTCTTTCTTTTCCTCGAACATAATTTTACAATCTTTCTTACAAATTTCAAGGCCGTTAAAGGCGCAAACGAGTTCATCTTCCATTTGCAGCGACTTCGCCTCCAAATCCAACATCAAGCCGTTTTTTTTTGCACATCTCGAGCAATCTAACTTCTGTTCTGAAGGAAATTCTTCAAGCGCCTGGCTTTGCTTTAACAGAATCTCAAGCTGCTGCTTCAGCTTCTTTTTCTCCATTTTCCAGTGTTGTCGTTGAGTGGCAAACATCGCGGCTACTTTCTCGTTAGCCCTTGCATCTTCGGCTCTCCGTTTCTTCATCTCCTCAACCTCTGCTTCGGCCTCTTCGATCTTTCTCAAAAGCCTAATTTTCTCCCTCTCCAACTCAATTCCTATGACATCCTTCTCCCAGGGACTCGATCTCTTGCCAAGCAGACCAAACGAAGAGTAAACATTACTGTCTTTCTGCACTGCCGCGTCTCTGCTAAGTTCCCCGGCAACGTCGATCCGTTGAAAATTTTCCAGATTCTCGTTCTCTGCCGCGGCGACATCCATTACTTCGGCTCTCTTTATCATTCTGCCGGGCTTACGTTCTCCATACCGCACTAAGTGTCAATTTTTCGTCACCGACCGCATATTGACAGAAAAATTTACAGCTAACGCTTGGACCCGCAGATCGCCGTTGATGTGAGACGTCAGCGAGCGCACTAAAGCAGAAGGTTTACAATAATAAAGATCATCCTACTAGTCCCGACTCCGTCATAAATCCGCATAAGGTACACCAGCTCTACCCCCGAGGCTGCACAAACTCACATGATTGTGACACGATCTTCATGCGCCATCCTAATGGACAATTTTATTTGCACTACGGACAAGTTGTAAATTATTAAAGAACTCACCTACGACAGTTTTATGTCAAATTTCTGACGCTCTGGATACTTCTTTTCCTTCTGTCAGCAATGGGGACCGGGGACCCCGGGGTATTTGTTGCGAGTGATCCATTCCTAATCTCAACATTAACATAAACGCTTTGTGCAGCATCCATAAGAGCAGGTTGGCTTGCGTCGATATACAAAATCGCGAAAAAAACAAAGAGCAGTTGACGATCTCTATTGGAGTAAGTTCAGCCTGCGGTACTATTAATTTGAGATTTGTTCTTCGCGTTTGTATGCACACTGCGCGATATGATTTATCCGGGTGGGAAGTGGGAACGAGGTTCCAAATCGGGTCCGGCTACTGCCCCCGCAATATCCTACGTCGGTCGTTATTCGCTAATGACTCGCTATATATGAAAATTGGTTTGGTCAACATATATTTTTGGCTGAACAGCATTTAATATTTCCAAAATTGTCGGAGTCAGACGGAGTTTTACTTTGGAATAACATTGCCAGCTGGCATGTCTCGACTCTCGATTCCAGCTATTTTAGTGTTAAAAATTTGATATCCTGATTCCGGCAACCGAGACAATTAAAATTAGAACCTGGCATTTAAGTCAATGATTTGGCCCTTTTTCGATGACGTTTCCTTGGAGTCCAGCGAGCTGAAACGGCCGCAGTGACGGTTTTAAAAAATAGTCAATATAAATAAACTATGATGAGCTACTTCCATTTACTCAATAAAACAAAAGTATTTTATAGGTATGTTTCGGCCGGTAGCTTTACCATGTGGTATGGTAAAGATAGGGATGGAATTTGATGTACATATTGATTATTTGCACGTCACATTTTAATAAAAAATGTTTAACTTTTTTTATAAAATTGTTTAAATTATAAAAATTTAAATTCTTGAAATTTTTGGTGTAAATAGATATTTAGATGGTTTTATTACATAAAATTTAAGAAAAAGAAAGTAATATAGTAGAAATTTTGATATGCCCATCACATATGTAGTCAGCTGAAAAATGTAACTATGTTTTAAATAATAGCTATGACTTTTTTTTATGAAAAAAATAATTTTTTTGATTTCAAACATAATTTTATCAAATTTGTAAAGATACAATTTATGCATCATTAAATGTGAGGGCACTAACTATTAATTACAAGTTGCAGCTATTTATGAGCACCAAAAATGAGTGAATGTACTTGTCTGTCAGGTTAGCTTAGTGCATGATTTGAACAAGAGAATTAGTGTCAGGTTAGCTTAGTGCATGATTTGAACAAGAGAATTAGTGTCCGTTGCCAACAATAATGAAATTGTATATTCAATTTGAATATTTTTATTTCATTTGAACTTTTTTAAATCTTAAACATTAATGTGAAATAAAATTGCTAACTTATCAATTTTAATTGGCTTAATATTATTTTTTCCTTGTATATAATTTAATGGTTTTTTTAGTTTTATAACTTTCTCATATTTTTTTAGTTTTATGACTTTCTAATTATAAACTAGATTTTTTTTTTAATATATATTACATAAGAGTCATCCTAGGGAGAGAAAAATATAAAAAAAGAGTATATATATATATATATAATAGATAGCAAATATATATGTAATATTAGTGTTTTAAAAGTTCAACATTAAATTAAATCATTGACAAAATATTCTAAAGAAATTGAAACTTTAAATATTAAAAGTAGAATGTTTAAATTTTAAAGTTATATTTTATTATTCCATTGAAATCATATGAAAAAATAATGAAATAGAGAAATCAAAATATTTTTTTTAATATTTGATTAACTTTGATAAACAAATTATTTTTTTAAAAGTTCAACATTAAATTAAATCATTGACAAAATATTCTAAAGAAATTGAAACTTTAAATATTAAAAGTAGAATGTTTAAATTTTAAAGTTATATTTTATTATTCCATTGAAATCATATGAAAAAATAATGAAATAGAGAAATCAAAATATTTTTTTTAATATTTGATTAACTTTGATAAACAAATTATTTTTTAAATATTTATTTTTTATTTAAATTGTAAATATTAGATAATTAAACTTTTTAAATCCATTGTAAACTTTTATTTATCACAAAAGATTACATTCTTTATAAGTCCATCACTTGTTCTGTAGATTTCTATGACTAAAATATCACTATCTGAATTGTTCTTTTGCTACTCATAAAGCTCAACCTAAAGTAAATATACAAAAAAATAATATTCCCTTTCAGATATTAACACATTCAAAAAGTAAACTTATGTTGAATTTTTCAACTTTATAAAGAAAATTTCCTTTATCCATCAAGAAGACCTCGCCTCTCTGCTTGAGATGTCTGTATAATAAAAAAACAACACAAAATGTATATATTGTAGTCCTTCACTTCAAGCAACCTGTAATTTCGAGTCCTGCAACCCTATAGCAGCCTGTCATATCAAAAGCATATAATCAGCACTATGTGCCTACTCTAGCTGAAGGTTTAGTCTTATCAAAACACACCACAAAATTAATGCATTCATCCTGTAGATCTTCATTTTGCAATGTCTGAGGATATTTTTAAAATAATCTTTCACTCCTAGGGCTAACCAGCCATATTCCTGTTCTTTATTGTCTGTATTCAAATCTGTCTGCATCAAGATAAAAAATTGTGCAAAAGCCTGCAAAAATTTGAATCTTCAGGCTGACTGTATCAAGCTCTTGAAGAGGCGTATATCATGTTCACTCACCAAAATTCGATGGTTTTCTTAATGTGTTTGCAACAAGCAAATTTTGAGCAAAAAACCCTTTTTAAATCCAATGTTATTGGCAACTAAATTAATTAATGAAGATAGTGTTGAAATTTTATATAAGTTCTAACTTTATAAGGTTTAGATAATGTAATATGAATCTATTTTTTTAAGAAATTTGGGTAAACCAAAATATCTTATTTTTGGTTTGCTTTTATTATTAAGTTAAATATTGTTTTATTTTTACTATGATTTCGTACCCTCTTTTAAGTCAAATAAAATGTATTTGAATTTAATGCACCACAATAATTTTTAAGTCAAATAAAATGTATTTGAATTTAATGCACCACAATAATAATATAACAAATCAAAGTACAAAAAGTTACAAAATAGACATTATGATGATTTTTTTTAATTAATAATCTTTCTCAATTATGTGAGGATAAATAATTACTCTTGAATTTAAGGGTTAGCAATCACCAAAAAATCATTCTATTGGTTACATTGAGATGATTATATTTTTAATAGCTAAAACATGAACAATGAATATAAAATTATATTGACTACCTTGAAATAATTTATGTTAAAGATTTTAATATTTTATTATAAATTAATATAGATTCATCTCAACTCGGTATTTACTAAAAAGGGTGAATGCATATAATTTACCTCACTATATAGAGAGAGAGAGGGCACATTAATGTTAAAATATAAAGAATCGTTGTTGTATGTATCAAAATTTCATAGATATTTCAAAATATCTTTTGAGGATGGTCAAATGCATCATGGACACTACAACCTGGGTGTTCAAGATTCTAACTACTAAGAAGCTAGATTCTTTATAGCTATATATTCTAACAAACTAACCTCTTATCAAAATCATAAAACAAAACATGTAAGAACTTAGTCAAATTATATAAAACCATAAAACCATGCCCACTTTGAGCTTCCCATGATTCTTCATCTTTATCCTCATGTCATTTAGACTTGGCTTGATTGGCTACTTCCTCTTCCTCCCTAGGGACCTATTGCATTGTGGCATTCTCCTTGCCATCTTCCATGTCAGAGCCAACAAAGACAAACAATTTATCCATCATGGATTATGAACTTCGAGCAAAACCTTGGATGGTATTGTATTGCATTTCAACACCAACATTTATTTTTTCCAATATTCCATGATTGGCCTCCATTGCCCTTTCTAAGCAAGCGATTTTGTTATCCTAAGTGTCAATATGATTTCTAATACTCTCATTTAGATGTGATATTGCTTCCTAAAGGGAATTCATTTGTTTCTTCAATTTTTTGGTGATTTGGGTCTCCAATTCTCACACTCACACTATACACATTTACCCATATGTGCATGCAGAACATTTACCCCTATGCACATGCTCTTCCATGAAAGTTGAATATTAAATCGAAATAAGAAAATACCCTACCCAATTTCCAACCCAAAATGACCTTTTGCTCTGCAACCCTAAGAACACTTGGAATGTAACCAAATGCAACCACAAGGAAAAGAGCAAATACCTTCAAAATTTATTCAATCCAAACAAAGCAATGCTCCCTTGGATACCTCCAAGTCCAACAAAACTTGTCTATTTTGCTGAGAAAAACAAATCCAAACTGGATGCCAACCAAGCTTGCAATTTTTACCTCCATCTTGACAATATGTGCCATTGTGTTATCCCACCCGTGTCATATAAACTCTACCATTTCGAACTTAATGCTTCCCCTAAGATTGCAATTTTGTATGAATGCAAATGGTATGAGGAAGGCTTGAGCCTTAACTGCCTCAATCCTCACCTGTATACGCTTAGCATCCAAGCACACTTGCATGCTTGCTCTAAAGGCTAATGCCATGGGATTAAACTAATGTTCAGGATAACCCCCTTTTTTTATCAACGTTCCTTTGCGTAGGTTCACTGCTAGATTGGCCATTGAGTCCGCTTGGGAGTTATAGGCTCACAACATGTGATTAAAAGAGATATCATCAAAATATGAAGCAAGTCATTTGGCCCATGCAATAGATTTGGCAATGGGGGAGTGATTTCCCAACTCTTTTCTTCTCATTTAATCTATGATCCTTGTCGAGTTGCTAAGAACTAGTGCACTTCTTTATTTCATATTCTACAATATAAGCAAACATTGATAAAGGGCCAAAATATCTGCATAGTTGTTTGTTATCTCCCCCAATCCCCAACCATAAGTCAACTCTTGCTTTAAATCAAAATTGTCACCTCATCAAACCATGGTTCATGAATTTAAACCTAGCTACCATCACTATGACAACAACTCTAATGTGGGTGAGACTACCAAACTTCCTCACCCATGGATGGGTTCCATAAGCTTTGGACAATATAAGAAATGCATTAGGCAAAATTTTTAAGTTATCCATACATTAAGGTCAAAAGAGAATAATTTGATGTCTAAAACTTGGTTGAGTTTGATTTCATTTTTCCTCTACCAACCAAGATTGTTCTCAATTGGGACAACTATAAATAGATTCGAGTAGTTGATTATGAGAACATGATTGTTTAGCATAAGTCTCCTTAATAAGCAGGGTTTTGCAAAAACATATCTAACAACCTTAACACCTTTAGGGAAAAATTTAAGATCAATACACTGAAGGAATGGTGAATATCGAAAAAGAAACCTCTAAGGATACACACAAAACAACCAAGACTAGTAGCATTGACTTGAATATCCAACCCTCAACTAACAACAACGATTCATGTACCCAACATGCCCTCAAAAAGTGGTGATGTGGATATGGCCTCGATACCTTGTCCTCCCATGAATATAGTCCCAATTGAAAATCCCTACGCATAAAAACACTCCATAAATCATTTAAATAAAAATAAAATAAAATCCCCATCAAATGCAAAGGCAAAGGCAACAAGTAACTTTCAATCAATTGCATCTTGATAAAGTGTAGACCCTCCAATTGAATGGAAAGTTATTCAAAATGAGAAAAAATGAAAACCTTTTATGTCTCTAAATCGCCAGCCAAGAGATTTAATAATAAAATTATTAAAATAAAATGCCCATATCCTTAAAAAGAACATTTTTTTCCCTAACGTTAAAGCAAATTGACCATGACAATAGTCTAAGGTGGTCAGTGCTTAAAAGGTGATAGTGACAACACTATAAATGGTGAATGCTTAAAAAGTTCAAAGTATTTTTCAGGTCTTTTTAGCACTAATCCATACGGAAATGTTTTTATGGACCGTTAACGCAAATTTATAGTGACGATAGTGTAAGCGGTGCATGCTTAAAAGGCATGATATATATTTTGTTTAGTTGCATGCTTAAAAGGTATGATATCTATTTTGTTTAGTGGATGGTATTGTTTAAATATGTAATATTATGTTTCATATGTATTTGCTCGGTTGTTAAATTATGTACATTGTTTTTGTTAAATTATGTACATTGTTTAATGCTCGGTTGTTAAATTATGTACATTGTTTTTGTTAAATTATGTACATTGTTTAAATATGTAATATTATGTTTCATATGTATTTGCTCGGTTGTTAAATTATGTACATAGATACTTTTCATGTATATTTATAAACAAGTTGGTAAAAGTTCTTAGCGGCCATAGGACCGTTGTCTTTCTTTGTGCCATTATTTATCTAGTCATTTCGAAATTCAATTTATTCGTCGGCTTTTCTTTATGTTTTTTAATAGCAAAAACATTGTTCCTCGTCTCTCTGAAGTGGGAGTTGAAAGTTAGTACCCTCTAAAAAGTTTAGATTTTGGGATTTTGTGTTTGTTTTAAGTTATAAAGGTAATTATAATGTATTATATATAATTTATTATGTTGGTGGATTTGACTAATTATAATGTATTATATATAATTAAGCCTTAGGCGTTTCACTGTGGAGAAGCAAAACCATGTATTATATATAATTAAATCTTAGGCGTTTCACTGTGGAGAAGCGAAACCATCCACGTCCGCTGGATTCCTCGCTCATATTATATATAATTAAGCCATATTAAGCATATTATATATAATTAAGCCGTAGGTGTTTCATAATTAAGCCATATTAAGCATATTATATATAATTAAGCCATATTAAGCCGTAGGTGTTTCACTTTCACTGTGGAGAACAATAACCATCCACGTGGCAGGATTCCATTCGCTCATAGAGCGAATGGAATCCTGCCACGTGGATGGTTTCGCTTCTCCTCCGTCCGCAGCCTCCGCCTGCTGCCTCCTCCCCGCCGCCGACCTCCTCAACCTCCTCAGCCTCCTCTCCGGGCGAGCTCCTGCCATGCTCTCTCCTGCGACCTCCTGGCCTCCCTCCACCTCCCCTCGGCCGCATGGCACCATCCTCCGCTGCAGCCTCCTCCCTCCTCCCGCCGCAGCTTCCTCCTCCCCTGCTCTCTCCCGCGAGCTCCCTCCTCCCACCGCCGCCTGCTGCCTCCTCCCTCCTCCCCTGCGCAGGATCAAAAATAAATAACGAATACAAGATCTCAGTTTGGCGTTACCCTAATTCTACAGAAATGCGGCTATCAGATATTTCGATGATCAATCTACAGAGATTCGCCCTATATCATAATGTCAAATGCTTAAAATTCCGAAACTAGAAGGATGAGATACAATAAATAGATTGACTACATCGATCAACTCTGTGATAGAATCGTGAGTATAGTACTACACTACAGAGATCAGTGATCTACGATTACGCAGAAAATCCAGAGCAAGCACCAATGATCAATAGCAACATTATTACTTCATTTTCATTATAGAACAGAGATCCTAAAAAAAAGTTAGAGAAGACTTCTGAGAATAAACTTTCACGTTTTTAATCCACTCAATTCAGCATTCCCTACTGAGATCTACGATTATACAGAGATCTGAGCAAGCAGTAATGATCACAGCAACGTTATAACTACGGTTTCATTAAAGCAAAGAGATTCCAAGAGAAAATACAGAAGATGCTGAAAACAGAGTTTCACGATTCAACCCATCTCAAATCAGTATTACCTACTGAGATCTATGTTTACACAGAGATCTGAGCAGGCAACAAAGATCAGATACATACCGTAATCGCAGAAAAGAGAGATTAGCCAGGAATTGAGTGTGTACAAGAAATTGGTTGCTCCTTATTTCCGAATTTCCCCACACCCCATTCGCAGACTCATGCAGAGATTTAAATGAAACTCAGCAATGACTCAGAGATTAACCACATATATGGCAGAGCTAACCATTATCATCGGGTTCGTAGAGTTTTCCCATTCTCTAATAGGCAGAGTTCTTTCTTCTCCAGCTTCCCCGTATCGGTGGCAGCGTTACCAAATATATATATTCTCCACCATAACATTGCTTTTCTCTTGTCGATGGCAGCAGCAGCTGAGTAGCTTCGAGTAAGCTACAGGAAATCCCTCAGATCGCCTGCAAACATTTCAACCAAGATCACTCATTTCCCAGCCACCGTTCTCCCTCTATTCACCTCCCCCCTTCCATAAGTAGGTGGGATCGCCCTCTCTGGAAGGCAGATGGCAACTTTGGAGAGTTCAGGTTCTCTCGACAAATGGCGAGGGAGAAGGGCCACGTGCCCCACGAAGAAAATAGATGGCGATAGTGAAAACTCCATGGATTTTCAACAAAATGAAAGAGCGCACAACAAAGGAATTATAACTAGAGTATGAATCAATGGAGATTATAACTGGAATATGAATCAAGTGCATCATGAAGAAATGGATATAGAGCTTTTACATGGAAACAAAGGTTAGTTTTAAAGAATCCCTACCAGTGAACTTATCAAAAAAATCATCCATGCCCAATATGTGTCAAAGGAACAATCATTTTATGAAATGTCGAGCTCAAGAATCCACAAAAATGCATGGCCTATGGTTTTAGAAAGTGCATATCTCAAACTCGCCTCAAATTCATTATGCATACATTATGATTGCATCATCAAAGAGATAAAATCACGATGAAAATTAAATTAAGCCTTTAATAATTCCATGAGCTCTATTCTGTCTTGGGATCATCCAAAGTATTGACTTGGAATGTTAAGGAATGATAATCAGTAAAATCTCCACATGCATGCATCCATAACATTGATTTTCTCTTGTCGATGGCAGCAGCAGCTGAGTAGCTTCGAGTAAGCTACAGGAAATCCCAAACGTTGGTGTAAATATAAATATATTAATAATAATTAAAATTAATTTTTACATATTTTTATCTATATAATTTGAAAGATTTTGAAATGTACAGAATGGATTGATTCATTATAAATAGTTTTTTTTTTACATATTTAAAACTAAATAAATTTAAACTTATAGTTATGAAAATATAAAAATTGAAACATATATTTGAAAATTATGTAAAATTATGCCAAATTAAAAAGTATGGACAATAAAACATGTTTTCAGCATTGATTATCTTCAAGTTTAGCAAAAACATGAAAATATAGAAATTGAAACATACACCTTAAAATTATGCTAGATGATATGCATTTTAACATTATTCTAAACGTTCAAAAAAGGAAAAATTATGGACAATAAAACATGTTTCAAGCATTGATTATCTTCAAGTTTAGCAACAATCCATATTGATTATCTTCAAGTTTAGCAACAATCCACATTAAAAATATATGTCAGTAACAAACTGCAATAGTTCCTCCCTCCACGCCTCGCCCTCACACTCTACGTAACCCTCACGCCCAGCCACACGGCCTCCCTCGACTCCTCTCCCATCTACGCACGCATTAGTTCTGGAGGATAAGGAAGAGCTTTAAACAACAGGAATGGATTAACACTCACTGAAGAACTTACCATCAAGAATAACTCACGAAAAAGGAACTTACCAATATGCTAGAAGCAGATAAAGGTGTAATGACTACCTTGAAAGCAGTTGTAATACTCGAGGCACTAGCTAAACCAAGTGGAGTTTCAGGTGGTGTCTTGTCTTTGTTGTTCCGGTTCAAAATAAGTGCATGTAAATGACAGACCAATTCCCTGCAGCACAATTGTACATGTAAACATCCACACGAATTCAAAGAGTCTGAATTAAAACAAAGTTGAATCCAATCAATGCATTAGTAGAGAGGTTAAATAAAACCATAATCACCAATACATCAAGGTGCTTAGCCAATCTATGGCGTGTAGTGGCGGAAGAAGCTTGTAAGCTCTGGGATGTTAGAAAGAAGCTGATGAATACCTGCTGTAACCGGCTAAAAAAAAATATATTCCACCTCCCGCACGTCATTTCCTCTATCTGCGACGCCCCTCCGCGTGGCTCTCCTCCTGATCTCTACCACCTCTGCACCATCATCCATCCTCCTCAGCTTCCTTGTCCCCCACTCTGTTTAATATGCATAGAGCCACAGTGTCCGAGAGGCACTCGAACAATTCCTCCTCTTCTTCTTCGTATCCCTAGGGCCATGCTCCATGTCAATTACGACAAAGTCATAGACCGCGAATCCGACTATTTTTGCCACCATCGGTGAGAAGCTTAGTAGGAACATGCCATATAAACGCTCATCGTCTGCAAGGCGAGCCTTGAGCGGCTTCAGGCCGTTTGGAACCGCTGTTGGACCGACTCCGTTCGTCTTCTTCTTGCATGTGATGGGACATATTTGTTTCAAACCCCGCGAGGGTTTGTTTAGACTGGGGAAAGCGCGGGGATGGGTATTAGACAAGAATGCTGAAAGGGAATATCTCTGTAAAATGCAGGTGAATGCTATTGATCCGTTAGTGGACTATGGAACTGTGAAATCTTTGTAAAACCAACACTGTCTTGAATTAAATGAAATATGGATTTTCAACTCTAATCATCGAAGCATATCTCTAGTGTTCATGTCCTTATTCGAAATGGATTAGTCAATAGGAGCCAATGTGCATGGCTTAAACATGGCAGGGGTGTTCTCTTTGGGACTCCTGTACATTGCATGGCTAAAACGTCGTGGTTATGATTTCCTTGGGGATTGAGGATTCTAGATGCATGGCTTCAAAGTTCCATTTGTGAATTAGGTGGTTAATGTGGTTAATGTTCAATGTCCACATTATTTGCATGTTGTATAACGTGGAAAATAATTTCAGGGTGTGCGTAACTGGATTGGATTGACTATTTTCTTATTTGCGATCATTTCTTAACTGTAATTCATGCATGAATTCCATTGTATCCTTAATGGATTCAAACTCGCGAATTACTGTTACTGTTATTATGGCATTTAGTAATGATGTCTACAGGAATTACTCAATTTGATTTGGTTTTATCTAAACGTCGGCTAAACTATTAACGTACCGTAACTCAGAGGTTCCGGTCCTGGGGTCCCATTATAGATAATCATTTCGTTGGGTATAACTAATGGATATTAGATAACACATTTTTTAACTAATGGTATCCAGGAACCTTGGAATGGCCTATACCATAGCCGTAGTAGGTTATATACCAAGATATAACCAATAACGATGCTGACGTGTTCGTTGAATCGTCAATAACCTGTCATCCCTTAGCCCGGGGTTATATGTACATCGTATAAGCTCACGTGGCAGCATAAGTATCCGACTATCTGGACAATCCATTAACAGGACAAATATTGACTATTGTTTGTTAGTTTTGATCGGAGCCCTATTGTCTACAATGGACCATTACCTTATTGGGCTACCTATTATTTCTCATTGGGTGACCTATGGAATACTTCCCCCGGATTGTCTTCGATAATCCGGTAGCTATTATACCTATTAATATCATAGCTATTATCCATTAATGGTTCTATTTCGGATACCATCCCTATTAACCCAACTAATAATAGCTTAGTTAACGGAATGGTATTCGGCACATATAAAAATCCTTTCAATAGTGGGGGTGAAATCCCACTATTGCCTAGGGTCTATTCTTTCGTCGGAGAGGAGAGGACTATGGTCAAGTTCTCTGATGTGGTTAATGGAATTGTAAAGCTTGGACTTAAACAATGCCTTGTCAAAGGTTTGGCTGTAGGAAGCGGAGGACTGAGCTTCGGTCTCTGGGCGTTCAATGCGTGGTATGGTAGCAGATTGGTTATGTATCACAGAGCATTAGGAGGAAATATTTTTGTGACTTTAGTATTCTTACTTCTCAGTGGCTTGTAAGCTTTTAGTACCCTATCTATCTACTTTTCTCTTTTGATTGCTTCTATAATTTCGGAATTAGCTAAACTGAAAATTTACCTAATTTTCTGAAGGATCTAAAACAAAATTTCTGCATTAATTGATATCTTTGCAGAGGTCTAGGAACTGCGCTTCCGAACCTCGGATACTTTTTAGAAGCACGGGTTGTTGGTAAATGCATCTTTGAGATTATTGATAGAGATCATGTCATTGATTCTGAGGATCTACGAGTGTGTGAAGCTGAAGAGCATACGGGGGTTGGCGCATGCTGGGAGAGCTAGGAGTGTTCTCCTACAATAACCAGCGCGTGTAATAACTAGGAAGGCAACGTGCTTTGGTTGGGCCTGAATGTCAACACGGACGGCTGAAGGTAAAATATGAGTTCTCCTACAGAGAAAGCCGTAACAGTCAGAATTCTGTGGGGTCAAAGCAACCATCCACGTGACGAGGAATATGAAGACGAGGTTTTGGTCATGCACCAGGTGAAGTCTGAGGAGGATGTGAAGAAGATAGAAGATATTTCCATTTCTTATTTTTGCTTTATTTGTTATTTGCTTTTATGTTTTAAAATGGGAATTTGTCCCAGGCAATACGTGTCCACATTGGGGTTTGGGATTACTTTTTTCATGGCTTAAAGGTGGCAGATACAAACTATGGGATCGAACAAACTCATTAAGTTCCACCCTCCTTGTACAATTCATAAACATGATTCCCCGCAAACTCACTTGACAAGCCATAAATGTTCTTGGGTGCTCTCTATGTTGCAAGATGGTCGATCTTGATATTCTGCTTAGAGCTAAGTTTTATGGGACGTCAGTTCACATTTATCATTTATCTCCCAACAACTGGCTATCCAAGTCATCCACATTAAGGTAGGACTACGAAACACTTAATTAACTCTTAGAGGTGGAAAATCATATGTGTGGTTGCGTCTTTCTTTTGCATGGCCATGTGTTGCTTAGGATATTGCATGGGAATTTTGTTCAAGATGTTGATGTTGCATGTTATCGCAAAATATAAGCTAATAAATATTGTTTTCTAGGGTTCAATTTTATTCCTTGATGTTAGGTTTAAGCCTATGTTCACATATTTACAAATTATTGTGCATTATAAATCTCATGGCAGGGACATGGCCACCCTGTGGCACATGTTTATGGTTTCGATGCCACTAATATCGTGGTAATTAGTTGGCTTATCCACTATACAAATTCGATGGCAAACATAATATAATATATGGTTATAACAACCATAAAAAGGCACCCCCTTTTCATGAGCCATTCCAAAAGTTTGGATAACCATCTATTTAACCACTAGCTATGTGTGTTTTGGATGTATTCGTGGTATGGTATATTAAATGGTGTATAGTTATAACCACCACTTTACATGTGGCGCACCCACCATATATCTGTTGCAAACTTTAACCCAAAGTTTAAATCCACTATGTATAGTATGCGCCCACATAATAAAACCAAAAGGGGGTGACGGGGCTGATCCCTTAGCCCCTCTTTTCTGCCATATGATACCCCATAAGGCTCAAGTGATGGTGCAATGGTGAAGGCGCTTGGCTTATATGCACAAGGTCGCGGGTTCAAATCCTATCGCCTCCACCATCATTTCTACTACACATTAACCATTCCATCCAATTGGGAGCTGCCATGTGGCGGCCCCTCTTTGGTCTAGCTATGCAACTAATGCCACGTGTCCTAACATGATTGGTCTATGTACTACCACTTGTGTTCCCACTCAGCTGCCTTTCCATCTTTTTGGGGGATGCCATGTGGCGGCCCCTTAAAAACTCTTAACTATATTCTTCTTAACACACAATCTACATGCAATCAATTCTAAAACAACTACATATCAAATATGCATAAACGTCTTTAAGGCAATCAATTCTTAGCTATCCACAAATTTTTAATATGCATAGGCTTATTCAAAGCAATCAATACTTAGTTATACACATTTAAATCTGGATGGACTGCAATCAATTCTAAGATAACCACATATGAAATATAACATAAGCTTCTTTAAAGCAATCAATTCTTAATTATCCACACATTTCAAATGTACATGGACTGCAATCAATTTTAAAATAACCACATATCAAATATACATAAACTTCTTCAAGGAAATCAATTCTTAGTTCTCCGCACATTTCAAGCATGGGTTTCTACATGACAATCATCTATTGTAAGGTACACATCAATTGCATGGGCTACCCACAAGTGAAACCTACATTACTTTCTAACAAGACATAAAGAAGCAACAAATTCCAAGGTACCCACATATTGAAGACCCATGAAGATATCCAATAATGCAAACTCATTCGAGTCAGTTTTTTGAAATTGTAGTATTATTTTAATTATTGAAACCCTATTAAACCTATCACATATAAAGACTCAAAAGATATGTTTAGAATACATATTCTTGTGAAACACCTTGTCAACAACTCGAACTTCACCTTGAAAAATCAACATGACCATGATGGACATACCCAATGCAGAATATTCTAAGGTTTTTTAATGAAAAAGATCAAAAGTATCATTGAATCCTTGAGTCTCCAACCCCCTCCTCTTTGATTAGCAACCTTGTTTGCTCATGTTATAAATTTCATCTCCCAAATTTTGCTTTCATCATTATGCTTCATTTTTTGCATTGATCTCTCGATCCTTAATGATGTCCAAATTATGTATCCATAATGATGTCCAAATTGTGTTTTCAAAAACATTACCCAACCTGTGGATCCCCCTTCCCCTTTGATCCATTGTATCAATTGTCCCTATTGTAATTTGGTCTCTTAATCCCCTACTGTAAGTCATTTATTGACATCATTACACCCTCCTTGTCCACCTTGATTACCTAACCCATTATTGCAATCCATTTACCACCACCTCAACACTAGCACACTTGTTTTCATAAACATTACTTGCCCTTTGTTGTAAGTGGTAAACCTCCACCATTATGTGGAAGATCATGGGGTTGGATCCCAACCTATAACAATACAAATTCACAAAAAAAATACTACTATATTTTCCTCCTCATCACGTCTACTTTTCTTCCCATTTTTTTCTTTTAGCGTTTTATTGCACATTTTGGGGTCACAACAAAACAACCATTGTCTCACTGTGGGGTAACCTCAAATTTTTCCTTGTTACCCCCTTAGATTTCCTCTATATTTGGTTGACCTCGATGATCAGTTAAAAGTTCACTTGAAACACGGAGAAAAAATTCATCGTTTGATAATCCAAGAAGTTCATTTGATCGGTTGATAATTCATTTGGGTAACAAGTTTCTTACAGGTAGTTTTCCATCGAAGCTCGGGAAGCGAAGTAGGTTTGTGTCTCTGGATGTCTCAAACAACTCTCTTTCTGGCATCATTCCCAAAGAGATTGGAAACATGGTGAGTTTGACTGACCTATATCTTGGAACCAACAAGTTTTGGGGCATTTTTCCTGTAGAGATTGGTAATTTGGTAAATGTAAAGAATTTTATACCTATACTTGTATATGGAGATTCCTAAATTTATTGCTACAACACATGGCATGAAAGTAAACTTTTGTTCACAAGTAGTTTCTACAGTTTAGGAGCTATTATAATCATTGTTTTCATTGATATTATTGCAGAAATATTTTTTCAAATTGCTTATATATTCCAGATACAGTAGTAATCTATAGTGTTGAGATTACTGCTACGAAGATTGCGAGAAAAGCAATTGTAGTTGGCTCACTATGTTGGTGAACTTAACATTATTTTTTGTTATTGGTTGAGTGCATATGTCTTTGTAATCTGAGATTGTTACAAACTTTGCTCTTTTCCTACCAGTATCCTTCGTTGCCTATGCCTATGTTTTTGTTCCTTCTAACTTTTCTCTTTTCCTACCGACATTCATTTTTGCCCCTTAAGGGGCAAATGCTAGTTTATTATGTATGTGGATTTGACTAGCTGAGAAGTAAGAGTGGGAAAAAGAGGAGACAATGTAAGTAGTTGAATTGTTCCTTTTGAAAATATTTGGAAAGTGTTTATTAGGAGATTTATGATACTTTATTTTTAAAATGTAAATCTTTATACAAAAGTTTAATCTTAATTTTTGCATCACTTCAGCATATGAGTGAATGTATACCATGGATACAAACTTGTGTTGAGTTCTTCATTGCTTGGAGTTGTTAGTTTTGCTTAAATCCAATTGGTAAGAATCTAGTGATGGGATTTGTGGGTTTCACTATTTGAGAAAGGCCTTTACCAGGATTGTAACTTGGCAAGGATCAATGTGTTATAATTGTCACTGGACTATGAAGGGTTCCCTAGTTTTAAGTAAACACACCCAATTAGTTAATGTCCATAAACATTGGGCTAACCATGTGGTGTAAAAGTAAGAAATACTTTTTACTTATCAATAAGTAGATAAAAGAAGCTTTTGTTCAAAGTTGGCATTGCCAAATGCCTACTAGCGTATAAGTACAAATGTCGATGAAGACAATAAGTTATACATCTTTATCCTTGTGACCATTAATACATCTCATTACTCTACAACTATTTGGATTAAACATTACCATTATCCTTCGATAGTGGGGTTTTCCTCCCGAGTTGTGCAATTGTTTTCCATTATAAACACTTGTGTTGCATGGTGTGAATGGTTAAGCTATGTTTGGTTATATTATTGGTATACATTTACATATTGTGCTTGGTCAAATACTTTTCTTTATGTGTTGTTTTAAATTACTCAAGTAATTCATTTATTTTAGTATATGTTTAGAAAAATGAAAATGGTTATCAAGGTAAGTTATGTTGGTTATGATATGTTTAAGTGCTTTTAGTCTTGGGTCAAATTGCATGGTCGGTGAATGGTAGTGTTTGTGTTTTACACGCTGGAGATGTCTTGAAACCTAACATTGAGGGCCATTCGAAACTTAGACAAACATTACAATGCGATATTATACCACTAGTAAACTCTAGGAAGTATTTTGGTAGAAAAACCCATGAAGAGGAAAATTGCAAAGTTATGATGGCACCCAAAAATAACAATAGAAAGGCTAACCCTAGTTTGACCAAGGACACAAACCCTAAACCGGAAGGGTGGTCAAAAGGACTAACATACACTCCCACTTATGGAATTAAAGAGGACCAAATAATGGGATATGGAGGCAACCACGTGGAAGAACATGTGTTCTCCATGGACTCATCGGAAAGACCTACGAAATCCCAAGAGAAACGTTGGACCGACCAATCTAAGTTACCTACCTTTGATAGGATAAGAACTGTTGTGGACCAATATGTTCACCATCAATACCCATTGGGATGCATAGAAGGAAGCCAACTCATTGATAAAACGGATTAGTATTTTGTGAGCCAATGAATAACAAGATTTATGAAACTAGAAGGATATAGGGTGAAAAAAAGAAACTTAGTTAGTATTTTGTGAGAATCATAGGGGAAAAAATTAGATATTGCAAGGGTTTGGTTGAACAATTGACCCTAATTTTTGGCCGAATAATATTTTTGGCCAAAAGTTAAACTTAATGGAGGGTGCCTACCTAGTGTAGAAATTTATGTAGGCTAGATTCCATCATATGTTGCTAGAAAAAAAATTCTACCAAAAAGTTTTACAATTTTTTTTTTTGGCCGAAAACATGTCTATATATAAAAAAAGTTACAAATGTAATGTCCCTTTCAATGGATTTGTAAAAATTAGTAAAATTTGCAATTTTTGGCCAATTCGACCCTTAGACTAGTAATGACTCAAATGCTTCCAAATTGGGTATGAATGTGTTTGAAAGGTATTAAGAAATAAAAACGAGTCTGATGGATTCCTGAACACTCTCAAAAGACTTCTACAACACTCATTTACAATCAGGAGAAAATAGGGAAATTTACTAGTAAATTCGAGGTTCAAACCCCCAAGGGTAGGGGACAAAAATGGTTTCCCAAATGCAGTACGACCCTCCCAAATTTCAGAACAAAGACATGGAATATTTAAAGGAATTCAATGGGATCCAAATGCATCATTAATGATTTCCTAAAGGCTTCCGCAACATTCATTTATCAGAGGTTTGTGGACATGTCTTCACATAGGGGGAAATGATAGGAAACTTCACCACTTGCTATGAAATTGGAGATTTAGGTTCCAAAGTCTTATGTTATGTATATGAAACTTCTTCAGGACATTAATGACTCTCCATGCATTAGAAAAATCACAGATATGAACTGATACAAATCGAAATAAAGCAACTTCAAGCTCTCATAACAAGATATGGGGAAAATGGCACCATTTATACAACGTTTGGTATTTTAACATAGTTTCACTTGGTATTTCTACTTGAGGATTTTCTGAACAAGTTGAAGAAGAGAGAATCATGAGCTTCCCTGTAGCTTCAACCTACAACAAATAAATCCATTGTAGCTCCAAATGAAAGGTTTCAATGGTCTCTCCAATTTCCAATTAGGATGGGAATCTTTCACTCTCGAAATTGGTACTAAGGCAAGTAGAGTAAACACTCCACTAGCATGGACAAGCTATGCTCTCCAATATGCAAAATGAGAAATGATCAAAATCCACTCTTCTTCTTGGTTCTTGTATTTTATTATCTTCGCAAGCCTTCCATGGTTCGAATTCCCTCCATGAGCTTCATGCCAACTTGAATTGGGAAGAGATTCCAATGTGTGCCACTTGTCCATCAATTCCTAGCCTCCTTCACTCAATTCGAACGGATGACTCTTTGGCTTCCCTAACTCCCTTGCTTGCCCTATTGGATGCTATTTTTAGCCCTGACATGTCATATATGTCAGATTCCAGCAATCAGGTCTGAGTTTTGTCATAAGTGTCATAACATCTTCGTCATTGTTGTCATAGAAGCTAGGGAATCTAGCCCAAGTGTCCCAATAGCTCCAAGATGCCTCTTCCTCTTCCGTGGGAGTTACTCATCCTCTCAATTTTGACCCTCATTGGTTCATGCCATGTATTATGCCCTTCCAATTCCCCCAAAAACGTTGGACTCCACCTTGGATTTGAATGGGTGAGAGTGGGATGCCATGTGGCATGGGGAATCTTGCTTGAATGGGCCCCACACCTCCAATGTGCCCTCATTACCAAGTGCCACCTTATTTTCCTATCTTAAATATTGATTTATTCCCCATTTAATATATTTTTTCAAGCTAATGTCCATTTGGGGGTTTTATAGTTCCCTTATTCCAAATCTAATGTTTCCACCCCAACTTAGGAAACTAGTAGATTGGTGGAATTTTTTCTTCTTGAGATTTATTTGAATAGCGACATTACAATCCTCCCTACCCAAGATTGCTTTCTCTCAAGCAATTTAAAATTAGGATGCTGCAAAATTTCTTCCTCTTCCCATGTGGCATCCTCACTTGGAAAATATTTCCATTGTACCAAATACTCCTTTATGGTTCTGCTCCTCAATTTCCTTTCTCTTGCCTTCAAAATTTTTTATGGAATAAGTATGAGTTGTCCTTCATAATCTAATTGAGGGAGGGTTTCTGAAACAGATATTTGCTGACCAATAACATTCTTAAGGCATGAAACATGAAATACATTGTGAGTTTTGCTTCCTTCTGGAAGTTCCAACTCATAAGCCACCTCCCTAATTTTTTGAACTACCTTATATGGACCATAATATCTTGGTTTGAGCTTTTCTGATCCTTTCACTTTTAAGGAAGTTTGTTTATATGGTTGTAGCCTCAAATAGATTAAATCATTCACTTGAAAAGTTCTTTCCTCCCTATGTTGATCCACATACTGTTTTTGTTGACTTTAGGCAACCTGCAAATTGTCTTTTAGAAGCTTCAAAATATCTTGACTTTCCTCAATCCAATCCTTATCTTTTAGATCTCTACTATCACCAAAAATTTTCTCAACAAAGGTGAGTGCCTCATAACCATAAAGTGCTTTGAAAGGAGACATGCCAATGGACATATAAAAGGTAGTGTTGTAGGAAAACTCACCCAAACGTAGCCATTTTACCCATGCTTTCTGCTGCTCACCAACATAGTTCCTCAAGTACCCCTCCAACCATTGGTTCACTCTTTCTGTTTGGCCATCAGTTTGAGGATCATAGCTTGTTCTTGTATTCAATTGAGTGCCCACCATCTTGAAGAGTTATTTCCAAAAAGCACTCATAAATATGCTCTCCCGGTCACTCACAATGTTCTTGGGAAGTCCATGCAATTTGAAAATTTCTCTAAAGAATAGATCATACACTTGTGCAGCAGTATAAGATGATGTAATGGAAAATAAATGAGAAAATTTGGTGAGTCTATCCACCACAACATAAATACAATCCTTACCCAAATCCTTAGGCAAACTTGTGATAAAATCCATTAAGATGCTTTCCCATTTTTGTTCTGGACTGGGAAATGGTTGCAATAGACCAGCAGGATGTGTATGTTCATATTTTTTTTGCTGACATATATTTCATTCATTCACATATTTTAGAACATCTTCTTTCAGCCCTTTCCAAAATAACCTTTCCATTAATTGTCTATATGTTTTGCAAAAACCAGGATGGACTGCTAAAGGAGAATCATGAGCTTCCTTCAAAATATTGTGCTTGAGATTTGAACTATGAACCAAGTATATTATGTCCTTATAGTAAATTATACCATTTAAAATCTTGTACTTATCATCACCTTTGACCCCATCTAACACATCACACACAAAACTATCTTTGGCATATTCAACTATTAGCATATTTTTCCAATATTTCGAAATGTCCATAATGGAAAATGTTGGTCTTCTAGATAATGCATCTGCTACAATATTATTCTTCCCCTTTACATATTCAATGTAAAAATCAAAAGCTTGGACTTTGCTTACCCACTTTTGTTGCCTTTCATTGAGGTCCTTTTGTGTGAGAAAATGCTTCAAACTGTTATGATCAGTTTTGACCACAAACTTGTTTCCCACCAAGTATTGTCTAAACTTGGCCAAGGCATGCATGATGGCTAACATTTCTTTGTCATAAATGGAGTATAGCTTCTCATGTGGCTGCAATTTTCTTCTCTCAAAAGCTATGGGGTGTTGATTTTGCTTTAGGACCACCCCTATTCCTTCTCCTGATGCATCACATTCCAAAACAAATGGTTTAGAAAAATCAAGTAATGCAAGTATTGGACAACTACTCATTACCTCTTTCATTCTTTGGAAATCCTTTTTAGCCTCTTCATCCCATTTGAAAGCATCCTTCTTGGTCAAATCAGCAGGTGGAGCAGTCAATTTGGAGAAACCCTTCACAAACTTTCTATAGTAAGTGCATATCCCAATGAAGCCTCTCAATTCTGTGATGTTTTGGGGTGATGGCCATTCAAGAATAGCCCTTATTTTTTCCATGTGCACCTTCACTCCATCTTTCCCAATTATGTGCCCAAGATATAAAACTTCGTTCAACCCAAATTCACACTTGGACAACTTAGCAAACAAAGATTGTTCATGCAAAATTTTCAAGACAACTTCTAGATGGTGCAAGTGTTCCTCCCATGTTTTACTGTAAATCAAAATATCATCAAATAAAACCAAAACAAAATTATAGAGCTGATTGCAAAATATTTTTTTCGTGCATGATTTAATTGTGGTTGGAGCATTGGTCAAACCAAAAGGCATGACAAGAAACTCGAAATGGCCATAGTGACATCTGAAAGTTGTTTTCTGCACATCCTCCTTCTTCATTCGAATTTGATGGTAACCAGATCTAAGATCAATTTTGGAGAATAAATTTGCTCCATGTATCTCATCCATGAACTCATCTATTCTAGGGATGGAATATCTATTATTAATTGTCTTCTTATTTAGAGCTCTAAAATCAATGCACATCCTCAAGGTCCCATCCTTTTTCTTCACCAAAGCAACTGAAGAAGCATAGGGACTAGGGCTTGGTCTAATGAGCCCCAACTCCAAGAGCTCTTAAATAGCCTTCTCAATCTCATCTCTGAACATTTTGGGGTGCCTATATGGTGGTATTTGTATAGGTGATTTTCCCACCTCCAAAACAATGTTGTGATCAACTCCTCTATCAGGTGACCTTCCAGGAGGAAGGTCTCCAAAAACCTTTTCATATTTGTGTAGTAGCTGCCTTAAGTCCCTTGGATGTTCTGAAATATTTATTTTTGGCTTGGGGGAAATGATGCAACATTCAACTTCCCATTCAATATCCCCATGCCTCAATATGGACCTCATACTATGGGAAGACACCACTTGATTCGGATAGGTGTGCATTCCTCTCACCACCCTTTGTTTTCCTTCCAAATATTTGAATTTCATTTTAGGTATTTTATAGTTCACTGTATGTTCCCCTATAGAATATAACCATTGTACTCCCAATACCACATTAGTATCAACAACATCGACCACATAAAAGCTATCAGAAAATGTGTAATTACCTATGGTGAGTTGTAGCTTTGGAATCCATATTTTGCACTCCATAATATTGTGACCTGGAATGATGACTGTGAACCCATCAAATGGTTCAATAGGTAACTTTATCCTCTCCACCATGGATGCATCAATGAATTTATGAGTGGATCCTCCATATACCAAGACCGAAACCATTTTCCCTTGTAACCACTCCTTTGCATCGAATGGTGTGAAAACGAGGCACTCCTGAAAGTAATGCCATTCTCCCTTTGTCAAGTGATGAATGATCTTCTTCTTGTTTCTCTTCTTCTGTTGTTTGATATCCCTCTTCTTGGGCTGAAATATGTCATTCTTCCTCCATACCCCCTTCATACCGATCATCATTAGAAAATACTTCAATAAATTGTGCTTTCCCCTTAACACATTTATAACTTGATACCCATGGTTGGAAGCATGTGTAACATAGTTTCTTTCTTTTGAGTTCTTCCTTGCTTGGTCCCTCTTTCTTATCCTTTCCAAATTCATATTTTTTCCATGGCTTCTTTTCAAATATGAACTTGGAAGGAAAGTTGGGCTTGGGAGGATACCTTGTCTTGGGTAGCACATTTTGCAGATCTTTTGCCAAGTTCATGGCATCTTTCAATGAAGTAGGTTTGTGGGCCTTAACTAAACCCTTCAAAGGTTCATCCAAACCTTCAGTAAAGAGAAATACTAATCTAACCATAGATATATCATCCACCTTAACTGATAATTTTTGAAATTCTAACATGTACTCATCCGGTGTTCCACTTTGCTTCAATTGTGCTAGTTCTTTGAAAGGCATTGCTGGGTCTTTTTGCTCAAATATTTCCAATAACCTGTTAACAAATTATTCATATGTTGTAACCTGATCATGTCCCAAGGTTTTAATTCCATGGAACCACCAATCATTGGCTTCTCTCTCAAGATGCAAAATAGCATTTTTAGAGCATCCTCTTCAACCATTGGATTCAGCTGAAAATACACAGCTAGTTTTTGTATCCAAGTATTTGTAGAACTTTGAGATGAGCCATCAAAGGTGAAGGGGCATTTTACCTATTGAATAATTCAATTATTTATTTTGAAAAGGAGTTCTGTTACCCCCTCTCATTTTGAGCTTGTTTGAGACAGTAAAGAATTGATCAAATGGTAATGTCCTTCTATAATCTTCACTCAACTCTTGCCATTCTGCTAGAATTTCTTTCATGCCAATTTGAGGGTTAGGATCTTCTTTGGTCTCAAGAAACTTAGGTGTGGTAGCTCTTGTTAAGCTCTGAAATTCATGAGTTTGATTATGAGGCCTTGTCCTTGAGAAAATGCTTCCACCGACTGTCTTCTTTTCCTCACTAGAGGAACTGTTGTTTCCTCATGTGGCCAATTTTCTACCAATTTGAGTAACCATCAATTCATATCCTTGCATTATCTTCCTTGTCATATCTTTAAAAAATAGTTTCATGAATTTACTAAACTCCTCTTTCTCCTCCATATCAGAATTTCCTTTCTCATCCTGAGCCATAGTCTCAACAAAATACACCTCTTCTCCTTCTTCTTCCTCTTCACCAAAGGTACTTTCAGTTTTTGTTTCTAAGGGTGGGGGTTGACTTTTTGATCTCATAAAGGGTCACCCAAACAAGGTGAAAGGACCATGCTCTGACACCACTTGTAGTGTCCCTTTTAATGGTGTAATGTCCCTCCTATCCTACAAGGCTATGGAGAGGAAACTAACAATAATACTGGACATCCAGTCCCATACTTAATCAAATAAGCATTCATATAAATTGTAGATGGAGATATGCAAATGCATAAAACCTTGAAAACACAACAGAATTTAATTCCATTACACATCCATCATACATTCCATATTTTCATGTCATTCATCAATTAAGCAATACAAAATTGGCAAATGAGAATACTTATCTTAAACCAAGTAGTCCCTGAGCAACTAGCTACGCTTCTGCAATGTTCCACCCAACCGTAGGCCTGTGTGCTCCTCAATCTCTCAGTACCACTGCCACCCCCGAGCTGGGCATGATCTCCACAAGGAAAAGGGGAAAGAAGGCTCTCACATAGCCAAAGATACACCAGAATCAACCAAACCAATCAGCAGTGGGGTTTCTCAGGCTGCTAAGAGATGGATAGAGGCGAATTACTAGGCTAGTGGCTCAACCATTGAGCTATGGATACTTCATTGGGATCATCAAGCCAAATCTGTCCTCTTCCACTCCTGAATCTCCTGTTCACAGGTTCAAACTAAACAGGGAGGGACATAACAGCCAGAAATGCAAGTGCTGGGCGTTTTTGCAGTAGGATTCCCAATGATGGGATTTCAACCAGTTTAGAAAAATGTGGGAAAGCCCAAAACGAAATTTGAAAAAAGGGAAAACAACCCCAGGAGCATAATCGTTTTCAGAAAGAAAAAAAACGTCCATGGGCAGAAACGGCCTCTATAACCCCAAAAAATCGTGGTTCTCTTCTCCCAGCCACCGTGCCAACCAAAAACGAGTTCCCAGGCATGGAAGAATGCAGAGAAATGGTGAAAACGTGAAGGAAAAACCCCAGTTCGCCCCAGGATGCGTGAGAGAGGAAAAGACCGTGGTTCAGAATGGCTTGGGAAGGCAAAACGTGGGTGATTTCTTGCCTTGCAAGCAAAAAATCGAATTCCCAGATTGATGGCTTGCCCATACCCAAAATTGGCTGCCATACCTCATCATTCCCAAGGAATTAACTGCCTCAACGAATTTAATGATTGGGGCATAAGCCAAAATGGGTAGTTGGGATCTCATGGGTTTTCTCATTGACACATGGATTGACTCCATGGCTCAAGGGTTTGGTTATTTTTCCTCCCTATTCCCTGTAAGATCATGCCCCATCTATTTGTTGCATTGCATAGCTGGTTGTGGGTTTTTCATTAAAATTGCATATTTACATGATGTCCGAATTTACATTGTGTACGGCTAGCACAAGAACCATATGCATCTATTCTAATTGTCGATACATAGAATGATAAATCAATGGCGAGGCCTTGGCCTTGAGCTCCTCACCATGACTAGATAACAATATTTACATCATTTACAATATTAATGCAATAGGGTCAAGATGGGGACATTACAAATGGATTTGTAAAAATTAGGAAAATTTGCAATTTTTTGCCAATTCGACCCTTGGACTAGTAATGACTCAAATGCTTCCAAATTGCTCCAAATGCTTCCAAATTGGGTCTGAATGTGTTTGAAAGGTAGTAAGACATAAAAATGAGTTGGATGGATGCTTGGAAACTCTCAAAAGACTTATGCAACACTCATTTACAATCAGGAGAAAATAGGGAAATTTACTAGAAAATTCGAGGTTCAAACCCCCAAGGGTAGGGGAAAAAAATGGTTTCCCAAATGCAGTACTAACCTCCAAAATTTCAGAACAGAGACATGGAATATTTAAAGGACTTCAATGGGATCCAAAATACATCATTAATCAGTTCCTAAAGGCTGCTGCAACATTCATTTATCAGAGGTTTGTGGACATGTCTTCACATAGGGGGAAATGATAGGAAACTTCACCACTTGTTATGAAATTCGAGATTTAGGTTCCAAAGGCTTATGTAATGTATATGGAACTTCTTCAGGACGTTAATGACTCTCCATACATTAGAAAAATCACATATATTATCTGGTACAAATCGAAATAAAGCAACTTCAAGCTCTCCTAACAAGATATGGGGAAAATGGCACCAATTACATTGTTTGGTATTTTAACATAGTTTCACTTGGTATTTTAACCTGAGGATATTATGAGCATCAAATATTGAGTAAATATATCAGATTACAAATAAATGTTGTATCTTGGACTCTCCCAAAGAGATCAACATCGCACTATGTGCGCTCTTCCTCTAAGAGCCAAAATATGCAGAGAGATGTGAGATAGAGATGGGAACAAGTTGAAGAAGAAAGAATAACGAGATTACCTATAGCTTCAACCTGAAACAAATAAATCCATTGTAGCTCCAAATGAAAGGTCTGAATCGCCTCTCCAATTTCCAATTAGGATGGGAATCTTTCACCCTCGAAATTGGTACCAAGGCAAGTAGAGTAAACACTCCACTAGCATGGACAAGCTATGCTCTCCAATATGCAAAATGAGAAATGATCAAAATCCACTCTCCTTCTTGGTTATTTTCTTTTATTATCTTCCCAAGCCTTCCATGGTTTGAATTCCCTCCATGAGCTTCATGCCAACTCGAATTGGGAAGAGATTCTAATGTGTGCCACTTGTCCATTAATTCCTAGCCTCCTCCTTCACTCAATTCGAATGGATGACTCTTTGGCTGCCCTAACTCCCTTGTGCACCCTCTTGGAGGCTAGTTTTAGCCCTGTCATGTCATATATGTCATATGTCAGCATTCAGGTCTGATTTTTGTCATAAGTGTCATAGCATCTTCATCATTGTTGTCACAGAAGCTAGGGAATCTAGCCCAAGTGTCCCAATAGCTTCAAGATGCCTCTTCCTCTTCGATGGGAGTTACTCATCCTCTCAATTTCGACCCTCATTGAGTCATGCCAAGTATTATGCCCTTCCAAATCCCCCAAGAACGTTGGAATCCACCTTGGATTCGAATGGGTGAGAGTGGGATGCCATGTAGCATGGGGAATTTTGCTTGAGTGGGCCCCACACCTCCAATGTGCTGTCATGACCAAGTGCCACCTCATTTTATTATCTTAAATATTTATTTATTCCCCATTTAATATATTTTATCAAGCTAATGTCCATTTGGGAGTTTTATAGTTCCCTTATTTCAAATCTAATGTTTCCACCCCAACCTAGGAAACTAGTAGATTGGTGGAATTTTCTCTTCTTGAGATTTATTTGAATGGGGACATTACAACAAATGAGTAGATCCATTTGCAACTTTTGATATTATCTGCAACTTTTGGTATTCTCTGTAGGCCAGGGTTCATCTCTGTGCAAATTGCATGTGATGGTATTCTCTGCAAGGGGATCTTCTCCATGTAAACTACATGTGTTGGCTTAGTCAGTGATGTTGGCTTGACTTGTAGCATTGTGAGGATTCCTCAAGTGGTGTTGGCTCGGCTTGCAAGTTAGTGTACACTGCTTGGGTGGTGTTGTCTTAACTTACAGTTGGTGTTGGCAACATGGGGTATTGTTCATCAATGCACATAGGTTGTTTTGACTGAGGTATGTACCATAGATATATGTATTTATTAGGATTAGAAAGAAAAAAATAAGAAAATTTGAATTACAAACAATATTTGTGTAAATATGCTTTCATTTTGTTGGAATGTAGTTTTCTTGTGAATGTAGGTTGTAACTTATAAGAAGAAACAACGTAAACATAGAAACACGTGCATAATCTAGATGAATAAAACTCATTTTAAAATGTCAACAAATAAATAAGTAATACATACATGCATTAATAGTAACATAAGCATGAAAACCATGGCAAATGGAATGTATTTTATAAAAATGATAAAATTCCATTTTTTTACAGCTATGATACAAGGAAAAAAATGTAATAAGCATTTTTTATTACCATGGAACATGAAAAAAATGAAATGAATAACAAGTAAAGGGAAAGAACATATAAAAATAATGAAGAGTAGCACATATTATGCCATGTTTCCATACCCTTCAATTGAAAAAATATGAAATAATTTTCATTTAAATTGAATAGATAATTTTTATTGTATTTTTCACTTGTAGGGGAATAATTTTATGCCCTTCTATGGCGGGCTAGAGGGATATTGATGACCAATGATGACTTCACTTTTGATGCCTGGTGACAAAGGTTGGTTGAAACATGTCCATGGATTTAGTTGATAAAAAATACTTCAAATGAGATGAAAAATATCCCAAATGTACCATCAATGTTTAAGGAAATACTTGCTAAACACAATCAATGGAATGATAGTTACTAACTATTGCATATAATCTTTCGATTAGCCTAGGAAAGGAATTAGTAACATAAATTGAAAGAGATCGTTGAGCATGTTCTTCCATAACAAAGAAATATGTCATCGACGTTTTATTAAGAATTAAATATGCCAATTGACAATTTCTTGTATACCACTAACCAATTCTTTATTAAAATTTAAAAGTTGCAACTATGATTAGATTCCCCAAATTTTGTAAGGAATATAATAGTATTTGAAGGAATATTCACATTTTTATGTAAATATATACAAGTATGAAACCTTGGTAAAACCTAATTATTATAACTTTGGAGATATAGGTAGTGGTGGGTTATGGGAAAGGATGGGATTGCTTTGGACTATAGTTACCATATTCATCTTGACAAATTAATCAATGAGGCAAAGAGTCAAGAGTTTGATTTGGTTTGACACAAGCTTGATCGGTGCAAAATATAATAAATACAATTTTTTTTTCAAAAAAATTTTCAATGATTTTAAAGAAATCCATTCCTATACAGTGCACAAGATGAATACAAGTTTAAAATTTAATGTATACAACATCTTATATATGAATACAGGTTTAAAGTTTAATGTATATAAACTCTTATATATGATAGAAATGTGATGTGCAAAGTTGATTAAAAAATGGGAAGCTTTTATTTCTATAAAATAAGAACGAAGGAAGAATGGAATTTCCTATCCTATTTTCCATATGATTGTTGTCGCCGAGATGCACACCTGGGGGAGCGTAGTAGAAACATTTCGAAGTTCCTCGGTGTGGTCTTGGGGGTAAGCAAAGAGTTAGGTGTTGTCACCTGATCTTGACTCCTTCGTTTAGGAAAACTCCTAACGAAGCCAAGGGGGTTAGACCCTACTAAAAGAAAAGGTTTCTAAGGCTTTTAGTTAATTTTTGAGTGGTTGGAATGGATGTTGTTTTTAGGATTTTTTGAATTTGATGCAAATTTAAACCAAGTTGTTCACCAAATTAATCAAAACACATCCACAACATGATATAATAAAACAACAATTTATAATATATATAAAAGGAAAAGACTTGCAAAATATTGTTGTTGATGAAAGACTAGTGCTAATGGAGTCACTGTTCGTTTTAAAATGCTAAGAGGACCATTGTGCGAGTGCTCTTGGTTTATTTTATTATGTATTTTATGGGATGAGTTGATTAATTGTGGGATGAGGGGATTCCCGATATACCTTGCGGTACAATGAATATGTCTGGAATGTGATCTAGGTGGCTTTGTACAAGGACATGTGGGCTGGAATGGAGTCTCAAGAGCGGTGTTCAACACTACACCAACAAGGGTGTAGCCTAACTTTGCTCTGAGGTCACCTCCTATTTTTTTTTGCTTCCTTAGTCAAAATTTCCCCACTTTTAATCACTACTCGAGGCAGCGCTAGATTTTCGTTGGTTTTAGAGAGAGACTTGATTTTATTAATGAGTGGATTAATTAAATGTGAAAAATTATGAAGTGCAAAAAAAATCGTTTTTGATATCCCAAAGCTCAAACTAGCCTGCGATGGGTAGAGCATACACGGTGTTTTGAAAAAATGTTAATTCCAATTGGACCCTCCAACAAAGAGCACTCTTGATCCGATAAAAGCGTGATTCGAGAGATTTTTTAAAGTTTAAGTTAGACTCTCCGAAAGAGAGCACTCTTGATCCGCTAAGAGTGCGATTCAAGATATTTTACGAAAAATAAAAACTCTCCGACAGAGAGCACTCTTGACCCGCAAATGGTGAGATTCAAGAGTTTTTGATGATTTGCTTTAAAAAATAAAATTATTCTAAAACTTTAAATGAATTAAAAATTGAAAAATAACTAACTTGCAAAATGAAACCTTTAATAAACTTGAGACTACTTGTGAATTAGGAAAAACTTGAAAGAACTTATGCAAAATAATCTTCAAGAATTCTATGCAAAAAATTAAAACCTTCTACGTACTCTTTTGACTACTTTGGAAAAAAAAAAGTAATCTACTATGCTATCATTCTAATCTATGAAATATGATAAGCAAAGAAAGGACAGATAGAGGCTTCCCTCGAATGGGGGAAGAGGGGTGTGGGAGCCGTACTCCCACTTGCTTTTTATTAATAGTTATTACAAATTAATTAACAACTCTCCGATAGAGAGTGCCCCTTATCCACAAAAGTTGTGAGATTCAAGAGACTTTAGGCCTTCCCAGAAGGTAGAGGGAGAGCAAGGGGTTGAATAAAAATGATGTTTATGAGTTTACGCTCCAAAAAGGCTTTCTTTCCTCACTTTCCTGTAAAATAAACATGAAAAACTAGCAAACACTAAAATTTGTTAATGTATTAGTACATGTATATACATCAAAAAAATTACACTCTAGTACTTGAAAAAGTATTCAATAAATTTGCTACAAGTACTTAGTAATAAATAGATCTAACTTATGAGTGTCTTGAAGCTCTTTTTAGATCTAGTAATAAAGAAAATAAATTCTAAAAATGATGCTTTTAGATTTAAATCTACTTGCTTTATGTAAACAAAAATAGGGAAAAAGAGTTTGATTTGATTTTTAAAAAGGTGAGAAAAGTGGAACCAATCCCAAGCTTGAGGATTATGAAGGCTTATGAATATCTGCAAAATCAACTTGTTGGCATATGATCACTATGTTCTTACTGTTGGAGAGAAAGAAAATCCAGCTTAGGTTCGCTTCAAAATCAACTTGGATCCTGTAAAAACTCTCATACACTTATAAGAACAAATGGATTAAATATAGATAATATAGAGTAATGAAAAATTATGAAGGGTAATTGTAGAACTAATTACGCATACTACTTCCTATCCTTTCACTAACATGTTAAAAGAAAACAACTCAAAGACTATGAATGTATGCTTCTATGGGCTCAGAGACCTTCTTAGCTAAACAATCCACAAATTCAAAACAATAAGTATATGAAGGCAAAACAAGATTATACCTCAACCACATACATGCTTCACAATGATGGATCTTGCACACCTCATTGATCTCCAAAGTCTCAAGAAATTCGTATTACAAAATATCACGCATTACATGAGATGATAGGTTCGATGCTAATCCACCCCTAAGAATGGAGCTCGGCCTTGCTTTTTATAGAAGGAATGAGAAGAAGGCGAGCTCTAGAAAGGATCTAGGGTTGGAGGGGGCGCACCCACAATTAATGGAGTGATTTGGGTGTTGACACAACTTAAATAAGATCTTTGTTGGTGTGATATGAGGTAGCAGCCACCTCACAAGAGCGGCGCCCCTCTTCACATTGTAAATAACTCCCAATCAAACAAGTAAGAGCCACGAATGAACAAGTCACCCATCATGTAAAGGAAGGAAATGCACACCCTTTAATGTGATGTCACTCATTACTTTAATACTTTGACTTATGGCATGTGCATTTATCCAATAATATGGTCGCCCTCCATAAGAAATTAAGTAGCCACATTTTCCATATTTTTTTAATCATTTTTTAAGATTTTCCAACTTTTGTCCTTTGTGTAATTTGTAGCACTTTTAGCATTTAAATGTCATTTTGTCGCGTCTTTAAGAAGAAATGCCATAAATGACAATTTAATCGCTCGAAACCTAGGAAAAGTAGGTCCTAGGTTAAAGAGGACGCTCTGAGCATGAAAATGAGCATCCCCGCGCCAAATTCCGCCTCCATACCATGCTTTTATTACACTTTAAAATTTTCCAATTAAACCATTAAAAAATGGTCTAATTTTACGGAAAAATTTATTTTTATCGTAATTGACTCAAACTCCTAGGGGACCTAGTGCATGTCCATACAACTTATCATTGAACAGTGTGAGAAAACATCATTGAATTGCTTCCCAAAATGGCCAGTCCTCCCGTAGGCTTCTTCTATCCATGACTGGATAAGACTAAATTTTTTTTATGAATGATGATACAGGTTAACCACTTCACCATGTTGATCTGATGGGCTCTTCAGATGATAACTTCTCGTAAAAGCACAAGCCTCAAGCTGCTCCAAATCATAAGGATCATATGCATGTGAAGACGATGGCTGAGATATATCTTCAATCAATTGTACCTAATCTGGCTCTTCACTGCACTACCTCTCCAAGTCCTTATTACAGATACTAGAATATAAATCTAACTGATCATATGAAATTTCTGAATGCTCCTCCCTACAACTTTCATAAATATCAGATAAAACACTCCCTTCATTGGACATATCATAAATGGGATTTTCAAAACTATTTTCACAAATCTCATATATCGGGTTCTCAATAAAAGTCCAATAGTCATCATCCCAATCTATGCCAGATATGAGGGAGTCTTCATCACTGGTGCCAAGTCCATGGCTATGCTCATCCTCCTCATGATCATAATAATCCTCCTCAAAAAATTGGGTTTCAAAGATATCACAAGGGAACCAACTTTCCAAACATTCATTGCTATGTGGAGAACAAAGGGGAGTGTCATCACTCATATTACAAACTTCATGGATCTCTTCATAAGTGTCAATCTCTATAGTGGTTTCTTCTTGGGGCCAATCCAAAAAATTGATATCATTGTCATTGACATGGATTCGAGGATATTCCAATTCCTTGATGTTGCATACCATTGAAACGTGTGGGAATTCTATGACCACATCTTCAATCAAGGGCTTCTCCTGTACCTCTGTTAAATTTTCTTTATAATGCAACTAGGAAATACAAATGTCATCACTTTTACTGAAGTAATCAAGGAGTAGCTCCAAATATTCAATGCTTTTTATCGTGGAAAAATGAGGAGGCTCTTCTTTATGATATTCTATGTTTGGAAAATAAAAGGAAAAGATTGCTTCAAGGAATTTTTCCAAACCCTTCATACTACCCCTACCATCATGCCACTGCTTCAAAAATATCCGAAGGAAGCTTGAAAGGGAGGTGATACACTTATTTGGAAGGCCCTAAAAAAACCAACAACCGATCTCTTCCTCCAGGGAACCATCAAATATTCGCATCATATTGTCTTCATACAGAGTATTGAAGTCAGCTGAATATTCAAGAAAAGACTTGACATGCCAGATGGTTGAATCACCATTTCCATGAAAGATCGGATGCCATTTATATAAACCTTTCTCACCATCACCAAAGTTAGGAAAACCTGAGATGTTTGAGAAGTCGATAGGATAATAATATTTAGCAATATGAGCACCAAATTTCTCTATTAACTCATCCATATTAGATATCAACATCATGTACTCGATGTAACCATGAAATTATACTGAAAAAGGGAGGAGTGTCAAATAATGAGCTTTGAATACTTTACTGTGTCGAACAGGCTCATCTACACACAATCAATCTCACCAATTTTTATGAGAAACAATTGGACCTCAGAATCCCATGAATCGATAAAAAAATGTTTATGGAGAATCCCATGAATCGATAAAAAAATGTTTATGGAGAATCCCATGAATCAATTGGACCTCAGAACCACCCATCTTTACAAGAATGTTTATGCTATGGATTCAAGAGAGACCAAGGTGTGTGATTTGATCTTCAATTTAAGTTGGTAGCTTACTCAGACATATTTGTTTTGATGGATGTAGTTTTTATTGATGTTTCAAATGCATGGGGAATGCTATTATCAAGAAAGAAAGTTGCTAGTTTGGTAGGTAGTATCCATATGGATTTGTCATACGCTATCATTCTAACATATGAAGGTACTTTTGTTACATTATATAAAGAACATCCTAAGAGGTATTGTTACAACTTTTTCTCACACCCTTGGTTACAAATCCTTAATTGACTAGGTGAAAGATAACGGTAACAAAGAGGGAGGGAATTGCCACCTCACCTATCCCTCTTCTGCTCTTTAAGGGAGGTTTCCCTATGGATGATAATCTCGTTCTCTAATTAAGGATTCAATAAGGTTTGAGAGATGGATTACACTATTGGTTTCTATGGGATTATAATAGTATATAACGTATTTTTCAGATTTCAATGGCTTTATATGCCTACCCCAATTTAAATATTTCTGAGTGGCACAAAGGGCTGATTTAAATATGAATTTAGAGGGTCAAATTGTTCAATATGTTTAAGATATAAATGGTTTTTATACCAGGCCAATAAACAGATTTAAAAAGAACACGAGGATTGGAATCAAATATGGTTTTGTCTCATACATTTAGTGATTTAAAATTTAGATTTGATTCTTTAAAGTTTTCAGCTGGTATTGATTCGTAAATGTCAATAACATTAGTTGAATCACAAATCCGTAATTCTGATTTATCTTTCATAATTTCAGATTTGCAAACAAAATAAAAAGGAAAGAATTTAATTTAATTGGTCAAAGGATGGGAGAATGTCTTAGAACCATTTGGCACATGTGGTCATGAAAGAACGGAGTACCATTAGGTTGTCTTTAGACAAGAAATGGATATACAATCTTTCCAATGATCTACTATGCAGTTTCTTTACTGAAAATAAATTCTTGGTTAAATGGAGGGTATAGGAAAGCATTATCTACATATGGATCTAATTGGATGGACTTTAATCAACATATAGTTCCAACATCAGTTTGACAAATCAATACTAGAAAATAGATGTGTTTGGCTTATGAGATGGAGAGCAAACATAAACATTTTTGCTACTGAACAAATCCAACTTTAAATGATATTACCAATTTAGACGCCACTTCACAAATATGTTCTCCAACAATGCAAACCATACAATAATTTTCAGCATCAAAATTCCTAACTATTTGCTCCAAAATGATCTTCAATAGCACAAAATGATATTCTACAAGTTTTCTAATCATCAACAACCATTACAAATGGAGGAACCTTTCTTAAATAGAGTTCCAGGCTCAAAATATCCATGAGTATAATAATAATATCCATGCTAAAACCTTATATCTAATCTAGGAATGTATAAAGAACTATTGTTTGTCTATCTTATTTGAAAGACAAATTCAACAAATATTAAAATAATGGGTGGCTAAGCCACATGTACAAAATCTCCAAGTGAATCAAGGAGTGTTCCCTCCTAGTGTGGTTGAGTCAAATGGTCAAAGCTCCAACGCCCTTGATGATTAGATGTGGACCATACCAAAGTGATCAAGAGACAATATGAAACAATCTTCACTGGAGCGCCCTCAAGAAATGTAGCAAAATATTCATCAAATCCCCTATTTAGAGTGATGCGGTCCACTAGGAGGCCCACACATGTGGCATCTAGTCCAAGGCATGTCAATGTTCTTTTCATGGGAGACTTCCAAGGTGTGAATGTGGACATCCATTCTCCAACAACTATATTCTCTAGAAATATGGAGTCAAAACAAACTTCTTCATGCATTTGTGTGCTAAACTTCAGCTATCTTTAAGAAGCAAGAGGACATTCTCATCAAAAGTGCATAGATACAGTGCGGTGCCACCTCAAATGTGCTAACTAAGTAAAGTGCTCTAGTCAATATCACCTCTAATAACCTCATGAACATATGAAAGGGCAAGAAAAACCCCGTTTTGCTGGGATGTTCCATGCACTAGTCAAGAATGTGGACACAAAGGAGTAATTGATCAACTAGATCAACTCTAATATCATAAAAAACAAGTGTACAAGGTCAACGCTCTACCTAGACTTCTCAAGTGTGGTGTGATCAGATATAATACACAATATCACCACATAGCCTAGGGTGTTAACCACATAGCTCTCCAATTGTGTCAACCAAGAAGTAAGTAAAACTGTGGATTAATCATCCTAACTCATCCATATCTTATTCAATAAGGAGATTACTCACATCCAGTGAGTAGAAAGTGACATAACAACATAGATAATAAATAGAAAACACCAATAATCACCAAAGCACTCTAGATAGAAGGCCTTCAATCATCATCATATGCTCAAAGCCATGCTAGAATAAAGGTAACCAACGATCATAGATCCCACATAAATCTACATCCACAAAAACCTAACCACATATAAATGTCATCATGTCAAGGGAACAACTGCCATGTAACCATCTACTCTAACACCTACATCTCACACCCTCGCTAACATGTATCCTATCGATAGATCTTCTCATGGAAGATTATGTTTTCTTTCAACGATCTCAGAACAAAGTCTTTCTCCTTCACCAGAATTTCCAAGTTTGCATTTTCTCCCTTTGCCAGCTCTAAACTTCGAACCAGATCCGTGTTCTCTGCCTGTAGTTTCTCTAATTTGTTATCCATTGAGAGCAATTTTTGCCGAAAAACCTCCATTCTCTCATCTTTAGCTCTCATTTGTCTCTCAAATGCATCCATTTCCAGCAAATGCCTTTGTTTAATGTGAACAGCGTGCAAAGACTTCTCGAGCCCTGGCCAGTCTCCTTGCTTTCTCTTCGGTGCTACTAGCGTAAGATTTCTTTCAAGCTCCTCTCTCTCGTCCCTCGTCCGACTTTCTCAACAAGGAAGAAATCACTTCCTCTTTTCGTCGATATTCCTCCGTAATCTATCAATTTTTTTAGGAAAGCCGCTCTGTAATTTCTTTCTTTTCCTCGAACATAATTTTACAGTCTTTTTTACAAATTTCAGTCTTTTTTACAAATTTCAAGGTCGTTAAAGGCACGAACGAGTTCATGTTCCATTTGCAGCGACTTCGCCTCCAAATCCAACATCAAGCCGTCTATTTTTGCACGTCTCGAGCAATCTAACTTCTGTTCGGAGGAAATTCTTCAAGCCTTTGGCTTTGCTTTAACAAAATCTCAAGCTGCTAATTTAGCTTTTTTTTCTCCATTTTCTTGAGTGGCAAATATCGCGGATACTTTCTCGTTAGCCCTTGCATCTTCGGCTCTCCGTTTCTTCATCTCCTCAACCTCTGCTTCGGCCTCTACGATCTTTCTCAAAAGCCTAATTTTCTCCCTCTCCAATTCAATTCCTACGACATCCGTCTCCCAGGGACTCTATCTCTTGCCAAGCAGACCAAACGAAGAGAAAACATTACCGTCTTTCTGCACTGCTGCGTCTCTGCTAAGTTCCCCGGCAACGTCCGATCCGTTGAAATTTGTCCAGATTCTCGTTCTCCACCGCGGCGACATCCATTACTTCGGCTCTCTTTATCGTTCTTCCGGGCTTACGTTCTCCATATCGCACTAAGTGTCAATTTTTCGTCACCGACCGCATATTGACAGAAAATTTAACAGCTAACGCTTGGATCCGCATATCGCCGTTGATGTGAGATCGTTAGCGAGCCTATTAAAAAGTTTATAACAATAAAGATCGTCCCACTATTTTCTGGTGAATACTATTCAGTTTGCTGTAGGTCATTTAATACAGTTGTAGTGGGGCTGTTGATTGTTGGATCTTTTGCTACTTAATATTCAATGATCAACTGGCCCACTGCAGCGGCATTAAATAGCTTGCAGCAAGCTGAATAATGTTCACCCTAATGGCAAGTACTGACTCCGTCATAAATCTACTTCAGACTCCCTCATAAATCCCCATAAAAGGTACACTGACTCTACCTCCGAGGCTGCACAAATTCACATGACTGAGCTGTAAGGCTAACTAAAACGCCTCTGACTCGTCGAAATCTAGCAGAGTAATTCTAGCCAAAATAACAATTTGGAGTGTTCAGATCACAATTTTGGCAATCTGGGTAGTTTTAAAATTGGATAAGTAACTTGAAACAAGCAATCTCAAAATTAGAAAATAACAATTTCCAACAAAAAAAAAACCTTTTTTTCCCAAAACTGCCTAAAAAGCGGGCGTTTTGGTTGTCTTTTATCCTACGTGCTCACATGACTATGACAGGATCTTTCATATTTATCCTACGCCGCTTAGGTGACTGTGACACTATCTTCACGCCCACTTTTCCAGCAAAATTTTCATAGAAACCGGTCAAATTTGTTTACTTTGACACAATCTTCATAAAAGATAACTAAAATGCCCTACTTTTCCCACAATTTTCATAGAAACCAGTCAAATTTGTTCTTGAAAATTCTGTAATTTCAGCAATCGTAATTGCCTTTTATAAATTAAATATCCTGTTTTAAAATTACCCAGATAACCGAAATTACGATTTGAGCATTCCAAATTATCATTTCAGCTATTATTGCTCTAATGAATTTCAAGTCGAGTAACCTTATACTGCTCCCTATCCTAATGGAAAATTTTATTTACACTACGGATAAGTGGAAAATTATTAAAGAACTCACCTCCGACGGTTTTATGTCAAATTTCTGACGCTCTGGATACTTCTTTTCCTTCTGTCAGGAATGGGGACCGGGGTATTTGTTGCGATCTATCCATTCCTAATCTCAACATTAACATAATAAGAGCAGGTTGACTGGCGTCGATATACAAAATCGCGAAAAAAACAAAGGGCAAAAACAAAGGGCAGTTGACAATCTCTATTGGAGTAATTGCAGCATGTGGTACTATAATTTGAGATTTGTTCTTGGCGTTTGTATGCACACTGCGCGATATGATTTATCCGGGTGGGGACGAGGTTCGAAATCGGGTCCGGCTACTGCCCCCGCAATATCCTACGTGGGTCGCTATATATGAAATTGGTTTGGTCTAACATATATTTTTGGATGAACACATTTAATATTTCCAAAATGGTCGGAGTTGACGGAGTTTTAATTTGGAACGACATGCCAACATGCCAGCTGGCATGTCTCAATTCCACCTATTTTAGCGTTGAAAATTTGATGTCCTCCAACCTAGACGATTAAAATTAGAACCTGACATTTAATTCAATGATTTGGCCTTTTTTCGATGACGTTTCCTTGGAGTCCAGCGAGATGAAACGCTGTAGAAATTGCCGCAGCGACGGTTTTAAAAATCATCGTTATAAATAAAATATGACGAGCTACTTCCATTTATTGAATGAATAAAACAAAAGCATTTTGTAGGTATGTTTTGGCCGGTAGCTTTGCCAATGTGGTATGGTCGAGATAGGGATGGAATTTGAAATTTGATGGATGAATTGATGTTCACATTTTCCATTAAAATACTTAAATTTTTTAATAAAATTATTTGATGAGTGAATTGGGTTGGATTTGAAAATTCAAATTTTAATAAGAATGGTGTATATAAATATTTTGAATTGTTATATAAATTTTAGGAAAGCAACTTAGTAGAAATTTAGATGTCTAATATAATTTTATAAATTAAAGTTGTAAGAGCATAATTTATGCATTATTGGATGTGAGTGCATAACTGCAAGCTGCAATTATTTATGAGCATATTCTACAACACTGAATGTACGTGGATGTCAAGATACCAGATACCTTAGTATATGATATTAACAAGATGGTGTGTTGGTTGCCAACAATACTGAAATTGTACATTCAGTTTGAATATTTATTTTTATCTGTTTTGAATTGTGATTGTAAAAAAAATCTAAAGTAAAATTGTTAACTTATAAATTTTAATTTTGTTTATGTATTATTTTCTCTATATATAATTTAAGGTTTTTTCTTTGTTTTAATATGTGGTTTTGTAAAATTATAAAAAGATACAGCAATTATATATAGATATATGGTATTTTAAAAATCAAATTACAAATTAAATCAGTGTATTTTAAATATTAAAAGTAGATTGTTTAAATTTTAAAGGTAGATTTTATTATTCTTTTGGAATACCCAATGCATCATATATATATATATGTGTATTTAAAAATTTGATTAATTTTAATAAACAAAATATTTTAAAATAATTATTTAGATAAAAAACTTTAAATTGTAAATGCAAGTAATTAAACTTTAAATAACGTTAAATCCAATACTATTAGCAACTAAATGGGTCAATGAATATAATCTTAAAATTTTGTACAATTTAAATTTATATAATATAAAAACTATAACAAATCAAAAGATAAAGAAAATACAAAATAGCGACTATTAGTGTGAAGTTAAATGATTACACTTAAGTTTTACAAATTTCTTTATACATAAAACGATTAAATGTGTTAAATGCGTTAAATGTGTCAAAATATATCCCTAGTGTTAAGTGTAGATATCGGATGTTAACAACCTTCTCACTAATTATCACAACTATGCCTTGACTTTTGTATTCAATGCTTTATGTTCAAGTATCTCCATTTGATCTATCCGATCCAACGACGTAAGTAGTAAAGGCAGGCAGTAAATATGAGTACCCGGTTAGCAGGTCCTAAAATGAAAGGTCAATAGTACTCTTCCTAGCTTAGCCAGTGTATTCTAATGGATGAAAAGATTATTGGCAAAGCTATTTAGTGGGAACAATAGGTCGTAGCGCCAGAAGGTCATAACTCAACAGTATCTGAAAGCAATTGTTAAAAAAGGTTTGCCCGTGAAGAGTCAGGCAATCCAACCGAAAGTTCTATGATTACTAGGTATTATAATATTCTGTTCTCAACCTAGGAACATAAAAAGAGACCCGTATTGATTAAAGCTAAGGTAATGATGCAACTATGATATCACTCATACTAGCTTGTTGTGTTTTCCATATCTCTGCTTAATGGTCCCTTATGGTTCTATCCTTGTGCTTACCTTAGTTTTGGCAATTCTTAGCTCTTCTTCCAGCCTCTTATTTTAATCCCTCAATCTTGCAATTCAATATAGGTTTTGTATTTTGTCCATCACCTCATCCCTTTTGTGGACATGTTTAGCTCTTTCTCAAGTATTGCTCCCATGGCCTTCATCCACCTACTTTATTCTACAGAAACGAGACCTACATTCTTCCATCAAGCAAGGAACTATTAATGAGCATGAGCTAGCAGGAATCACTAGCGGGAATCACTAGGCAGGAACGCTCTCTAATTGAATACGGGTGGGTTGGTTGTTTCGTTTCGTCCTATTATCACAACTATGCCTTGATTTTTGTATTCAATGGGCTCTGGCCTTAACCAACATCACTTTTCAAATCACTTAATTTCATATGGACCACTAAATATCGAATGCATTTTGGATTTGAAGGTTTCTTTGTTGTTTTATTTATCTTTATCAATGTTGAGGACCATAAAAAGATTTTGGAAGAGGATTTGTGGTCTGGGGAAAAGTTGGTCGCTTAATTAAACCATGGCTCATGAATTTTAACCTAGTTACCATCACTATGACAACAACTATAGTGTGGGTGAGACTACCAAACTTCCCCACCCATGGATGGGTTCCATAAGTTTTGGATAATAATAGAAATGCATTAGGCAAATTTATTAAGTTAGACATACATTAGGTTCAAAAGAGAATAATTTGATATGTCAGAATCTTTGTTGAGCTTGATTTCATTTTCCATCTACCAAACAAGATTGTTCTCAAGTGGAACAACTATAAATGGATTCGAGTAGTTGATTATGAGAATGCGATTGTTTAGCGTAAGACTCCTCAATAGACAAGGTTTTGCAAAAACTCTATCTAACAACCTTAACATCTTTAGGGAAAAAGTTAAGATTAATAAACTAAAGGAATGGTGAACATCGAAGAATAAACCTCTAGGGGTACGTCTAAAACAACACACAAAACAACCGAGACCAATAGCATCAACTTGAGTACCCAACCCTCAACTAACAACAACGATTCATGTACCTAACATACCCTCAAAAAAAAAAAATGACGTGGATATGGGCTCAATACCCTGTCCTCCCCTGAAAACAATCCTAGTTAAAAATTCCTTAGTATGAAGACACTCCATGTAATGAAAAAGCAACAAAAACCTTTTAATCAATTGCATCCTAAAGCAACAAGGATCTTTTAATCAATTGCATCCTAATCAAGTGTAGACCCTTCAATTGAATGGAAAATTATTCAAAAAGGAGAAAAAATAAAACCTTTTAGGTCTATAAATCCCAAGCCAAAAGAGATACAATAATAAAATGATCAAAATAAAATGTCCATATCCTTAAAAATAACATTTTTTCCCTAACGTTAAAGCAAATTCACAATGACAATAGTCTAAGGTGGTAAGTGCTTAGAGGGTAATAGTGACAACACTCTCGATGGTGAATGCTTAAAGTGCTTTTCAGGTAGACAAATGAAAAATACACTCTTTTTGGCACTAATAAAAAAAATGCTTTTTCTTAAGCGTTAATGCAAATTGATAGTGACAATAGTGTAAGGTGTGCATACTCAAAAGGTAGGTATGGTATATATTTTGTTTCACGTATGGTATACATTTAAATATGTAATATTATGTTTCATATGTATTTGCTTGGGTGTTAAATTATGTACATAGATACTTCTCATGTATATTTGTAAAAGTTTTTAGCAACAAGAGGACCCATGTCTTTCTTTGTGGTCCTTAATAGTAAAATTTGGAACAAGTTTCTCATATATATTTGTAATAAAAGTTATTGTGACAAGAGGGCCTTTGTCTTTCTTTGTGGCCCTTGTGGTCCTTGATAGTAGAATTTAAAGCAAGCCAATGTTGGAATGGGAATGAATTTGCAAAGAAGTGAAAGAAATAATAATTATCCTCAAGTAAAAACGTGTGATTATTTATTTAGTTATTTTAAAAATTTATTTATTTGTTGGCTTTTCCTTCTATTTTTAAGGGACATCATTGCTCCTTATCTCACTGTAGTAGGAGCTAAAGGCTAGGACTCATTAAAAAAAATAGATTGTGGGATTTTGTGTTTGTCTTAAGTTTAAAGGTAATTATGATGTATTACATTAAAAATATAATTAATAATGTGTGTGGATTTGATTTGCTTAGTAGCAAGAGTGGGTTATGATCTCATAGTGGGAAAAAGGGGAGACAATATCAGTGGTTGAGTTGTTCCCTTCCGAATATTTGAAAAGTGTTTATTTTCATAACACTTTATTTTTGAAATGTAAATATTCATACAAAAGTTTAACTTTGATTTTTGCATCGTTTCCTTCCTGATGTTCTAGCTTCTTCTTATCACCTTTAATTATGTGTTTTTTCACTATGACGAACCAAGTATAATGATGTTGATATATCGCTACCATGTAGTGAGCGTACGAGCATGAAAGCAAATGGCTACCATGGACACAAACTTGTGTCGAATTCTCCATTGCTTAGAGTTGTTAGTTTTGCTTAAATCCAATTGGTTAGAATCTAGTGATGGGATTTCTAGGTTTCATTGCTTGAGAAAGACCCTCACAAAAATTGTAACTCGGCAAGGATTGATGCGTTAGAATTGTAGCTTGACTATGAAGGGTTCTTTAGTTTTAAGTGTAAACACACTCAAGTACTTAATGTCCATAAACATTGGGCTAACCATGTAGTGTAAATGTAAGAAATATTTGGTACCTTATCAATAAGTTAGTAAAAGGAGTGTTTGATCATAGTCGACATTTCCAAATGTTTACTAGTCTATAAGTATATATGTCAATGAAGGCAGTGGGTTATACATATTTTATTATGTAACAAACATAAAATGTTAAATAAATCAGAAATACTCAACATTAATAAATAATAATAATAATTAATTAATAAACACCAATAACTAAAGATGACTAAGGGATGCAACCCTTCGTGAATAGTCACCAAGGTGACTTTAAGATATATATATATATATATATATATATATATATATATATATATATATATATATGGCAATCTCATTGTATTGTATCATATCATATCATATCTTATGCATTTATTATATAATTGTCCTTTATGGTTTATAACATGTTGTCTTACCTAAATTGGATATTCATAATTGAATTATTGTCTCTTTTGAGAAACAGATTATCATCTCATATCTCATACATTTATTATATAATTATCCTTTATGGTTTATAACATGTTGTCTTACTTAAATTGAATATTCAATAATTGAATTATTGTCTCTTTTGAGAAACAGATTGTGTTCATTTCATTGGTATTAGAGCCCCTTCTTGGGCACCTGTGCTGATTTCATATTTTAGCCAAACATAAAATTCCAAAGTTTCTTTGATTCAAGTTTTTAACCAAGACCATGGCTTTGGCGATCTTTAAAGTTCAAGAATTCGGTTAAAATAAATCGTGTTTAAAAAAGTCTATTCCACTAAAAATTTGAAGAATAATTCAAAACAAGAAAAAGGGGACTCAAGGACTTGTTCGCTACAAAAAACCCTACCAGATACCAAACCAAATCACATAAAATAAGGTGAATTGTTTCGGATCACAAGCAATGTTCTAATTTGAACTTGTCCCGACCCTTCCAAAGGGTTCTGGCCCATCTTAGAAGTGCTAAGTTAAAATTGCCCATAAAATAAAATTTAAAATCCAGTTTTTACTAGTCCAATTAAGAAGGACATAATTTACAACAACATTTCAAAGGAAGGGAAACTTTTTAAATTACCCATCAATATTAATTTCAATTTACGAACACTTGGATAGTTGGGAATCAAGATTTAGGAGTAGGAATCCATTCTTTCAATTTAAATTTCCTTTGGAACGGCCTATTCCATACCAAAATAATGAATTATTAGCTCCTACTTCGATTATTGTGAGAATTGTAAGCAATATAAATCTAGGAGGAATCCATAAGAGTTTAATAGCGTAACCGAGAACTTTTCATCCGTCAGCACCATTTTGTGAATTGAATAGGTATAATCCCACTCCACACTTTCCTTCAACAGATGAATACTCTACATACACAAATGAAAAATCCAAAAAGAGTTTCTCCAAGCTGCTAAGGAGGTATATTGGAAAAAGCTAAAAGATGATATTTTCCATAGCCCATTTTACTCAATTTTAGTTGATGAAAGCATCAATCGAACTATGGAGAACCATTTGATTCTGTATATTACATATTTGATGACATATGAATGAAGAGGTCAATGTGTAACAAAATTCATACACTTGCTTCAAATAAAAGATGGAACAACTCAGCCTATATATGATGTAGTGAGAACTCTTCTAACAGAGATGGATCCATCTTTGATGAAATTAGTTAGATTTGGCTCTGATGGGGCATCTTCCATGAGGGGCAGTCATAAATGTTTCTCTTCTAAGATACATTGAGACGATCCTAATTTATTACCAAATATCCGTTTCATAGCTCATAGAGAAGTATTAACAGTAAATGATGTTTCATCTCATTTTCCAGGGTTGCAATATATTGATAAATTTGCAAACAAAGTTTATTCATGGCTTGTGCAATCTACTAAAAGACATCAAGAACTGAAAGAGATAATCGAATAATTTCAAATCACTAAGTTAGAGGTTTTACAAATTCATCAAATTAGGTGGCTCTCTAGAGGAAAGGTCATGGAAAGACTTGTAAAACTCATGCCCACTTTGTTAAAAGATTGGGAGTTAGGGGAGAAAAATGCATATGAGTTGGAAACAATGTTTCAAGTGCAATTTTACATCCATTCGCTTGCAGATGTGTTCATTGAGTTAAATAAGTTGAAATCAAACTCAGACAAACATTACAATGTGATATTATACCACTATTAAACTCTAAGAGGGGTTTTGAAAAAAAATCCCACAAAGAGGAAAATTATGAAGTTATGATGGCACCCTAAAATAACATTAGAAAGGATAACCCTAGTTTGGCCAAGGATGCATACCCTAAACTGGAAGGTTGGCAAAAGGACGAACATACACTCCCACTTATGGAACTAAAGAGGACCACATAATAGCCTATGGAAAACACGTGTCCTCCATGGACACATCGAAAATAAATATCGTATCCCAAGAGAAATGTTGGACTGACCTATTTAAGTAACCTACCTTTGATAGGATATGAAGTGTTATGTACTATCTGTTCATCATTTAGAAAGTAGAGAAGGAATCCAACTCATTGATAAAATGGATAGGGAGCATGCCTCAAATGATATCAGTGAGCCAATGAGTTGAAAACCATGAGGACAACTACAGTATGTAGGAGGCAATTATGGCCTCTATGGGGATTTTTTATAAAATGTTTCTCTGTACGTTAGACTATTTAAATGTACAATGTGAAGCATGTTACTACTTTCGTAACATCAAAAGAATTCCATGTCTATAGTATCTCATTACATACCGTAACAACCATAGCTTAATTAAGTATTATCATTCTTGGAATTATTATCTCTTGGAATTGACTTTGAATAAAGAAGATCATGGATTCTATCAAAATTACAAAGTTAAAATTTTCCTTCAACAATTTGATTACGTATACATGGTGGACCAATTTTAAAGGTGTGTATTATGGCACTTTTCACATGTACAAAACTTGATGATATGTGACACATATGCGACATAGGGGTCACTCTTGTATACTCCCTTTCATGCATGAGCTAAATAGGTTCTATGGTTGACCTTTGGCTTCAATATTAAGGACTACAATCAATATGTTTATACTAGGTATTAACCATAACTTTATCTTCCAATGCAAATATTGTAATTGAAGGTCCAATTGTTTGCCTAATTTATAAACCATCTTGTAATTTTGTATATTCATTTGTTTGAATGAAGTATATATTTATTCTTGTTTTCATTTGTACTAAATTGTTTTAATAGTCTCCTTAAACATACACGAATTCAATTTAATAGTCTCCTTAAACATACACGAATTTGTTTGGTATTTTGTCCTTGAGCCTAAGAATATTTAGATTTTATCCTTGAAACATTGAAAAAATTTCTAGTATAACATGTTTTATTCTTTCCATTATGCACCTTCTTGTAGAAGTCTTGCAGAACCTCATTTATCCAAGTTTTCTTTCATATTCATGTGTGCTTGATTCTTGCAGTAATCTACGTAGGAATATAATATCCAAATTTCATTATCGTTATCAAAACAACTATATGTATAATTATAACAAGGTTACAATAATAACATTTTGGGTTACATTTTTTTGACTAATAATGATTATGAAGAATGGTTAGATTGAAGTCATTGTGGGTCCACATTGTCATTAGCAATGGATTTTTTGATAACATTTTACTGTAAAATTGTTCTACTCACGTTTTGACTTAAAATCTAGACTACCAGACCCCATTTTTTATGATCTAAGACATGAAGTAATGATCTAAGACATGAAGTACATTACAATAGTTAATATACAAAATATCTCAATACATCCCAACCATTTACATGATTAAGATTTTACATCATATACTTTCATTCTCAGACATTGGGATCTTCTTAGTCATTGCCTAACCTCCAGTGCAATAAAGGTGATATGTGGTTGCTCCTTCAATATTTAGTACTTTCCTATCTTCTCTCGGTTTGAACCTAAAAATTGGGGATCTAATTCAGATCCTTTAGTCCCACTTCTTGTTATCCTTGTATTTATTTATTCTACCAACTACTTCATGATCTAGGTGGTGGTGTGTGGATCTCTGTTGTCTATAGGATCAACACCATTATGTCTCTATCAAAACAAAGAGGCCAACACATACCATAGTAGATAAGAGGAAAGTTGCAAGTTACCCATGATATTGGTTCCAATTATCATAAGGGAATGCATGAATTCTAGATGTATACTTCCCATCTGAAAGATTCCAAGAGGATGTACTCCATGTTGCAACATAAACTATAAAACTTATCATTTTTCAACTAACGTTCTATATTCCACAAGCACACATTTCCAACATTTATTTGGTGTGGGTTTTACTATAAGGGAACATTACCAACCCTTACTACATGACATTATGCTACCCAAGATTTAGATATGACTTACCCAACTAGGTACCATGAAAAGAGAGAATAGGGTGTACACTTCATTACACTAAGGCACATTTCATTATTCATTACATGAAAAGCCAAACCAAGGAGTAAGGAGATAGTAGCACAAGAACCTAGAGCCATGAAAATACAACCAAGGGATACAAACATAGTGTACATTTACAATAAGTCACATTCATAAAGTGAGAGGCTATTTTAAGAAACCTCCTTCTCTCGATTTTGATATTTCTTGGCATTCTTGAACTAAGAGACTTTGTTAAGACATGACTTTGTCTAGACAGTATGGGGATGTGGGAAGACTTAAGTTAAGGGGAAAAGGGGTTTTCCTAAGTAAGTAGAAGTGGTGGGTGGTATAAAAATAGTAAGGAAGGTTTCTTTGTCATCATTAGAAGTGTTTAGCTTTGGATTTCTTCTCATTATTATATCTCTAGTTACCAATTACCACTACCACCTTAAGTCATTACTTGAATGAGCTTCATGAAGCATAAATTTCTACTCCAATTCACTACTAAATATAACATCCCCATTTGGAATCCCAACCTCTAGATGGGTAGCTACAACTTCCATATTTCAAAATCCTACCCCATGAAGGCCAATATGTGAATTTATAACTAATTAGTCCTCCCATGAGAGTTAGAATTTTAAGAAATTCATGTACACAAGCATAAATATAAAATGAAGCATAACAAGATCAATTAATTCACACACACACGCGTGCGTGCACACACACAACATGCATAATAACACAATTTTAATAATAGAAAACAAATTCAATTTTCCATATTCATAGAGAACAATAAACACTCATCTTTTAACTAAAGAAGATCCAAAAAAACTAGCTATGTAAGAGTGATTTCCACCCAATTGTGTTGAAAATATTGTTGGCATTGACGTCAAAGGCAAGGAAACTACATATAGAGATTTCAATGTGAAGATTATTGGAAATATTGTTTTTGGATGCCCAGTTTGGCTACCCTATCTTTGAAGGAATTTTTGCTCTGATACCAATTGTTGGAATATTCAACTATACTAATAGGGGGTGAATTAGAATAGGACATATTTTAAATTCCAAAACTTATTTACCAATCACATTAGCCTTAAATCAAATTGAGCAGTAATCAACAAAAATGAACAATACACGAGACATAAGATTTTAATGTGGAAACACAATACTTAAACATTTGTTCCTTTAGCTAGGATTGTCATGCATGGAGCATAGTGAATAGAGCACAGTGCACATAGCATAGTGTGAAAAGTAGAGTGTGTAAAGTATAGTGCGACTATAGTAAAGTTTTCCTTGCACAATAGAACAAAGTACGACAAGTAAGGTGTCGTGCAATACATCAATAGAGAATTCAGGGAGTTGGTGCTTCCTTCCGGTTGGTGCTAGAGAATCTAGGGAGTTGGTGCTTCATTCTAGTTGGTGCTGGAGAATCTAAGGAGTTGGTGATTCCTTCTAGTTGGTGCTAGAGAATCTAGGGGTTGGTGCTTCCTACAAGTTGTTTCTTGTAAAATTGGTAGATTGGCGTCTCCAGTAGATAGGTGTCTTCAAATCATTGTAACCATTTTTTAAAAAGCATCTTCCTATGGTTTTCTCCCTCATTGGGTTTCCACATGAAAATATTGTCTCTCTTTTATTGTGCATTTTTGTTGACTGTTGCTCAATGTGATTGGAAAATAAATTTTGAAAGTAAAAATATGTCCTATACTGATTCACCCCACTCTCAGTATATTTGAATATTCTAACAAACTATAGGTATCTACTGCAGATACCACCCCAAGATGGTCTATGAGGCCCCCAGGGAAAGGAAGTAGATACAAGCTTCACTCTCTCTCAGCCCAACCCATTTTATCTCATTCTTATACAACCTACTCACCACAAAGCACTATAGGCATCTTATTTATCCATCACAACCATGGAACTCTCTTCCATTTCCCCACATAACACAAGGAAGGCCTACCCTTTCTTTATTCAACAATCCATTAAAGTACCAATCCTTTATAGTGCTCTTCAGTGTGTGAAAAAAGAGTCCAACATATTGTCTACTTTTAGAGAATTTCCTATAAAATTAATTCATGGCCTCTCAAGCATATAGGGAGCAACAAGTAAATAGAGGGAAAAGGTTTCCTAACTTTCCCAACCTACATGACCACCTACGACCATCATTCTTCACTCTATGTCTATAAATTCCTATTTATAGTGTTAATTTCTAGTTAATTTCTTAGTCTAATAATTGGCAACATAGAGAACAACATGAAACTACGTAGTGTAGAAAATCTTACATGCAGAGTGAGTGATAGATTCAAATGGAGATGCGGGTATTGGTGAAAAGAAAATTTCCTTACTTCTAATCATAAAATGAAGAAATATTACAATTGTCATAAGAAGTATATTCATCCCATTTTCCCGAACTACATAAGAAGACTTTCCCACCAATCTCACACATGCATTCAATGATTGGACTTGATAAGTCAATGGAAGTAAAAGGATTATTTAAGGCACATGGAAGAAAATGGTAGAGTTCTAAGTCCAATACTTGGAAAAAAATGATTTATTTTCCCATAGGCCCCTTTTCCTCTTCCCATATAGTGGAATAATAGCCCCTCTAGTTCTCTTTGTTAGGAAATGAAACAAATAATACATATAATAAGCAAGCACATACAATGAAGAAGAATTATTTTACCCTAGAAACCCAAAACTGGGAAAACCAACAACAAAAGGTCTATCACCCTTAACCACTTCGACCAAGGCATGGCCAATCCAACCACCACTAGCCACTCTCGGGCACTTTACAATGGAGTTACTCAAGCCTTTAAGTAGGCTTCATCACATGCAATACCATGGGGATTCGAGAAATACCATGGGACACCCAAAACCATGGGTCTATAAACCACCAATGGTAAACCATCTTTCACTCTTTAAATGATTAAAGACTAACCTAATATCCTTCCATTTAAACTTGACTTGTGGTAAAGACCAACCCCCCTCATAGTTTTGACTATGTATCAAGAAATACAACATTTCCCCCTTCTTTAGTCTACCTAATCTATGCCTATATTTTTCATAGGTGACCCAATAAATCGGGGTATGTATGCCTAAACAAGTATTACAACCGTATCCCCATTTTCATTGTGGCTAAATCAAACTCCATAAGATATTTCTTATAGTACAGTGAGCCGGTTACATCTTCCTCTATCTTATATATGATTATTATGCTAATGAGTCACATGGATCCATGCCATGCATTTTTTTATATGTGCCATTATGACTATACCTCCTTTCCTAGCTCGAGAGTTCATCCCAAATGCTCTCTCCATGGATCCAACAATCATACCACTCTTTCCAACTCTAATACTAGTTGTTAGGAAATAAAACACATAATACATATAATAAGAAAGCACACACAATGGTGAAGAATATTTTTACCCTAGAAACCCAAAACTGGGAAAACCAACAACAATAGATCTATTACCCTTGACCACTCCATCCAAGGCATGGCTAATCTGGCCATCACCAACCACTCTTAGTCACTTCACAATTGGTTTACTCAAGCCTTTAAATAAGCTTCATCACATGCAATACCATGGAAAAATACCATGGGACACCCAAAACCATGATCTCATAAACCACCAAGGGTAAACCCATATTTGAATATTCAACCGAGTCAATATTAACCTAACACTCTTAACACAACCATATTGCACCATTTTATTATATTCTACCGTAAATATTTACATAAATTTAAATCATCATGATAATCCTAAGACATGGCTCTTACATGGATATTTACATCATACATGCCTATCCATTCACTAGTCGAGCCTTGGTCTTGAGCTTTGCTCTAGGAATATTTACTAGCATATTTACATCATTTTACATAATCTATTTTAATGCATTCCAAGGGTCAAAACTAGCGTATTACATTCCCCTCCCCATTGGAATAAAATCGTGCTCGGTGTTTCCACCAAATCATAACAAAAATGGGTAATGCCTCTTTCATGGAATCCTCCAATTCCCATGTAGCCTCATTGGAACCAAAGTGATTTCATTGCACCTTTACCTATCCAGTGGCTTATTTCTGTAGAAATGTTACTTTCTTGTCAAGGGTGCATAGTGGCTATATTTGGAACTCTCCCTTTGGTTCCACCCGGATCACATCTTAATCAATTACATGGTTAAGATCATGTATAGATTTCTTAGGTAAAGGAAACTGAAAAATATTATGAGCTTTATAGTTAGAATGCAATGCAATTGTATATGCAACCAACCATATCCTCTCAAGAACTTAAATGGACCACAATATCTTGGTGATAACTTGGCACAACTTCCAAGACTCAAGGAAATCTTCCTTAGCCTCACTTAGAGATAAACATGATCCCCAACTTGAAATTCCATATGCAATCTATTTTTATCTACATAATTTTTCTTCATGTTTTGGTCTTCCTTCAAATTTTGCTTAATTTTGGTAACTTCTTGCTCCATTTCCTTAAGCATATCTGGCCAAAACATAATTATGTTCACTAGATTATGCTAACTCATTGGTATCCTACATCTTCTACCATATAAAGCTTCAAATAGAATAATTTTCAATTATATTTGATGCTCAATGTTATATGTAAAATCTACAAAGTTTAAGTAATCCTCCCACGTGATGTATCATCCATCTTCTGCATTGTGCAATTTCCCCACCAAGGGATAATTGTCACTATCGACCAGTTAGATTTCTATACACCTAGAACCACTACTCATCCTGTGGATGATGTCCCTCTTTTTGGACACTCTTCGCAGATATATGAGAGTGTGGGGATAGGAAACCTTAATATTCATCCCTCATGAGACACTTTCCAACACCAGATCCCCCTGCCCATGTTGCCACAGTGAACATGATCTCATCTACGATCCCATCTTCTTCCAAATCAACCGACCAATGGGTTATGCCTGATCCTGATCATTTGGATTTGATTGGAGATGTGATTCCTCTCAGCCCTGCTGAAGCTACTTATGAGGCCATCCAATCAGGACCCGATCTACCAAATGTCCACTCTTCCGTGGCATCTACCCCAGGTTCTCTGCCATTATAGCAGACCTCATCCCTACCTGATCCTCTACTCCAGACCTTTCATTCCGATGAATCAATCATGGATATTATGAGCATGGATGAACCACCATGGGAAGACCTTCATCATCGGTTGTTCTTCCTTCCGTCGTTAGATATGGTATAGAATGGCACTGAAACTATTGTTTCACCAGATGTCTTTCCTTACCCTCAATCAATTATTCTGACATACGATACAGTAATTGAGGGAAACTTGGCACACATCACACCTACCTTTTTGATAGACATCTCGGTAAAACCAGGAATCGTGGAACATATACACATAGGCCAAACTTGTTCTCCTGATGAAGTCAACACTTTTACGGCTTGTTAAAATAGTTCCGCGACATATTTGCAAGGATATACGAGGAAATTCCTGGGATTGTTCATGCCATTTTCATGCATGAGATTCAAACATATCGTGACGCAAAACCTGTTCGCCAAAAACTCCGTCCTGTGCACCCTAGGAAGACTGCGGCTATTAAAGCAGAGATAGAAAAGTTGTTGAAAGATGGTTTCATTTATCTCGTTCCTTTAACAGATTTAGTCTCTAATGCCATCCTGATTACGAAAAAACAAGGAACCATTAGAGTTTGTGTTGATTACAGGGATCTAAATAAGGCTTGTCCTAAGGACAACTACCCTACCCCGTTTATCGACCAAATTATCGACAATTGTGCCGGAAGTGTCATCTTCTCATTCATAGATGGATTTTATGGGTATAATCAAATAGATATCCACCCAGCCGACCAACATAAAACTGCTTTCATCTTACCATGGGGTACATTTTCATATCACAAACTACCATTTGGCCTTAAAAATGTTGGTGCCACATTCCAACAGGCCATGTTGTATGCTTTCCACGATGTGAAGGATTTTGTGGAACCTTACCTAGATGATTTACTTGCTCATTTGAATAATCGTGACTTCCAGATTGATCATCTGACGACTGTGTTTCTCATATGTCGAAGGTATAACATCAGTTTAAATCCTCATAAGTGAATTTTATGTTTGGAGTCCGGATGCCCCCTAGGTTTCATCATTTCCAAGGATGGGATGAGAATCGATCCCCTCAAAGCAGAGGCCATTGTTTCCCTACCACCACCCACGTATATTACGGAACTTCAAAGTTTGCAGGGGAAGGAAAACTACCTACGTCCTTTCATGTGTAATTTCACAGAGAAAACACAGGGATACATGCGGTTGTTAAATAAGGGCATCCCATTCCTTTGGGATGACTATGCTAAAAAATCCTTTGACAACCTCAAACATGCAACAAATCATGCGCCCGTATTACAACCGTAGGATTACACCAAGGATTACATCCTTTATCTTGTTGCTTCTACTTCAACTATCGCTATGGTTTTAGTACAGGAAGATAGTCATGCACAAGAACATGTGATATACTACCTCAGTAAGGGTCTCATTCACTCTAAAACTCGGTATTCACATGTAGAGAAGTTAGCTCTTGCAACAGTCATTGTTGTTCAGAAGTTCCGTCACTAGATCCTACTCTGCATTACTACCATTATCGTTGAATCTAACCCCATGTATCATGTTCTCACGCGTCAGGTACTCGAGCGAAAATATTCACGCTGGATCATGGTTCTCCAAGAATTCAATCTCTAGTTTGAGAAGGCCAAATCAAAGAAGTCTTTGGTATTTGTGGATTTTATATGTGATCTTCCCCGTACTGATCAAGAATATGAGCCCATTGACTCTCTGCCCAATGAGTCTTTATTTCTGATCAGTACTTCTGACCCATGGTATGGAGACATTAAATTATATCTCCAAACCCAACGCTTCGGTCCTAAATTATCTCATGATGAACGCCGTCATGTCCATCACCACGCAAAATATTACCTCATCATCAGTGATACATTATACCGCCATGGCATTGATTCCATTTTTCGACACCATTTAACTCAAGAAGGAGGCCGAGCATGTTCTGAATGATTTTCACTCGGGGGCATGTGGCGGTCATCTTTTGGGATGACTACAGCCTAAAAAATATTACGCGTTGGATACTACTGGTCTTCCATTTTCAAAGATTGTATCGAGGTGGTCAAGAAGTTTCCTCCTTGCCATATTTTTCATTATAAAAAGCACCAACATCCATCCCCACTACATCCATTTATCACCATTGGTCCCTTTTCTAAATAGGGCATTGACTTCATGCATTGTAAGCCTACCTCGGCCGAGGGGCATGGTTACGTTATTGTCGCATTTGACTACTTTACCAAATGGGCCGAGGATATGCCTACATACAAGGAAGACGATGAAACTACTGCACTCTTTATGTTTAACCACATCATTGCGAGATTCAGAGTCCCTCAATCCATCGTCACTGATCACAGATCACACTTTCAAATCAAGATGGTGAATGAACTAAGCACAAAATTGGGTTTTTGGCATGAAAACTCAACTCCCTACTATCCTCAATCAAATGGACAAGTAGAGGCCATTAACAAGGTCTTGAAAACTATGATTCAACGCATGGTGGGAACACACAAGTCCAATTGGCACGTGATGATTTTTTCATCCCTTTGGGAATACAAGACTTCCGTTAAGACTACCACTGGTTTCACACCCTTCCAGTTGGTCTATGGACTAGAGGCAGTGTTACCTATTGAGTGCGAGATTCCGTCACTAAAAATTGCTATCAAACTTTTACCGAACACAACTGCCGAGGAAGAACGATTTCTATACTTGGAAAAACTCAAGGAAACCTGTCGTGATGAAACTCTGGCTAACAAAGCACATAAGAAGCGCATCAAGGCCCATTGCGATAAATCCGTAAAACATCATATCTTCAATGAGGGTGATTTGGTCCTTACTTATGACCAATAACATGGTAAGTTGGGGGTAGGAAAACTCGAGTCCATGTGGCATGGTCCATATGTAGTGAAATGTGTTTTGGAAAAGGGAGCCTATGAATTAGTCGATCATGATGGGATATATTTAGGGGAGCCTCACAATGGGATCTACATAAAGTGGGACTATGCCCAAATCATTATGCATTAGTACTTTGTATATGTTGTACATGACGTGTGTTTTTGTTTGGTGTGACACTTTCTTTTAGTGTGCCATGATCTTATCTAGATTTGTGCTTATACCATGTTATTCCTGGATGTGCATATGGCAACTTGTTTTGTATTTGCAGACGGCACTATCCAACACACCCGCAACCTCACCTCAGCGGCATGGGTACTCTATTCCCCTGTCGTCGAGCTGATAAGCTTGGGAGGATCTTGCCTAGGTTTTGCAACCAACAACACTGCCGAGTATAATGCAGTGATTGGATTATTGATGGATGCTTTCTCCCTGTGTGTGGACCACATTGTTATCTAGCTTGATTCACAGTTAGTGGTCTCTCATTTGAACTGTGTCTACACTATCCGTGACCCTGTATTACTTCTCTTATTTCAGCGAGTAGGTCTCTTGGAGAGGTCCTTTGAGTCCATTCAATGCCTACATATTCCAAGAAGCATGAACGCAATTACTAATTCCCTAGCCAATTTCATATTAGATTGGTATATTGCACATTCATAAACATTTTTATCAAAGATGCATAAAATGACATAACATGTAATATACTCATAGTGTATAGGAAAACATCCATAAGATCCCAAATTCATCATAGAAAACACAGTATATAAAACTGCTAAATAGTGTTTTTGTATATATATCATCATGCCCGGTAAAATACAAAAAGTGGTACTGATACAAAAATCTGAAGCTCATAAGCTTTCAGTAGATCATATCTACAAAATCTAAAGCCTATGGATTTCAGTACATACACCATACATAGATCCTATCCCTGAGGATGCTTGTGATAACATATAATGGTACTACGTTGGTAATGGCGAGGACGGTTATCAATGTATATGTCGAGTATGTCGACATTCAATCCGTGGAGGTTCTCCTCCAGCTCATCCAACTCCTCCGTCACCTCCTATTGGGCGACTTCCATCTCTCGCATGACTCCCCTCCTCTCAATTGGGGAGGAGCCTACTGGTCAGGAAGGGCCAACATATGCATGAAACATGTATGAACTATCAATACTACACAAAAAGATTTAAAAACTATAAAATACATAAAAACAACAAGAGTTTCTATCTTACCGATGTATCTCCACTGCTCCCCTTCCAGGAGGGATAGATCTATATCCCCTCTAAAATTGGTGCCCGCATATGTATAGTCCTCGATCATGAGGAGCTGTCCAGGGAGCAACCTAAAGAAGGTTGGACCATAGGTAACGATAGGTCCCCCGTCTCCATGGTGGGCCATCACCTCTTACCATCGAACCATGTGTGGATCTCCTGGATCGAGATCGTCCAACTCAACCTGTGACCATAGTAGTGGAACTCTCTCTAAGAAGAAAGAAACCATGATGGATCTGTAACCAAATTGTTTCAACTCACCCCTTTAGCACTTGGTGAGCTGATCCTTCAAGTTTATGAGGAGTCCCTCACACCAGTTGAATACTGTAGGCGCCATACACTCGATGGCATATAACATGTGAGCTTTGGTGGCCTGATGAGCAGCCTTGCTGCCCGCCACCGGCTCAATGGTAAAGAGTACAGTTATCAGTGGTCGGTCTCATATGTTCTTGATGGGAATTTTCCCAGCAAGAATTTGTGTCCTTGACATGCAGAACTGTGTGATAAGACTTTCGATAGATTGGTTGCTACCCCGAGGCCTGGATAGTGAAACAGGGACCCCACGTCTCAATAACCCTGTCAAAAAATAGATATTTTCCACATCCAATGTGAGGATGTGGGCACCTACTTTGAAAAAATGTTGATCTGGGTCCCAGAACCTTATCAGATAGGCAAGCAGTTTTACTTGGGCTTTCATCCCTTGTACATGAAAGAATTTCAGTAGTCCACACCGCTGCAAAGCATTCATGGAGTGTGGGTCATTTGCTACTTGAGACTCTTCGATTTAGTGTTCTCTCTCCTTCCACTGGACCATCTTGCTGACCAAAGTATGCATAAACATCAATAAGATCATTGTTAGACCCTTTTCAATGCATTAGAGTTGAGTTTTTGGGCCCCATTTTATTTATTTATTTTGGGCATTAAACTGCGTCGACGCACCCTACATTTGCGAACAGTGCGCTGACGACACACTTTTCCCATTGGGAAGATGCGTCATACCCCTTGCGACGCACTTCCTGCAAGGGGAAAGCGCGTCGCCCAGGGTGCGCACAATGCCCTCCAATATGAGTCCAAAAAACCCTAAAAATTGCATTAAAATCAAGTTCTAATCCATTGAAAATATTAAGCATGAAATTGAGGCTTACCTACAACTAACGAGGCATGGATTGGCTGACCGAGTTGTCCGTAATTGTCGTTAGAAAAATGAGCTCCAAATAGGTTTTTTCCACTATTCCAACTTGGTAAATAATTCTTTACTATTCACCTTTTTATATGAAAAAATGGAATATTCCTTTATTAATATTTCTTTTATGGGTTATTTGCTATAGTTAGTGTCTTTTTGACGTTTTAAAACCTAGTTATGGATCCTAACTTGGTTCTTGGAGCCCGCAAATAGAGAAAAGTGGTGTTTTGACTATGTTGGTGACCACTGTATACTTTTCATGCTTCTGATTCAGGTGTGGACAAGTCTTTGAGATTTTTTTGTGCTATCATCACGCTCATTAAATTAAGTATTAGCGGCATCGAGCTCACTCTTTGTTCTTTCCCGTGCTCATAAAACCATGAGAATAAGTCACTGAGTTATATTTTATCTCTTTTTCGGGCTCGTAAAAATCCTATGAAAAATGAATCCCCTCGGAGTCCTTCTTTAAGTTTTTTTCAGACTCCTTAAATAGGAAAAGATCGCCAAGAGAACTTGATTCTTTCATGCTTGTAATTTTTTTTGAAAGGTTGTCTTTCTGGTTATAGTTTACCCCTTTTCCGGACCATAAGGACTATTTAGGAAAAATGAGCGCTCTGGTTAATCATAACTGGAATATTTCTCTCTCATATTGTTTTATCCTTTTTCGGATGAGGAGACTAACTTTTATGAAAAAGAACCATTTGGAGTCTTCTTTAGTTATTTCAGAATCTCTAAATATGAAATGACATTGAGTTTTCCTTCTCTGGACTCATTAAAATATGACATTGAAGGGCCCTTTTAGGTACAAACCCCTCCTATATCAAGTTCGTAAAACATGTGATATTGGGCTCGTCTAAAGGATGAGCTATACCAAGCATCTGTTATCCTCCTCAAGCTTGTTAAAAAAAAAATAGGTACTCATCAATCATGATGGGGATAAGGAAAGAGTGTGTATTTTCTTGTAAATATGACAGTACTTAGTCACTCTTGAACATGGAACTCGTTCGCATATTCAAACACTTGGATAATTTTCTTGTCCTTGAGTCCCACCAATTCCATGAGTCGTTTCACTCCTTTGATTCATTCAAAGAATTCTTCCATCATCAGTCGCATTAGGTGTCGGTGTCATTCTCGTCATGTCAATGCTTCCAAGTCATGCCATCCCATGTTCAAGAGAGGTATGTTAATCGAGTCAATCTCTATAGTTATTATACCTTCTATAATGTTGGTCACTCCTGAGTCAATATCAAACCTTTTCTCTATAGTCTGATATAATTAAAAAAATATTTGATCTTGTTTCGTGTCGATGATGGGGGAAACACATCATGGCCTGCCTTCAACTAGTTTATCCTTGTCGAATTCAACACATCATCCAGGGATTAAACCTAGAAACCAATCAAGTAACTTGGGCCTGCATGCCTCAATGGCGGGTTACCTCGCTTTCAACAGTAAGTTGACATCATTGAAGTCCAATTGAAATATTCCACTGAGTGTTCGAACTCAACTCATTGATTCACGTTCAGTGGTAAGTACTATGATACCTTGGGGATCATTGACATCAATGGTGATTTACCTCGTGGTTGTTAACAATATACATCAATGACTGGTAATCAAGTGGTTTCTACCATGTTTGACTTCAAAACATTGTAATCACATGGTTAGATTCGTATCATTCCAGGTTCGACTTGAAGACCCTGTGTTAACTCATATATCTTACCCAGGCCATGATGGAGATTTTTCGAGTCATATCACATGGAACCAATTTTGTATTGGTCGTGGCTGTGTTATCATCTCATCATGGATCTACACTTGTGTCTAGTAGCCATGATTTTGTTCAGTCAGTCTTTACTATCATGGATCTGCAGTGTATTGGTCAAAAACCATGTTATGAGTCAATTAAGACATATATCTCAGAGTCAATTGTAGTACAGGAGTCTTTGTTTGTCATTCCAACTGATGATCCTTGCCTCAATCTTTCATATTACAAAAAATTTCACCTACCCTATTTTTCCAGCTTCATGCTTTGGGGGGGATTCTGTTACACCAAAATCTCGTCTTCATGAGTTACGTGTCTTCTATATGCCTTAATTCCTAAAGCACCTGGGCTGAAACACCAAAAGAAGAGTTGATTTTTATCCCTTTAACTTTATGTTTTTACCCCGATGCACCCTATTATCTGGAAAGATGCGCCAGACCTTAGGTGGCGCGTTCTGCACACCGGCAGAGTGCGTTGGTGACGCATTTTGCCCTTGCACAAGGTGCATTACCCTTCAACTAGCACACGTTTTCCATGTGCAAGGTGTGTAGTTGTTGGTTAAAATGGATAAAGAGAAGCTTTGAGCGACTTCTCGAACCTTGGGTTGTGTGGAGGCTTATCCCTACATATTTGGGAAGGTGGCACTCGATCCCCTTACCTAGTGGGATGATCCCTTAACATTCTCCCCTAAATCCTCAACCTCTCCTATCCCTCTTTTCCTATAAATATGAACCCCCTCTCCATTGTTAAAGGAGGAAGGATAGAGTACCTACATGCTGGTGGAATTTTGCTAGGAGATCCTTTTCATCCATAGGAGGCTAAGCTTTGATCTTTGAGGCTAGGATTGTTGGAAGGGAGTTATGACTTCAAAGCATTGGTTGTAACACCTCTCTCTTTGTACTTTCTGTTATTACATTTAATACAAATTCTTTCCATAAACTTATCATCTTTATAATGTTTAGGATTATCTTCTTTGACTATTGATCTAGATTGATTCATAATCATTTGCTTTCACTACTTGTTTGTTTCCACTTGTTTCATCTTGTTTTGTAGCTAAGGATCTGAAGATCAAGAACTTGGATCAAGCAAGGAGAAAGGAACTGCATCTATAAGGTAAGTCATCCCTTTACTTAATTTGTATTTCAATCAATCTAGGAAAGTTATTTGTGTTATGTACTTGTTTTTTTCTAGATCTGACCATTCAGACTAGGGAGATCCGTTTGTGTCTGCCCTTACAGATTGTCCGTAAACACTATAGTTTCTCCTAAGCTTGTTCCAGCCATTAATCATCCACTGGATTTTAATAGAAGATCTAGTGAACCTTTAGGGATCATTCCTTATTTTTCCATCACCTTAGGAGGAAAAACTATCTGCATTGATGTCATAATGGTCAAAGTCCCCTTGTATTTTGATTTACTCCTTGGGAGGGACTATGTCTATGCTATGAAATTTGTCATGTCCACACTCTTTCCAGTGATGCATTTTCCCCATGATGGGAGCATAATAACCATTGATCAGTTTTTGTTTGTTAGTCCCAATCATTGTATGAGTGTTGAACATCCGACTTCCCCGAATGTTCCTTACATTCAAGTTGTATCCCCACCTCCACAAGTTAATTGTGTGGCATTATCTCCCATGTCTTCAGTTGCTACTGAGAAAGAACCTCTCACTGTATGCACAAATTCTCTTAATTTAGATCCTGTAGTTGACATGGTGAACCCTTCAATGGGGGAATTTGAGTATGATCTCCCCCCTTGTTATCCCTATCGAGTCTCTTGGCATGCATTTTTTCCAGAGCATTGTTCTTCCATCCAATAAAGACCTCTTGGAGGCCATGTTCAAGGACTACGAGCATAGTTCCCCTTCCGTGTCATGATCGTTATAAAATGAAACGAATACCCACAAGCATATTTCATTATTTATTTCAAGCTCGTTAAAAAATGAAACATATCCCCCTCCCATTGATTTAATTCTTCCACCAGATTTAGTACCTAAACCTTCATTTCCTCCACATGTGTCACTAGATCCTCTTTCTTCCTCCCGCTCTAGCGAACCTATTCCCATTTGTTGGCTTATATAACTTTCTTGAGGTTTCCAATGTAGACCCAGGTTCTTCGCGGTTCAAGGAAACAACAAAACCCCTTTTCACTGTCCCTTTCGGCAACAGTCTACGAACAGACTGAGGTCTCACCCGAGGTGAAGTTATGGAGGAGGTGCAGAATCAAGTTTCCACAACTATGTGATGAGTTATTTAAACAGATCTAACAAGCAGCGTGCTGCGGACTGAGGACTGCGTGACGAACACCTTTGTCGCGGTCAACACTTCTACAAGTTAAGATGCTTGCACAACCAACGCATCTAAGGATTGCGTGGCTCGGTTGGGATTCAATCAATAGGACAGTGCAACTAAATTATATGCTTCCTCTTTGGAATTAACCACTATTGATGACTCTACTTAGTGCTTTATTCATTTGTTTACTGCCTTAGATTATTGAGGCTTATGACTTATGCAATGGGACGAAGTACACAACTCTGCACACTTCTGGTGCTACGCTTCAAGGGAGTCGCACAGTGCGAGCTCTCCAATTTAAGTGCTTGTCTAAATGACTTATGCATTCGTTAACTTAGAAATACTGTGCATCCAACATTCATCCACACATGTGATACTTAACATATTATTCCCATCTTGTTCCCACGGTAAATACATATAAAAGCATAAACATATCAACTAATAAATGAGAATTCAAGCATTCATTGTAAGCAAACAGACAAGTGCAAACACATAAACCATCACACTGCACAATATTTAACATGGTTCACCCCCAGGATGGGAGCTATGTCCACAGAAACTGTTGTTGTATTAGTCTTTGGGAAGGGTACAACAGTTCCATCCTACGCACTCAACTATAGACTCTCTTCTCTTTCAATAGGCCTCTGCGCACATAGCTTGCAGAGCCTTTACAATGGAAATAAAAATAGGTCTTGCTCAAGATTATATAATGAGATACAAAACCAACACCAGAGATTAACCCTTTCCCTTACAAAATATGCCCATTTTATAGAGCATGCCCGTAGGTCATGTCTTTACAATAGCTGGGCGAAACCCTAAGGGTTTCCAAAACTGTCACAGTTTTCAGCTAACCGGATTTGCTGGTTTCTGGTAGCGAATCTTCTGTCGTGGTCATCCTTTTGCACATGGCCACGTCGCTGTCAGCCCCCCTATCGTGCGCATTCCAACATGTCACTTTCACCGAGCCGTTCCTCCTCTAACAGCCTTATGCGACCGGTTCATGTAGTGGTTCCCTGCATGTGTGATCGGTTGCTTTCCTCTGCTTTAATCCTTACTCGTCGCCTGGTACTCATGGAGCATCTTTACCAAAAATAGATCACCGAGGGTCAAACCAGAATACGTGCCGTCTTCCGTCCAACTTTTTTCCTTACCGAATCTCCGTAGATCGGGCTCCTCGCAGCACTGCACTTCGCAGCTCTTCCGACACTGCGTTGTGCTCAACTTCACAGCTTCCTAATATTGACTTGTTCAAAAAGTCTCCAACTTTATTGTGATTCACTTTGCAGTGCCAAAAATTGACTTGCACAAAAATGCCCCACTTGGGCCAAGCCCAACAAGCCCCTAACACTTACATGTGGCTCGTCCCCGAGCCACTTTCTACTTGTGGTTCTCCGCTCTAGTCATCCTACTGCGGAGCCAACTGTTGATGTATATGTAACTTCGGAATGTATTTCATCTATGTATTTTATATATATTTATTGTACCCTTATAAGAGATGTGTTATTCCTCTATAAGGAAGTGTCGCCATGTGGATTGACAAGTGTCGCAAGTGTGTGTACTTGCCGATGGGTTATTAGACCACCATGTGGGGTCGGCCTGGAATTATATATGATATAATGTGGATGTATCTAACTAGACAAGTCGGCCCCATAAGGTCACTGGGCAAAAAGGTGAGTATAAATAGAGATAGGAGATCTCTATTTTACACACTCGGAAAAGTAACTCACTCTCACTCTCAGAAGTGGCGCACTAGTGAGGAAGACGAGGATCATCTGCTAGGAGACTATCTCAGTGTTATTTGGTTGTATTTTGGTTGAGCCCTTGCTCTCTCTATCTCTGAGGAAGTTGTGGGGTTTTTCACCTTAGGGTTTTCCCCACGGAAACTCTGTGTCTCTTGTCTCTTATGCTTTTGATTCTTGTGATGCTTGTCATATTGTGATTGTCATGCATTGATATACTGTATATGTTATTCTCTCAGCAAAGATCCTAGAGTATAATGAATTAATGCTCAAAATTTAACACCAACTTTGCAGCGAACTCTTTGTATGCTGCAACCAACTTTTCAACCGCTAACTTAGTATCTTGCTCAACTTGTTTGATGGTTTCCAACATCTCAAGTGTTATATCATCATCGAATTACTGTTCCACCTGTTCTTGAACTTCACGTAGCTCCTTTAATTTTTCTTCGATTTGCTGTGTGAGTTTGTGGGATTCCTCTTGTAGGGGCTGCGACTTGTCTCCAACTTCAGTCTCTCTTTCTCTTAACACTTTAACTTCCTTTTTCAGCTTCCTGACTTCTAGGTACCTCTGGAGTCTTTCTCTTAGCTGCAGCACTTTAACTTCTGCATCCAACAGTTCTAATGTTTCCTGCTTATCCTTCACAACGTTCTTGATTTCTAGAAACTCTGGGTCTTCTTCAAGTGCAGTGAACGTTTTCGTCGCCCCATCTAAAAAATTTTGGCACTTAGCCACCTCAATGGCTATACTTTCTGCTGTGACCTTCACTTCCTTTTCTCTTAACTGCTGCTGATCAGGTGGAGTCTGCGCTGGCAACGCAACAATCTGTGCTTGATAACTGATCTCCATATCCTTCATCTCTACCTTGATCTCGCTAACCACCTTGCCGATATTAACGACAATGTCCATAGGGTCTAGTTGTATGTCACATTTCGATATCTCCTTGGCCACCGTGGTGATCGTAGACTCTAGTCTCTTCCGTCGATCGTTCTCATCTTGTAGTTCCATGGCCTTCCGCGAGCTAGATTCTTCCAACTGTTTATAGCTTTCCTGTAGCTCAGTGTGTTGGTTCAGAGCGTCAACACTTCGCTCATGAATCTCCTCAGCAACCTGCAGATGCAGATTTTGTAGACTGGGCAGTGGTATCTTCGCAATGTCAAGGTCTACGTGCTCTAAGTCCTTCGTACCCAAGATTAATTGTTCTGGAAGTGGTAGGATTACACTTAAGGTATCAAGATGGACAATGCCAGAATTCGTAGGAAACGCCAGGGCTAACTGCGGTGTCTTCGGCTCCAAAGTGCTTCCTGAATTTCCTTCAGACTCTGAGTCCCGCGGCAATGGGAAGTGGCGGTGCACTTCTTCAATCTTTTCTGTAATTCCTTGCAGCATGGTAAGGTTCTTCTGCAAATCTTCTTGAATCACTTTGTCCTTTTTCTCCTTCTCCGTCATCAGATCTTCCATCTGTGCCATGACTGTCGACGCGATCATGTCAAAATCATCCTCGTGAAGTATTGCTTATGATTGGTCTTTACTAGCTTTCTGCTTTTTCTTCTGCACCTTCTGCTATACAGGGCTCTCAGCTTCCTTCCTTTTCCCCATCCACGGTACTTCTACAATGGGTGTAGGAATGGGATTTCTCTTGCCGGAGTCACTTTGTATATCCACAATTTCGACTCGAAATTCAGTAGGCCATTCTTTCATAATGTTATCAATGTCCTCTTTGTTCATGTGGTATCTTCTTGCGAACCATTCAGTATTCTTTGTCTGTGCCTTGGCTGAAATGTGAATAGAACGCATGTCAGCATAAAAATTTACAGTGCGAATATACTTAGCCATTACCTCCTTTGTTATCTGCGGCGTGACAATGATGGCCTCGTGCAGCTGCTCATAATAAGTGTAGAATACTTCGGCTATCGCGTGCTGCCTTTGTGAATTCAAATTTGCCCAAAGGTTTGCATTACGGGCTCCTTTGCAATCATTATTGTTGGTTATTATGCCAACGTAATCCTTCAAGTCCTTCCGTCCTACAAACGCAATCAACACTATTAACCATGTAAAATGGAAATTACCACCATGTATTTGTGTTTCGTTCAGTTACTCCATGAACTCATTCAACAGATACTGACACCAGTTGAATCTTCCTCCCTCCACGACTTTTGCTCCAAGTAGTACTGCGCCTGCAGGTACTTGCAATGGTCTTGCTTTTCTCAGGATTTTGCCGGCTAACAGTTGCGTGAAAAACCACTTCGTGTCATCATCTATATCCTTCGTTTAAAATCCTCTCTTCCCTTTGACGACGGTTTGCGTTTTCTTCATCTTTGCGGAAAATTCTTTGTCTCTGCTTTTCCCTTGAAAGAACTGCTTCAGATCTTCGTCTCTTTTGCTTAGTCCAGTGATCTGATGGATCAAGTCAATGTTCAGGTCGATATTGTGGTCAAGCCAAAGGTATGCCTGGTGAATGCATGGCATAAGAGTTCGCATGACCGCATTCAACTCTGGCGTTCTGTCGAAGTGCGGGAGTCTTAGCAGATTGAGCAGTCCTGACTGGACTACTCCAGATAACCAAATTCCTGCAACCAAAGTAAGGTTTCCTTTCACGTCTTTCTTCCAGCACATGTACTAGTTTGGATGGAACTGTGGAAACTTAGGTTTGCTAGGGTCCTTCTACATCTGAAGCAGATCGTGGTCCTCCCACTTACATTCCGGGATCTTTCCCAATAGATTTCCTCCCACTTCGACATGCTTTGACATAGGCGAGAGTGGCATCTCATACTTGGCATTCTTCATTAGCTTGATGGCCGGTGCATCCTGTGCACGCGGCAAGATATAGTAAGGGGGGAGCTTCAATGGTATTTCCTTGTCGACCAACAATGCTTGTTGCACTGTGGAACTTATCTTTTGTGGCTTCATTTTCGGCGTCGCTGGTTCCTTGCCTTTATCTTGCATTGCTGGAGCGTGCCTAGGTGATCTTCGGGAAGCCTGACCTTGTTTTATTACAAATTTATTGACGGGGGTTCTCATCAACCCTTCGATCCCTTCGTATCGAAATACCTTCACAGTCTTTTGGATCATGAACTGTTGCTCAATAGAGGACTTCTCATACATTCACTGGACGGATCTGGACTGAAGAACGAGATTTCTTATAACTTATTGTAACCAATTGCAAAGTATTGCTCGCAAGAAAATTCAAGGGTTTAGGTAATGCCTGCGAGTCCGAATACAATGGTTTTTATAGGCGCAACTAGCTACCTCCGCACCCCTTAATGGCTAGATAAGCATTAAATGTGGTATCCATTGGACAAATCTGGTGACGATTTGCGTCCTTTCCTTCATTAACTCATTCAAAATGGCTATGTATGCGTTAAATGCTCGAGTGGTTGCTGACAAAGTACTGTATAACGACTATATTTGCGACCGACATTGTAAGAGCTACTTTTTTGGAGTGTTGCGTTGAATTGCGCGGAAGATCATTACTATTCCTGTGCAGTTACTTCGCAGTGCCTGATTTCTTGCTTCTGACTCAGCCTCTTTTCTTGTCCAAATTGATCTTCGCAGTTGCATTTTGGCCTTCGCAATCACACGGTTCCTATTTTCTTTTTCTCCTTTTCTCTTTTTTTTTTTTTTTTTTTTTTGGCGCAGCTTCGCTTCTTAACAAGTGTTGCGCATTATATACATTTTCTTCATTACAGTTCGCGTACAGACTCTTTCCCGTTTCTAGTGCCCACTTTCAACTATACTTTGGCACTTAGAAATTTCCTTTCTTTCCTGATCATTAAGGGTTATGGGAAGTAGGACTATCCCGATAGGGTTTTAGTCTGCTTCCATTGACTAGGCCTGGCAAGCTATCTCCTGCTAACGTGGCTAACTAGACTGCGCCACCATTAGTTACATGTAAAACAGTATATGGACCAAGCCAATGCATTTTAAACTTTCCAGGAAACTTCATAAATTTGCTATCATACAGGAGGACTAGATCACCTACCTGAAAGGTCTTGTTTTTGATATGGCAATCATGCCATGTTTTTTCTCTTTCTTTCTGCACTTGTTGGTGAAAGCCTGCAATGAAGCGATCTTCCTCGAGACCAACCAAGTGTAGAAGCCTTTCTTCTAGTGCGTTGTGATCCGCCATGCCTGTGAATGCAGCTATTCTTAAGCTGGGAACAATGTACTCCATTGGCATTACTGTTTCCTGTCCATAGGCTAGCCTAAAAGGGGTGTGGCCAATCAACGTTTTGCAAGTAGTTTTGTATGCCCACAAAACAACTGAAATGCGCAGGTCCCAGTCATCCTTATTGACATTGCATATTTTTTCAGCGCATTCTCCAGTACCTTATTGAATGCTTCTACAGTTCCATTTGCTTGCAGATGATATGGCGTACTTCGCTAATGATGAATGCAGAACTCTTCTATCAATGCCTCTATAGTTCTATTTAGAAAGTGAGTGCCTTGATCACTCATCAAGATCTTCGGGCATCCAAAACTTGTAAGGATGTTCTAAAAAATGAACTGCGCGACAGTAAATGCGCTACAGTCCTTCACTGGCTTCGCTTCTACCCATCTGGTGAGGTAATTAGTTGCAGTAATAATGTACCTCGCTCCAGTTCTCTTTCCCGGTGGGTTTATAGGTCCCACAAAATCAATGGCCCATTTCTCAAATGCCTGTAATTTCAACTATGGATTCAATGGAATTTCGTCTCTTCACGATGGCCTTCCTGTCCTCTGATAAACATCGCAGCTTTGGCAATGTTCCTTTGCATCTTTGTGAATAGTAGGCCACCATAGTCCTTCTCGCAATATCTTCTACGCAGTAGCTCATTCTGTGTAATGACCTCCTGATGCTCCTGAATGTGCATTAGCCAGTACAAATGGCTTCTCATGCTCTAACACACACCTGTGCGGAACTTCATCCGACCCCAATTTGTATAGCTGTCCGAAAATTATGGTGAAGTCTGTTGCTCTTACTACCAACTACTTCTTCTGCTACATAGTAAACTTAATGGGTGCCAACCCAGTAGTCGGGAAGTCTATGATGTCTTTATAGTAATCATCAGCTATCTGGATGGCAAACAATTGCGCATCAGGCAGATTGTCTTCAAGGTTCGTAGGTTATTCACCTAACTCAATCCTTAACAGATGATTAGGTCCTAAGTTCAATTTGCCAAGCTTAACCACTATGTCGAAGTCATACTCCTGAAAGAGTAGAAACCATCTGCAGATTCGCCCCCCTAACACTGGCTTGTTGACCAGGTATTTCAAAGCAGAATGATCAGTGAACATAGAGAAGTGGGCACCAAGCAAATAGTGCCTGAACTTCTGCATTGCGTAGACCATAGCTAGGCCTTCTCTCTCAGTGGTGGTATAATTCTTCTCTGCAGATGAGAGCTTCCTGCTTGAAAATGTAATGGGATGGTCAATACCTCCCTCTCTTGGTTGTGCTAATACAACACCCAATGCTATGCATGAAGCATCAACATGTACATGGAATGGATTCTCCCAGTCCGGAAACACTAGGATCGATGTACTTACCATTTTCTCTTTTAATGTATCAAAGCCTTGCTCACATTCGGCGTTCCACTTCACTTTTTACTAGTTGTCTACCATCTCGACAACAGCGCGAAACATTGAAAATCGAGGCACATGATTTGTTGACAGCCCAAGCATGGAGCTGCCAACAACATCATGCTAAAAGCAGCAAATGGAGACACTTCCGTTCTCAATTTAGCAAGTATTTTTGCAAGCTGGAAAAACAGGAGTCACAGCTCCCCGGGACTAGTTTCACTGTCACTTAAATTTTTGAAGCAGCTGCTGCCTCCCTAGATAACACATCTTTTGACGAGTTGAAATTTGGTTTGACAAAAATCACGCCAGGAGTCTAGAATCCAACAGAGCACGCCAAGCTATTAGAGTTACAAGATAGATTCGCTGAGGATGTGGCTGTAAGTCTTGGAGCCATTTTTTATTTTTTGAGCTCGGCTTCGATAGCTACTGTTTACGAAAAACATTGATGTCCATCGCTCAACAAATAGTTCACCTCAGCAACGATGGGCCCGACATGATGCAGAGTTACATTTAAATGCAGAACTCAAGTTTCAACAATTAGTTAAGCATGGACCCGCATTTTAATCTTCTACTTGGCACGGGCAGAGGAACTAGCAGTGTCAGTGATTTCCAGAATTTATGATTTGGAACAGTGCTCAATTGTTTCTAACTCAGTTGAAGACCCACATTTCGACCGTTTGGTGGGCATCTTCGGTGACATGACATTGGAGCAGTTCATGTAAATCATGGATCCCCATGACAGCCGCATAGATTATCTTTTGATGAGTTTGGTTTGACAGAAGGTCTAGACGTCCAATTTTACCCATTACACTGCTATGAAATCAGTGTACCTGGGTCTCAGGCTCGAAACTTAAGTGATCCGATTGCGTTGATTCATATTCAGCATCTGATAGTTACTAGCAGGGTGGAGTTTTGGGAGCAACAAGCCACCTGTTTCCTTCTCTGTTATCGTGTCAGTGACAGCTGAATTAATTTTATGGATGACAACTATTTGTGGAGGCAGCTTGTTGTCGTGAAGTTCCATTTCACATTTCTATGGATGAAGTGATTTGTTAGCAGGGGTTCTATTAATAAAGTGGATTTGGTCATTTTCGATGAGGTGAAAAAGGTGGATCTACCTTTTTACCCTTTTCTCTATTACTTTATTATTATTTTGTTTTTTCTTTGAAAAGAGATTAAAGGTTTTGGGCCTATAAATAGGCCATCTATCTTTGTTGTAAGGATGGAAAACTTTTGGGAGTTTCCTTCCCTCGAGCTTAATAGAAAATACCATGCTGGGTTCTTAGGACAGATTGAGCATCTCTTTCATAGCTGTAGGTTTTATTATAAGCTGTAGAGTAAGTTTAGCTTGTGAAGGCTCTAGAAGCACAATAGATTAGCCATTTACAGTTGTTAATTTGGTTAATTATGCTTAAATGATTAATATTTGGATGGACATTAGTATTCAGTTGTACGAAATGTTGATTTAGATCCGATTATTTGAGAATTCTAGCATTTATCACTTGTATGAAGCACAAGGCTCCCTTGAGTCCTCTTTTGAATCCATTCTCCCTTCTGGTACCGACACTGGTCTTTCCTCGAGGATTGATCCTCCCTTCTTTCCCATCACTTATTCAAAATACCTTCTTCTGTTACAACTGTTTCTCTAAGGCAGCCTCTTCGATTCACCTCGCCCTCCATTGCACCTGCCTTAGTGATCCTACCTTAGGGATACCCCCCTTGAGTTGGAGAAGAGCCAACCTGAAGTGAGGAGAGAGGAGTCTGGTGACATTGGCTTCTCTCTTGAGAGTTGTCGTCGAGCTGGTGTGCTTAAATTTTGGGATTCAACACACACATGTCAGTTTTGGGTGACAACACTGCGATAGCATCTGGACTCTTTAATAGTTTCATGTAGCTCCTTAAGAACTGTGCAATAGAGGTGCCTGTCTCTTCTGCGTGGCTCATCTTGTCATAAGGGCCCAACACATCTTCGATATGCAGTATTTCACTGTGCAATGAGATTCTTGGTGATTTAGGTACTTGTCCTTTGAAAATGTCCCGTGCTTCTTCAAACACTCCTTTATTTTTCTCTAGATCTAAACCAGGTGTCTTTCCAGTAGCTTTTCTTATCCATATTGTTTCAAGAGGGGTCTGCTTAGTGTTAAAGTCTCTAGAAGTCGAAGCTTCTGCTCCTCTATCTCTCCCTGTCGTAGTGCCACTTCGCATCACTACATTGATACTTGGATCCGCAGGCCTCCTCTTTGCTGCGATCAACTAAATGTTTGGGTTAGCGTCATCTTGTTTTCTTTTCTGCATTTCTATCGCTAGTACTAGGCAGTCTTCAATAACATGATTGAACAATTTACAATAACTACACGTAGTGCATGGGTTGGTGTAGTCTCTAGATACATGATCTGGCTGGCCACAGTTATAACAGATTACTTGACCTCGACCTCTTCCTTGGGCCGGGCTGACATTCGTTCCTCTCCCGTGGTATCCTCCGCGGCCTCTGTATGGTCCCTGATCATGCTGCACATTATCTTGTTTATGCGGAGTTTCTTCTTGGACTCTGTATACTCCTCCATACATATGCTCAATATCTTTCTTCCTTTCCAACATGAGCTCATATGTGCGGCAATTGGACTCATTATGCCCGACTGACTTACAAAAATTGCAATATAGATTTTTAGGTGTTCTTACATATTTCTGGATTAAATAGAAGTCCTCTGGCCGGTGTCCTTAGTTTTGCATATTTCACACCATGGCCCTTGGTTCTGATTTAATGGGTTTGGTGCACCCATGTTAAGGAATTTTTGGAATAAAGGACAATGATCCTTATTGTGTCCTTCTCCCTTACATCCCGTACACCAGACTTCTTATCTCTCTTGCTTTCCTTTCTTCATATCCTGTAGTTGTAGTGTCAGGGTAGCCAACTGGGTTTGAATTTGAGACATCCCAATGCTAGTTTCTCGAAGAGGTGAAGCTTCTAACTTCATCGCGATCTCTAAGGATTCTGCCTGCGAAGCCACTTTTTGCTGCATCAACGACAGTCTGATATGGGGAAACAATGCAGATATGAACCATTCCTGGTGCTGTTGCGGTGCTATAACAAAGCTTACTTGGTCCAACAGTGTCTTAAATTTCTAGTCAAATTCCCAGACTGTCTCATTAGGTTTCTGCTTGATCTCTTTTAACTCTATTATACACTGTGATTCTGACTTCGATTTCTTAAATTCTGCTAAGAGTGTAGCCTTAATCTCTAGTAAGGTTCTCTATTGTCCTTGTGAGTAATTCATGAACCAATTCAAGGCTCTATATCTAAAGGTGGTGATGAGATGCGCTCGCTTCACAACATCATCCTGGACTTGCTTAAGATTCCATATAGCTTCACATAGAAACCAATGTTGCTCAGAGTCCTCTAGACCCGTTCCTTTGAATATTGGCAGCTTAATATCATCAGTCATGCTTCTTCTAGGTGGTGTCGTATTCTGCGCAGGTTGCTAAGCGGTAAAAATGAAAGTAGTGTTGCGAGGAATGTGCTGATTCAGAATGTTCTGAGTGCTAGGGATATTCACAACTAGGGGGTTCTGAACTGGTGGATTCTGGGGAGTAATAGGCTGATAGGTGGAAGATTGAGGTGCGGTTTGGATATCAGGTTCAACTTGTGAATCAATATCTACACGGAGTCCATGTCCACTGGAAGTATTCTTAGGCATATATTTATATCGTTTTCCACTTCTCAAGTTATGTGTCTCTTCGTCAGACTCACTATAAATGCTATTGACCATTACAGATTCAAAAATTTCACTGCATTCTAAAAATTCCTTTCTCGGCTAAAAGCATGTTAATGTATAAACTGAGGTTGTTAGATACTTACCTCTGAAACCCTTGAAAAACTCTGCTTCGGCTACGTTGTAGGACTTTAGCATGTCCACAGTGAATTGCATCACGAAGCTCTGTAGTGTACTGTCAACCTAGAAGTCGACTGCTCGGGTGAATGGACTATCTACTGCTTTGAGCCTTTCAATGAACTCTGGTGTCCACTCGGTCGGTATGTCTCGTGGGGTACAGTTTCTACGCTCTGTGAGGTTTGACAACCACTCGTGTAGCTCGTTTCCAAAAGATGCCCAAAATATTTTGTGAATACCTTTCCACAGGTATTTGTTCAACCACTAAACGCCAGAGAGATGTGGGTGTCTATTTTCTTTCCTTGCGAAATATCTTTCTGTCTTGTCACACCAAGCCCAGATTTCTTTCTTATCTGGATGCCAAATGTCAATACCCAACAAAGCTTCTTCTTCATCGCACATCATGACTTCAACTCATCACGGATTCTTAGTGCGTCAACAGAACCATTTGTTGGCTTATATATTTGTCTTGAGGTTTCCAATGTAGACCCAGGTTCTTCGCGGTTCAAGGAACCAACAAAACCCCTTTTCACTGGCCCTTTTGGCAACAGTCTGCGAACAGACTGTGGTCTCACCCGAGGCGAAGTTATGGGAGAGCTACGGAATCAGGTTTCCACAGCTACGTGATGAATTGTTTAAACAAATCTAACAAGCAGCGTGTTGCGGAGCTCATGCTGCGGACTGAGGACTGCACGATGAACACCTTCGTCGCGGTCAACACTTCTACAAGTTAAGATGATTGCACAGCCAACGCATCCAAGGACTGCGCGGCTCGGTTGGGATTCAATCAACAGGACAACGCAACTGACTTATATGCTTCCTCTTCGAACTTAACCACTATTGATGACTCTACATAGTGCTTTATTCATTCGTCTACTACCTTAGATTATTGAGTCTTATGACTTATGCAACGAGACGAAGTACATAGCTCTGTGCACTTTCGGTGCTATGCTTCAAGGGAGTCGCACAATGCGAGCTCTCCAACTTAAGTCCTTGTCTAAATGACTTATGCATTCGTTAACTCAGAAATACTTGTCATTCAACATTCATCCACACATGTGATACTTAACATATTATTCCCATCTCGTTCCCATGGAAAATACATATAAAAGCATAAACATATCAACTAATAAATGAGAATTCAAGCATTCATTGTAAGCAAACAGACAAGTGCAAACACATAAACAATCACACTGCACAAGATTTAACGTGGTTCACCCCCAGGATGGGAGCTATGTCCACAGGAACTGTTGTTGTATTAGTCTTTGGGAAGGGTACAACAGTTCCATCCTGCACACTCAGTTGCAGACTCTCTTCTATCTCAATAGGCCTTTGCGCACACAGCTTGTAGAGCCTTTACAATGGCAATCAAAATAGGTCTTGCTCAATATTATACAATGAGATACAAAACCAACACCAGAGATTAACCCTTTCCCTTACAAAATATGCCCATTTTATAGAACATGCCCATTTTATAGAACATGCCCGTAGGTCATGTCTTTACAATAGATAGGCGAAACCCTAAGGGTTTCCAAAACTGTCACGGTTTTCAGCTAAGCGGACTTGCTGGTTTCTGGTAGCGAATCTTCCGTCGTGGCCGTGCTTCTGCGCTTGGCCACGTCACTATCATCCCCTTGTCGAGCGCACACCAACAAGTCGCTTTCACCGAGCCGTTCCTCCTCTAACGACCTTATGCATCTGGTTCATGTAGTGGTTCCTTGCATGTGTGACTGGTCGCTTTCTCCGCTTTACTCCTTACCCGTTGCCTGGTACTCATGGAGCATATTTACCAAAAATAGACCACCGATGGTCTAATCAGAATACGTGCTGTCTTCCGTCCAACCTTTTGCCTTGCCATATCTCCGTAGATCGGGCTCCGATGCTGCGTTGCGCTCAACTTCACAGCTTCCCAACATTGACTTGTTAAAAAATTCTCCAACTTTATTATGCTTCACTTTGCAGTGCCAAAACTTGACTTGCACAAAAATGCCCCACTTGGGACAGGCCCAATACCATTAGTAGCCAAGAGTATAATCAGGTGAAGTAGAAAACTCCGTGGATGGAACGATGCTTGGGGGGCATGTCTCTAACCTATAGAAATCATACGGGAGTTAAGCCTCTAGCTTTTATTGATCATGCTGGGGGAAAATTTCCAACCTATGGACATCACGTTTGGAGAAAACTTTTTAATGGGTATCACCCAAAGTACCAAACTTTGGATATCATGTTGGGAAGAAACCCGCCAATGGGTATCATTTCGAGAATGGTTTATTTTTTATTTCAAGCTCGTTAAAAAATGAAACCCTGAGCATAGTTCAATCTCTTTAAAAAATGAAGCAGATACTCCTAGCATAGTTCATTATCTATTTCAAGCTCGTTAAAAAATGAAGCAGATAACCCAAGCATTCTTTTCACCTATCTCCGAGATCGTTAAAAAAAAAAAGAGTTGTTGAGCTTACTTTTTACTTTTTCATGCTCTAATTGAAACATGAAAATAATTATGAGCACTTTTGATACCATAGTCGTGCTGATTAAAATTGAGTAAAAAGGTGTCGAGTTTAGTCCACTTTTCTCGTACTTGCAAAATGATGAGGAAGTGTCTAACGAGTATAGGTATATATCTTTATCTAGCCTCACTAGACTATTTATGGAAATGGAACTATGTCGAGTTTACTTTTAACCTTTGTCATACTCGGTTATCAACCTTGATAGAGTCATCTCTAGAGTGATAATTTATCCCTTTTCCGGCCTCGTTAGACTAGTGACGAAAAAGGAACTCTTTGGAGTCTTCTTTAAGCCATTTTCAAACTCCCTAAACATGAAAAGATTGTTGATAGAGCTTGTTCCTTTCACACTCATAAGAGTATTTGAAATCATGTCTATCCAGTGGTAGTTTATCCCTTTTTCGGACCATTTTGACTAATTACGAAAAAGGAATACGTTGGTCTATCATTGACTAGAAGAGTTCTCTCTCTTATTATTTTATCATTTTTTAGACGAGGAGACTCAATTTATGAAAAAGAACCATTTTGGAGTCTTCTTTAGGTTCTTTTTAGACTCTCTAAACGTGAACAGATCATCGAGTTTACCTTCTTTGGACTCGTAAACAATGCATTAAAGGGCCCATATGGGACCGAACCCCTCCTTCTTCAGGTTCCTTAAATACATGTTGAAGGACTCATCTAAGGTGAGATATACTGAGCATCTATTATCCTCTTCAACCTAGTTAAAAACAAAGAGGTACTCATCGATCATGATGGGGGAAAATTGGGGAAAATAGGTTAGTTTTGTTGGGAAGCGTTATGGAAGCTTGTTGTCACCCTTGAACATGGCATATGTTTTCATCTTGTCTTACAGTTGGGTAATATGCTTTCGTCTAAGTTATTCCAATTCTATTAGTCTCCTTACTCCTATGATCCATCTGAAGAATACATTAGTCATTGTCACATTATGTTTTGGTATCTACCTCGTTGAGTCAATGCTTCCAAGTCACTTGTCATGCCATCCAATGTTAAAGGGAAGTTAACCTTAGTCATCCTTTCTACAAGTCTATCGACCTTCATCCTTGTGTCAGTCTATGCTCATTTGGTCTACAAATTTAAATCACTTTCCTATGTCGGTTTTGTGTCAATGATGTGGGATACATCATGGCCCTCCTTCGACGAGTCTATTCCTATTGACCCCAACACATCATCAAGAATTAGACTCAGAAACCATTTAATACCTTGGGTCATGCATGCCTCAATGGTAGGTTTCCTCGCTTTCAACAATAGGTTTACATCATTGACCTTTGATTGAATGATTCCAGGAATGTTCAACTTCAACTCACTTAGTCACATTCATTGGAATGTACTAGAATACCTTAGGAGTCATTGGCATTATTGGTGATTTCCCTTGCACTTGTTAACAGTTTACATGACCAGTAATCAAGTGGTTTATACCACGTTAGACTTCAATACATTTATTCACATGGCTAGAATCATATCACTTTGATATTGGGTTGAAGACCCTGGGGGCTCTTGTTATGTACTTTACCCAGGTTGTGATGAATATTTTTTTAGTAATTTCCTACATGGACATCATGTTGGAACTGATAGGTATATTGTCACATATATCCAGTGTGTATTGATTTTTGGCTATATCATGGATCTACCTTGTAATATCGTATCCATGATCTTTTTTAGTCATTTTAGGTAGGGATCCACATTGTATGTCAGTGGTTGTATCCTAAGTCAATATCGTAATGGATCTGCAATGTATTGGTCGGAAACCATGCTTTGAGTCAATTTGTTCTGAGCATGGGTATGCCCGCCTCGGGGATGATATAGATATCTTGTTTGGTATTTTCTTGCATCTTCTTTTCATCTCTCTTCCAGATACTCCTTTGCACCTATATCTTGGTAAAGTGTTTTAGCCATCAAATCCCTTTTGACCTCACACTTTAGGGGGCACCTGTTACACCTCAAAATGTCACATTTATGTGTCCTCCTTGATTTGTATATTTTATCACCATGAAATTGTGATTATTATGCTTCCTAGAGGTGTTCTAGAGGGAAACCTAAAGCCTATTACGGTCCCTACAAATGTTGGGAAGAGAAATCCATTACTAGGAGGTAAAAATCCACTTCAACCAACCCTATTTTGTGCCATGAACAATAATTTTCGCTCCCTTCCCCTTGTCTAGGGAGTGATAATTCTCTTTTTGTCACTTTGTGGCCTTCTTTTGGGGAGCAAAATTTTTCCCCAACTATCTTTCCTTGAGTTTAGGATCAAGATTTGGGAGATATTTTGGGAGTTTTGGGTCTACCCTTTGAATCCTCTCCTCCATACCATTCTAAGTATGTCAATCCTCTCAAGATCAATGATATCCTCTTGTGATCCAAACCTTTCTCCATGGTAGTTTGGCCTCCCAAATCCTACAAATGAATCTCCTACCTTAAATCCCACACATGGAAAGTATGCTTGGAGATGCCATCCTTATGTTAGCTTGATTCTCAAAGGGTCTGGAAGGAAATCTTGGAGGAGGTGTTGTCGCAAATTCAGGTATATCATTGTACATGCTTCTTTATGGCTTTCCATTAATACAACTCTTCTTATTTCTCCCATATATGTCTTCATTTACATGTATGCTTACTATTATTGCATTCAAAGTAAGTAGGTTATTTTATGCATAACTTGTAAAAGGAAGGTAGTCTTTTGTGTTGTCTCTATAGGATCTGCTCAACTTTGGAGCTTTGGATATCAAACGTAAAAGTTGGAGCAATGAGGCCAACCGTGAGTAAGGAGGTAAGTCATCTACCCTCCCTCACTCTTTCTCCTTCATGTATTGTTGTAAGCATAAGGCTTAAGTCTAGGGAAAACTTAGAGTCCATTTGTTTTGCTTCTATCTTAGATTAGGGATCTAGGGAACCTTCACATGTCCAAGAGGGATTCTACCTATCTGTAGGGAGAATTTCCTACAACAGAGTTCAAGGAGGTTTGCTACTCACAAGTAAGTTTTCTAAAACTCTCCATATTTTTATAAAGAGAGTGATTATAATTGATATTTTTTTATTACATGTATCTTCTAGGGAAATTGATAGCAACTTATTTTTACTATAGGATACGTTCTTTAGGAACCTCCTTATAGGAATTTCATCTTGTATCAGAGCCTAATCAAATCTAACATCGGGACTTAGGATTGAAGGAAAATTGTCTGTTAAATAAAATAATAATAATAATAATAATAACAAAGAAAAATATTATTAATTAGGGTTCAACCCTTTTTGGTTAAGGTTCCACCAACCAAGCTTATTGGCTATTTGATTTTATTGGACATCCATGTGGTATCCCGTAGGTTAGATATTTAGCTTGCCTTAGAGAGGTGTTAACCCCAAGTGAAAGGAAGACTAATGGATAGTTTGATTGATTTATAAGAAGGACGGGAAGGAATGATACCTTAATGGCACTGCATATACGCTTAATGCTTTTATTATGTGACTACCCATAGGGTAATTATCTAATGACCATTGTAGGTAAGTTCTCTAACCACTGTAAATATTGAAGAAAAGAAACACTCTGCACAGTGTGTTCCATTAATGGCCTACTTAGGTGGAATACTAGCAAAGCTCCTTCACTAGGTGAATACCGCTAGCCGAATACAGTTCCGCCTCGTTACTAGGCATAGTTCTGCCTCTTCACTAAATGGAAATTGGGAATAAAATGACTTCTCAATGGTGAGTTCACCACCTAATGGTAAGTCCACCACTCACAAGTGAGTTCACTGCTCCATAGTGAGTTCTAAAACTTCCCATAATCACCTAATGGAATTGATTAATGAAGTGATAAGTATACTAAATAGCACCACTTAATAGCAGTTGTTCATACTTATTGCACCACTTATTCCCTTAATGATGACAACTCCAGAGCTGCACAAACTAATAGTTTTTGTTCTGGGTTTTCTCTTCTTATCTTCCCTGTATAGTTACTCCATAATTGTTTCATCGTCATTGCAGTACTTAGGGTTCTCTATCAGACCTCTGAGTTATGTTGAAGATACCATCTCCTTTGGTGGTTGTAGAAACCTATCTTTAATGCTCAAACGTGAGATCTGGGGAAACACTTGATGATGGCATTCAATGCATATTCCTAGCAATAATAAACCCCCCAAAACAACCTCTCTAACAGGTTTGCACTTTCCGAAGGTGTTGACACGGCCTTCCACAAGTCATACAACCTCTATGAAAGATAATTATGGCAGCGATCCCTCCTTTAACACAGTAGTTCATCCCCTTTATGAGCAACATGCTTCCAAAGAAGAAGATGGACACTTTTTACAATAGTACGCCCCCTTCTCAATCATATCAAGTCGTTAAAGAGTAGATCTTCCCTTCTAACTATCAAATCACTCCTCTAAGAGTAGATTTATCACCACATGGAATGATGGACTCCACAATGAGATGAATGGCTTCCTAAGGTGGTTGTAACCTCCCTCTGAGAATTGTGACCTCCTCTAAGAGTAAACGCAGCCTCTACAAGGAGATTCGGCCCCAATAAATACTCATGGTTCCTTCAACCCCTACGATCTGCAAAAGAGGGATGGCATGTCCTCTTCAAGAGGCCATGATTTCCTTAAAGGAGTAGTGCCCTCTTTAAGAATGTAAACTCAATGAATATGGTAAATATTTGTTGTTCGACGATCCATTTTAATAAAAGAGTATATAGAATATAATTTAATTTTTTATAGGTCTACACATTCTCTTTGTTATGAAGACTGAAATAATTGTTTTAATACACATACTAATAACTGTTTAATACGCAGACAAATGGCTTATGTGATATTAAGAGTTGTTTTAATATGTAGACAAATGACAGAATATTATATTAAGAGTATATATCTATATAAATTTTAAATATACGAATACTTAGAGCTAAGTAGTTGAATCCGCCTTCTTTATTTCATGCCCAATATATTGGGTTATTATACTTTCATTCTATAATATATTTCATATTTCCATCAATTTTGTTGGTTTCACAATTTTATCTATCACTCTTACTTAACAATGATTCAAAGCAATGTTCAAATCTTGGGCATGGTTCATCGCCATGTCATTTTTAAGTTTAGATGACTAAGTATAATTTTCACACGACGACATAATTGGATTATCAACTTATCCCTTTTCAAAATTAATTATCGATTGTTTAAGAAGAGAACTTTATCACTTCATAGAGTTGAGTGTGATTGTATCATTTATCATGGGATTAGCTCATAAGAATTTCAAACAAACTCTTAACGTAAACACAACAAGGTTATAAAGAAGGCTATATGCTCAAAGCCAAGCTCAAAAGGCCTTTCCAGTCAACAAGCAACAATTTGAAACACACATTTGCACGAAGGATTCTACTCTAGAAAAGATATAAAATGTAGTAAGCCCCACTAATAACACAAATACGTAACAAATGTAACGCATGTTTAATTGGCATAATTGCATCATTAAATCAAATGATCGCACCAATATAACTCATTATGTTACTGGGAGTTTTCTCTTGTTTTTATGATCTTTTAGCATTCTTGATTACTTATTCATGATTTGAAATGTAACCAAGTTATTGCTGTCATCCACAACCATTAAGTGTAATTTTCTCAATCATTTCCTCTTCTTTGCCAATTGCTTTCATTGTTTTGTATCATTGGATTGGATATTGCTTTCGTTGTTTTTGTATTATTGGATTGAATATAGATTGAGTTGGCTTATGCCTTTTCTGGTTCCACACTGAACTAGCACCACTTGGACATAAGCTTATTAGGTATTCCTTTGTATTGAAAATCCTTTGTGAAGCACACTTCACCTTCCATAATTGTTTTTGTGCCTAGAGTGGCTATTTAAATCTCTGTCGTTGTTAAAATTGTAAGACGATGAGAATAAATTTTATGTAAATATATATTTTACATAATCATCTACAATACAATATGAGATGGATATTATTTGCTCTTAAATCTTTGTGAGCCTCTAGGTGACATTGATAATAGTCACCAAACCGAAACTGTTTTAGAAAGCCACGAAACCATTGTGATAGAAGTATGGTGCTAAATAATGAACGGCGGAGATCAAAAGATGAAAGTAAACGGACGGTTGATGAGGAAAGATCGTCAAGGTGATAAAGGAACATCAAATCCAATGGCTAGGATTGCCACACGAAAGATCGACGGATGAGAAAATTGACCGTTGGCAAAGAAGACCGAAAGATAGAGAAGAAAGGTTATATATAGAAATGAGCACATGAAGTTGACATTTGTTATTTGAAGCTGTCGGAGTCAGAAGCTTCCAGACGTGTGTAGAACGAAGAAGGCGATAGGGCAGGTCATTCTCAGAGATTATTAGTGACAGGTAAAGTCTTATTAGAAAAACTTGCCGAAGATTTCGAAATCATGGATATGTTGAAGATTTTGAGTGAGGAAATCCCTCGTATGTCAAATGAAGAAAGTGTGGAGCTAAAAGTCTTAGCAAAAGAAATGATACTGTACAAGACTATTACTGCTGACCAGTGGAGCTATGTGGAAAAGTTTTTAAAACTGAAGTATACTGTTCATCCTTGAAGATGCTCATCAAGCAAATTATCAGCAAAATGAAGACTTTTGAAGAATTTTATTGTAATAATTTTGTATAAATTTTGACTTAATTGACATTTAACAAATTAATTAAACTTATTTCAGTTTTAGTTAAAAGAAGCAGTTAGGTTTTGCTTTGAAGAAGTTTTGTATAAAAGACAATGTGAGTTATTTTTGAAAGGGCTGGAAACCTTTTGAAGACAAGAGTTTTTGTATCGGGTTGATATATTTTTGATATAAAAGAGTCACACAGAAAATAACATATCTTTACAGTATCAGAGATTCATGTGTTGATCAGAATTACAGTCTGTACTTTTCTTTTCTTATATGTGCATGTTTACTTTTCTTCGTTATACTTTCCATTGTGTCATATCTTCTATGATCAGATGAGAGTTTATAATAAATTGAGATTCATATGTTTTATGCCTTGATTTATCGGGTCTGAGTATCCATGATTTCTCTAAAATTGATAGTGGATTCATCTGAAAATTGGTGCCCATTATTGATGGACTGTCTATGTTTCTTTCTAAATCACCTACAAAAAGCTTTGATTGTAATGTGACGACTACCTTACCTCTGTGAAAATATTTATTGTTGTTTAACTGCTGGCCTATAGATTTCATAGTTTCAACTCCATGCCCAATGATTCTTGTGTGAATTTCAACCACATACTTATTTTGAAAAAACCCTAGTTATTATCTTTAGCCATTTACATATTTTTGAGATATCCCTCTCTGGTAGGGAAAAGGCTAATTTCCCTCCTAAAGGTTGGTTTGAAACAGTTACCTAGGTTTATCCTTCCACAACCAAAGGGTAAAATCTGAGTGCTAACATTTTGGCACCGCTACCGGGGAACGAAGGTTTCATTTTTCCTGGGAAGAACGACATTGCAATCAAATTTCAGTGGGGAAAAAAGTTTGATATTTATAGTTGGTTGTATCTTGCCCTGGCGATTTCATGTTCAGATTTGTCAGTTTTAAACAGGAGACTACAAGAAAGGACATTGTGGATCCCAAAAGAATTCCTACGAGGGGAAATCTAGATTCACAGTTATTCTCCGGTGTAGAAAGTCCAGAAAGACTCCTAAAAAAGAACAAAGGAAAAGATAAAGAAGGTACTTCTCAAACAATAAATTATTTTCGTACTTTTCAAGAAGAATTATTAGATGATGAAAATGTCGATATAAGTGAAATACCTTTGTTTAGAGCTAAGTCAGAGTCAAATTTGAAAGAAACTGAAGTTGATCAAGATAGTTTTTGGAAGTATTCTTTACAGTCAATTTGGGAAGGTTTACAAAAATCTGAAAGAGCTGAGTCTAAAAAAGCTAAAGCCCAGAGAGTGCCAATAAGAAACTGGAACGTCATACCACAAAATCCACCTTTAGTACCACTAAATCCTCTTAGACCAATGGCTGCTAGGTTTGCTCCCCTTGTCTTACCAGCTGATTTGCACGACCTTCCCCAGAATTATGCACAAAGGATTATACAGTTTGATGGGGAAGGAGATATTACGACACAACATCATATTGATAAATTCAATGAATTTATTGATCTTGAAGAGGTAGATTATGATGATGCAAAAATGTGATTATTAGCTCAAAGTCTTTTAGGAGAGGTCAAAAATTGGTTCAGAACTTTAGTTGCTGGGTCTATTGCTACATATAATGATTTTGTAACCCTTTTTATTGAGAGGTGGGAAGACAAAAAGAATCCTTCACAAATATTAACAAAGTATAATAATATGAAGAAGGGGGGTTTTGAAACGGTCCAAGAGTTCTCTGCTAGATTCATGAGGGTTTATAATTCAATTCCTGCTGATTTTAAACCTTTGGTAAGGGCTGCCAAGTTACACTATGCAGATGCATTTGAGGGTGATTTTTCTTCAGGGAAAGAAGGTCAGCTACTTTATCAGATAGGATGAGAGATGCAGTGGAAGTGGAATCAAATCTGATGGCTTCTGGAAAAATAAAACAAAAAGTTGACATGGATAGAAGAAAGATTAAAGAAGATAATCAACCTTTAACCTCTTCTTCTACTAATGCGAAATTTGAGGTCATGATGAGAACCGTGGAGAAATTACTAGATAGATTGGCATTGGACAATAGAGCTCAAAATAGAGAACAACCAAAACCACCCATTAGAAACTCAAATTTCAGGAGGCCAATTCCCCCGCAAATTAGACAAAGATATCAAAGAGATCAAAGAGATCAGAGGAATCAAAGAAATGCAGAGGAAAATCCAGTGAGACCTTCGTTTCCTGAAATTTATGTGGATGAAGGGAATGAGACAGAGTTAGTGGAGAGTGAAATACATTACTTTGGAGATCTGGATTCAGAGGTATATTTAACCAAGATGGAGCATGATATGTTTTCTACAGATGGATAATGCAACATTTTGGAGTCAGAAACTGATCAGTACTAGATTGGATATCAAAATGCCATAAATGATATTCAAAGGAAAATTAGTCTTAGAAATAGAAATGTAGTCATGGACAAAGGAAAAGGTCCAATGGATAAACCCTCAATCAGTCAGAACAGAAAAAATAAAGAAAAGGAAGATGTGATGAAAAAGATCCCATAGAAAAAAGAATTGATTAGAGACGGTGATAAAAGTGTGGCTCCTTTCAGTCTGCAGAATGAGATAGCAAAAATCAAAATCTCCATACCTTTTAATTAAATTTTGAAGAACATTGAATATAAAGAACAAATTTCTAAAATGGTTGGAGGTCAAATGCAAATGGAACCAGATACATTAGAATTGAATGATGATACTCCAACTATTCATATGGGTTCAAATATGGAGGACAATAGTGTCAATGCTATACCACCTTTCTATGTAAACCTGGATATTCATGATAAGGTTTTGCATAATTGTATGCTTGATTAAGGTGCCTCGCATAATTTGATGCCTAAAGTCGTAGTAGAAAGTTTGGGTTTAGAGATAACAAGACCATATAAATATTTATTTTCTTTTGATTCAAATAAAGTAAAATGCTTGGGATTAATCAAAGATTTGGTGGTGAATCTTACTAAAATGCCAGTCAAAGGAGTTCTCATGGATGTGGTTGTTGCTGATATTCCACCAAAGTTTGGGATGTTGTTATCCAGATCATGGGCATCAAAACTCAAAGGAACCTTGCAGATGGATATGTCATTCGCTACTATTCCAGTTCTCAGGGAGCATAGGAGGTTATATTCTGAAAAAAGGCTTCATTATGTGGTAAGTGATAGAGATGAACCTAGAACTCATTCTATATATGTAGTAGATATAGATTTGGGATCTTCAATTTTTTACAATGATATTCAATCTGAAGAGAAAATAGATTTGATTAAACCAAAAGAAGATAATTTGCCAAGTGAAGAAGAAAAGCTGTTGAAAGAAGGGACCTGGATTATTCATTTTGATGGATCGATGAGTAAGGAAGGTGTCGATGCGGGTGTATGGATAATTACTCCATATCATGAATTTTTTATTTATTCTTTTAAGTTGGATTTTGAATGTACAAATAACGTTGCAGAATATGAAACACTGATTTTGGGGTTGAATCTGTTAAAGGATATGAAGGCAAAGAAAATTGAGGTGTTTGGAGATTCATAATTGGTGATAAACCAAGTGAAAGCTATCTATCAGGAAAGACATCTGAGGTTGAGATCTTACAGAAATGAAGTTTAGGATTTGTTAGAAAATTTCTTTGATGAACATGATGTGGTTATAATACCAAGAGTTGATAATTCAATAGCAGATTCTTTGGCTACTATTGCTGCAGCTTTCAGGGACCCTAGTTTTTCTAAGAAGAAGTATGATATTGAGGTTGTGAATAGACCTTCCATTCTTGATAATATCAGACATTGGTAAGTTTTTGAAGATGATCAACAGATTAAAATGTTGTTGGAAATGACAGATGAATTTCATTACAGTACTATTAATACTGAAGATGCAGAAGATTTTCCTGATATAAACGAATTTTATGAAGAAATAGAAAGGTTTAAAGAAAAGATTGGAGGTAAGGATATAATTCAGTTGAAAAATAATGTCATTCCTAGAGGCCTTGTTCCATTAGAGAAGTTATTTGACAGGAATGATGCAGCTAATAATCCGAAGGTAGAACCCAAAGAGGGAGATATCAAAGATTGTAACATTGGAACCACATAGAATCCTAACGTAGTGAAGATCTCAAATAAAATTCCAGAAGAAGAAGAAAAGAAACATGTTAAACTGAAGAAATAATTCACAGATGTCTTCGCATGGAGTTATGAAGATTTAGAAGAATGTGATACTTCCATAATTTAGCATACAATTCCAATCAAGCCAAATGAAAATCCTTTCAAACAGAAATTGAGAAGAATAAACCCCAAATTACCTCCAGTAATCGAAAAAGAAGTCAAAAAGTTGTTTGATGCAAAAATTATTGTCTCTCAGATTTTCCAGATGGGTGGCGAATTTGGTTATTGTAAGGAAGAAAAATGGAGAGATAAGGTTGTGTGTGGATTTCATGAATTTGAATAAAGTATCTTTGAAATATAATTATCCACTTCCCAAAATGGATCATATTTTACAGACAGTTGTTGGAGCAGAGAGGAATTCCATGTTGGATGGATTCTCCAGATATAATCAGATTAAAGTTCATCCAGAAGACCAGGAAAAGACAGCTTTTACCACTCCGTGGGGAACATTTATGTATGCTAAAATTCCATTTGGGATAATGAATGCGGGAGCTACGTTTCAAAGGGCTATGGACATTTCCTTTGCAGAAGAAAAGGATAAGTTTTTGGTAGTGTACATGGATGACATAACCATATACTCTAAATTTATTGGAGATCATGAAAAACATTTAGAGAAAGTTTTCTTAAAATGTAGAAAGTTTGGCATCTCATTGAATCCGAAATAGTCTCATTTTGCTATGGAGGAAGGAAAATTGTTGGGACATATCATACCAAATGATGGCATCAAAATTGACCCAGAAAGAGTATTAGCAATACAGAAGATTGGGATACCTAGAAGTAAAAAAGAGGTACAATCCTTCATTGGCAGGGTGAATTTCTTAAGAAGGTTTGTTCCAAGCTTTGCAGAATTTTTGAGGAATATTTCTGAGATGTTAAGGAAAAATAATGAAATTAAATGGACTCCTGAAGCCAGACAATCCTTCAATGACATTAAGAAAGCCTTAACTGAATCCCCGGTTTTAATCAGTCCTGATTTTTCAAAGGATTTTATTATATTTTCTTATGCATCACAACATACTTTGGCTGGGGTTTTATTGCAAAAGAATCAAGAAGGTATGGAAAATCCAATTACCTTTTTTAGTAATATTTTGAGAGATGGAGAGCTTAAATATAATATCATGGAGAAACAGGCTTATGCATTGGTGAAAGCATTGAAAGATTTCAGAGTTTATATATTACATTCACATACTGTTGCATATGTTCCCTCTGCATCAGTAAAAGATATTCTTACTCAGCCTGATCCAGAAGGAAAAAGAGAAAAGTGGATTGTTGTTTTGTTAGAATATTATTTGGATATTAAACCTACAAAGTTGATAAAAGGACAAGGCTTAGCAAAAATGATGACCGAGACCAATTGTGAAACTTTAGATATAAATTTCATCTCAGAAATATCAACAAAAACAGTCCCTCAATGGCAAGTGATTGAATATTTTTCTTTTTCTCCATGGTATGCAGATATTATATATGTTTTGCAAAATTTTCAAGCACCTCGAGGAATGGATAAAACTAGATCAAGATCAGTGAAATTGAAGGCAACAAAGTTCTGTATATTGAATCAGTATTTGTATTGGAAAGATCTAGGTGGGGTTTTGTTGAATTGTTTATTAGAAAATGAAGCACAACATATCATGGGAGAATTTCATAAGGGGATGTGTGGAGGACATCATTCTTGGAAGGATACAATTAATAAAATCCTAAGAGTAGGTTTTTATTGTCCAACCATTTTTTCAGATGTATATAAAGAAATATTAAAGTGTCATGAGTGCCAGATATTTGATGGGAAAAGAGAACTTCTGCCCTTACCCTTAAAACCAATTTCAGTGGAAGCACCATTATAGCAATGGGGATTGGATTTCATTAGGGAAATCAATCCGAATTATTCAGGGAAACACAAATGGATCCTTACTGCAACAGATTATTTCACAAAATGGATCGAAGCCATCCCAACTAGAAATGCTAATGAAACAATGATTATGAATTTTTTGGAGGAAAATATTTTATCAAGATTTGGTTGTCCTAAAAGAATAGTAACAGATAATGCTCCAGCTTTCAAGTCGAAGAAGATGATAAATTGTTTCCATAAATATCACATTCATTTGAATCATTCAATTGCATACTACCCTTAGGGAAATGGATAGGTAGAATCTTCAAATAAGAGTCTGGTAAGGATTATAAAGAAGCTGATGGAAGATAATAAAAGAGGGTGGCATACCAAACTCAAGTATGCATTGTGGGCAGACATAATTAGTACAAAGAGAGCTATCGACACTTCCCCTTTTCAATTGGTCTATGGCATGAAAGTGATATTTCCAATTTATTTGGGACCACCAATTATGAAATTATTACAGGAAGTTGCAGAAGAACCTAATGATATGCAAAGGAGGATAAATCAGATGATAGAATTGCATGAAATGAGGGAAAAAGTTTACAACAAAACTCAGGTGCATCAGGAAAAAATGAAGAAAACCTTTGACAGGAAAATCAAGGAAAGGGATTTTCAAATGGATGATCTGGTCCTGAAATGGGATGCTAGAAGAGAAGATAAGCATGGTAAATTTGAACATTTGTGGAAAGTTCCTTATATAATAGTAGGTTATCAGAAAAGAAAATGCATTTATTCTTCAAGACCAGAATGGGGAGTTTCTTATAGGAGGATCGGTGAATGGGCGACATCTCAAGCATTATCTTTCTTAAAAAGACAAAAAGAGAAACTTCTATACAGTGTATATACATTTTTCTTTTATAGTACCTTTAAAGTTGTGTACAAAAATAAAATTGCTTGATAAAGATATCTTTAGCAATGTACAACTTCATTTCCAGATGAATGTTTTGTTTTAAGTGGTTTAGAAAAATGATTTCAATTTTCAGAAGATGAATGAGAAACAGGTTACAGGTTGCAAGTAGTTATATGGATTCAGGAAAATTTGGGGGCATCCAAATGGATCAGGCACTTGGTCTACGAGGTTCTTTTCTACCTCACAGGGAGGATAACATCCCCAGTTGGAGCCAGTTGTTAGCACCTAATTTTCACAGTGTAAATAATGGAGTATGGTAGAAAAATGTTTGAAGATTTGCTAATTTGATGAAGAAGGATCCAAAAATGTCTCTAGTTCCATTATTTAGTGGCTAGATGGGACATAAAATGGCAAACGGTGGTGCTAAAAAACTAACAACAAAAATATATTTCAAAGGAAAAGTGCAAAAATCAATAATAAGGAGCAACATAAAATGTTAAAAACATTAATCCGAAGGAAAATATCATAAAGCGCTAACCCATTTGCAATATCCATGGTTGATCACCCGTTGGGAATAAGGATCAATGACCCATACTTGTTTTCGAAACACCCAAACTGCACGGGATTTAGAAACAGAAGCCGGTTGCGAAAAGTGAAACAGCCTGCCACGCATCACGTTTGGAGTATGTCGCAAGAGGAAAAGTGGTATTGTAAACCCACTTATGTGGCATGCGAAAGTGTTGTGCGATGGATGAAATGTAAAACACATGGACGGCTAAGATCGACGTTAAGGGAATCCAACTGTTAGGAGCGAAGGTTTCAAAGAGCGCAAGTGCAGTAGGGAAAGAAATGGTCCAGATTACTGTATGGTTGATCAACAGTTCCATATGACTGACGTATTGTGAAGAAGCGCAGATGATAAAGAGGAAAAATGGTTGTGAAAAGCAAAACAACTTTCCAGGTGTCAACACCACAGTCTGTCACAAGGGATGGAAGTGGTAATGAAGACCGTTTTAGAAATCCACGAAACCAATGTGATAAACGTATGGTGCTAAATAATGAAAGGCGGAGATCAAAAGATGAAAGTAAACGGACGATTGATGCGGAAAGATCGTCAAGGTGATAAAGGAACATCAAATCCAATGGCTAGGATTTCTGCACGAAAGATCGACGGATGAGAAAATTGACCACTGGCAAAGAAGACCGAAAGATAGAGAAGAAAGGTTATATATAGCAATGAGCACATGAAGTTGACATTTGTTATTTGAAGCTATTGGAGTCAGAAGCTTCCAGACGTGTGTAGGATGAAGAAGGTGACAGGGCAGGTCACTCTCAAAGATTATCAGTGATAGGTAAAGTCTTAATAGCAAAGCTTGCATAATACTTCGAAATCATGGCTATGTTGAAGATTTTGAGCGAGGAAATCCCTCCTATGTCAAATGAAGAAAGTGTGGAGCTGAAAGTATTAGCAAAAGAAATGATATTGTACGAGACTATTACTGCTGACCAGTGGAGATATGTGGAAAAGTTTGGAAAAATGAAGTATACTCTTTGTCCTTGAAGATGCTCATCGAGCAAATTATCAGCAAAATGAAGACTTTTGAAGAATTTTATTGTAATAATTTTGTATAAATTTTGACTTAATTGACATTTGGAAAATTAGTTAAAGTTATTTCAGTTTTAGTTAAAAGAAGCAGTTAGGTTTTGCTTCGAAGAAGTTTTGTATAAAAGACAATGTGAGTTATTTTTGAAAGGGTTGGAAACCTTTTGAAGACAAGAGTTTTTGTATCGGGTTGATATATTTTTGATATAAAAGAGTCACATAGAAAATAACATATCTTTACAGTATCAGAGATTCATGTGTTGATCAGAATTACAGTCTGTACTTTTCTTTTCTTATATGTGCATGTTTACTTTTCTTTGTTATACTTTCCATTGTGTCATATCTTCTATGCTCAGATGAGAGTTTATAATAAATCAAGATTCATATATTTTATGCCTTGATTTATCAGGGCTGCGTATCCATTATTTCTCTAAAATTGATAGTGGATTCATCTGAAAATTGGTGCCCATTATTGATGGATTGTCTATGTTTCTTTCTAAATCACCTGCAAAAAGCTTTGACTGTAATGTGACAACCACCTTGCCTCTGTGAAAATATTTATTGTTTTTTATCTGCTAGTCTATAGATTTCATAGTTTCGACTCCATGCCTAATGATTCTTGTGTGAATTTCAACCACATACTTATTTTGAAAAAACCCTAGTTATTATCATTAGCCATTTACATATTTTTGAGAGAGCCCTCTTTGGTAGGGAAAAGGATAATTTCCCTCCTAAAGGTTGGTTTGAAACAGTTACCTTAGGTTTATCCTTCCACAACCAAAGGGTAAAATCTGTGTGCTAACAATGGGGCAACATCCAAGTAGTGCAATGTGAATAGAGATAATTTATTTAATATGCACAGTTTATGAATGAGAGTCAAATACAAAATCTTTATAACATTTTCTTGATAGAAATACTTAACATGAATATGTGTTCCAAAGTGTATTATTCTTTAATTTAAGATACTTAAAGGTGGAAGTTGAAATTTTAAACATAATGAAGTTTTAAAAATTATACCTTCTTGCGAGAAGAGTGCTACAATTTACAATATGTTATCATTTACCCTTATTGAAATTCAAGTTGCAGTTTAAACTTAATGTGACATATTAGTTATATGGTGGGTTTATTGGTATTATAGAGAAGCAAGTGGATCACCTTGGATTACTACACAAATATATTAGGAAATAACAAAAAACATAAGGGCCCTATGAGACATAGAGAACAGGTAGCTGCCACGAACTCAATTCCCATCTACTACGTGCATCCCACCATTGCGTTTCTTCATAAATTGAGAAAATTTCTATAGCACCTCATATATATGTATGAGAGAGATGACATTAGGAGGTTAAGAGCATATTGGTTGGGTCGACAAGAGCATATTATGCCTAGTAAGGTGGTGTTTCAAATGCCACCGATATCCATGTATCTATGATTGACATAAACAAGGTGGACATACCTATCAATTTTTTTTTGGATTTTCAGTCAAAACTAATACTAGACTAGTTTGTTCCTAGCTATTGTCATGTGAGAATCACTAAGATGTTTGGTGATATTAAGTTACTACTTTTTATTATGCTCTCTAAAATTAATTTTTGCTTTCCACCTTACTTTGCAACTTGTTGAACACACACACACACATGACACTAATTACCATACTAATCTACACTAATGTAATTGTCATGAAAAGAATCTACCTATTATCTTAAATGATAAAAGTAAACCATCTAGGAATTAGTAGAAATGAATCATAAATGGGTCATTAACTATAGAAGACCTTCGAGCATAATCTTTGATAAACAAAATAAATTCCATGAACTAGGCATTAATCATCAAACAAGATGTAGATTCAAGGAAGGAAGTAAAAGGGGCAAGGTTAAAGAACTAACTTTGACCTTGGGGACATTTTTTTATGCATAAGTAATCATGGCCCCAAAGCATAGGAGATAATCAAAAGCCACTTCAGAGATTGGAACCCTAGGTGAATAGAAAATTATGTGATCCCTTGAGGAGATGACTTCCGTACTTAAATATTGGATGACCAATCAAGGACAAGCTCAAAATGCAAGTCATAGTGAGGGACAAGAATGCGATCTAGAGAAAAAGAAAAAGCAAGATCAAGATCCCACATCTAACACTAATGTGAGAAGAGCTCCCCTATACATTATGAAGTACAAGGCCTAGACTACTACTGAGAAAGCTCAATGAGCAATGAGACTACTCAAAGATGATGCCTTTCAGGGTACCTTTATGAGGAGGGGTGAGCAGAATCGATGGGTGAATATATGGATTTTGAGGAAGGAAATATGGAGTAGCCAGGGTTTCCACGGTGACATGTAGTGCACCACACACAAGATTGAGGAATTAGCTTCACAATCATGGAAGAGGCAAAGGAAAATATCATGGTGGGCCAAGCCATGGCTTCACAACTGGTCAAAGCAAAATAGAATGTTTGAATTGCAAGGGACCTCACTATCGAAGAGTCTACCGAGAGTATCAGGCCAATGTTGTCAGTGTGAAGGAAAAGCTAAATGGGAACAAGGTTAGGGAAGGCATTGGATCCATGTAGTTGTGATCAACCGCCAAGCCAAGCATCAAGCTACGGTAGTGGAATCTACCAGTATAATTAAAAAAAATTCCCTTTCCATTTTAATTGACCTTGGTGCAAATAATAGTTTCAAATATCCTTCTGCATTGCTTAGATATGGATTGGCATCCCAAGACCAACATGATTTTCGTCAAGTAGAAATGGCTTCTGGAGTTATGCAACTGATAGGATTCTTGGTTAAGAATTGTATTGTTAAAATAGGAGGATGTATAACTAGGGTGAAGTTGTATAACAAAAATCTAGGAGCTTACGACATCATAGCAAGCATGAGCTAGCTTGAATCCCATTGAGCCTTGGTAGATTGATACCAGCAGAAGGTTTACTACCATGATGATCTAGGGAAGCCTATAGTGATTGAGGGAATAAAGAGAGAAGTTTCCTTACTTTTCATTTAGCTAATAAGGTTAAGAGATGTATGAGAAAAGGGTGCAAAATATGCATTGTGGAAGAAATCAATGAAAATAAAAGCCCTTCTTTAGAACTACATCCAATATTAGATGAGTTTAAGGATGTGTTTCCCATGGAGTTACCTGGCATGCCACCAGTTCAATAATTCAACTTCTCCATTACCTTGAAACCCATAATAGAACCGATATAAAAAACACCCTACCGTATGACTGTCCCAGATCATAATGAGTTGAGTGTGCAACTCACCGATATTATTAACTTGGGACTCATAAGGCCTAGTGTGTTTCCTTGGTGAGCACCAGTGATCTCTGTGAAAAAAAAAAAGATGGGTCCCTCAGGATCTGCATCGATTATTAGGATTTGAATAAAGAAACTATTAGAAATATGTATCGCATGCCTGGTATTGATGACTTGTTTTATCAGCTAAAGGGTGTTGCTGTATTCTCCATGATCAACTTAAGATTGGGGTATCATCAATTGAGAATTAAGGAGGAAGATATACTAAAAAATACCTTTAGGACAAGTTTTGGCCATTATGAATTAGTCGTCGTACCATTTGGGCTAACAAATGCTCCTGCGGAATTCATGAATTCAATGAAAAATGTATTACGAAAATACTTAGACCAATTTGTTCAAGTATTTTCAGACAACCATTTACTCATGGAATGAGAGGGAACATCAAGAACACCTAAGGTTGGTGCTTTGGTGTCTTAGGGAATACAATTTTTTTGGGAAGTTTTCTAATTGTTCCTTCTTCCAAAAAGAAATTCAATATCTTGGTCATATGATTAGTGGGGAAGGTATATTTGTTGATCCTAGTAAGGTTGATGTTATAATGAATTGGCCAGCTCCCAAGAATGCTAAGGAAATATGTATCTTTATGGGGTTGGTTGGGGACTATAGAAGGGTTATGGAAGGTTTCTCTCGTATCACCTACCCTATTACCTCTCTTTAGAAGAAGGAAGTTAAATTTTAATGGGAAAGTGAGTTTGAGGAAACATTTATCCAACTAAAGTGATGATAACAAGTGCCCCGATATTGAGACTGTCTGACATGGACAAGGGCTTTTTCGTTTGTACGGATGCTTTGGGGAAAGGCTTGGGGATACTTCTAATGCAAGATGGAGGAGTTATAGATTATGCTTCATGTAAGCTCAAGAGCCATGAAATCAACTATGGCACCTATGATTTGGAATTGGTGGCAGCTATTATGGCCCTCGAGTTATGGAGACATTACCTCATGGGACGTCAGTTTGATTTGAAAATAGAACACGAGAGTCTTGAACATATCTTTAGCCAAAAGGACCTCAACGACCACTAGCGGCATTAGAGTGAGTTTCTTAGCGAGTATGATTTCCAAGAAACTTATATCAAGGGAAAAGAGAATAGAGTGGAATATGCTTTAAGTAGAAGACCTGGTATTCACTCAATGATATCCTTAAAAGTAGAATTAAGGGATCAAATATTAAGTCACCTTTCCCAAGATGGCTAGTACCAGCAAGTGAAGTCCTATTTGTAAGAAGGAGGTCCCATAAGATCTAAGTTTGAAGGATAGTCCTTGGAAGGAGATGGAATTTTAAGGTCAAGGGGGTGGATTTATGTCCTTGAAAATGGTGGTCTTAGGAGGTTGGTAATGGAAGAATCCCATAGAGCTCCTTACTCAGCACACCTGGGAGTTAAGAAAATGCATGTTGATCTTAAAAGGTTTTCTTATGGGTGGGGATGAAAAGAGAATAGTGCAATTTGTGGCATGATGTTTAGAATGTCAACAGGTTAAAGCCAAACACCATCACCCCATAGGTCTTCTTCAGCCACATGATATACCATAATATAAATGGGAGGTTATTTCAATGGATTTTATTGAAGGATTACCCATGATGCCTCTAAGACATAATTGTATCATGGTAATTGTGGACAAATTAACTAAAAGTGCTCACTTTATTCCTTCTAGGAACACCTTTGATGCCCTAGACATTGCTCAATTTTTTCTTTGTGAGGTAATTTTCTTGCATGGAGTGTCTCGAAAAATGAAATCAAATAGAGATGCTTGGTTTACTGGAAAGTTTCGGAAAAGTATTCAAGCATCTATGGCTACCCAACATAACTTCAACACTTCTTATCATCCCAAAAAAGATGGTTGAACTGAGAGAGTTAACCAAGTATTGGAAGATATGTTGAGGATGTATGTCATAGATCAACATAACCAATGGGAAAGGCACCTTCCCTTAGTATAGTTTTCATACAATAATAGTTACCATAGTTCCATTCATGCAGTTCCATATGAGCTCCTATACGGGAGACCTTGCAAGGCCCCATTGAGCTAGGATCGGTTAGAAGATCGGGCTACATTGGGACCAAACATGCTCCAAGAAATGGAGGAACAAATGGCTATAAATAAACAAAGGATTAAAGAAGCTAGAAATCGACAGGAAATTTATGCAAATGCTAAAAGGACAAATTGAAGCAATAAGGAGGGTAATGAATTTTTTGTTAGAGTGAGACCCACTAAAAGTACCTTTCTATTTGGGAAAGGAACTAAACTATCCCCTAGATTTGTCGGACCATTCAATATCCTTAAAAGGATTGGACCTGTTTCTTACAAGATTAAGCTTCCATCCCATCTTAGCAAAATGCATCATGTATTTCATGTTTCAGTGCTTAGGAATTATATTCCTAATCCTTCAATTGTGTTGAAATTGAAGGGATTGCAGGTTTATGAGGAGGGGATCAATCAGGTCGAACCTTATTGCATACTAGATCATAAGGTTCGCCAGCTCAGGAACTGAACACTTGATCTGGTGAAGGTCCAATGGCATCACTATAGCCTAGGAAATGCCACCTGGGAGGTCCAGAGGCAATGCATCGATATTTTCCATATCTTTTTGAGTAGATTAAAAAGTATTAATAGACTTATATGGTATAGTGGTTTTGATGATTTTGTAGAGAATAAATATAATCCTGGGATACTCGTTACATAAATACATACTCAGCTAATAATTTTGATTGTCAAAATAGTATGTGTGAAATGAATCAGTCATAATAGAAGTATTGGATGATGTTACTATGTTATTTTATCACATATTATGGATTAATTGATAATGATGATGTTATTATGTTGTTTCATCATATGCTATGGATTAAAATTGATCTTGTTGATGTGTATTATGTTATTTCATCACATAGTAGGGATTAATTGATTATGATGATGTTTATTATGTGGTTTCAACATATCCTATGAATTAAATTGATCGTGTTGATGTTTATTATGTTGTTTCATCACATGCTATGCATTAATTAATCACGATGATATTTATTATGTTGTTTCATCATACGTTATGGATTAAATTGATCATGAAGATGTTATTATATTGTTTTATCACACATTATGGATTAATTGATGATGATGGGGGTTTTGTTTCATTGTATTCTTTAGATTAAATTGATCATGATGGCAATTATTATGTTTCTTAATTAAGTTGCCATGACGATGTTATAAGGTTGTTTTATCATATGCAATGGATTAAGCTCGTAAAAAAGGGGGGTATGTGTGTAGTATGATGGCTTCATTTTAACTATGGATTGGGATGATTATGATGACTTTATTGAAATGATTTATATTACACTATGGATTAACCATGTTATACATATTAGGAAAAGGCATGGTAAGAAACATATTGCTCAGTATAAAATGTGTTAAAGTATGATATCGTGTAGCATTTAACATGCAGTTATCTAATGATTGATGGAATGACCTAATAAAATAAATTGGTATTAATAGGTAATTATTTTATGATTCATGGTGGTTAATGGATGAGTTTATGTTCTCTTGTGATATATCACTCACTAGACAACATTTAGTGCTTACCGCATTGCCTTTCAAAATATAATTTATGATGTTAATAATGATAACATGACTATGATGGGTATATGTTAGCATTATGTTTCATAATGATATGAGGTAACATGCAGTGCCTTGATACTCATATTGGTGATTGTGTCTCTAATATTATTGTTTACTAATGCTATGATGGTATGATGGGAGGTGGAGTGACAGGAAATCCACCTTGGGCCTAGAAGGCCGGTTCATTTTGTGATTTCATGGGAGCCCATATCCATGAAGGAGAATTTATTCTTATAACACTTTAAGGTATAACAGTTTATGGGAAACTAAAATATTGCGTACAAGCTCAACTAGCAATCTATTCCAGTAGTATTTCCCCCCTCAGGTACCGAAAGTCCATGAATTATGTGAGGGTTATACTCGCCAATGGAGTTGTGATGTAAGACTTTTGATGCTTGGCGTTGTTTCCCGATGGGAGTTGATGAGGGAGTTATGGGCCAAACCTTTGAGATTCTTGGTGTATGTAGGTTAGTGTACTAGACCAGATGCTCGGTACCCTCAAGATGAGTTCTTGGGGGCATAGAGCCCAGCGAAGGCCAGAAGGATTTACGCCTTAAAACGATGCCAGAAGTTAGAAATAGAGAAAGAATTATACTTGCAACTCCTCGAAGCTATGATGATACTTCTTATGCCTATTGTGGTCACACCACGATGGGTGACCCTTATATTAGTTGCAGCAAAGGGAACATGCCATGGCGAGAGAGACCATCCAGAGTATTGGGGGTGTTTGGAGGTTGATCAGATGGTATGATTTTTGGGGTGAGGGTGCGTGAGGAAGAAGTAGACCTTGGGATTTTATTTATGCCTAGGTGACTCCTAGGAAGGATCTATTAACTAGAGAGGATGAGGAGGATAGGTATCAGTATTATCATTTTGTTTAATTAACCACTATTGAGTTAAAATTAATTTTAGGTGGAGCTAATTCCCCACCCTTATAAGTATGTGTATGGAATATAAGCATTTAGAAGGATTCACAAGAATATATAGTTATATCAGGTCTTAATCCTTTTATTAGTGCGATGAGGGATTTACCCATGGTGGCCACATGAGTAAGCACCCTCACTAGCACAATAGTACTAGTTATCTAGGTTCATATTGTGTATTGATTATGCATATCAAGTAGTTACATGTACAATGCAACTTCGAGACGAAGTTTCCTGAAGGGGGAAGGTATGTAATGCCCACATTATATAATAAATACAATAAATATTATGATAATGTATATGATAATTAATTAGCAAAGTGGGGGATTATATGTAAAAAATTCCTAAACATGGATTATGCATGACCCCCCTGGTATGGATAACAAGTGGAGTCATCCATGCAAGGGGTCGATAACTCCATTTAAGGAGGTCCCTTTCTCGAGAATCGGGGGGATGGGTTTTGGGGAAAGGATTTTTATGGGAGAGGGAATTCACGGGGGTTTTGGGTGATGGAGTGAATTTACAGAGGGGAACAATGAGAACACGATTTTTTATTGTGCTAGGATTTTACCAAGTGGGGGGATTTACCTCTAGCATAGATTACTAGTTGGGGGATCATGGGATCTCAACTTGAAGTTGAGGGGTTGGTTGGGAGGTGAGTGGTACCCAAGATTTAAATTGAGAAAGGAAACGGTTGGTGTGCTTCACCCTTCAAGAGGTCAAGGAGGTCTATTACTCACAGGTAAATTCTCTAAAAATCTCCAGAATTTTGTAAAGTCAGTGATTATAATTTATATTTTTTCATTACATGTATCTTTTGGGGAAACTAATAGAAACTTATTTTTACCATAGGATAAGTGCTTTACAAAAATCCTTAAATGAATTTCACAAATCCCAGTGTATCATATCTTCTGACTTGGTGGAAAGGTCCTCCCTCATTCCTGGATAAAGAGGTCGGTATCTACCTGAACATCTTGGTTGTGTCATAGTAATCTTCTTTTTACTAGTATGGGAAGTATTTAGTCTTACTTGGATGTTATTTTCCTATTACTAGTAAGTTTGGTCTACGTTGGTTTGGTCCAGTTCCTACCCCTCCTTAGGTAACAAAAAATCCTACTACACTATGGTTTTCTTTTGGTTTTGAGTTAGTAAAGTTAGCTGGACTTCTTATGCAATCCTCCCATTTTGCGACAAGCTTTGGACACTCTTCAATAGTGTGGGTGTTTATATGACAATTTGTGCACCAAGGTATCTTAGGAAGTGGTAAATATCGAGCAAGGCATTCAGTTTCACTACAGTTGTAACAAGGAAGTAGCGATGTGCAGCCTCCTCCTAGTCTAGCTACAAATCCTTATCCACGCCCTTCATCGCCTCCTTTGTTCATGGATTGATCTCCCTCTCGATATATATAGAGTTCTAACCTTTCCATTAATGCATTCAATGCAAAGCACTTATGTGTACTATATATAGTTGACCCACAAAATTCATAGTATACCATATTTTTACTTCTGTAAGATTAGGAAGAGTCATGGAAGATGGCCATATGCTTTAGATATCTCTCAATAATCATTTGGAGAACAACTTGGTGGATCTTGTCACATTTGTTGACCCACTAATTGGGGTTCACTACAACAACTTGCAAAATAGTTGCACTTGGTCCACTACCAAATAGACATCCCAACGGAATATATCCTCCCCTCATCTTGGGGCATTCTGAGGCATAGTGTCCTTCCATCATACATTAGTACACCATACTTGTGGTTTATTTAGATTCTGTATATTTACTTCTTGGAGTTTCTCGGTTAGTTCAAGAATCCTATTATGTACTTGCACCAATTGCATAGAGGATGATGAAGTCCATATAGTAGTGGCATTTGGGTAATTAGCCATGGCCTCCATCTTCATAGCTTGTTCTAATGTCATCCTTAGCGATTCTATCACTTGTTGCGACAATGGAATTCTGATTAAAGATAAATATCCTTAGATAATTCATTCCTTATTATGGGCATCATGCACCGCGAATGATAGTTGTGTTAATACATTTGTGAAGCATCATGTATGTTTTGAGGCAAATTATCCCTACATCTGTCGAATTTCTCTTAGTTCTGCAATACCTTGTTGTTCTAACTTAGGTCATGAAAATTCATCTAGGAATATTTTCTTTGTCTCTTCCAAAGTAGAAGTTGGTTTCTTTAGGTCTCACCTTTCAATCAAATTCATGTATCATTGTAAAGCTCTTCCTCGTAGGGTTTTCTGAAACTCAACTAATTTAGACGTCATTGGGGTTGCTCTAGTGTTCCATATTGCCTCATAGAGGAACCAATGTTATGTTGCATCATCTTCTCCTCCTCTCCACCAAAATTCGAGACATTTCAGGGGTGTTCCTACTAGTACTCTATCCATTGTGATAGTTGGGAATCCTACTAACACAAATCCTTGAGGTACAGGTTGCATTATAGTGTTACCACTAATCTACGACGAATTACTACTACTTTCTCATGGTAGTGAAATGGACTATAAACTATTCTTACTATTGTTCATCTGATCATACCAAGGTAATTGTAAAACAAATTTCTAAGAGTTTGTGACCAAATTTTCCAAGTGCTCCTGGGGGTTGATGAAAGGAGTGTTACTTCCATTTCTTATAGTATCCACTTTCACGATAATGGGGGATTCACTTTTAGGGGTACTTCCATTTTATACAGGTCCTGATAGTTATCAATGTTCTGCAGCTACGTACAAGCCTGGTTTTGGTATTTGATCCGGAAATTTGCTACTTGGTGACTGAGTTCTGGAGTCCTCCTTCTTACTTTGGCCTTCTCCCCAACTTCCGCTTACTGTGTTGTAATCATCCACTTCTCCTCTTTTGGGCATGGCCCAAGTTGGAACAGTTTTTGGCAAAGAAAAGTCCAATTACGTGTAGTTGGAAAAGCGAAGTCCAAGCATGGCGCAGTTTTGCTGATGCATAGTTCCAGCGCAACAATTATTTTTGGCAAGAAGTACAAGCGAAGCGAGGTCCAACATCGACCTATTTTGGGTAAACGAGTCCGCAAATACCAGGAGTAGGGTGAGGAGTGGCGCGAAGTTGGAGGAAAGGGACATGTTGCCTTAGTTAAACAGAGTACTAAGGACGACCATGATAGATGAGGACGTTAGATGGTGGATCGACAATGACATAAGAAGTAGAATGACCGAAAGAGACATGTCAGTATGCATTCAGAGTTGCGTAGTCAGAGCTGGGGATATTAGAAGAGGCGTCAGAGCCAGAAGCGGCGCAGAAAGGCGGCTGAAGTCAATTGATGTCGCTGTCGACTATGATAGGCATGGTTAGCGGGGTAACCACGCCATTTTTTGGGGGAGTTTTGGGTACTATAGGGATTTTGGCCCACAATGATTGTAAAGACGTGACCTTCAGGCATGATCTATAAGAAGGGAAATTTTGTAAGGGAAGGGTTGGTCTCTCGTAGTCATATTTTTGGTCTTAAGTCTTTTGGAAAAGACTAAGCATTGTAAAGAGAAAGAAGAGAGGAAAAGGATCTACAGCTGTGTACGTAGATAACTATTGTAGAGAAGAGTGTGTAGCTGTGTGCACAGATTGGAACTGTTGACCCTTCCCGTTAATATAAACAACAGTTCCCGTGGACGTAGCTCCCATCCTGGGGATGAACCACGTAAATAAGCATGTTATGTGAATGCATGAGTGTGATTGCTTATGTTTATGATTATGTTCATGCTTGTAGTTATGTGTGTTTTCGCTTGTATATGTATTTTCACATGAATGATTGATGAGAATAATATGTTAAGTATCGAACACATATAATTGAATGCACGATTACTTTTGAATATGTTGAATGCATAGTTACACAAGTAACACTAAGTCAATGGAGCCTATAGAGTGTAAAACCATCCCTCAGTGTAGTCCCAGAATGCGCTGTTACAATGCATTGTGTAGCTCATTGGAGAATTAAAAAAACCTAATTCAGAATCATAGTGTATCACAGAGCTCAAAGAAATTAAGCAGAAACCTAGTGAGTTAGTATGGGAATTTGATCAAAAGTTCAAAGCGTTGTTAGATCAAGTAAGCTTTGACATAGCCCCACAACAACACCAAGAATGGTTCATAGCCGCGCTGTTGCCGCATATCAGGTTACCGTTGATGCAATAGAAGGTTACTTCGTAGATAGAGGCCCTCGAGATTGCGATGAAACTAGAGGCTTCGCCTATACGAGAGACTAGCGCAGGTATGGTCCAGGTACAGACCCAACTAACAAACTTGACATTACAACTGCAAGATATGAAGAAAGGAAAAGAAACCTGAGAAGAAGTTTGGTGTACAAAGTGTAAGGGAGAAGGACACTCTAAAGAACACTATATGGTATTTAGGTATTATATCACTAGTGGAGCACCAAAACCATTAAATCAACAACAAGGACCATGGTGTGAGATTTGTCGATGTAGAGGACATCGGCCATAAGACTATTATCTAATTTAGAAATATGTGCAAACACCAAAGAACTGATACTGCACATTCTGCAAGTCAGTTGGCCACGATGATTGCAATTGCAGAGCATATGACCTCATGATAGAAATAAAACATGATGTCTATAGAGTTCAAGGGGAAATGGAGAACAACAATGAAAATGCACAGTATGATCAAGGCACGTACAGAGGACATGGTGGATTCAGAGGAAGAGGACAAAACACTGGCCAAGGATGAGGAAGAGGTGATATTGTATGTTATAGCTATGCTCAGCCAGGACATCTAGCTAGAGACTGTACGAACCCTTGTACTACTTGTAAATACTGTAAATCATTTGAACATGTCATTGAGGCATGCCCTATTTTGCAAGGAAAAATGCAAGAGAGAATACCAGAAGCACAGAATCAGAACATACATATGATCGCAGCTGAAAAACGAAATATAGAGTGAAACATTCATGCTGTGACGCGAAGTGGAGCTATGACAGGTGTAGATCAAAGAGATGAAGCTTCGACTTCTAAGGATCGCCAATCTAGACAGAAGATTACTGAAGGGGCTTGGATAAGAAAAGCAACTAGAAAAACACCTACTTTCAACCTAAACAAAGAAAAATAAGTCTTCATGGAAGCAAGAGAAACCTTCAAAGAATCAGAGCCTTTAACTCTAAGAATCAAGTGGTGAAGTGAGATAGCACCTGTGATGGATATGTCAGCTTCGTATGATCGATCACGTATTGCAACAGACATGCCGAGTCTTGTTGCGTAGCTTTTACAAAGCTGCATGAAGTTGTTAAAGCATGAAAATTATTTGGAAAAACTACAAATCCTACTGAGTCATTACGAGCAACGTAATGTAGTAAATGAAGCACATAGAGTGGTTCATCATATCTTGAACCGTAAAATAACCAGAAGAGAAATGAGACTAACTACGCAGATCGGGGATTTTGAAATGGACGAGATTATCCTTGACTTAGGCTCATAATCAAATGTCTTGATAAAGAAGACATGGGAACAAATCGGAAGGCCAAAGTTATCATGGTCACCAATACAGTTGAGGTTAGCTAATCAACAAAAAGTCCTACCCTTTGGGAGATTATCAAATGTCCTCGTTGACATTGATGGAGTGCGAAGTAGAGTAGACTTTGAAGTGATCGAGAACGTAGATGATAGCCAACCATATCCTGCACTATTGGGGATATATTGGGAAATTGATAACCTCGCAATTATCAATTTGAAAAAGAAGTAGATGATATTCGAAGGACCAGATATCAGGGTCATCGCACCCTTGGACCCTTCACAAGGGCTTAGATACACTGAACCAATAAGAGAAGAATGCAGAGCTCAAGATCTGGATCATATCTACAAGATGACGGTGAATCATGAATATTACGTCAATCCAACTGATTATGGAACATTGAGATGGCGATGTGACAGTTCTTGTATATCAGACTCAAATGCAGGACTAGAGATTTGGTAGAGTAGACTGAATGAAGTAGCTGCAAGAAGATGTGCGCAGCTCATTAAATCACTGCGATGGATTGGAACAGAGGTAAGTTCAATCCCTACCTATGATGGCTTAAGTAATATTCATGCATTTTTTCAAGAATATCTTATATTAGTCTTAGATGAACACAAGATAGCAACATTGGATACAGCACTTCGCGCTACACCTGCTAGATGGCGGGCTGCGCATAAGAAGAATCTGACCACATGGGGAAGAATGTATGCACATGATGAAGATCAGATTTCTAGAACATACTGAGCTTGTACAAGTGAAATATAATGGACAAGCTGATCCTAGAGATCACATAGACCTTTGCACGAAATCATGGACACATCTACCACAAGCAGAATGGGTCCATCGGTTTGTGCACACATTAGAACAAATTCCAAATAACTAGTAGACGAAAACAGAGCTTCGCAGAGAGACAATAGAATGGTTCGTCATGACTAAGAACTTCCAAGTGAATTTCAGTTTTGAGAATGACTATCCAAGTATAAATGAATCTCTGTAGATCATAAAAAAGAAGGTATTCAATGACACACCAAAACCAATGTATCAACAACCAGAGTGGGAAAGACAGTTAGAGCATGCCTTGGAATGCTATGACTTCGCTTTGGATGAAGGTGAAGATGAAGATGAAGATCCGCACGATGTCAACATACTTGAGTCAGAAGGAGAGCGTGAAGTACAAGGGCCTCCATTGGAAATTCTGGATCTGAATAATCTTGTGAAAACTTGAAAAGTGAACATTGGAACTACTGAAGAACCGAAGTTCGCTTCTATAGGTGATTAATGGGATGGGGAAACGGTAGCGCAGATAGAATATTTACTCCGTGAATATGAAGACTTATTTCCTATGAATTTTCCCGAAATGAAAGGCATTTTGGGTGACTTGGGAGTCATGAAAATACCTATCAAATCGGATGCGAATCCCATTAAGTAGAGACCTTATAGACTAAATCCAAGATACAAAGAAAGAGTAAAGGAAGAGCTAGATAAGATGCTTGAGGCAGGAATCATTGAACTAGTAGAAGAGTCACAATGGATAAGTCCCATGGTTATCTAGGAAAATAAAACTAAAGGTGAAATCAGGATCTGTGTAGATCTCAGAAAGTTAAACGATGCATTGCTGCATGACCCATTTCCTACTCCAGTCACAGATGAAGTGTTAGATAATGTTGGAGGGAATGAAGCATACTCTTTCACTGATGGATTTTTTGGATATCATCATATCATAATTGATACAATAGATAGACGCAAGACTGACATTTTCCATTGAATGGGGCTCATTTCAGTACACAGATATGCCATTTGGTTTGAAGAATGCACCTGTTATCTTTTCTAGAGTAGTTGTTGCTGCATTCAAGGATTTTATCCATAAATTCTTAGAAGTATATTTTGATGATTGGACCATATTTGGGTTATTGAAGAACCATCACGCGATCTTAAGACTGATGTTAGCGAAGTGTAGACAACATCAGATCTCCCTGAATTTGAAGAAAAGAATTTTCTGTGTTCCCTATGGAATTCTACTAGGACACATTGTTTGTAAACAAGGACTCATGGTTGATCTAGCAAAAATTGCAGTTATTGTGAATTTTCTAGCACCGAATTCAGTTAAAAAACTACGCACTACATTGGGACACATAGGGTACTACAGGAAGTTGATCAAAGGATATGCGTAGATCACTGTGCCTATGGAAAAATTACTGAAGAAGGAAGCGATGTTCATATGGACTGAGGAATTTCAGAAAGGATTGGACACATTGAAAGAGAGGATGGTAGCTGCACCTATCTTAGTTTTTCCATACTAGATTAAGCCATTCCATGTGCATGTAGATGCTTCATCCATAGCCCTGGGCATTTTGCTAGCTCAGCCAAGTGAGGGAGGCATCGACCATCCTATTGCATTCTCAAGAAGAAAGCTATCCTCAACAGAAAAGAATTATACAAAAACAGAAAGAGAAGGCTTAGCCATGGTGTACGCATTGCAGAAGTTCATACACTATTTTCTAGGTGCGCACTTTTGTATGTTTACTGACCATTCAGCTTTGAAATACTTTGTCAATAAACCAGTGTTAGGGGGAAGAATCTGTAGATGGTTTTTACTCTTTTAGGAGTATGATTTTGAAATTGTTGTTAACCAAGGAAGGTTCGGAACTCGACACCTGACCATCTTTCCAAAATTGAGTCAGGCGAAGAACCTACCAACCTGGAGGATAGTCTACCAGATACACAATTGTTTTCTACCCAAATAACAGATGACTATTATAAGGATATTGTGGAATTCCTGACCACAGGATTGGCACGTACAGAGTTTACTGTGCAACAGAAGAAACAACTGGTAGAAAAAGCAACTGACTTCACCATAATTGCGGGACAATTATACAAGATAGGACCGGATGAAGTATTGCGCAGATGTGTGCTAGAACACGAGAAACCATTGATACTTGCTGAAGCACATTCAGGGGTGTCTGGAGGCCACTACGCAGGAAGAGTCACTGCACAAAATTTTTTAAGAGTAGGACTATGGTGGCCTACACTCCAGAAGGATTCGAAGAAGCATTGTCGTAGTTGCGATGTTTTCCAAATAACAGGGAAGCCATCTCGTAGAGATGAGATTCCATTGATGCCACAACTAACATTGCAAGCCTTTGATAAGTGGGCTATTGATTTTGTGGGACCTATCAACCCACCAGGAAAGCGAATTGGATTGAGATACATTATTACAGCTACAGACTATCTAACTAGATGGGAAGAGGCAAAACCAGTAAAGGATTGTAGTGTAGTTACTGCCGTGCAATTCATTTTTGAAAACATCCTCACAAGGTTTGGATGTCCAAAGATCCTAATGAGTGATCATGGAACTCACTTCTTGAATAGAACCATTAAAGCCCCAACTAAGGAATTTCAGATTTACCATCAGAAGAGCACACCATATCATCCACAGGCCAATGGCATTGTTGAATATTTTAACAAAGTGTTGGAAAATGTGCTGACTAATGTATGTAATACAAACATGGATGATTGGGATCTGTGAATACCAATTGTGCTATGGGTATATAGGACAACATGCAAGAAGTTGAAAGGTCATACACCCTTTAGGTTAGCATATGGACAGGAAGCTGTGATGCCAATGGAATACATAGTACCAAGTTTGAGAATTGTAGCTTTCACAGGCATGAAAGATGATGAGACAATGGAAGAAAGGCTACTACACTTGGTTGGGTTGGAGGAAGATCACTTCATTACAGGCTTTCACCAACAAGTGTAGAAAATTAGAGAAAAATCATGGCATGACCACCACATCAAGTATAAATTATTTTAGGTAGGAGACCTTGTCCTCCTCTATGATAGTAGATTCATGAAGTTTCCTGGAAAATTAAGATGCATTGGCTAGGGCCATATGTTGTCAGGAATGTTACTAATGGTGGCGTAGTTCAGCTAGCCACATTAGCAGGAGAAAACCTATCAGGTCTTATTAATGGAAGTAGACTAAAACCCTACAGGGATAGTCCTACTTATCCAGACCTTAGTTGATCAATAAAGAAGAAAATTTTAAGTGTCAAGTACAGTTGCAATTGGACACTAAAATTTGCACAGAGTCTGTACATAGTTTTCCTGAAATGTGAAGTGCACGTCCGAAGATGTGATGCGAAGTGCATGTCGGAATCTCTAAAGCGAAGTACAAATAAGAAGCGTAGATGAAAAGTTAAAAATGAAGGAGCATAAGTGCACAAAGGAACTTCGCAAATTTTTTCTAAGCCATGAGCGAAGTTCGGAGGAACTAGCCGTTAAAATTCAGTCATAAAAATAGCCGTTATACAATGTTTTTGCCAACGACCGCTTTTGAATTTAATGCAAATTTAGCCGTTTCTGACACATTCAATGAAGGAAAGGACCAAGATCCTTGGAGAATTTGGCCAATGGTCACAACATTTAATGTCTATCTATCCGTTTTTGGGCGTGCCTCAAGGTTAAATGCACCTATAAATAGCGCTAAGCACAGACTCACGAGATTTACCGTGATTTTTCATTTTTACCACAAGAAGAATTTAAGTTTTTACCAATGAGAGCACAAGCAATATTGAGAACATACATAGCAATTTCCAAGTGAATGTTTGAGCAGTCAACAATTGAACATGTTTTGAGGGATTTTAAACACTCAAGGCTTGGGGTTAATGAAAATGCCCGTCAAGAAGTCTGTTCCAAAGAGGGGCTCCGCATCAAGAAGCTCGCCACACCATAATCCAGCCATGCAGTGAAAGGATAAGCAGCCGATAAAGGACCCTAAGACGCCAAAGGTAGGAGGAATGCTGAGGCCCAGACCACCGCTACCACCTGGGGACAAGCCAATCTACCTCACACATGAGTATGTTACACCTAGAAGGCTTGACGCCCCAGCGGTTCAACTGTTCAAGAATGCACAATATGAAATTCCTTTACCATTGATTTCCAACCATGTGCATATCCGTGAGAAATTACTTGGCAAGATAGGGGGATGTAATTTCTCGGATCATGATCTATTAGAGGGGAAGCACCCTACAGATCCAAAATATCCTTAGTTCTATCCTGACCAATATATGTGTCGAAGGAATGATGAGAAAACGGGGCAACCTATCATCGTCGCGCAGGACTGGCTCAAGATGTTGGTGCCATCCGGGTTGTTGAATCTCCTATGAATTATACCACATTTTGATCGAAGTCCCGAGTGTACTGCGGTGGTGCGCACTTTTCCGTCGTGCATGCACCAGGGCTATTTGTGGCTCGACCGCAAGATCGACATAAATATCGACCTCATCCACTGAGTCACCCATCTCAGCAAGCGAGGTGATGATCCCGCAACGGATTTTGTGTGAAATATGAAGGAGAAAGAGCTTTCCAAGTGAATGAAGGAAGAGTATAAATTAGTAAAGGGGAACCAAGGTTTTATCACAGATGGAATTGAATACCTAGGTATGTGGTTCACTGTCCAGCTGCTAGCAGGTAAAGTCTTGAGGAAGTGAAAACCGAAAAAAGTGCCGACCGAAGAATTTCTCCTAGTTGCGAAGACCAAGGATGGAACACCATACAATTGGGCAAGTTATTTACTGAATGAGTTCTTGGATGGTGTACACGAAACTCAGGAGACTGACAACCCATTTCACTACACTTGGATGCTTGTGCTAATTGCTCTTATAGGCTAGAAGGAGCAATTATACCAGAACAACCTTCTAGTGATATTAGGATATTTTCGAGCGGCAAAATATGCCAACATGTGGGAAAATGCGCGGCCTGACAGACAACGCGTAAACAATGAACATATGCTTACTTACTTCAGGCAGTTGTGCTATGTGATACAGTGCACTCCATGCATCTCAAGGGACTCGACAACCAAGTATCTCCAAAGAGTGATATTCAAGGCCAACTTGCACTTTATCTATATTCAGCCAAGGTCCGAGAAGTAGAATCTAGAGTGGTTCCCAGGGAACTATCAGCTCGATGCGCAGAAAATTGAGCTGATTATGGAAGATTGGCTAGCAAAGTGGAAGGTTGATTCGCTAGTGTTGAATATTGTAACTTCAAAGAATATTATATTTGTACTTTATTATTCTGGAGATGTTTCATCCCTCCGAGGTAACCCTATTATGTATCCGGAGATGTTTATTCCTCCGAGAGTTTGTATTAACTAGGGTTATTAGACCCACCATGTGGGGGTCGGCCCTGTGGTTATATTTTTGGGGTTATTAGACTTCTCCAGGAGAGGTCGGCCCCATTAGGTCTTTTAGTCAGTTAGGAGTCAGTATAAATAAGAGAGGTGAACTCCTCATTAGATCATTCACTCACTTGTGGAAGAGTGCGCACTTGTCTGGGAGATCTGCTAAGGAGACAAAGAAGGAAGGAGCACATCTTGTATTTTGGTTGATCATCTTATTGAGGAAAGCTTTGCTGGGTTTTCTACCCCATGAGGGTTTCCCAGGGTATATTGTGTGTCTATCTTGTGATTGTGTTTCTTTCAGTGATCTTTCTTGTCTATTTGGTTTAAACTTAACATGGTATCATAGCTAGACTGAATAGGACATATTTCACAAGGTAAGAATACCTCTTTCTCTCTCTTTGGTGAAGTTAGGGTTTCAGCCCAAAGTTGGTATTATTGATTTTTGGTTGCATGGCTGGATAGCTCTTTTCAATACATTTCTTTTGAGCTATAGATCTAACTTTTTGGTTGGGTAGAACTCCGGGAAAGCCAAACCCTAATTCTACCAAAAGTGCGATATGTCAGATTTTGGTTTCAGAAAAAAGTTGTAATTTTTGAATTATGATTACATGGCTGGATAGCCCTTCTCAAGAGCATTCTTTTGAGCTATAGATCGAACTTTTTGGTTGGGTAGAACTCTGGGAAAGTCAAACCCTAATTCTACCAAAAGTGCGATAAAATTCTGTTCCAGATTCCAGAAAAGTGAAAAATAACTTCCCAGGTAAGTCTACTCTGTCTCTTGGACTCCCCCAAGAGAAGATGGCTCCAAACACTAAGCTTGAAGACAAGCTAGAAGGCATAGAGAATTTCCGGGCATGGAAATACAGAATTGGTCTCATTCTTGAGGAGAATGATCTTGCTCATTATATCAAGGAGGAAGTTGCAGAACCAGAAGAAGATGAAGCCAAAGAAAAACACAGGAAGGATTTGATTAGGGCAAAGAGAATCATAGCTGATTCCATTAAAGACCACTTGATTCCCCAAGTGGCTTCCAAGAAGACTCCAAAGGAAATGTATGATGCCCTAGGAAGAATGTATGAAGGAAAGAACATCAATAGGAAAATGAATCTAAGGACTCAGTTGAAGAGTACCAAGATGCACAAAGGAGAATCCATTCAAGACTACTTCTCAAGAGTCTCCCTAATCAAAGAGCAACTAGATGCCATTGGTGATACTCTTGATGAAGATGAACTTGTGATGACAGCTCTAAATGGTCTCACTAGACCTTGGGAGTCATTCATTCAAACTATGTGTGCCAGAAAAGAAAGTATGAAGTTTGATGTAGTTTGGGAGGATTGTGTACAAGAGGAGGCTAGGGTTGCAAATTGAGAAGCCTTGCTCAAAGAGGATGACCAAGCCTTGGCCACCCACACCAAAAGAAGAAGGAGTCAATCCTACTCCAAAAAGGGTAGTCACAAGGAGTCTCATCCTCCACACAGATTTCATAAGAAAAGAGGATCTACTCAAAGAAGAGATTACTCTTCTTTCCAGTGCTTTTCTTGTCACAAAATAGGACACATTGCTAGAGATTGCCCTCTACAGAAGAAAAAGGGCACTCACTACAAAAGGCACCAAGCACATCTTGCAGAAGATGATAGTGAAGAAGAAGAAGTAGAGGAAGAAAGGTCTCACAATAAAAGACCTAGAAATGAAGAGGAAGAAGAAGAAAGGACCTTCTTCAAAAGAAGGTCAAGGAGAAATGCAGAAGAAGATGCAGAAGAATATGTTCTCTTCTCCGCACTCTCTGGATCTATAACCCCTGGAGAAGGTACATGGCTTATTGACAGTGGTGCTTCAAAGCACATGACAGGACATAAAAGGACTCTCTCAAATCTTGAAGAAAAGACTTCTCCCCAAAAGGTATCTCTAGGAGATGACTATCAATATCCCATTAAGGGAATTGGTGAAGCAAACTACAAACTCGATTCTGGAACTCCCATGAAGATGAAGGAAGTTTTATATGTTCCAGGATTGAAGAAGAATTTGCTTTCAATCTCAGCTTTAGACAAGAAAGGCTATAGAGTGGCATTCATTGATGGACAAGTGTTAATGTGGTCCAAAGGCAAATCTATTAAGGATGCAATTGTTATTGGTGAAGAGGAAGGAGGTTTATATAAACTCAAGGGTCATCCGGAAGCTACTCTTATTCATGAAACCTCTAGCCCCAGTGAGCTATGGCATAGAAGACTAGCTCACATTAACTACAAAGCCTTACCCTATGTAAGCAAGGTGGTCATAGGACTACCAGATTTGAAGGTTGATCACGATGGCTCATGTAAAGGATGTAAGAAAGGGAAGAATGTCAAGAACCCCTTTCCAAAGAGTGAAACAAAGACTAAGGGTATCTTGGAGTTAATACACTCATATGTATGTGGTCCAATTCCCACCACCTCTCTAAGTGGATTTGAATACTATCTTTCATTTATTGATGATCATTCAAGGAAAACTTGGATATACTTTCTAAAGGGTAAGAATGAAGTTTTTGGAAAGTTCAAAGAGTTCAAGGCTCTAATAGAAAATCTCTCAGAAAAGAAAATCAAGATTCTCAGAACAGACAATGGTGGAGAATATACTTCAAAAGAGTTTGAAGAATTCTATAAAGAAGCTGGAATCAAGAGAGAACTAACCACTCCCTACAATCCCCAACAAAATGGGGTTGCAGAAAGGAAAAATAGAACCATCATGGAAGCTGTGAAGACTATGATACATGACCAGGATCTTCCCATGTATCTATGGGCTGAAGCAGCCAGAACAACAGTATATGTTCAAAACAGATTATCTCATAGTGCTCTTGATTTCAAAACTCCAGAAGAAGTGTTTACTGGAAAGAAGCCCGAGGTAAGCCATCTTAAAATATTTGGGTGTCCTGTGTACATCCACATTCCAAAAGAAAAGAGAACCAAGTTGGATCCTTCTGGTAAGAAAGGAATATTTGTTGGTTATTGTGAATCATCCAAAGCCTTCAGGATTTACATACCAGGCTTTCATCATATAGAAATCAGTAGAGATGTAACTTTTGATGAAGAAGCAGCTCTCAAGAAATCAAGAAAATGCCAACTTGAAGAAATCTATGAAGAAGACCCTTCTTCTAGAAACTCAGAGGCTGTTCACATCCCTGAAGATAATCCACCAGAGGATCATGACATGTTGGAACCACAAGAACCTCCTATCTCAGATTTATCAAAGAAAAGAAGGCCAGCATGGGCTAGAGATATTATCCAAGGGGCTGAAAAATATGGTGCTCCTGAAGGCTCCATTAGAGAAAGAAAGAAACCAAAGCTAGTGTCCAACTATATGGCCTTGATGTGTGATCTTGTGGATCAACTACCTACTAGATATGAAGAAGCAGCTCAAAAGAAAGAATGGGTAGAAGCAATGACAGAAGAATATCAGTCGATAATGAAAAATAATGTTTGGGATATAGTCCCCAAACCAAGAGATAAAAGTGTGGTTTCTTCCAAATGGATTTTCAAGATAAAACATGCTGCAGATGGTAGCATTGAAAAATACAAGGCAAGGTTTGTAGCCAGAGGATTCTCTCAAAAGGAAGGAATTGACTATGAAGAAACATTTGCACCTGTTGCTAGGTATACTTCAATTAGAACTATCATGGCACTTGCATCCATGATGAAATGGAAATTACATCAAATGGATGTTAAGACAGCTTTTCTGAATGGTGTAATTGAAGAAGAAGTATACATAGAACAACCTCAAGGTTTTGAGGTCAAAGACGGAAGGACCCATGTATGCAAACTGAAAAAGGCATTATATTTATTGAAGCAATCTCCCAGGGCTTGGTACGGAAGGATTGACAGTTTCTTAACAAGCATGGGCTTTACCAAAAGTAAAGTTGACCCCAATCTTTATCTGAAAGTGATGGATGATGAACCTGTTATATTGCTGTTATATGTAGATGATCTATTTCTAACCGGAAATGAGAATCAAATCATTGAAAGCAAGAAGAAGCTTTCTTCAGAATTCGAAATGAAAGATCTCGGATTAATGCACTACTTCTTAGGCCTAGAAGTGTGGAAAGAGCCAAAAGGAATCTTTCTAAATCAAGGTAAGTATACTGTGGAGATTCTCAAAAGATTTGATATGTTGGAGTGTAAAGCCATGGCCACTCCCATGGACTCCAACCTGAAACTATTAGTTAAGGATTCATCAGAACTAGTGGACATAACCCTATATAGACAAATCATTGGATCATTGATGTATTTAACAAATACTAGGCTGGATATATGCTTTGCTGTAAATACCCTAAGTCAGTATCTAGTAGAACCTAGAAAGGTTCACCTTATAGCTGCAAAGCATATAATGAGGTACCTAAAAGGTACATTGGACTTTGGCCTATACTATCTTGGAGGTAATGAACTCAAGTTACGTGGTTACTCAGATTCTGATTGGGAAGGTAGTGTCCCAGACAAAAAAAGTACTTCAGGCGGATGTTATGGCCTTGGATCTGCCATGATCTCCTGGTTCAGCAAGAGACAATCTAGTGTGGCCCTCAGTACTGCTGAAGCAAAATATATAGCTGCTTGCTCTGCCAGCTGTGAAGCAGTGTGGCTTCGGAAACTCTTATCTGGAATTTTTGACTTAGAAATGGATCCCACTGTGATTATGTGTGATAATCAAAGCTGCATTAAGATGACTGAAAATCCTGTGTTCCATGATAAGTCAAAACACATTGAGATCCGTTACTTCTATATACGAGACATGGTGCAGAGAGGAGCCATCAAGCTCGAGTACATAAGCACTGAGGATCAGATTGCCGATATCCTGACTAAACCTTTGTCTCGAGTAAAGTTTGAACACTTCCGAGACATGCTTGGTATAGTCCAGAAGGACCCTCCTCGAAAGGGGGAGTAGTATAGTATTTGATAACAATTTTGTTTTGTTGCACTTAGCTACTTACAATTATTTAGATTTATAACTCTTATATATCTTTTATTTTTATGGATAAATGTTTTGATGCTAGATGTATTAGTAAGAATACATGCTAGATGTATACATGTTTTGGTGTGATGTATACATGTTTTGATATTAGATGTATTAGTGAGAATACATACTAGATGTATACATGTTTTGGTGTGATGTATACATGTTTTGATGTTAGATGTATTAGTAAGAATACATGCTAGATGTATACATGTTTTGATATTAGATGTATTAGTGAGAATACATACTAGATGTATACATGTTTTGGTGTGATGTATACATGTTTTGATGTTGTATTAGTAAGAATACATGCTAGTTGTGATGTATACATGTTCTGATGATTAGATGTATTAGTAAGAATACATGCTACATGTGATACATGCTCTTGGATATTTGTACCTGTATAGATGAGAATACAGAAGGGGATTGGATCATCCCTGGACTTTCAGTCCTAAAGAGAGCCGTAGACGTGAGGTCTCCGAGAATGAAGTCCTTAGTGGATAGTTGAGGGGATTGGATCATCCCTGGACTTTCAGTCCTAAAGAGAGCCATAGACGTGAGGTCTCCGAGAATGAAGTCCTTAGTGGACAGTTGAGGGGATTGGATCATCCCTGGACTTTCAGTCCTAAAGAGAGCCGTAGACGTGAGGTCTCCGAGAATAAAGTCCTTAATGGACAGTTGAGGGGATTGGATCATCCCTGGACTTTCAGTCCTAAAAAGAGCCGTAGACGTGAGGTCTCCGAGAATGAAGTCCTTAGTGGACAGTTGAGGGGATTGGATCATCCCTCGACTTTCAGTCCTAAAGAGAGCCGTAGACGCGAGGTCTCCGAGAATGAAGTCCTTAGTGGACAGTTGAGGGGATTGGATCATCCCTGGACTTTCAGTCCTAAAGAGAGCCGTAGACGTATGGTCTCCGAGAAGTGGGGATTGTATCATCCCCGGACTTAGGTCCCTGAATTGATCCGTAGACGTGTGGTCTCCGAGAAGTGGGGATTGCATCATCCCCGGACTTAGGTCCCTGAATTGATCCGTAGATGTGTGGTCTCCGAGAAGTGGGGATTGTATCATCCCCGGACTTTGGTCCCTGAATTGATCCGTAGACGTGTGGTCTCCGAGAAGTGGGGATTGTATCATCCCTGGACTTCGGTCCCTGAATTGATCTGTAGACGTGTGGTCTCCGAGAAGTGGGGATTGTATCATCCCCGGACTTCGGTCCCTGAATTGATCCGTAGACGAATGGTCTCCGAGAAAGTGATTTTATTGATGATGTGGTTACTTGTATCGGTAGGATACTTGTATTGATAATGTGGTTACTTGTATCGGTAGGATACTTGTATTGATGATGTGGTTACTTGTATCGGTAGGATACTTGTATTGATGATGTGGTTACTTGTATCGGTAGGATACTTGTATTGATGATGTGGTTACTTGTATCGGTAGGATACTTGTACTGATGATGTGGTTACTTGTATCAGTAGGATACTTGTATTGATGATGTGGTTACTTGTATCGGTAGGATACTTGTATTGATGATGTGGTTACTTGTATCGATAGGATACTTGTATTGATGATGTGATTACTTGTATCGGTATGGATACTTGTATTGATGATGTGGCTACTTGTATCGGTAGGATACTCGTATTGTTGATATGGTTACTTGTATTGGCATGAATACTTGTACTGCTGATCATGTGATGACGATGCTGCTGATCGTGTGATGACGATGCTGCTGATCGTGTGATGACGATGCTGCTGATCATGTGATGATGATGCTGCTGATCGTGTGATGACGATGCTGCTGATCGTGTGATGACGATGTTGCTGATCATGCTGCTGATCGTGTGATGACGATGCTGCTGATCGTGTGATGACGATGCTGCTGATCATGTGGAGTCGATGCTAAAGATCATGATGTTGACATTGATGTACCAGTAACTGTTTGAGTTACTGATGAAGACAAATTGAAGAAAGCTTCCGATGATTTATAGATGTATCATGTATAGTGACTCCTTGCTCCTGCAGATGCTGTTATAATATCCTTCTCGTTAAGGGGGAGTGTTGAATATTGTAACTTCAAAGAATATTATATTTGTACTTTATTATTCCGGAGATGTTTCATCCCTCCGAGGTAACCCTATTATGTATCCGGAGATGTTTATTCCTCCGAGAGTTTGTATTAACTAGGGTTATTAGACCCACCATGTGGGGGTCGGCCCTGTGGTTATATTTTTGGGGTTATTAGACTTCTCCAGGAGAGGTCGGCCCCATTAAGTCTTTTAGTCAGTTAGGAGTCAGTATAAATAAGAGAGGTGAACTCCTCATTAGATCATTCACTCACTTGTGGAAGAGTGCGCACTTGTCTGGGAGATCTGCTAAGGAGACAAAGAAGGAAGGAGCACATCTTGTATTTTGGTTGATCATCTTATTAAGGAAAGCTTTGCTGGGTTTTCTACCCCATGAGGGTTTCCCAGGGTATATTGTGTGTCTATCTTGTGATTGTGTTTCTTTCAGTGATCTTGCTTGTCTATTTGGTTTAAACTTAACAGCTAGTAATAATCCAGACAACCTAGGAGGAAAATGAACCTACACATCCGGCATATGAAGAGGATACAGGAAAATATGAGGCACAAAAGAACATTCCGTAGACGCCAATAGGAGAAAAGAGAAAGGACTCTGAAAGCACAACAACAGAGAAAGGTCCTAGGAAGAAACACAAGGCAACCAAGACTCCGCTAGAGGTGAAGTTACATGATGATGATTATGACTGCATTGCACTGCGTGTCACCGAGCACTTAGAAGAGGTGCTCGTGCTAAAAGATAGCAAAAGCGAAGAAACTCAAGCGCAGATAAACGAGAATCTTGCAGAGCTCAAGAGCATGGTTGCAAGGATAGAAAAAGTCCAGAAGGACTTGGCTCGAGAGTCTGAATCTGAAGGCAAGTCGGGTGAGTCCAGTCAAAGAAAGAGAAGGCCACCTGCCTTGAAAACAAAACCTTGCTTGGTCTGAATGGAATCGCTTAGTATCATCTTCCCAAACGATGAGCTAGCCGAAGGTGCGAAGAGGTTAGAGAACTTGGATATCAATGTTGGTATGCTACCTATTGAGGGGTTGCACAATCGGCATTTGCAGGTTGTAGAAGAGATTAGAGATAGAGACATAGTCTCTTACAATCAACACCTGCATTTAGAATAAAATTACAAGCAGCTACAAGAGGAATGTGCGCATAAAACAACAGAGATTGATGGTGCACAAGAGAAGCGAAGAAGGCTGGAAGAAACCATTGTTTCGGTATGTGCACATGTTCTAGAATGCGAAGAGAAACCAGAGATCAAAGATACCATCCTTAAGATCGGTACTATGGTAAGAGATCTTAAAGTAGAGATGGCAGAGATGGAGATCGCCTACAAGGAAAAGGTTGCTATCTTAGAAACTCAAAACCCGCCTAGTACCCCGCTAGGTATAATAGATGAAAGAGCTGCAGTGCTAAGGGCGTCAACCGAGACCATCTCCATATAAGTAGAGAAATTCCAAGAACTACTGGAGGAGGCCATTAGAGTATGGCCTAAAATGCAAGAGGATCCTGAGTTGCAGAAGATTCAAGATGACCTACAACAACGACAGATATATTTGGATTATGTGAACGCAACCATGAAAACCTTGAGACCCAGAAAGAAAATCTAGAAGTTTGCAGAATTCAAGGACTTGCAGCGAGAGATGAAAGTTTTGAGGGAGAAGGAAGCTAATACCTTTGTGAGGTTACAGCCAATATAGGAAGAGGCGCTCTCCCTCTTAAAGAAAATCGAAGAAACGTTACAAGAACTATGCACCACAGAGCAGACGGTAAATGAGCATGCTTAGGAAGACATCTCACAGGAGATGTTGGAAATTGTCAAGGACTTCGAACAAGAAACAAAGGAATTAGTTTCAAACCTAAGTGCAACTCTTGAAGACTTCACCGGAATATTGAGTCCCCTAGGGGACGCGCAACTAGAGCCAAGTGGATTAGAGACGATCCATGAGTAAGTGTTAGGGGCCTGTTGGGCATGGCCTAAGTTGGCACAGTTTTTGGCAAAGCAAAGTCCAAGTAAGTGTAGTTGGAAAAGCGAAGTCCAAGCATGGCGCAGTTTTGCCGATGCGAAGTTCCATTGCAGTGGTTATTTTTGGCAAGACGTACAAGCGAAGCGAGGTCCAGCAATGACCTATTTTGGGTAAATGACTCCGCAAATCCTGAGAGAAGGGTGAGGAGCGGCATGGAGTTGGACGAAAGGGACCTGTCGCCTTAGTTAAATAGAGTACTAAGGATGAACAAGATAGTTGAGGTAGTTAGAATGATGGATTGGCAGTGACAGAAGAAGCGAAATGGCCGAAAGAGACATGTCAATATGTAGTCAGAGTCACGCAGTCAGAGCCGTGGATGTCAGAAGAGGCGTTCGAGCCAGAAGCGACACAGAAAGGTAGACAAAGTCAAGTGATGTAGCTGTCGACTACGACAGGACTGGTTAGCAGGGTAACTACACCATTGTTGGGGGGATTTTTGGGTACTATAGGGATTTTGGCCCACAATGATTGTAAATACGTGACCTTCGGGCACGATTTATAAGAAGGGAAATTTTGTAAGGGAATGGTTGGTCTCTCATAGTCATATTTTTGGTCTTAAGTATTTTGTAAAAGACTAAGCATTGTAAAGAGAAAGAAGAGAGGAAAAGGCTACGCAGCTATGTGCGCAAAGACCTATTGTAGAGAAGAGTCTGCAACTGTGTGTGCGGAATGGAACTGTTAACCCTTCCTGTTAATATAAACAATAGTTCCCATGGACATAGCTCCCATACTTGTAAGTTTTAAACCTTAACAATGAAGTACAAACTTATATTGATTCTTAAGCATTAATAGAAAATACACAATGGCACACACATTACACAGAGATTTTCACCTGGAAACCCTTAACCGGGAAAAAACCAGCCAAACTTAGAGCCGCACAGCTCCTTTTCATTATATGTTTTTTAATATATGGTATTCCGCAGCATCTAAAACCCTAATTCGTTTACCTGAAATTAGGTTACAACCCTAATCCCTTTTACCAGGATTAGATAGAGTACAATGTTGTACATGCAGCCAACATGTGAAGAGATATAACATTCCCAACAATAATGTGAATGCATCAGTGTGATTTCTTATGTTTACGATTATGTTCATGCTTATAGTTATGCGTGTTTCCACTTTTATATGTATTTTCACATGAATGATCGATGAGAATAATATGTTAAGTATCAAAAAAATATAATTGAATGCACGAGTACTTTTGAATATGTTGAATGTGTAGTTACACAAGTAACACTAAGTCAGTGGAGCCTGTAGAGTGTAAAACTGCCCCTTAGCGCAGTCCCAAAATGCGCAGTTACATTGCATTGCGTAGCTACCTGTAAGCGCAACTCCAGTGTGAGCGGTAGCATAATAAGTAAATGCGAAGTAGTTGTGACTTCACTCAGCTCACCATTTTATTATCTCCTCATCACTTGGATGTATAAACGTGCTTCTGCATCCCCCCCATAGCTTCGCCTTGGGTGAGACCTTAGTCGGTTCGCAGGCTATTTCAGAAAGGGCCGATGAAGAAGGGTTTTGTTGGACCACAACTGCTCCAAACCTGGGTCAGTACAAGAAAGTAAAAGAACAAAGTGGCATTTAACATCCTACCTATTATTTACAGCAGAAGTTGCAAAGCGGGAATTGTCGGCCTTTCCTTCGTAGATTAAATATTTTTACATTTCTCTCATAAATGAAGGGTTGGCTGACAATTCTTGTGCTCGTATTCACCATTTTGGATATACATGAATTTACGGCCTAGACTTCGTAGGTTGAATATTTGTGCAATTCCCTCATAAATGAAAGGGCAGCCGACCCTTCTTATTCCCAATATTCTTTTCATAACAATTCTTGACTACAAGAAGTGTTGGTCGATCCTTCTTGTGCTCAGTATTCTTCCAGTGTTCACCATTTTTGAAATGCATGAATTGACGGCCTAGCCTTCGTAGGTTGAGTATTTTTACAATTCCCTCATAAATGAAGGGGCGATTGACCCTTCTTCTGCCCAGTATTCTTTTCATAATAGTTCTAGATTGCAATAAGGGTCAGTTGATCCTTCTTGTGTTCACCATTATGTATATAGGTGTTCATAATTATATACTAAACGGAGAGGCCACTGATCCTTCTTGTCGAAAAACGGAATCCGAGACAAATACTTGAGACTTATGGTCGCTCCCCATTTCTCTTCGTGATATATGAGCATTTTGATATTAGTTCTCTAACAAATCCTCACCACACAATGATATATGGGAATTTCGAGCACTCTTGAAGCCCCGAGACCAGGATTTGTATCTAATGTGACTCAGTAGCTTCCATGTGAAGCAAAAATCAATTCTGTGTATATGTAGGAGAATATAGTTAAAACAGATAGAGAGTGTGTGAAGAATCGAGAGAAAGAGACAAAGGAGAAGAAGAAAAGGTTCATGATGTGTTTGTGAGCTCAAGATCATAGTCGTGAAATTCATTAAGATCCCAAGCTCTGTAAAGGTGAAAGATCAAAGTAAATTCCATCTCTGTGTAATGCGGGGAAGTTGCCCTGTTTTAACGCGGAATAACTTCGACTATTTTTTATGTCTTAGTAAGAAATATTTTAAAATAAAGCTTGTTTAAGAGTGGGATTGTCGAAGTTGAATCTCGACAAAGTTAACAGGTCCGCGAAGTAAAAATTTTCGCGTCGAAAAAGTTAAGAGGCCCACGAATTAAAGTATTCTACGAAGGAAAGAGTCCGCGAAGTAAATGCTCATCAAAGTGAAGTTTACTCTGCGAAGTAAATTCCCGTTGAAGTGAAGTCCTTGGCAAGGTAAAAGTTTGTGACAAGACATAATGTAGACTAAGGCATGATGAGATTATTTTCTTCACACACGTGATACAAGCCATTATTCACCATTAGCACCATCAGGATAACTGGCATTTCAGAATTTCATCATATAAATCATCGCCATGTCAGCATACAATCCTTTCTCAAGGCATCGATTGGAGTGATACATGTACAATTACACCATCAAAATCTACAGTCGGTACAGATGATATATATGACCACCATCCCGCCATACTGTGATAATTACCCTTCCCAATCTATCCCATCCCAGTCAATTCACCAATACAATAGCGACTCACTATATATAGGCTAAACCATACCCCATATTGCAGCAAAATGAAATCTTCGGGAAGTCATGGCACTCTTCTTTACCATCTGTTCTGTTGACTTTGTTGTTTTATCATAAATACTTGAGTCTTATGGTCGCTCCCTAGTTCTCTTCGTGATATATGAGCATTTCGACATCACTTCCCTGAAAAATCCTCACCACACCATGATATATGGGAATTTCGAGAACTCTCGAAGCTCCAAGACTAGTATTTGTATCTAATGTGACTCAGTAGCTTCCAGGTGTAGAAAAAATCAAGTTTTTGTATATGTAGGAGAAGATAGTTAAAAAAAATAGAGATTTTGTGAAGAAGCGAGAGCAAGAGAGAAAGGAGGAGAAGAAAAGGTTCACGATGTGTTTGTGAGATCAAGTTCGTAGTCGTGAAATGTATTAAGAGCCCAAGATCTGTAAAAGGTGAAATATCGAAGTAAATTCCATCTCTGTGTAATGTGGCAAAGTTTCCCTGTTTTAACCCGGAATAACTTCTATTGATTTTTATGTCTTAGTAAGAAATTTTTTAATATAAAGCATGTTTAATAGTGGGCTTGTCGAATTTGAATCTCGATAAAGTTAAGAGGTCCACAGAGTAAAAAATTTTGCGTCGACAAAGTTAAGATGTCCGCGAAGTAAAGTGTTCTACGAAGTAAAGAGTCCACCAAGTAAATGCTCGTCGAAGTGAAGTTTACTTGTCAAAGTAAATGCTCGTCGAAGTGAATCTTACTCCGTGAAGTAAATTCCCATCGAAATGAATTCCTTATCAAAGTAAAATTTTGTGACAGGACATAATGTCATGAACTTCTATATAATTGTACAATTACTCCAGCAAAATCTACAGTCGGTATAATTACTCCAACAAAATCTACAGTCGGTACTTCTTTTTATTTATTTTTAAATAGAAACATTTTACTTTTTAAAGAGAAACATTCTTTCTTTTTGTTTTTTTTAAATAGAAACATTTTACTTTTTAAAGAGAAACATTCTTTCTTTTATTTTTTATTTTTTAAAATAGAAACATTTTACTTTTTTATTGCAATGGTGTAGATAAAAAATCTTATAAAAATAATTAAATCTCATAAAAAGAATGAAAAGTATTATATAATATAGTAAATTTCCTTACCCTTCAAATGAAAAAATAGAAAATAACCATCCCGCCATACTGTGGTGATTACCGTTTCCCATCCATCCCATCCCAGTCAGTTGACCAATTCACTAGCCACTCACTATATATAGGCTAAACCATACCCCATATCGCAGGAAAATGAAATCTTCGAGAAGTCATGGCACTCTTCTTTACTGCCTCTGTTATGTTTCCTTTGTTGTTTTATTAGAAATAATTGAGTCTTGTGGTCTCTCCCCAGTTGTCTTCATGATATATGAGCATTTCGACATCATTTCCATGAACAATCCTCACCACACCATGATATATGGGCATTTCAAGCACTCTCGAAGCCCCAAGATGAGGATTTTTCATTCTTTTCCTTTCCCCCAATCAAGATTATTGGTCAAGGTAACTGTTTTCATGGACACTTCTCTAAAACAACATGAGATTCCACTGTCGTCAATGTTAGGTTTCCAACAGTTGTCCTAGAATAGCCAAATTGATAGGAAGAATACTCATCTTGACAGTAAGAAGAGCCATGTTGACAGTAAGAATTGACTTGTTGACATCAAGAGTGGCCATGTTGACAGTAAGAATATCCATGTTGAAAATAATAATGGCCATGTTGACAGCAAGAGTAGACATGTTGACAACACGAATAGCCATGTTGACAACAAGAACACCCATGTTGACAGCAATAATGGCCACGGTAGCTACCGGTCAACCAAAGTTGTTTGGTACCAGACCATGTTGTCAGCTTCCATCTAACAACATGGACACACTCCCAGACCTCAGGACCCATTTCAAGCCACATGTTAGTTTTTCGTCATTTAATTCAATATGATCTAGGATCTTAACTGAGAGAACAACATGTACAACATATCAAACACAAGAGACAAGAGACACAAAGCATTTCACCGGGGAAAACCAAGAAGGTGAAAAACCCTGCAAATTCCTCAAAGATAGAATAAGAACCAATACAAAGATCAAACCCCAAAGCAAGAGATAGTCTCCTAGCGGCTTCTCCTCCTCCACTTGTGCGCACTCCTCCTCTCTCTTGCTAATGCGAAGTGAGTGAGTGAGTGAATGAATAGAATGAGAGAGTCACACTCTCTATTTATAAAATGACTTGACCTGCCTTTAACTCTAACTAGGCCGACCTCCCTTAGGAGAGTCTAATAACCCATTACCACTTGTCACTGGGTCGACTCCACTAGGGTGGTCTAATAACCCTTTAACCCAAACTAGGCCGATCCCTCTAAGGTGGTCTAATAACCCATCAAATATAAGTTACGACACTTACAATGTAACTTGTGACACTTGCAAATACAAATGACGACACTTCCAACCGGAGGAATAATACATATCCGTTGGGGATACAATAAAGTACAAATGTAATACATACAATATACAAGTGAATATCTTCTGAATTTACAAATACATCAACACTCCCTCTTAACTATGAAGGTATTCTCTTGACACAGGTCATCAATACATAAAGCCACAAGTCTTTAATTTTGGAGCTAGATCATTGTCATTGGATCACGGAGCATCATTGTCATAGCTGCTGTATTCTTTATCTCGATCACTGGTGCTATCTCTCTATTCTTCTCGTCATAGGAAGTTTCACAGAGCCAACCCTTTTTCATGCTGGATGTAGGCCTAGCCTCCTATAGGTCTTCATCATCTCTGCGAGCTGGCCATCCTGTGGACTGATTACAAGTTCACTTCTCAACCTATCGGATCTCCTAGGGAAATATTACATGTGACCACCACAAAACCTTAAAAGAGCATCCCAGGAACGTTTATGTTCCTAGCACAACTGAAAAGATCTCTAAAGAGCATCCCAGTACTTTTACGTGCCTAGCACAACCTATCAGATCTCCAGGACTGATTACATGTGATCTGGAAAAACATTGAAAGAGAATCCCAGGACTAATTACGATCTTACTTCTCAACCTATCGGATCTCCTAGGGAAATATTATATGCCACGGACAAAACCTTGAAAGAGCATTTTCCAGATCTCCCAGGGAACTATTATATGCCATAGGAAAAACCTTGTAAGAGTATTTGCAAATCACCCAGGGCAATATTATATGTCTCTCCAAGCAAAACCTCGAAAGAGCATTTTCCAGATCTCCAAGGGAACTATTACATGCCATAGGAAAAAAATCGCAAGAGTATCTACAAATATCCCAGGGTAATATTATATGCTTATCGTACAACCTGTCCACAGCCACGGAGTATCATCCTGATACTCATGATCAACCTGATGATCCTTGCACAGATCATCGTCCTGATGCTCATGATCATACTGATCATCATACAGTGCATCATCTTGATGCACGCCATCATCATACAATATATCGTCCTGATGCACATCATCATCACATAATCATCCTGATCATCACCATATAGTACATCATCCGGATGCACATCATCTAGAGCATCGTCCTGATGCTCATCACACATGATCATCTTGATCATAGAACATCATCCGGAGCATCATCTGAATGCTCATCACACAATGCTTACATCTATAGCCATGGGAAGGATTCTCCTACCACCATGCTTGGAATGAATCCTGCAGATGTGTCCCATTACTTCCTCCTTGAAGTATCTTCTATCTGAAGAACAATAAGCCTCTCTCTAAAGTACTCGAACTTCACTCTAGCTAGTGGTTTGGTCAACACATCTGCAATAGACTCATCTGTCACAACATACTGGAGCTTCACTGCTCCTCTCGGCACCATATCCCTCATATAGTGATATTTGATCTTGATAGGCTTCGACTTGTCATGGAACACTGGGTTCTATGACAACTTCACACAACTCTGGTTGTCATAATAGATACAAGTAGCATGCAAATGGAGATCAAATAAATCAGAGAGTATCTTCCTTAGCCATACTTCCTCAAAACTATCTGAACAAGCTATGACATACTCTGCTTCGGTTGTACTCAGTTCTATGCAAGATTGATTCTTGCTAAACAAATGGATCACACCTGATCCCATACTGTAGAAACACCCTGAAGTGCTCCTCCTATTTGCAGCACTGCCTACCCAATTTGAATCAACATAACCCTCCAGGTTAAACTTTTGATTCACATCATACTTGAGCCCATAATCAACTGTACCCTTTAGGTACCTCAGAATATGCTTTACAACAATCAAGTGAACATGTCTACGATTCGTTAGGAATTGGCTCAAGGTGTTCACCGCAAAGCAAATATCTGGTCTTGTGTTCGTCAGGTACATCAAGGACCCTATCATTTGACGATACATCATGGCATCAACCAAATCTGAAGAATCATCAATCAATAGCTTCTGGTTCGATGCCATAAGTGTGGTCATGGCCTTGCATTCCATCATCCCGAACCGCTTCAGGATCTCTACTTCATACTTCCCTTGTCCAAGGAATATTCCATCTGCACTCTACCAAACCTCCATACCTAGAAAGTAAAGCATCATACCCAAGTCCTTCATCTCGAACTCAGAAACAAGCTTCCTCTTCATGTCGGCAATCAACCTATCCTCACCTGTTACAAACATGTCATCCACATACAATAGGAGTATCACTGCATTTCCTTCCTCAACCTTGTAGTAAAGGTTGGAATCCGCTTTGCTCTTGGTAAATCCCAAACTGGATAGGAAGTTGTCTATCCTGCCGTACCATGTCCTGGGTGCTTGCTTCAAGCCATACAATATTTTCTTCAATCTGCACACATATGACTCCCTGTCATGTGTCTCAAAACCAAGTGGCTGCTCCACATACACTTCTTCTTTGACTACACCATTTAAGAAAGCTGTCTTAACATCCATCTGGTGTATCTTCCACTTCATTACTGCAACTAGAGAAAGTACTGTTCTGATGGAAGTGTATCTGGTTATAGGTGCAAAATTTTCTTCATAATTTATCCCTTCTTTTTGGGAGAAGCCACGAGCTACAAACCTTGCCTTGTATTTATCTATGCTAGCATCTGCAACATTCCTTATCTTGTAGATCCTCTTGGAAGTCACAATAGACTTCCCTTCTGGTCTTGGGACCAGATCCCAAGCATCATTTTTCATGATCTATTGGTGATAATGGAATCCTTCCATTATTGCATCCCGGATCTAGGGAACTTCAGGTTCTGCAATAGGTAGTTTTCTTGAACTTCGTTGCTGGAACAAATGCCATTGTCCTTTTGTAGGTGACTGTACATGATCTTTTCGACAAGTCAAATTCAATTGCATGATTAGAAACTTCTCATAGTTTTTAGAACAAAAATTTTACACATAAGGACATATGTCATACACTATCATAGCCAATTCTTCAATACAAGATTCATCCATATCCCGTATTCATACGGTAACTTTCTATATGCCTTCCATCTCTACCAAAAAATTGTTTAAAAGTTTACACTACTCCAACATGTCAGCAAATAAGTTTCATTCTGAGTAAGTAGCAATGGAATGTTGTACAGTACCATAGGCCACTTACCCATTACTTGCATATTAGTAGTATATTGTTCATTAATGCAACTTTTCTAAAATGCATAATATACATACCAAATCTAGGAACATAAGTATGTACATGACTGAATGACATCATTTAGGTATCATATATACAAGAAATGACAATTCAAATACTTATCTTTGATTGTTTGTTGGGCGAACTCCCTCTCAATCTTTGCTTCCTTGCAGGAACTACTGGAGTGTGCTCACTCGTGATCTTTGCTTCCTGGATTATCTGTCCTTGAACTTATATCCCTTCTGGACCACTATGCATGCTTAACTTGGCACTAGTGTCATCATTGCATCATTCTCAAGATCTCATACATAATCATACATTCATTAGTATAATCTTAATACTATCAAAACATTATGATTCTAAATAATCTTAAACATGTATGGTCATGGTCATTTCATACACAATTAATTTATCACAAGCGTTAGTATTCAAGGTTTCAGGGAGGAATTCTTTTACTCATGCATATTCTTATTTGACCATAGGACTCTTCTGGTTTTTCATATCATCAATCAAAGTAAGAAGCCTAATATGCATAAACCCATGTTTACTCAAACTTATAACTTCATGAATAATCATTATCAATCATACAAAAAAATATACTTATATAAGATCCTAACACAAGGTAGAATTCTAACTTGATATAGGAAAAACATACTTGGATTATCATGTTTGCGAGTTATGTCTAACATACCCAAACAATGTCTTCTTTGTTCTCTTCAATGATTTAGAGACCTTGTGCTAGTAACCCGCATATCTCATAAGTTAAGCATTGTGGAACCAAATTATACATAGCTCATAAGTAGAGCTTCTATGTGATCAATGGCTATGGATGAGTCTGTGTCTTCATGTCACCATGGTCATATGTTCTTGATATAGAACGTAATTTGTCTTTCTTGATGTACCTTTCATGATAGCGGATAATATCATCCTCATACAACACCACAGTGCATTAGTACAATCATAAGTGTTATAACCGTAATCAATGAATGTCTTCTATCATTCACATGCATTCACACTTTTACTAAGGTGATAAGACAAGTCTTAAATTGTACTAACCTCAATAATATGAATACAAACTTAATCATGAACAGATTTCGAAACATACATGTATCTCCTCAAGTCATACCTGTCGGGATTACTTGTAGTCTTCTTATGTAAGGCCTTAGTCTCATCTCCCTTTGGAACTGGAGCTTCTTCACTTATGTAGGTGTCCAATTCATTCTCTTCTAGGATTAACCCAATCCACTTTGATTTGCTGAAACTGGATCTGGAGCTGGCTAGGGTTTGATAGAGAAACCTAAAAATCCAAACTTGTAATTTCAAGATTTTGACTAGATAGGGAGATGTAATTAACTGAGGAGAGCAAGCTGGTGTGCTCAGATTTTGAAAAATTAAAAAATTGACCCTCCAAAAATGACCTGCGACTTTCGTATCTGCAGTTTCTGTCAAATGGTGGTTTTCTGGTTTTTATGGTTTTTTGGTCAAACTCCTAAACTAGGGTTTGATAGAGCCAGTGGTTCTACCCAACAAAAAACTTCGTTCTTGGTCTCTAAATTTCGATTTTGATGAGGAGCATCCAACCGTGGTCTCAAATTGAAAAAATTCCAACTTTTGCAGAAACCCTAATTTCCCGCAGCTGTGACAAGCCAAAAATGAAAGTGCCTAGAATCCAATTATGTTTTGACAGAAATAGATGCCATATTGTTTCTGATGTATCTCTGAAATTTAGTATCCTCAAGGTATGAAACTCGTCCTATGCTAGACTAACCTACCGTCTTTCCAACCCCACAGATCTTAGATTCAATGGATTCTCCATGAGAGAGATATGCCATGTGTCGCAACATGACCTGTTTATGGGATGAAACAACATAGCGAACTTGTACGAGGTTCAACATGTCCCTGTTTTAACTTCAGCCTCTGAAACTAGGACATGTGAAACTAAAGTCCGTTCCCTAACTTCCAATTTTTATGGAATTCCATTTGGAACTTCCTAGCCCGAGATATGACCTCTGTGCCTAGGTCACCTGTTTAGGGTTGCATTTTGGAAGAGGCATAAACCCTAACTTGTACGAATCATATATCCAAAATTACAACAAATATGGGGCTAATATTTGGACACAAGGTACATGAACATTTCATCTTCGGATTGTAAAAGTTTCAGATCCTGAACCTTCACCAAAACTGATTTATAAAGAAAGTTCCACGATGACTAGTTTTTACTATATCAAGCCCTAACTTTCAATTTGGCGCAAGTGCAACAAGTGTCATAAATGCCATACAATGCCTTCCTTCAGGCTAGCTCTGCTACGATGTTAGTTTTTCATCATTTAATTCAATATGATCTAGGATCTTAACTGAGAGAACAACATGTACATCATATCAAACACAAGAGACAAGAGACATAAAGCATTTCACCGGGGAAAACCAAGAAGGTGAAAAACCCTGCAACTTCCTCAGAGATAGAATAAGAACCAATACAAATATCACAAAGATCAAACCCCAAAACAAGAGATAGTCTCCTAGTAGCTTCTCCTCCTCCACTTGTGCGCACTCCTCCTCTCTTTCTCACTAATGTGAAGTGAGTGAGTGAGTGAATGAATAGAATGAGAGAGTAACACTCTCTATTTATACAATGACTTGACTTGCCTTTAACTCTAATTGGGCCGAAATCCCTTATGAGAGTCCAATAACCCATGATTACCACTTGTCACTGGGTTTACCCCACTAGGGTGGTCTAATAACCCTTTAACCCATACTAGTCCGACCCCTCTAAGGTGGTCTAACAAACCATCAAATATAAGTTACGACACTTACAATGTAACTTGCGAGAATTACAAATACAAATGACAACACTTCCAACCGGAGGAATAATACATCTCCGTTGGGGATACAATAAAGTACAAATTTAATACATACAATATACAAGTGAATATATTCCGAAGTTACAAATACATCAACAGTCCCTCTTAACTAGGAAGGTATCCTCTTGACACAGGTCCTCAATACATAAAGGCACAAGTCTTTAATTCTGGAGCTGGATCATCGTCATTGGATCATGGAGCATCATTATCACTACTGATGTATTCTTCATCTCGATCACTAGTGCTATATCTCAATTATTCTCATCATAGGAAGTTCTACAGAGCCAACCCTTTTTCATATTGGATGTAGGCCTAGCCTCCTGTAGGTCTTCATCATCTCTGCAAGCTGGCCATGTGGAATCCTCAGGGCTGATTACGTGTGTCAACAAAACCCAAAAGAGCATCCTAGGACTGATTATGAGCTTACTGCTCAACCTATCGGATCTCCAAGGGAAATATTACATGTGACCATCAGAAAACCTTAAAAGAGCATCCCAGGAATGTTTATGTTCCTAGCACGACCGATAAGATCTCTAAAGAGCATACCAAGACTTTTACGTGCCTAGCACAACCTATCAGATCTCCAGGATTGATTACATGTGGTCTGGAAAAAACTTGAAAGAGCATCCCAGGACAGATTACGAGCTTACTGCTCAATCTATCAGATCTCTTAGGGAAATATTACATGCCACGGACAAAACCTTGAAACAACATTTGCCAGATCTCCTAGGGAACTATTATATGCCTTAAGCAAAACCTCGCAAGAGCATCTACAGATCTCCCAAGGCAATATTATATGTCTCTCCAAGCAAAACCTCGAAAGAGAATTTTCCAGATATCCAAGGGAACTATTACATGCCATAGGAAAAACCTCGCAAGAGTATCTGCAAATATACCAAGGCAATATTATATGCTTATCGCACAACCTATACATGGCCACAAAGTGTCATCCTAATGCTCATGATCATCCTCGCACGGAGCATCATCTTGATGCTCATGATCATACTAATCATCATACAGTGCAGCATCCTGATGCACACCATCATCACATGATCATCATGATCATCATCATACAATACATCACCCTGATGCACATCATCATCACATGATCATCCTGATCATCACCATATAGTACATCATCTCGATGCACATCATCTGGAGCATCGTCTTGATGCTCATCACACATGATCATCCTGATTATAGAACATCATCCAGAGCATCATCCTAATGCTCATCACACAATGCTTACATCTATATCCATGGGAAGGATTATCCTACCACCATGCTTGGAATGGCTCCTGCAGATGTGTCCCATCGCTTCCTCCTCGAAGTATCTTCTATTTGAAGAACACCAAGCCTCTCTCTGAAGTACTCGAACTTCACTCTAGCTAGTGGTTTGGTCAACACATTTGCAATCTGCTCATCTGTCGTTGTCCTTCTTTTGTAGGCGATTTTACATGATCTTTCCTACAAGTCAAATTCAATTGCATGATTAGAAACTTCTCATAGTTTTCAGAACAAAAATCTCACACAAAAGGACATATGTCATACAGTCATGCAATAATCTTAGCCAATGCTTCAATACAACATTCATCCATATCCCGTATTCATACGGTAACTTTCTAGATGCCTTCCATCTCTACCAGAACGTTGTTTAAGAGTGTGCACTACTCCAATATGTCAGCAAAGAGGTTTCATTCTAGATAAGTAGCAATGGAATGTTGTACAGTACCATAGGCCACTTACCCATTTCTTGCATATTAGTAGTATATTGTTCATTAATGCAACTTTTCTAAAATGCATAATATACATCCTAAATCTAGGAACATAAGTATGTACATGAATGATCAACATCATTTAGGTAATCATATCTACAAGAAATGACAATTCAAATACTTATCTTTGATTGTTTGTTGGGTGGAATCTCTCTCAGCCTTTGCTTCCTTGCAGGAACTACTGGAGTGTGCTCCCTCTTGATATTTTCTTCCTGGATTATCTGTCCTTGAACTTATATCCATCCTGGACCACTAAGCATGCTTAATTGTGCACTAGTGTCATCATTGTGTCATTCTCAAGATCTCATACATAATCATACATTCATTAGTATAATCTTAATACTATCAAAACATTATGATTCTAAATAATATTAACTATGTATGGTCATGGTCATTTCATACACAGTTAATTTATCACAAGCGTTAGTATTCAAGGTTTCAGGGAATGCATATTCTTATTTGACCATAGGACTCTTCTGGTTTGTCATATCATCATTTAAAGTAAGAAGCCTAATATGCATAAACCCATGTTTACTCAAACTTATAACTTCATGAATAATCATTATCAATCATACAAAAAAATATACTTATATAAGATCCTAACACAAGGTAGGATTCTAACATGATATAGGAAAAACATACCTGGATTATCATGTTTGTGAGTTATGCCTAACACACTCAAATTAATAATGTCTTCTTTGTTCTCTTCAATGATTTAGAGACCTTGTGCTAGTAACCTTCATATCTCATAAGTTAAGAACTGTAGAACCAAATTATACATACCTTGTAAGTAGAGCTTCTATGTGATCTATGGCTATGGATGAGTCTTTGTCTTCATGTCACCATGGTAATATGTTCTTGATCTAGAACGTGATTTGTCTTTCTTGATGTACCTTTCATGTTAGCGGACAATATCATCCTCATACAACACCACAATGCATTAGTACAATCATAAGTGTTATAAACCTAATCAATGAATGTCTTCTATCATTCACATGCATTCACACTTTTACTAAGGTGATAAGACAAGTCTAAAATTATACTAACCTCAATAATATGAAGACAAACTTAATCATGAACATATTTCAAAACATACTTGTATCTCCTCAAGTCATACCTGTCGGGATTTCTTATAGTCTTCTTATGTAAGGCCTTAGCCTCATCTCCCTCTGGAACTGGAACTTCATCACTTATGCAGGTGTCCAATTCATTCTCTTATAGGATTAACCCAATCCACTCTGATTTGTTGAAACTGGATCTGGAGCTAGCTAGGGTTTGATAGAGAAACCCTAAAAATCCAAGCTTGAAATTTTGAAGCTTCTGATTGGACAGGGAGATGTAATTGATTGAGGCGAGCAAGCTGGTATGCTCAGATTTTGAAAACTTAAAAAATTGTCCCTCCAAAAATGACCTGTGAGTTTCGGATCTGCAGCTTCTGTCAAATTCTGGTTTTCTGGTCAAAATCCTAAACTAGGGTTTGATGGAGCCCGTGGTTCTACCCAACCAAAAAATTAGATCTTGGTCTCTAAATTTTGATTTTGATGAGGAGCATCCAGTCGTGGTCTCAGAGTCCAAAAATTCCAACTTTTGCAGAAATCCTAATTTCCCGCAACAGTGACAAGCCAAAAATGAAAGTGCTCAGAATCCAATTCTGTTTTGACAGAAATACATGCCATACTGTTTCTGATGTATCTCTGAAATTTCATATCCTTAGGGTCTAAAAATTCGGCCTCTAGTATAATGAACTGTCATATTTCCAACCCCATAGATCTGAGCTTCAATGGATTCTCCATGACAGAGATATTCCAAGTGTCGCAACATGACTTGTTTATGGGATGAAACAACATATCGAAATTCTACGAAGTTCCACGTGTCACTATTTCAACTTCGGCCTCTGAAACTCAGACTTGTGAAACTATAGTCCGTGCCCTAAATTTCAGTTTTTATGGGATTCCATTTGGAGCTTCCTAGCCCGAGATATGACCTCTATTCCTAGGTCACCTGTTTAGGGATGCATTCTGGAGTAGGAAGAAACCCTAACTTGTACGAATCATATGTCACAAATTACAACAAATATGGGGCTGATCTTTGGACACAAGGTACATGAACATTTCATCTCCGTCCTATAAAAGTTTCAGATCCTGAACCTTCACCAAAATGGATTTATAGTAAAACTTCCACGATGACTAGTTTTTACTATATCAATCCCTAACTTCCAATTTGTTGCAAGTGAAACAAGTGTCATAAATGCCATACAATGCCTTCCTTCAGGAGATCTCTGATACCATGTTAGTTTTTCATCATTTAATTCAATATGATCTAGGATATTAACCGAGAGAACAACATGTACATCGTATCAAACACAAGAGACAAGAGACACAAAGCATTTCACCAGGGAAAACCAAGAAGGTGAAAACCCTGCAACTTCCTCAAAGATAGAATAAGCACCAATACAAAGATCACAAAGATCAATCCCCAAAACAAGAGATAGTATCCTAGTATCTTATCCTCCTCCACTTGTGCGCACTCCTCCTATCTCTCACTAATGTGAAGTGAGTGAATGGAGAGAATGAGAGAGTCACACTCTCTATTTATACAATGACTTGACCTTCCTTTAACTCTAACTGGGCCGACCTACCTTAGGAGAGTCTAATAACTCATTACCACTTGTCTCTAGGCTGGCCCCACTAGGGTGGTCTAATAACCCTTTAACCCATACTGGGCCGACCCCTCTAACGTGGTCTAATAACCCATCAAATATAAGTTATGACACTTACAATGTAACTTACGACACTTGCAAATACAAATGACGACACTTCCAACCGGAGGAATAATACATCTCCGTTGGGGATACAATAAAGTACAAATGTAATACATACAATATACAAGTGAATATATTCTGAAGTTACAAATACATCAACACTCCCTCTTAACTAGGAAGGTAGTCTCTTGATACAGGTCATCAATACATAAAGGCACAAGTCTTTAATTCTGGAGCTGGATCATCGTCACTGGATCATGGAGTATCATTGTCACTGCTACTGTATTCTTCATCTAGATCACTGGTTCTATCTTTCAATTCTTCTCATCATAGGAAATTCTACAGATCCAACCCTTTTCATGCTGGATGTAGTCCTAGCCTCCTGTAGGTCTTCATCATCTCTGCTAACTGGTCATCATGTGGAATCCTCAAGGCTGATTACGTGCGTCAACAAAACCTCGAAAGAGCATCCCAGGACTGATTATGAGCTTACTGATCAACCTATCGAATCTCCCAGGGAAATATTACATGTGACCACCACAAAAACTTAAAAGATCATCCCAGAAACGTTTATGTTCCTATCACGACCGACAAGATATCTAAAGAGCATCCAAGGACTTTTGCGTGCCTTTCACAACCTATCAAATCTCTAGGACTGATTACATGTTGTCTAGAAAAACCTCGAAAGAGAATCCCAGGACTGATTACGAGCTTACTGCTCAGCATATCGGATCTCCTAGGGAAATATTATATGCCACAGATAATCCTTGAAAGATCATTTTCTAGATCTCCTAGGGAACTATTATATTCCATAGGAAAAACCTCGTAAGAGTATCTACAAATCTCCCAGGGAAATATTATATGTCCCTCTAAGCAAAACCTCGAAAGAGCATTTGCCAGATCTCCCAGGGAACTATTACATGCCATAGGAAAAACCTTGCAAAAGTATCTGCAAATATCCTAGGGAAATATTATATGCTTATCGCCACAGAGTATCATCCTAATACTCATGATCAACCTGATCATCCTCACACGGAGAATCGTCCTGATTATGATGATCATACTGATCATCATACAGTACATAATCCTATTGCACACCATCATCACATGATCATCCTGATCATCATCATACAGTACATAATCCTGATGCACATCATCATCATATGATCATCCTGATCATCACCATATAATACATCATCCTGATGCACATCATATGGAGAATCATCTTGATGCTTATCACACATGATCATCCTGAGCATAGAACACCATCCGGAGCATTGTCCTGATGCTCATCACACAATGCTTACATCCACAGCCATGGGAAGGATTCTCCTACCACCATGCTTGGAATGGCTCCTGCAGATATGTCCCATCACTTCCTCCTCGAAGTATCTTCTATCTGAAGAACACCAAGCCTCTCTCTGAAGTACTCGAACTTCACTATGGCTAGTAGTTTGGTGAACTCATCTGCAATTTGCTCATCTGTCGCAACATACTGGAGCTTCCCTGCTCCACTCTGCACCATATTCTTGATATAGTGATATTTGATCTTGATATGATTCAAATTGTCATGGAACACTGGGTTCTATGACAAATTCACACAACTCTGGTTGTCACAATAGATACAAGTAGCATCCAACTGGAGATCAAATAAATCAGACAGTAGCTTCCTTAGCCATACTACCTCACAACTAGCCGAACAAGCTGCTACATACTCTACTTCGACTGTACTTAGTGCTATGCAAGATTTCTTCCTGCTAAACCAAAAGATCACACCTGATCCGATACTAAAGCAACACCCTGAAGTGCTCTTCCTATATGCAACACTGCATGCCCAATTTGAATCAACATAACCATCCAGGTTAAACTTTTGATTCGCATCATACTTGAGCCCATAATCAACTGTACCCTTGAGGTACCTCAGAATATGCTTTACAACAATCAGGTGAACATGTCTACTATCCGTCAGGAACTGGATCAAGGTGTTCACCGCAAAGCAAATATCTGGTCTCGTGTTCGTTAGGTACATCAAGGACATAATCTATTAATTTTTGAGCATTAATTCGACATACTCTAGGATCTTTACTGAGAGAATAACATGTACAACATATCAAGCATAGAAATGCATATCAATCACACCAAACAATCACATGAGACAATAGACACACAGAGTTTCACTAAGGAAAACCATAAAGGTGAAAAACCCCACAACTTCCTTAGAGATAGAAAGAGCAATGATACAACCTGTTAGGATATTCCTATACTCCATCCTAGTCCTAGCAACATTTCCATTGTTTTCATTTTCAGTCATGCATGCAAATATGAGGGTTTGCATGCATTCCAGTCATCAGCACTAGCACTTAGCTCTCAGTGAGCTAGCCTCGAGAGCTTCTTTCCTTGCAGTTTCAGCCCTCCCAGTGACTAATGCACCCTCCTTTGCTCCACTGCATGACAAAGGTGCCTTCTTCACCTACCAGTCCAGTTATATTCAGTTATCTTCAGTTTCTTCCTTGATTTAAGGATTAACTGACTCTTTACTGACCTTATCACTCCGATGGACCTCCAGTGAGACTAAACTTCCTGTTCTGACTCCAGTAAGTTCCTACTGCATCCTCCACTGAGCCTCCTTCATTTAGTTAGTGTCTCCATGTTCCAGTTACATTCAGTTACACCTACCACACTCAGTTAGACTCAGTTTGAATGACAGTTGATAGTTACTTGTGCATTGATGACTCCATTGATGATCATGAGGACACCTAGTTGTGCTCCGATGACACTCCAATGATCCTTTGATCACTCCATGAAGGCTAATTCGAATTGCCACCTTAGGCATTCAAATTCCTCATGCATTGTATTATTTATATGTCCATTTGTGATTAATAATCTAGTGTGTGTGAAGTATTATTGCTTCTATCAGAGTTCTACTGTACCATATTATTCTGTTGCTCATTATACTGTATTGATCACTCTTCTTCTATTTTCCTGCTTAATCATAGTTACTCTTGTGAGGTATAAATCATCTCTTAGATCTGCTGTGAGGATTTTCACATGGTATCAGAGCTTTGTTGAGAGTATTGTTTATCTCCATTCTTGAGAGTTTTTTGCAGGTTATTACCAAGATTTCGAGTGCAGCAGTTGCAGCAGTTTCTGCATTTTTGCAGCAGTAGCAGTTCCAGCAGTTTCTGCATTTTTGCAGCAGTAGCAGTTGCAGTTATTCTATATTGTTTTTGTAGGTCCTCTACAATTTCCATGAATTCTGAAGAAATCCCTCTTCTTTCTCCATTCAACTATGATGAATGGAAACCAAAAATGATAGCATATTTGAAGAGCCATGATCTCTTTGATTATTATTTTGAAAGAGAGTTCGAATCCTTTGAAGAGAATATTGATTGGTTGAATAAAGGTGACATGGCCTTTGGAACAATGATGCTTTCTTTGCCTAAATATCAGAGATTTCTTTTCGAATACCGTGTTGGTGTTGAAACTCCAAGAGAGTTATGGACTCCAAAAGAGATATGGGCTCACCTGGATGAAAAATTTGGCAGAAAGAATGAAGGGATTGGTCCAAATCCATTCGAAAGCAAGCAAAGTGTTCTATTCGCTCCCCTTGATGGTCTCTCAGATCATGCACCAGTATCGTCTCATATTGAAGTTGTTGAAAAAGAACTTGCAGATTCTCCACTCATGCTCAAACTTTCTTCTCTTTTTGTGCCAGCTCACACTCTAGATATTGCAGAAGGTCCTAAATCCTCTCTTGCACCAGAGTTTGTTGGTTTGCATCATGATCACATGATTATTTCAGAGGTCAAAATAGCTACTGAAGGTAATGCATTAACTCCTCTCCAACTATCTCCTCTTTTATACTACTATATGATCATAACTTCATGCTTTCAAAAGGTCATTGAAGAATATGGCCATGGCCATTCGCTTGGGATAATTTCTCATGCATCTACTGGTTTTTATCTCACCTCTCATGGTTCTAAGGAGATCTCAAGAAGCCATGATTCAAGTCTTGTATCTAATTTGGGTTCTAAGAAATTACTGCTTGGGATAATTTCTCATGCATATGATAGTTTTGATCTCACCCCTGTTGGTTCAAAGGAGATCTCAAGAAACTATTTTTTTAGTCTTAAATCTGATTTTGATTTCAAGCAAACATGTAATAGTTCTTTTTGGCATAATCTCAGCCATGGTGGTTCGAAGGAAAAGACAAAAGACTATATGCACCTTCAAATATTTGATCCTACCTCAGCTGATTCGAATCACAGGTTCAAGGATCATTCTCATACTGTTGGATTTGTTCTCATCACATTCAAACTAAAGAGAAAGTACAAACACATGCTTTTTGAGCATGATCCACTTCTTCCCAAGAAGAAGATACCTCCAGACATATGACCAAGCATCACACTTGCTTGAGTTTGGAGCATTTATTTTTGTGTGTGCCTTACAGTCTGTTTTTTGAGGAGGGGGTATGTTTCCCATGAAATTTTCCCACTTCCTTGGTTTATTGACTATTATTATTCATTGTATTGGGTGACCTTTGGTCTTAGTTACCAGGGCCCATGATGGATTAAGAAGGGGTGTTAGGATATTCCTATACTCCATCCTAGTCCTAGCAGCATTTCCATTGTTTGCATTTTCAGTCATGCATGCAAATATTAGGGTTTGCATGCATTCCAGTCATTAGCACCAGCACCTAGCCCTCAGTGAGCTAGCCCCGAGAGCTTCTTTCCTTGCAGTTTCAGCCCTCCCAGTGACTAATGCGCCCACCTTTTCTCCACTGCATGAAAAAGGCGCCTTCTTCACCTACCAGTCTAGTTATATTCAGTTTCTTCCTTGATTTAAGGATTAACTGACTCTTTACTGACCTTATCACTCCGATGGACCTCCAGTGAGACTAAACTGCCTGTTATGACTCCAGTAAGCTCCTACTGCATCCTCCACTGAGCCTCCTTCATTTAGTTAGTGTCTCCATGTTCCAGTTACATTCAGTTACACCTACCACACTCAGTTAGACTCAGTTTGATTGACAGTTGACATTTACTTGTGCATTGATGACTCCACTGATGATCATGAGGACACCTAGTTGTGCTCCAATGACACTCCAGTGATCCTTTGATCACTCCATGAAGGCTAATTCGAATTGCCACCTTAGGCATTCGAATTTCTCATGCATTGTATTATTAATATGTCCATTTGTGATTAATAATCTAGTGTGTGTGAAGTATTATTGATTCTATCAGAGTTCTACTGTACCATATTATTATGTTGCTCATTATACTGTATTGATCACTCTTCTTCTATTTTCCTGCTTAATCATAATTACTCTTGTGAGGTATACATCATCTCTTAGATCTGCTATGAGGATTTTCACACAACCAAAGTACAAGAGATAGTCTTCTCCTAGCAGCTACTCCTCCTCCTCAACTAGTGCACCACTTTCCGAGTGATGTAGAAGTAGATAATGAGATGATCAAATAGAGATCTCTTGCTCTCTATTTATACTTGTTCCTACTTGACTAATACACTAGCAGGGCTGACTTCTCTAGAAGAGTCTAATAACCCATGGTTACATTAATCCGGGCCAACCCCACACTTGGTGGTCTAATAACCCATGACATCAAGTTACGACACTTGCGACACTTGTCAATACAAATGATGACACTTCCATATAGAGGAATAATAACATCTCTATAGGAGTACAATGTTATACATAGGTGAAATACATTCCGAAGTTACATATACATCAACACTCCCTCTTAACCAGGAAGGTATTTCTCGACATAGATCTGCTAGCACAAGTCTTCTTCTTCAGATCATCGTCAATGAATCATCGTCCTCGAATCATCGTCATCGTCACTACTGTTGCTATCTCAATCAATCTCCAATCTACTCATCATAGGAAGTTCTACAAAGCTAGTCCTTTTTCATACTGGATGTAGGCCCACCACCTGTAGGTATTCATCATCACTGGACATACTGTGGAATCCTCGGGACTGATTACGTGCGTCAACAAAACCTCGAAAGAGCATCCCAGGATTGATTACGAGCTTACTGCTCAACCTATCGGATCTCCCAAAATATTTTACATGTTGACCTTCACAAAACCTACTCATAGCATCCTAGGATGTTATGAGCACACCGCTCTACCTATTTGGATCTCGATAGAGCATCCTAGGCTGTTATGAGCACACCGCTCTACCTGTCCAGATTTTAAAGGATCTTTTCTATGTGAAATTTCACAAAAAATACTCATAGAATCCCAGGATGTTACGAGCACACCGCTCTACTTGTCTAGATCTCAATAGAGCATCCCAGGATGTTATGAGCAAACCGCTCTACCTGTCCATATTTTAAAGGATATTTTCTATGCGAAACCGTAGAAAAACCTACTCAGAGCATCCCAGGATGTTACGAGCACACCGCTCTACCTATCTGGATCTCAATAGAGCATCCTAGGATGTTACGAGCACACCGCTCTACTTGTCCGGATTTTAAAGGACCTTTTCTATGCTACTTGCACAACCTGTCCACGACCACAGAGTATCAACCCAATACTCATCATACATCATCCTGATGTACATCATCACATGATCAACCTGATCATCATCATAGCATCAACCTGATGCGTATCATTTGGAGCAACATCTTGAATCTCATCATCTGTGATCATCCTGATCATCATCATAACATCAACCTGATGTGTATCATCTGGAGCAACATCTTGAAGCTCGTCATCTGTGATCATCCTGATCAACCAATATATCCATATGATGCATACAAAGTATCTACCTGATACATATCATCATACATGATCTACCTGATCATATAATGCATCCACCTGATACATACATAAGTACATGATCTACCTGATCATACAATGCATCCACCTGATACATACATAAGTACATGATCTACCTGATCATACAATGCATCCACCTGATACATATACAAAAAATACATGATCCACTTGATCATATCAAGCATCCAACATGATGCATATACAAATGCATGATCCAACTGATCATATCAAGCATCCAACATGATGCATATACAAATGCATGATCCAACTAATCATATCAAGCATCCAACATGATGCATATACAAACATATCAAGCATCCAACATGATGCATATACAAATACATGATCAAACTGATCAAAGCATCCAACTAATGCAAATACAAATACATGATCAAAGCATCCAACTGATGCAAATACAAAGCAGTAACTGGAGCATTGTCCTGATGCTCATCATACAGCGCTTACATACACAACCATGGGAAGGATCCTCCTCTCACCATGCTTGGAATGGATCCTGCAAATGTGTCCATCACTTCTTCCTCGAAGTGTCATCAATATGAAGAAAACCAAGCCTCTCTCTAAAGTACTCAAACTTCACTCTAGCTAGTGGTTTTGTCAACATATCTGCAACCTGCTCATCCATCGCAACATACAGGAGCTTCACTGCTCCTCTCTGCACCATATCCCTGATATAGTGATATTTGATATTGTTAGAATAGTAATCCACACTTAGTACCATAGTCCATAACCATATCCAATTTTTATTGCTCATGTGCTTAATTACACCATAGTTTGGACTAGGTGACTTTAGTTGGTCAAATACCCACTTTTGAGAGTGTTCACACCCACTTCCAAGCAAACCAGTTCACCCACGCCTACCTTGGCCTCATTAATGACCCAACATGCTTCAGCCACCTTCACACCTGAATTCATGACTGTTTGGGATGATTGGGATTGAGTTGGACCCACCTAGGGGGGATTGAGGCCATTTTGGCAATTTTGACTTGTACACACATCTTGAGCTCACTAATGCTCTCGAATTTCTCATGGATGTAATAAAAACCTGTTACTAACATTTTCACATGTTAGACAGTCAGTTAATGAAAATATTCAGCTCACATTGTGTGTAAAATTATCTCCTTTTTCAAGTTTTTCCACTAGTTTTGCAAATTGATTCGATTTTGTGAGGTTCTCCATAGCTCCTAGATCTTCTGCGATCAAAATAATCACATGGTATCAGAGCCATCATGGAGTTAGTGAGTTGCAGGTCAATATTGAGCATTGAACTGCATTCTAGAGAGGATTTCCAGATAAAAATTGAGTGTTTTTTGCAGGTGTTTCAGTAGTTTTCTCACCATTAACGCAGCAGTCATGGAAGCAAACCAAATGTTTCTCACACCCTTCAATTTTTTCGATTGGAAGGATGAGAAGGTTATCAAGTTGGGATCTAAGGGTCTCTATAGAGTAACCATGGGCACATAAGTGGAGCCAAATTCTGCTGTGGAGAAAGCAAAGTACTACAATCGACTTGATGAAGCTTATGGATTGCTATGCCTGAGCATTTCAAGGGAACTCTTGTTTCATACAGACAGTTTGACAACCCCCAACGAAGTATGGGTGAAGCTAGAATCACTCTTTGGGAAAACTGATGAACTGAGAGGCCACCAGCTTGAAAATGAGCTCATTAGCTTGAGCCCAGCGCATTTTGAAACCATCCAGGAGTTCTTCAAGAAGTTCAAGTCTCTAGTGCTTCAACTGCAACAATGTGGAATTGTTAAGAAGGAGGAACAACTAATTCTGTCCATCCTTTCGAAGCTAGTCCCATAATTCTCTGTATTTGTTAGCACATTTCACTCAGCCAAAATGACCCTTCAAAATTGGAAAATGCCATCACTAGCTACCTTCATGGAGTGTCTCACTCAGGAGCAGGACAAACTAGTTCAGATGGGCACCATAAAATCAAAGGACCAAGCATTGGCAATGGGTGTTTCAAATGCCAACAAAGGAAAGCAGAAAGCGAAGAATTTGAAGCAGCAAGAGAAGAGGAAGTTTGACAAGACCAAGTCTGCAGATGGGGGTTCAAATTTGTCAAAGAAGAAGGAAAAGAAGGGAAAGGAAAAGACCAAATGCACCTATTGTCATAGGGGATGGAATCCAGAGAGCTCATGCATGAAGAAAACCATTGACTCAATGGAGCAGATGCTGGAGAAGAATAACATCCCAGTCCCTGACGGCGCAAGGAAGAAAGAGAGCACCTCAAATCCTGACAAGAAGGATAAGTGTCATGCTTTGGTAGCAGGTATTTCGAATCCCTCATCCTTTATCATTGATTCAGGAGCTTCCAGACATATGGTTTCATCCAGAGAACTCTTCTCCTCTATGCATTCGAATGGTGGCCCAACAGTTCGAATGGGAGATGATTCTGAAATCCAGACCAAGGGGATTGGTAGGATTGACATAGAGCATGGCTATTTCAGTGATGTGCTCTATGTACCTTCATTGGCTGCAAATTTGCTATCAGTTTATCAAATGACCCATACAGGAGAAGCCAAGAGAGTAACATTTACTCCAGATTTGGTAGAAATCTCAGAAATTTCTTCAAATCAAGTTGTGGCTGTAGGGTATGCTGATCATGAAGAGAGAATGTACAAATTCTCCAATTTCATTCCACACTCTAGTGACCATGCTCTTGTCTCTCATGCCAACGAGACCTCCAAGTTGTGGCATGAAAGATTTGGCCACATGAACTACAAATATCTCCCGACACTGCACAAGGACGAGATGGTGGAAGGGCTTCCAGAAATCAGATCTTCAAATGGTGCATGCATTGGGTGTGTAGTTGGAAAGCATCCTGAGCGCAGCTATGAGAAGGGAATGGAAAGGAGAGCCACTCAACCACTTGGACTGGTACATTCAAACCTCATTGTTCCTCTTCCCACTCCATCATATGGTGGATCAAGGTATGTACTCACATTCATAGATGACTACTCTCGATTCTGCTGGGTTTACTTCCTTAAATTGAAGTCAGAAGTGTTTGAGAAATTGAAGATTTGGAAGGCCTTAGTGGAGAATCATAGTGGTCATAAGATAAATATCCTTAGGAATGATAATGGAAAGGAGTATGTGAATAATAACATTCAGCATCTTTGTGAGGAATGTGGCATTCAAATGCAACATTCAATCCCCTACACACCTCAGCAAAATGGTGTGGTAGAGAGGAAAAATAGATCTTTCAAAGAGATGGCCACTTGCATGATTGAAGCTAGGGATCTAAGCCCTAAGCTATGGGCTGAAGCCATCAATTGTGCTGCTCATATTCAGAACAGATCCTTTCACAAATTAGTCAAAGGAAAAACCCCCTATGAGGCATGGTTTGGCCAAAAACCAAATGTGTCAAATTTCAGGATTTTTGGGTCTAGAGCATGGGCTCGAATTCCATCAGAAAAGAGGAAGGCTTTGGAGCCACAGAGCAGAGAATGTATCATGGTTGGATATGGTGAAGACAAAAAGGGCTATAAGCTCTTTGACACATCCACACTGAAAACTTTCATTGAGAGAAGTGTGCAATTCGAAGAAGAACCAATTCCAGATTTTGAGCTTGCACCGGGGGAAAGCTCTTCTCCTCCACACCTTAATGAAATTAGTGATGATTCCACTTCTGATTTTTCTGATATTGCTGAAGATGACATGGATGAAGATGACATTGTTGTACATGAGTCACCATCAAGGCCCAAGTGGGATGAAAAAATCATACAAGCTGTAGGTGAATTGGCAGGCAATCCCCAAGAGCCCAGGAAGACTAAATCTCAAACAATCAATGCTTCCTTTGCAAATGAAAGTGAACTTGCTGATCACTGTTATATGATGATTGGATCTGATTCAACATCATATCATGAATCTCATCATGATCCAAGGTGGAGAGCAGCAATGCAAGAAGAATTCCAATCTCTCCAAGAGAACAAAACATGGGATTTGGTGCCTCTTCCTCCCAAGAGGAAACTTGTGCAATGTAAGTGGATTTTTCAAACCAAACCTGTTGCTGATGGTTCTGATATGAAGCACAAGGATAGGTTAGTGGCTAAGGGCTACTCACAAATCCATGGTGTGGATTATACAGAGACCTTTGCACCGGTTGCAAAGATGGACTCAATTAGACTAGCTCTAGCCATGGCAGCTAGTAAGGGTTGGGAAGTTCACCACATGGATGTTAAAAGTGCAATCTTGCATGGTGAGCTACAGGAAGAGATATATATGAAGCAACCTGAAGGATTCCAAGAGGATCACACACTTGTATGTAGGTTGAAGAAGTCACTCTATGGACTCAAGCAAGCCCCCAGGGCTTGGTATGCCAAAATGGATGCTTTTTTGCTCTCAATTGGTTTATGTCGATGCAAGTATGATCCAAATGTTTATTTGCAGAAATGTGATGATAATTTTCAGGTCATTGTAATGTATGTTGATGATCTTTTAATTACAGGGAGCTGCAACAAACAAATTGGCTCAATTAAAGCCTCTTTGCATAGTGAATTTGCCATGAGCGACCTAGGATTGCTAAGGCAATTTTTGGGTTTGGAAATTGAGCAATCTGAGAGAGGTATATTGCTAAGTCAACCTAAGTATGCTTCAGACCTGTTATTCAAGTTTAAAATGGCTGAATGTAAGGCAGCCAAGTGCCCATTCCTTTCAGGCATAAAACTAGGTGAATTTGAGGCCTCTCCATTGGTGGATTGCACACTCTACAGGAAGTTAGTCGGAAGTTTGTTGTACCTTACACATACAAGACCTGATTTGTCTTATGCTGTAAGTGCTGTAGCAAGGTATATGCAGCAGCCACATGAGATCCATTGGAAGGCAGCCAAAAGGATCCTTCAATATGTCCAAGGAACAAAGAGCTTTAGGGTACACTATGCAGCTGGTTCTTCACTACAACTAGCTGGATTTTCTGATTCCGATTGGGTGGGAGATCCCATCGATAGAAAGTCCACTTCAGGTTTTGTGTTTATGTTTGCTGAAGGTCCCATTTGCTGGTCAAGTAAGAAACAACATACCATTTCACTTTCATCAGCAGAGGCCGAGTACAGGGCAACAGTGAACGCAGCCACACACTGTGTTTGGTTGCAAGGCATTCTTCGGGAGTTTGGTGTTGCTATTGATTCTCCAACCAACATTTGGGTGGATAATCGAAGTTCCATCAAGATATCTACTGATCCAGTATAGAGGCAAAGAATAAAGCACATTGAAATCCACATGCACTACATTTGGGGCTTGGTGCATGATAGGGTGATTTCATTGCAGTATTGCCCATCCACCGAGCAAACTGTAGATATTTTCACCAAGTGCTTTACTGAGAAGACCTTCACTCACTTGAGAGCTTTGCTTGGAGTGAGTGATGGATGGTGATTGCTGCAATTTAATTGCAGGTTTAGCCCCATGTCCATTTTAGAGGGAAGTTTTTATCCCATGTGGTTTTACTTCTTGTCCTCGGTTCATATGGACAAATAAAAATTTTTGTTTGTAATGAGGTGACTTGAGCCTTTGTTGCCAAGGCCTCCCACTTATCTTTCATGAGTTGTACTAAGTTCTGGTTAAGCAGGGGTGTTAGAATAGTAATCCACACTTAGTACCATAGTCCATAACCATATCCAATTTTAATTTCTCATGTGCTTAATTACACCATAGTTTGGACTAGGTGACTTTAGTTGGTCAAATACCCACTTTTGAGAGTGTTCACACCCACTTCCAAGCAAACCAGTTCACCCATGCCTGCCTTGGCCTCATTAATGACCTAGCATGCTTCAGCCACCTTCACACCTGAATTCGTGAATGTTTGGGATGATTGGGATTGAGTTGGACCCACCTAGGGGGGATTGAGGCCATTTTGGTAATTTTGACTTGTACACTCATCTTGAGCTCACTAATGCTCTCGAATTTCTCATGGATGTAATAAAAACCTATTACTAACATTTTCACATGTTAGACAGTCAGTTAATGAAAATATTCAGCTCACATTGTGTGTAAAATTATCTCCTTTTTCAAGTTTTTCCACTAGTTTTGCAAATTGATTCGATTTTGTGAGGTTCTCCATAGCTCCTAGATCTTCTGTGATCAAAATACTCGTAGATCTCAATGTGCTTCGACTTGTCGTGGAACACTAGGTTCTCAGACATCTTCACACAACTTTGGTTGTCACAAAAGATACCAGTAGCCTCCAGCGGGAGATCAAATAACTCAGATAGTAGCTTCCGGAGCCATACTGCCTCACAACTAGCCGAACATGCTGCAACATACTCTACCTTAGTGCTATGCAGGACTGCTTCTTGCTAAACCAAGAGATCACACCTGATCCCATACTGAGGCAGCACCCAGATGTGCTCTTCCTATCTGCAACACTACCTACCCAGTCCAAATCAACACAACCCTGCAGGTTAAACTTTTGATTTGCATCATACTTGAGCCCATAATCAATTGTACCCTTCAGGCACCTCAGAATATGCTTTACAACAACCAGGTGAACACCTCTGGGATCCATCAGGAACTGGCTCAATGTGTTCACCACAAAGAAAATATCTGGTCTAGTGTTCATCAGGTACATAAAGGACCCAATCATCTGACGATACACAGTAACATCAACTGGATCAGATGAAACATCACACAAAAGATTTGGGTTCGATACCATAGGTGTGGCCATGGCCTTGCAGTCCATTATCTTGAACCTCTTTAGGATCTCTATCGCATACTTCCCTTGTCCAAGGAAGATCCCATCTACACTCTGCCACACCTCCATGCCAAGAAAATAGTGCATCATCCCCAATTCCTTCATCTCGAACTCTGTAGCAAGCTTCCTCTTGGTATCGGCAATCAATCCATCCTCACCTATAACAAACAGGTCATCCACATATAGAAGTAGTATCACAAGATTTCCTTCCACAACCTTGTAGTAAAGGTTGGAATCTGCTTTACTCTTGGTAAAGCCCAAAGTGGATAGAAAGCTATCTATCCTACCATACCAAGTCCTAGGAGATTGCTTCAACCCATACAAGGCTTTCTTTAACCTACACACATATGACCCCCTGTCATGTGTCTCAAAACCAAGTGGCTGCTCCACATACACTTCCTCCTCTAATGCACCATTCAAAAAAGCTATCTTGACATCCATATGGTGTATCTTCCATTTCATCACTGCAGCCAGGGAAAGTACTGATCTGATGGAAGTGTACCTGGATACAGGAGCAAAAGTCTCTTCATAGTCTATCCCCTCTTTCTGGGAGAATCCACGAGCTACAAATCTCTCTTTGTATTTCTCTACGCTGCCATCTGCAACATGCTTGATCTTGTAGATCCATTTGGAAGTCACAACCGACTTTCCTTCAGGTCTTGGGACTACATCCCAAACATCATTCTTCATGATTGAATGGTATTCCTCGACCATGGCATCCTTCCATTCTTTCTTTTCCACTGCTTCTTCATAACTGGAAGGTTCTTTGTTCATAATATCACAGAGTAGGGAAACATAACTGGTATGTGATCTAATCCTTTTCCTTTCTCTGTGTTCTTATTTTGGAATGCCATATCTTTCTGCATCTTGAATGAGCTCTCTAGCCCATGCAGGTTTCCTCTTGTGAGATTTCTTCTCACGGGGTGGGTTTATAGGTATTTGTGGATCTTCAACTTCACGATCTGCTTCTGGAATTGATGCAGTCATGATGGTGTCTTGAAATCTGTTTTCCTTTGGTTCTTCATGATCTTCAATAGGTGCCTTCTTTGATTTGATGTAAGCTGAGTCCTCATCAAATGTTACATCCCTGGTGACATCAATCTTTTTGAACCCTGGAAAGTGTATTATGTAAGCCTTCGATCTTTCACTGTACCCCACAAAGATGCCCTTCTTTCCTGAAGAATATAGCTTTGTCCTCTTTTCCTTTGGAACATGTGTATATACTGGACAACCAAATATTCTAAGATGGATGACTTCAGGTTTCTTACCAGAGAATACCTCTTCTGGTGTCTTGTTGTCCAATATATGGTGAGGTGTTCTATTCTGCACATATACAGCTGTCCTAGCAGCTTCTACCCAAAGATGCATAGGCAGATCCTGGTCATGCAGCATTGCTCGTGCTACTTCCATCATTGTTCTATTTTTCCTTTCTACAAATCCATTTTGTTGTGGATTGTAGGGAGAAGTCATCTCCCTCTTAATCCCTGAATCACTGCATAGCTTCTTGAAATCACCTGAAGTGAATTCTCTTCCATTGTCGGATCTGAATGTCTTGATCTTCTTATCAATTTGATTTTCCATCAAGGCTTTGAATTCCTTGAACTTATCAAACACTTCATCCTTATTCTTGAAGAAATGAACCCAATTCTTCCTATAGAAATCATCAATGAAAGAGACATAGTATACATACCCACTCAGAGAACTGGATGACATCGGACTGCATACATCAGAGTGGATAATCTCCAAGATTCATTTTGCTTTGCTTTCACTGCTTGGAAATGCCTTCTTAATGTTCTTTCCTTTTGCACATCCTTTGCAAACACCTTCATGCTTTGTCTTGATTTCAGGAAGACCCTCTACAGCTTTGCTTGCAATCGGTAGTGCTCTATAGTGCACAAGTGCAAGCCTTCTATGCCAAAGTTCACTTGGCTCCATGGATTCATGTACCATGGCATGTTCAGGTTGTCCCTTCAGTTTGTACAATCCTCCCTCTTGCTCTCCAATCACTACTGCATCATCTATAGTTTTACCCTTTGGCCACATTAGGACTTGGTCATCTACAAATGCAACCCTCATGCCTTTTGCATCCAATGCAAATATGGAGAGTAAGTTCTTTTTGAGCCCAGGTACATATAGAACATCTTTCATCTTCAAGGAATTCCCAGAGTCTAGGTTGTAGGAAGCTTCACCACTTCCCTTGATAGGATATTGATAGTCATCCCCAAGTTTCACTTTATGGGGTGACTCATGTTCAGATAGATTTACAAAATATTCTTTAAACCCAGTCATGTGTTTTGAAACACCACTATCAATAAGCCAATCATTACATCCATGAGAGATAGTACCTGTGAGAGAAGAGATTAGAACATATTCATCTTCACTTGATGAAGTATCACTTTCTGCCCTAGCCTTCTTCTTGGGAGGTTCATCATCCTCAGCAGCATGAGCATGAAACCTCTTCTTGTTGTACCTCTTATTCTTGTTGAATTTGTTGTTATTGTCTTTCTTCTTCTTGGGACAATTTGAAGCAAAGTGTCCTACTTCATTGCAATCAAAACATCGAACATGAGATAGATCTTTCTTCTTGTGATGAGAGTGAGAATGATTCTTGTTATGAGATCTCTCCCTCTTAAACTTGCTTCCCTTGGTGTGTGCTGTGAGAGCTTGATCTTCACTCCCCATCTTTTCTTCTCGGGCCACAAGCCTTGCTTCTTCTTGTGAGCATTCCTCCCATAGTCTACTGAATGAGATCAACTTCCTCCTTGCACAAATTCCTTGGATGAAGGAGTCCCATGACCTAGGTAGGCCATTCAATGTGGTCATGACAACTTCACCATTGTCCACTACCTCATCCACAGCTTCAAGTTGTTCCTTGATCTGAGAGACCTTAGAGAAATATGATTGAATGGTCCCTCCATTATGAAGCTTTACCCCTTTCAATTGGTTCCGTAGAGTCATCTTCCGTTTTATGTTCTTCCCTTCAAATAGCTTGGTTAGGGAATCAAAAATCTCCTTGGGTGTCTTTAGAGATGACACATGTGGTATGAGATGGTCTTTGATAGAATCAACAATGATCCTCTTTGCCTTGACCAAGTTCTTCTTATGTAAGGCCTTAGCCTCTTCTTCCTTTGGGACAGGGACCTCGGAACTTATGTAGGTGTCCAATTCATTTTCTTCTAGGATTAACCCAATCCTATACTTCCATGCTAGGAAGTTATCAACCCCTTCAAGCTTATCCTCAAGCTTGGTGTAGTGAGACATCTTAAAGAGTACTTCAATTAGAAATAGAAAAGATTTAGGTCTTACCACTTGATTTGCAGAAATTAGGATCTGGTGCTGGATTAGGGTTTGTCAGAGAAACCCTAAAAATTCAAAATGTAAATTTCAACTTTATGAAAGGATAGAAAGATGCACCTTGATGAGCTGCTCAGCCTGGTATATTCAAAATTTGAAATCTGCAAATTTTCAGCCTTCAGAAATGCCTTTTAGTCTTCCCCGAATTCACTAGGGAGGACCTTGAATTAGGGTTTTAGTTTCTCGGAGCTTCACCCAACCAAAAATCTCGATCCAAAACTCTAAACTTTGATTTTTCCAAGGATCTTCCAGCGATGTCCTCAGATTTCAGAAATTCCTATTTTTTTGGAAAGCCTAATTTTTAGGGAAAAAAATGAAAGTGCCCAGAATTGAATTATGATTGGACAGAAAGATTCTCCTTGATGAGTAGATTCAATATACCTTGCTGATTTTCCAAAATCTGTGGAGAGAAACCCAATAAACAAGAAAACCTAGTTTCCGCAACTGCACAGTGTCTTCTTCTCAGGTTAGCTCTGATACCATGCTAATTTTTGAGCATTAATTCAACATACTCTAGGATCTTTACTGAGAGAATAACATGTACAACATATCAAGCATAGCAATGCATATCAATCACACCAAACAATCACATGAGACAATAGACACACAAAGTTTCACTGGGGAAAACCATAAAGGTGAAAAACCCCACAACTTCCTCAGAGATAGAAAGAGCAATGATACAACCAAAGTACAAGAGATAGTCTTCTCCTAGCAGCTACTCCTACTCCTCAACTAGCGCGCCACTTTCCGAGTGATGTAGAAGTGGATAATGAGATGATCAAATAGAGATCTCCCGCTCTCTATTTATACTTGTTCTGACTTGCCTAATACACTAGCAGGGCCGACTTATCTAGAAGAGTCTAATAACCCATGGTTACATTAATCCGGGCCGAACCCATACGTGGTGGTCTAATAACCCATGACATCAAGTTACGACACTTGCGACACTTGTTAATACAAATGACGATACTTCCGTATAGAGGAATAATAACATCTCTATAGGAGTACAATATACATAGGTGAAATACATTCCGAAGTTACATATACATCAACACAATCATCTGACGATACATTGTGGCATAAACCAACTCTGAAGAAGAATCACTCAATAGCTTCAGGTTCAATTCCATAGGTGTGGCCATGGCCTTCCAGTCCATCATCCCAAACCGCTTCAGGATCTCTACTCCATACTTCCTTTGTCCAAGGAAGATTCCATCTGCACTCTGCCACACCTCCATACCTAGAAAGCAGTGCATCATATCCAAGTCCTTCATCTCGAACTCGGCATCAAGCTTCCTATTCGTGTCGGCAATCAAACTATCCTCAACTGTTATGAACATGTCATCCACATACAATGGTGTTGTGAGGAAAATGCACCTATAGTTCAGGGGAGAAACTACCAACTTCAGGTATGAAAGATAGACCTACAAATGTTCTGCAAGTACAACAAGTACGTGAAGAGATTAAGGTTAGAGATATGTTCACCTTATTCAGAAGGTTGATCCAAGCCTTCTCCTTCCTTTTTCTTCAATGCCATTTAGCGTCACAATGCCCACACCTGCAAAACTACTTCATACCTTTCTCAAATACATTTGACTACATATATAAGGCTGATATTCATGACAGTAAAAGACATCAAACTATAAGCAAACTGTAATCAAATCCAAGACACACATGAATAGGTCATATTTGGAAAGGGAAGAACATCTAATATTTATTAATAAATGAAGCAAGTACATACAATTATACCTTCCTTCAAGCTTGGCACTTCATGAAACCTAGATTTAAGGTCTCCTGCTTCTATTCTCCAAGGATCCCAACCTCTAATCAGCTGTGCTAGGTTTTATCAGAAACTGAGGCACAAGAGAGGGGGATGGGGGTCTCCATTCCTCCAGCGTAACATTGTTATAGGCTTGGTCCCTTCACATGGCCCTTCTACCTTCCTTATATAGTCAATGAAGGAGAGGAAAAGTAGTTATAACCGATCAGGAGGTTTCCAAACCAACTCATTTCAACCAAAATTCGAGATTTTGACTAGTTTAGGAAAGTGCCCTACTCTTCCTACTGCAAACCAACACATTTCTCAAGGTGTGTGCTACTTTATTGAAGCAGGGTTGCATATTTCTGAGGGTGTGCGCTACTTTATTGAAGTGGAGTTGCATATTTTCCAAGGTGTGCGCTACTCTATAGGCATAAGAGTCACGCACACATCCTAGTATGCCCTACTCTATGCATAGGAAACTAGTGTTTTTGGAGAAAGATGGCCAAAAACAGGGTTTTCTGATGATTTTTAGGAGATGGTTTGGTCTGGAAAAATGTTCCTAAGGGTTATAAACATCAAATGGGCCAAGAGTGAGGTAATTTCAACCATTTTTAATGTCCCAAATGACCCTTCAATCCATAAGTGTCCTGTTGTGTGACTAAACTTGATCTCAGGAAGTGTCGTCATGCAACCAATTGATACAAGTGTCGTCACGGACGAAGAAGTTTCATTTTAAGCTATAACAAATGCCCTCTAATGTATGAGGTCAGAGGGAGTGAGGGAAACGATGGCCGAAATACATTATAAATAACAAAGAGTGGAATCATGGAAGCGAGGTAATCGGAGAGACCAAGAATCATAGGCTCAAATGAAGTACCTGAAAGCAAAGGCAATGTCAGACAATCTCATCCTTTGGGTAACTGTCCATGTTCAAATAGTGGAACATGACCTCCAAGAGGATACAATAATGATCCAAATACTGATGCATATATCATGGCCACTAGAATACAAGCATGGATCCATGAAGAACATAAGTGTAAACATAGCCATGTAAATACAAGGTGGATCTATGTCAAAACTAGAGAACATAGCCATAGAGAACAAGCTAGATCTATGTCTCATCAAGAGCCAAAAAGAGTGTGGCTCAGTCTTGCGCAACTAGGGAGATAACATAAACGAGGTGATGCTATCGAGGATCCCAAGGTCTTCATCCAAAAACAACCCAAGTTACAAACCTATCCATGCGAATAAATGAGTTGATGTCGAACATGGGAGGTATCATTTGATTACCGGTCATTGATGTATACCGTTAACAAACACGAGGGTGTCTACCAATAATGAAAATGGAACTCAAGGTACCTAGTACATTCAAGCAACTGTGAATAAATGGTCTTGCCATCGAACACTTGGAGAATCCATTGGATAGGAGACATTGATGTATTCCCATCTATCCAATAGCGAGGGAAACTGCCACTAATGACTGCAATCCCCAAGGTACTAACCGAAACTTTAAAACTTCATTCCCAGAGCACAATGAGTTGAAGTCGATGGGAAGAAGTCCGTTGGAAGGGAGGCCTTAAGGCATCCTCCATCATCCAACGTGAGGGACACTCAACAGGTATGAGCGGATTTGGAGTAGGACTGAACACATGATGAAACATACTGACACCAAGGAATGGCCGACACATGAGGTCAAGGCAACTGCAGAATGGCCAACATAGGTTATATCCTTGAACAGTGAGCACGACACAAGAGTGACTTAGGCAGCTTTTAACACAAAGAGACCACGATGCAAATCTGCAATGTAGAAGACATTAACAGATTCTCCATATGATTGGAAGACTAACCAAATAGAGGAGTAAGAACTCTGAGATCAGGTTTATCCTAAGGCCAACACTAGAACCCAACTTGTTTGATAGACTCAAAACAGGTGCTTTGTTCAAGGAGATAGTAGACTTGCTGCCATCATATTGAAAGATATTTTAATATTCTTCCCTTCCCTTCCATTTTTCATCTTTTAACGATCTTGACAAAGAACTAAAGCATGCTCGACGGTATTTTCATATTTAAGGATTTTGAAAAACCTTGAAGAAAACTCCATACACCTATCCGTGGATTTTATATCGAGCCCGGATTGGTCTGTGCTCGGCGGTGTTTTCTTGTTTATAGAGTTGAAAAAATTAAACAGTCCTCTATCAACCATCTCGTGGATTTCACATCGAGCCCGAGTAGGTGAATGCTCGCTTGGTGTTTCACATTTTGAGAGTTTGAAAACCCTAATGACGACTCCAAAGGTCCTTTTTCGTAAAGTTAGTCTCCTTCCTCGACAAAGTGTAAAATAAGGGAAGAAGAACTCTTCTAGCGCATACCAGAGTATACCTAGAGTATACCTTTTTCGTAAATTATCCACCAAGGCCTGGAAAAGGGGTAATTCTATACCTAAGTGGATGTCAGTTCAGTTATTTTAACGAGCCCAAAAAGACAACTATGCTCGGCAAACTTTTCCTATTTAAGGAGTCTGAAAAGGGCTTAAAAGAACTCCATAGGGATCTTTTCGTAAAGGTTTAATGAGTCTGAAAAAGTAAACTCATGACCTCCTTACTGTTTTTAACGAGCTCAAAGGAGATACAGGAAAAATGCTCATAACTTCCTTACTGTTTTTAATGAGCTCGAAGTGAAGATGAAAGAAATTCTCATAACCTCCTTACTGTTTTTAACGAGCTCAAAGGAAAGGTGGAAGAAATGCTCAAAACCTACTTACTGTTTTTAACGAGCTCGAAGTAAAGGTAGAAGAAATTCTCAAAACCTACTAACTGTTTTTAACAAGCTTGAAGTAAAGGTAGAAGAATGCTCGACACCTACTTACTTTTTTTAACAAGCTCGAAGTAAAGGTAGATGAATGCTCGCTATGGGAGGAGACGAGTGTCAGGGACATGCGAAACTAGCTCCAAGCGCATGGAACAAAGCTATGCCTAATGCAAGGAACATGAGCAAGATAAGGACACTCAGGGTGTGTCTCCTCCAGGAAAAATGTGTCAAATTCCGAAGGCAAAATGATACAGGGCCTAGCAGAAATGAGATCAGAGATGGAGGCTTATATAACGAGTTAAAAGCGTGGAAGCCGACATCCGGCTCATTAGCGCAAGCAGGATCATAATAGATGCATATGCAACTTAAACACAAAGATGGGAGCCTTATTAGGGATAGCCAAAAATATATGAGGAAGAAGGATATGAGGATTCTTCTCAAAGTCATGGTAAATCTAAAAAGGCTCTCGAGCCTATGAGAAAAATTCAGCATGGGCACCAAAATGGCATAAGGGTGCTGACTAGGGTGACCCATGTTAGGTAGGCTCTGCTGTCGGACTGGTGCACAATGCATAGAGAGATGGCTAACACACCAATATCCAACAGGTTCGACCCTATGGCGAATTCAGATGGAAAAAGGTTCAAATGAAACATAACAACGGGGAAGCCTAAACCTATATGCAAGGTTCCGAATATACCTGACATGGTCGCACAAGGTGTCAAAAAGGACCAGTAAGCAAGTATAAATCCAGCTAAGAATCCTGTCACCAAGAAACATTAATACCAAGATCATATCTAAAACATATGTAAAGAAAGACCCGATACAAGTCACTGTGGTAGAAATACTTTCAACTTCACTATCATCAACAGCAGGCATAAACCAGGTAGAGTTTTCAAATGAAGACTCTATGTTACCCAAGCCCGAGGACTTACAATCAACAAGATCGACTTCAGGATGAAGATCAAAGTTGAAGGACATGATGGAATCTGCAGAAACAAATTCATCATCATAGGAGTTGAAAATTCTAGAAGCAGAATCAAACTCAGCAGGAACATCGATTTGCGGATCTATAGGAGAGCCCAAAGACTCAACAGTAGGAAGATCAGACATTAAGGTCAAACCGGGGCTGGACATAACTGCGACTGGTTCAACATCTAAATGAATGGTAGACTGTACTATGGACTCTAGGAAAAATTCATCAGGAGGAAGTATATCGTCCCAGATAGAACACATATCTAAACATTCAGATGGAGGTGTCACTTGGACAAAAGCTAGGACTAGGTCTCGAGAAGGTAAGCATGAACTCAGAGACTTCTTCTCAGTAGTAGTTGAACTCAAGGAATAAAATGACACATAAGTCCCATGTGACATAGTGGTGCCTAATGATGAGGGATCAGATTGGTCTACAGTTGGGTAATAAGGAGGATCAACGAATGCAAGCTGGTCGATAGTGACGATGCTTTCGTTATGAGGAAAATGCATCACACGAAAGAGTGTAGACACCACAACATGCATAGCATAAACGTAATCACACCCGAGGATCATATCAAAGTCCATAGGGTCCTTTAAAACCATAAAATCAACTAAGACTTTTTTTCCACCCAAAGTTACAGGTACTTGACGAAGGAATCCAAATGGTTCACTAGGTCTTTTATCGAAGGTCAACAACCAATTAACAACTGGAATAACATTAGGGAAACCCAAATCTCTCCAAGCATAAGCGGATAAGATACTAATAGAAGCTCCTTCATCTACAATGCATCGATCAACTGTATGGTTCCCAATATCAACCTTTATCTAGAAAGGTATCGAAGAAGGAAGACGAGGTTCGGCTATACTATTCCAATCAAAGGAAACGATCCTAGGGCTTGGTAGGGGTTCACATGGCACAGATGAAGTGTCCCCTTTTTCAGAAACATCCAAACTGGTAATGTAGAATACTTCTACAGTAGGTGCATCAATCTTTGCAGGACTGATGGGATCGGTCGAAGATTGCATCGATTCGATCACTTCAATCTCCGAAGAAAGAGTGGGGTTGACCAAAGATTGCATTGGTTCAACCACTTTATCAACCAAAGGTTGATCTGACTATAGGGAATCTATAGACAACTCAGGAACGGAGGTTCCTTCAGACATGGACCACACTCTTCATGCCTCTGGAATGGCAGGGCATCGGTGAGTAAGGTGATCTCCCTTACAAAGTTTACAAGGGAAATTTGGTTTCTGTCCTATAGGTTGAGACTCCTTTACAATGTCAATACTCTCAGCATGACTAGCATTGGATGACAGCTTGCCCTTAGCATGAATTACAGTGGCTGGTTTCCTAGAAGTAGAAGACTTTTGAACTAAGGACCACACTTTTTTCACTTTTGGAAGTACAGGGCACAAGTAGGTAAGATTGTCTCCCTCACAAAACTTGCAAGGGAAATTATACTTCTATTTATTGGGTTTGTCGATAATTTCAACTCCCTCAGCATGACTTGCAGTGGCTGACCTGATGTCTCCAGTATGACTCACAGGAACTGGTGACTTGTCATTAATATGACTAGCAGTGATCAATGACGTGTCCTCAACATAACTGATAGTGGTTGAAGACAAACTTTCAGTGTGATTTTCAGTGAATAAAAGTTTTCTCCCAGCATGACCTCCAGAGGCTGGGTAGGTGCCCCCTGCATGACTTGCAGAGGCAGGGTGCTTGCCCCCAGCATGACTTACAGAGGCTGGGTTGTTTCCCCCTTGTTTTGGCATCTTCTTCCTATTCTTCCTCCGTCTATTCCTTTTAGAGTGCTAGTTACTAGTATTGCTACTTTCGCCACATGAGGTAGAAGGAGGAGGAGAAGATGTTACTGGCAAAGAAGGCACATGGTTCTGATGCTCTTGATTTGAGGTGCTCACAAAAGAAGCATCAGGAGCATGCAAGGCATTCGGAGTGGAAAACAACCAAACCGACAGCCCTATAGTGAATCCAGGAAGATTTAGGGTATCCATTAAGGGAGTACCAATGTTTCCAATGAATGGAACAACACAAGGATCCCCCGAAATAGGGGTACCTTGATTGGCACTCGCCGGAACGCTAGACATAGTTTCCTACTCAAATGAGCAAGAAGTTCTCTAAGGCAAACTAAGATAAGTAGCATAAAGAGCACACCACTAAAAAAGGTCCTAGGTAAATCAAACTAGGCAAATAGATTCCTTCCGGAGAAGAGTCTAGGATGATAAGGGCCCAGAACAGATCAACGAAGGAAGAAGAACAGTTACCCGGGGTCCACAATACAATGACTAAGGGTGCAAGCGCTGGAATCACCCAACCACCCTCCCAAAGACCTGTAAGCGATTTCCTCCCACGTCTGTCCTAGGTACAACAGATATAACCCTTCGCCGTCGCCTGTATATGATCCTATGGTCAAATACTAAGGATACCACCACACTGAAAACTCCTGGGGGAACAGTCTCTAGTTGAATCAGAAGGCGCGGGCAGGGTAACTGAGCCCGAAACTCAAAAGAGTCCCCAAATGCGGTCCAATTCTGGTATATGCTCGAAATAGAAAGTAGGAGGTTTATTCCCAACAATCTGATCTCACAAGACCTATTGCATAGATCCCAAGCAAGTTTTGAATGAGGTGGGTTTACTTGCGATAGTCCAGCTACGATTTTTACGGAACGTGTGATCTTGGGTGGTTTAAGGTGTTTTAAACCCAAGATCCTAACCAAAACTAGTTGGTGAAAAGTGTAACCTAGAAAAGCAAATGTTACTTGTACATTTTATTAGGGTTCATTTTAAAGGTTGCTTGCTTACTCAAAAAGGTAGTGGGTGTGTGAGAGTGGTTATAACAGAGATAGAATACTGAAATGAAATGTTTACCAATAAAAAGATCTTTTCTTTTCAATGCAAGTCTTAAAGATACGATCTAGAATGCATATGGAAATGCAATTTTTAGTCTTTTTGAATGCAAAAGATAAAAATAAAGTCTAAATGTACAAAATTAAACTCAAAACCTAAGAATGCAGCTACTCGAACAAATAAGTATGCAAAAGAACACTTCTTCTTTTTGATGCAAAGCACTCTTAAATATTTTAAGCCACTTGCAAGGTACTCTATTCAGAAAATAAATCAAAATGTTTTATGCTTTCAAAGGTGAGAAATAAAACTGAATTTGAAGGTAATCTACTATCAAAGCAAAAGCAAAGAGCTTTCAGGTTTCCTTATTGAAACAGTAAAAGCCACCAATATGACTTTCAGATTCTTATTGATGTAAGCATGCCAACCATTGGGAAAAGCGTACAAAACCTACTTTTAGAACCAAACAAAGCAAATGAACTACAAAGAAGTATGGTTTGGTAAAGTCAGGCCTGCACATAAACAATGCAGTCAAGGTCCTGAACAGCAGCAAAGACACTTGAGCTTTCACTACAACAAGAAAACTAAAAGCATAAGGGAGGATAAGAAACCAATCTAAAGAGAAACTTCACTCAAATAGATACAAATAGGGTCAAGTACACTCAGTAGGTTTCAATCCAGTGGAAATGGAGCAAACAGGTTCAGTCAGACTCAAATTAGGGTACAAAACATCAAACTAGTCCACAACCCCCCAACTTGGGTCCTTAAGCCCCAAAAAATTTCCAAACAAGCCCAAATTGATCAAAGGAGGTTCAAATCATGAACATAGGATCAGTACAAGGATGGGAGACCACTTACAATGGTTTAACTCAGACCTAGGGTCATCGGGGACCCCAAAAAATGCAGCCACAACCCCCCCAAAACAGGTCAAAACCCAAAACCTCACTCCCATAATGTGTGTGCTATTGTATATGAGGGAGACCAATGTACACAACAGGGTTATGCGCTACTGTGCTTCACAACAGTAGCGCACATGTGGGAAAAGTTCAAAAAATAGGGAAACAACCCCCCAACTTGGGTCCACAAGGGTTTGCAAGGGCTAGGAAGGGTCTGTAAGAGCCAAGGAGGGTCAAACAAAGCCTAATAACTTATTCTAATCAATAAATTGAACAAATACCTTCAAACAAAACTAAAGAAATGACCTTGGATACCCCTAAGCAGATAGGATTTCCCCAACGGAGTCGCCATTCTGTTGTGAGGAAAATGCACCTATAGTTCAGGGGAGAAACTACCAACTTCAGGTATGAAAGATAGACCTACAAATGTTCTGCAAGTACAACAAGTAAGTGAAGAGATTAAGGTTAGAGATATGTGCACCTTATTCATAAGGTTGATCCAAGCCTTCTCCTTCCTTGCTCTTCAATGCCATTTAGTGTCACAATGCCCACACCTGCAAAACTACTTCATACCTTTCTCAAATACATTTGACTACATATATAAGGCTGATATTCATGACAGTAAAAGACATCAAACTATAAGCAAACTGTAATCAAATCCAAGACACACATGAATAGGTCATATTTGGAAAGGGAAGAACATCTGATCTTTATTAATAAATGAAGCAAGTACATACAATTATACCTTCCTTCAAGCTTGGCACTTCACGAAACCTAGATTCAAGGTCTCCTGCTTCTATTCTCCAAGGATCCCAACCTCTAATCAGCTGTGCTAGGGTTTATCAGAAACTGAGGCACAAGAGAGGGGGATGGGGGTCTCCATTCCTCCAACATAACATTGTTATAGGCTTGGTCCCTTCACATGGCCTTTCTAACTTCCTTATATAGTCAATGAAGGAGAGGAAAAGTAGTTATAACCGATCAAGAGGTTTCCAAACCAACTCATTTCAACAAAAATTTGACATTTTGACTAGTTCAGGAAAGTGCCCTACTCTTCCTACTGCAAACCAACACATTTCTCAAGGTGTGCACTACTTTATTGAAGTAGAGTTGCATATTTCTGAGGGTGTGCGCTACTTTATTGAAGTGGAGTTTCATATTTTCCAAGGTGTGCGCTACTATATAGGCATAAGAGTCACGCACACATCCTAGTATGCCCTACTCTATGCATAGGAAACCAACGTTTTTGGAGAAAAATGGGTTTTCTGATGATTTTCAGGAGATGGTTTGGTCTGGAAAAATGTTCCTAAGGGTTATAACCATCAAATGGGCCAAAAGTGAGGTAATTTCAACCATTTTTAATGTCCCATATGACCCTTCAATCCACAAGTCTCCTGTTGTGTGACTAAAATTGATCTCAAGAAGTGTCGTCACGGACGGAGAAGTGTTATTTTAAGCTATAAAAAACAGGAGTATCATTGGATTGCCTTCCTCAACCTTGTAGTAAAGGTTGGAATCCGCTTTACTCTTGGTAAAGCCCAAACTGGACAGGAAGCTGTCTATCCTGCCGTACCATGTCCTAGGTGCTTGCTTCAAGCCATACAAGGTTTTCTTTAATCTACAAACATATGAATCCCTGTCATGTGTCTCAAAATCGAGTGTCTGCTCCACATACACTTCTTATTCAACTACACCATTTAAGAAATTTGTCTTGGCATCCATCAGGTGTATCTTCCACTTCATTACTGCATCCAGAGCAAGTACTGTTCTGATGGAAGTGTATCTGGCTACAGGTGCAAAAGTTTCTTCATAATCTATCCCTTCTTTCTGGGAGAAGCCATGAGCCAAAAACCTTTCCCTGTATTTCTCTATGCTACCATCTGCAACATGCTTGATCTTGTAGATCTTCTTGGAAGTGAAAACAGGCTTCCCTTCTGGTCTTGGGATCACATCCCAAACATCATTTTTCATGATTGACTGGTATTCCTTGATCATGGAATCCTTCCATTACTGCATCCCGAATCCTGGGAACTTTAGATTCTTCAATATATTCAATAGGTAGTTTTCTTGAACTTCGTAACTGGAACAAATGTCGTTGTCCTTCTTTTGTAGGTGATTGTACACGATCTTTCCTACAAGTCAAATTCAATTGCATGATTAGAAACTTCTCATAGTTTTCAGAACAAAATTTTTACACATAAGGACATATGTCATACAATCATGCAATTATCTTAGCCAATGCTTCAATACAACATTCATCCATATCCCGTATTCATACGGTAACTTTCTAGATGCCTTCCATCTCTACCAGAACATTGTTTAAGAGTGTGCACTACTCCAACATGTCAGCAAAGAGGTTTCATTCTAGATAAGTAGCAATGGAATGTTGTACAGTACCATAGGCCACTTACCCATTACTTGCATATTAGTAGTATATTGTTCATTAATATAACTTTTATAAAATGCATAATATACGTCCTAAATCTAGGAACATAAGTATGTACATGACTGAACAACATCATTTAGGAAATCATATATATATACAAGAAATGACAATTCAAATACTTATCTTTGATTGTTTGTTGGGTGGACTCCCTCTCAATCTTTGCTTCCTTGCAGGAACAATTGGAGTGTGCTCCCTCTTGATCTTTGCTTCTTGGATTATCTGTCCTTGAACATATATCCATCCTGGACCACTATGCATGCTTAAGTGTGCGCTAGTGTCATCATTGTGTCATTCTCAAGATCTCATTACATAATCATACATTCATTAGTATAATCTTAATACTATCAAAACATTATGATTCTAAATAATCTTAAACATGTATGGTCATGGTCATTTCATACACAGTTAATTTATCACAAGCGTTAGTATTCAAGATTTCAGGGAATGCATATTCTTATTGACAATAGGACTCTTCTGGTTTGTCATATCATCAATCAAAGTAAGTAGCCTAATATGCATAAACCCATGATTACTCAAACTTATAACTTCATGAATAATCATTTTCAATCATTAAAAAAAAAATACTTATATAAGATCCTAACACAAGGTAGCACTCTAACTTGATATAGGAAAAACATACTTGGATTATCATGTTTGCGAGTTATGTCTAACATACCCAAACAATGTATTCTTTGTTCTCTTCGATGATTTAGAGACCTTGTGCTAGTAACCTGCTGTCATGTCCCAAATTTGGAATTGGGTCACAATGGCCTAATCACATTAGCCATATTCATTAGAGTTTGTAAAATTGATGTTAAGGGTCAAATAATTGCCAAGGAGGAAAATTACTAGTTTCCTAGGTTTGGGGTGGAAGCTTTTGGATTTGGAATAAGGGGGATAATAAATGATGTTTGAACATTAGAATGGCATAAATATTTAATAAAGGAGCTAAATAAATATATACAAGTGAAAATCAAAGTGGCATTTCATCATAAAGACACATGGAGGAAGTGGGACCCACATATGGCTAGATTTCCCCACTACACTTGGCATCATTCTCTCACCAATTCGAATTCAAGGTGAATGGTAACATACTTGGGGGAGTCCAAAAGGTATTATTCATTGCATGAATCATCCAAGGTCGAAATATAGAGGAAGAGTAACTCCCATGGAAGAGGAAGAGGCAATTTGGAGCTAGTGAGACACTTGGGCTAGATTCCCTAGCTCTATGACAACAATGATGAAGATGCTATGACACCTATGACACAAATCAGACCTGAAGGCTGACATATGACATATATGACATGTCAGGGCTAAAAATAGACTCCAAGAGGGCGCTCAAGGGTGTTAGGGCAGCTAAGATGCTTCCACATGTGATTTGGTGGAAGTGGGAGACTAGGAATTGTTGTACAAGTGGCGTTCTTTGGAATCTCTTCCCAACTTGAGTTGGCATGAGTCTCTTGGAAGGAATTCGACCCATGGAGGACATTAGAAGTTTATAAATGTCAATAGCAAAGAATGAAACCAGCTTTTGATCATTTGTAGAATTTGCAATTGCATTTGTGAAGAGGGAGAGCTAGTGGATGACTAGTTTCTTGCCTTAGCCAATTTCGAGGGTGAAAGATTCCCATCCAAGTTGGCAATTGGAAAGGCCATTCAGACCTTTCATTTGGAGCTTTAATGGAGTCTTTATTTGCAGGTGTAAGCTACAGGGCAGCTCATGGTTTCTTCTATTGCAGCTCGCTCCTTCAACCATTTCCAGTTTTGATGGCATATTCTTGATCCTTGAGGGAGGGCGTTTTTGGTGAGCTATTGTACTCTTTGGGGGAGCTTCTAATGCCCCATTTCTTTTGTAATATGAATTAAATACTCTGTTCTTCATCTCCAGAAAGTTTCAGGTCGAAATTCCAAGTAGAAATGTATAAATCTCATTTTTAATGGAAGAACGATGCCATTTCCCCACTACCTTGTTGTGAACCAATGTATTGATGATGATTTCGAATGAATGGATGATTCTATGATATATTTGTGATAAATATACTGCCATGGATGTCTTCTACAAGTTTCATGTACTGTACTTGAGCATTTGAAGCATTTTTACTCCGTTTAGTTGTATTGGGAGGTGAAATAGTGCCATTTCCCCAAGGGTCGAATTGGGGATTTTTGCAGTTGAATGGGAGAGGGTGAGAACAGTTGTAATAAACCATTAATGGTGCATATGAGACCTTAATAACATAATTAACACATTACATACCTCTGTTCATAAATTTGAGTGGGTTTGGAGGCATTTGGGAAGCCATTTTCAGTACTTACCTCAGGGGGATTTGAACCCCAAATTACTAGTAAAATTGCATACTTGGTCCATAATCTTGAGAGAATTTGCAGAGGTCTTTTGGTGGCCATATGTTATCCCTGAAAATCATATTCAATTCCTAATATCATTCATAAACCTTCCTTGAAGATTTGAAGGCATTTGGAGTCAATTTAAGACCTAGAGACCAATACTAGTCAAAGGGAAATCACTAGTAAAGTTACCTACATTGACCAGAATTGAAAGAGTATTTGCAGAAGTGTTTTAAAGGTACAAAGGCATCCCTGACACAAATATTTATGTTATAATATCATTCATATACATTCTCAGAAGATTTGGGATCATTTGGGGCAAATTTGGGACCTAGAGATCGAAACTAGTCCAAGGTCGAACCAAGGGAAAAAAAGTGGAAAATTGCCATTTTAATAAAATTCCTAACAAGGGACATTACAGTGGTATCAAAGCATGGTCCTTGCACCTGTGTATTAGGTACATACATTCAAGAATAATTGGCAGCCATGTCTTACTATTATGATGAATCCTATGAGTACAATTCTTATGAGGAATATGCAGATGCTTATGAGCAATATGAAGCAGAATGTGAATGGTATGAGGAAGAGGTGCCATCATGCAACACTTCTTACAATTTCAAGAGAAATGAAGATTATTCTTATGACTTTAAATCTGATGAATATGAGTGTGTCACACCAACCAAGGATAATTCTATGAGTGAGTTCCAAAGATGGAGAGCAAAATATAAAACCTTGCCCCAACAATATCAAAAATATCAAGAATATCTTGCTTTTAGCAAAAATACACAAAATGCAATGTCTTTTGAGTACTATGCTGAACATGTTTTTGAAAATAGGCCCAAAAATGAAGATGTGGAGTTAGTGAAGAAAGGTTTATGCCCTTCTTGTAAAAACCCTTGGAGCGAGTATCATATATGTGTGCATGAAATGATGTCCTCCTTGAGGAGAGCTTTTGAGATTTATTCAAGAAGAGATTCCAAATATATTGATCCTAAGGAAAACAAGGGGCAAAATGCATCAGCTTGGTTTAATGAGCAAAAGGAAGAGACATCACAAGAGCATGAAGAAGATTCTATTGAAAATATGGAAGATCATTTCGAGACACCTTCTAGCTTAGACATGAACCAAAGAGCATCTACTGATGGATGCTTAAACTATGAAGGAGTACCTACTGATGGGTGCTCACACCTCTATGTTGGTGACATAGAGATCACTTTTGAAAGTGTTTCTACAAGTACAAGTTTCATTAAGCATGATAATGAAGACCTTGTAGCGGTTGAAGAAGAACCAAGATCAACTTCCCCATCACCACTTGAGCTTCATGAAGTTGGTCCAAGCAAAATTGAAGAAGATGAGGAGGTTCATTTGCAAGATCCTCATTTTCTTGAAGGGTCCTTAAAGATGAATGAAAATAATATCCAAGAGTCCCTCAGCATTCTCCATGACACTCAAGCATTGGTGTCAAATTCTTGTTGGAGAGCTACTTCATTGGAGGAAACATCCTTCCTTGAAGACATGGAGAAGATTCAAAGAGCAATGTGCCACATCAAAGGTAATTTCATGTCTTTGCTTTTTGATAGAAACCATTTGTTTGAGCTTAATGAATTGTTACATGATGCATACTTGAAGAATAATGAGGATATTCATAAGCTCACAATTCAAAATGAGCAACTTCTTGAAAAGTTGCAAGATACTTGTTTTTCCTCCTATGTTTCAGATTGTCAAATGGTAGATTGTTTGGAGGATTCTCATGACATGGTGGATCATGAGAAATGTGAAAATTTGAATGTTCTTGATGTGTTTGAAGATGAACTTGAAGAGATCCAAACACTCGATGTGGTGGAAGAGGAATTTGAATTGCCTCTTGATGAAGGTTATGCAATTTTTAAAGAAGAGCATGATTCCTCTACATTGGAACCAAACTATGACAAAGAGTTCACACTTTTGAAGGAGCAGCATGATACTACCCACATGGATCCTTCCCATGATGAAACTCCTGAACTTTTTGATCATTTGGGTGAGTTAGTACATTCTCCTACATCCTACAATTCCATGTTTTGCAGTATTAGTCTCAATGAAGTATGGGTGAAAGGGTTCTTTTTGATGGTGCCACATGAGGAATATGGAACTCCTAGATTTAACTTTTATGATGACATGGTTGGAGCACATTCTTATTCACATTTGCAGCAGCATAATTTGTCACTTTATGATGATTCACAACTACATGGATGCACCTATGATATGGATTTGAGTCACTTGAATACTCATGGTTTTTCTTGCTCAACACTGGGTTCATTTGATGTTAGAGGAACTTCATCCAACACTTGGATGAATAGATTTATGATGGGAGAACATTTTTGTTGGCAGCCACATACTTTGTTACATCTTTATGATTCTCACATTCATGGATGTATGGGTGAGACTTCTTTGAGTCATTCGAAGTCTCCTTGTTTTCTCTGCTCATTATTTGGTTCAGATTCTAGTGGACATTCTTCATTCACTTCTTGGATGAAAGAATACATGGCTGAATCTTTTGATGCATATCACATCCTTTTGGAGCAGCATTATAGGACATGGGATCCTCACCTATGTCATTGGAGCAGATTTGATGGGTCACTTGAAGCTTGTATGCACTTGGAAAATGGTGGTCTACTTGCTTGGAGGTATAAGCACTTTCATGACTCTTTGATGAAGCATATCCTTGATGTACATTTTCATTATGTTGTTATGTACTTTGATGATATATATTTGGTACTCATGATGTTTGGAAGAATGCATACAAGAAAATGGGATCCAGGAATCCTCTTATCTAATGGTGTAGGTTGGAGAGCACTCTTAATTGTTGGGGTGCAATACAAGCAATGGGACCCTGGAATAATTTTTGTCTCATTGGTTTCATTTTTTGGGGGGAAGCAAGCAGCATGGGAGATGGATTCCCCACTTAATAAAGTGATTTTAATAAGAGTAGTGCAGCAGCAAGCATGGTGGTTCCTCTCTAAAATATTCATGGAAACTCAAAGACTCAAGGTTTGGCAATTCAATGGCAACTTCAAAGAATTATACAGAAAGCAGGTTCTTCAACACCCATGTTTGAAATTGCTTGAGGACAAGCAATATTGGGAAGGGAGGATTTGTCATGTCCCAAATTTGGAATTGGGTCACAATGGCCTAATCACATTAGCCATATTTATTAGAGTTTGTAAAATTGATGTTAAGGGTCAAATAATTGCCAAGGAGGAAAATTACTAGTTTCCTAGGTTTGGGGTGGAAGCTTTTGGATTTGGAATAAGGGGGATAATAAATGATGTTTGAACATTAGAATGGCATAAATATTTAATAAAGGAGCTAAATAAATATATACAAGTGAAAATCAAAGTGGCATTTCATCATAAAGACACATGGAGGAAGTGGGACCCACATATGGCTAGATTTCCCCACTACACTTGGCATCATTCTCTCACCAATTCGAATTCAAGGTGAATGGTAACATACTTGGGGGAGTCCAAAAGGTATTATTCATTGCATGAATCATCCAAGGTCGAAATATAGAGGAAGAGTAACTCCCATGGAAGAGGAAGAGGCAATTTGGAGCTAGTGAGACACTTGGGCTAGATTCCCTAGCTCTATGACAACAATGATGAAGATGCTATGACACCTATGACACAAATCAGACCTGAAGGCTGACATATGACATATATGACATGTCAGGGCTAAAAATAGACTCCAAGAGGGCGCTCAAGGGTGTTAGGGAAGCTAAGATGCTTCCACATGTGATTTGGTGGAAGTGGGAGACTAGGAATTGTTGTACAAGTGGCGTTCTTTGGAATCTCTTCCCAACTTGAGTTGGCATGAGTCTCTTGGAAGGAATTCGACCCATGGAGGACATTAGAAGTTTATAAATGTCAATAGCAAAGAATGAAACCAGCTTTTGATCATTTGTAGAATTTGCAATTGCATTTGTGAAGAGGGAGAGCTAGTGGATGACTAGTTTCTTGCCTTAGCCAATTTCGAGGGTGAAAGATTCCCATCCAAGTTGGCAATTGGAAAGGCCATTCAGACCTTTCATTTGGAGCTTTAATGGAGTCTTTATTTGCAGGTGTAAGCTACAGGGCAGCTCATGGTTTCTTCTATTGCAGCTCGCTCCTTCAACCATTTCCAGTTTTGATGGCATATTCTTGATCCTTGAGGGAGGGCGTTTTTGGTGAGCTATTGTACTCTTTGGGGGAGCTTCTAATGCCCCATTTCTTTTGTAATATGAATTAAATACTCTGTTCTTCATCTCCAGAAAGTTTCAGGTCGAAATTCCAAGTAGAAATGTATAAATCTCATTTTTAATGGAAGAACGATGCCATTTCCCCACTACCTTGTTGTGAACCAATGTATTGATGATGATTTCGAATGAATGGATGATTCTATGATATATTTGTGATCAATATACTGCCATGGATGTCTTCTACAAGTTTCATGTACTGTACTTGAGCATTTGAAGTATTTTTACTCCGTTTAGTTGTATTGGGAGGTGAAATAGTGCCATTTCCCCAAGGGTCGAATTGGGGATTTTTGCAGTTGAATGGGAGAGGGTGAGAACAGTTGTAATAAACCATTAATGGTGCATATGAGACCTTAATAACATAATTAACACATTACATACCTCTGTTCATAAATTTGAGTGGGTTTGGAGGCATTTGGGAAGCCATTTTCAGTACTTACCTCAGGGGGATTTGAACCCCAAATTACTAGTAAAATTGCATACTTGGTCCATAATCTTGAGAGAATTTGCAGAGGTCTTTTGGTGGCCATATGTTATCCCTGAAAATCATATTCAATTCCTAATATCATTCATAAACCTTCCTTGAAGATTTGAAGGCATTTGGAGTCAATTTAAGACCTAGAGACCAATACTAGTCAAAGGGAAATCACTAGTAAAGTTACCTACATTGACCAGAATTGAAAGAGTATTTGCAGAAGTGTTTTAAAGGTACAAAGGCATCCCTGACACAAATATTTATGTTATAATATCATTCATATACCTTCTCAGAAGATTTGGGATCATTTGGGGCAAATTTGGGACCTAGAGATCGAAACTAGTCCAAGGTCGAACCAAGGGAAAAAAAGTGGAAAATTGCCATTTTAATAAAATTCCTAACAAGGGACATTACAGTGGTATCAGAGCATGGTCCTTGCACCTGTGTATTAGGTACATACATTCAAGAATAATTGGCAGCCATGTCTTACTATTATGATGAATCCTATGAGTACAATTCTTATGAGGAATATGCAGATGCTTATGAGCAATATGAAGCAGAATGTGAATGGTATGAGGAAGAGGTGCCATCATGCAACACTTCTTACAATTTCAAGAGAAATGAAGATTATTCTTATGACTTTAAATCTGATGAATATGAGTGTGTCACACCAACCAAGGATAATTCTATGAGTGAGTTCCAAAGATGGAGAGCAAAATATAAAACCTTGCCCCAACAATATCAAAAATATCAAGAATATCTTGCTTTTAGCAAAAATACACAAAATGCAATGTCTTTTGAGTACTATGCTGAACATGTTTTTGAAAATAGGCCCAAAAATGAAGATGTGGAGTTAGTGAAGAAAGGTTTATGCCCTTCTTGTAAAAACCCTTGGAGCGAGTATCATATATGTGTGCATGAAATGATGTCCTCCTTGAGGAGAGCTTTTGAGATTTATTCAAGAAGAGATTCCAAATATATTGATCCTAAGGAAAACAAGGGGCAAAATGCATCAGCTTGGTTTAATGAGCAAAAGGAAGAGACATCACAAGAGCATGAAGAAGATTCTATTGAAAATATGGAAGATCATTTCGAGACACCTTCTAGCTTAGACATGAACCAAAGAGCATCTACTGATGGATGCTTAAACTATGAAGGAGTACCTACTGATGGGTGCTCACACCTCTATGTTGGTGACATAGAGATCACTTTTGAAAGTGTTTCTACAAGTACAAGTTTCATTAAGCATGATAATGAAGACCTTGTAGCGGTTGAAGAAGAACCAAGATCAACTTCCCCATCACCACTTGAGCTTCATGAAGTTGGTCCAAGCAAAATTGAAGAAGATGAGGAGGTTCATTTGCAAGATCCTCATTTTCTTGAAGGGTCCTTAAAGATGAATGAAAATAATATCCAAGAGTCCCTCAGCATTCTCCATGACACTCAAGCATTGGTGTCAAATTCTTGTTGGAGAGCTACTTCATTGGAGGAAACATCCTTCCTTGAAGACATGGAGAAGATTCAAAGAGCAATGTGCCACATCAAAGGTAATTTCATGTCTTTGCTTTTTGATAGAAACCATTTGTTTGAGCTTAATGAATTGTTACATGATGCATACTTGAAGAATAATGAGGATATTCATAAGCTCACAATTCAAAATGAGCAACTTCTTGAAAAGTTGCAAGATACTTGTTTTTCCTCCTATGTTTCAGATTGTCAAATGGTAGATTGTTTGGAGGATTCTCATGACATGGTGGATCATGAGAAATGTGAAAATTTGAATGTTCTTGATGTGTTTGAAGATGAACTTGAAGAGATCCAAACACTCGATGTGGTGGAAGAGGAATTTGAATTGCCTCTTGATGAAGGTTATGCAATTTTTAAAGAAGAGCATGATTCCTCTACATTGGAACCAAACTATGACAAAGAGTTCACACTTTTGAAGGAGCAGCATGATACTACCCACATGGATCCTTCCCATGATGAAACTCCTGAACTTTTTGATCATTTGGGTGAGTTAGTACATTCTCCTACATCCTACAATTCCATGTTTTGCAGTATTAGTCTCAATGAAGTATGGGTGAAAGGGTTCTTTTTGATGGTGCCACATGAGGAATATGGAACTCCTAGATTTAACTTTTATGATGACATGGTTGGAGCACATTCTTATTCACATTTGCAGCAGCATAATTTGTCACTTTATGATGATTCACAACTACATGGATGCACCTATGATATGGATTTGAGTCACTTGAATACTCATGGTTTTTCTTGCTCAACACTGGGTTCATTTGATGTTAGAGGAACTTCATCCAACACTTGGATGAATAGATTTATGATGGGAGAACATTTTTGTTGGCAGCCACATACTTTGTTACATCTTTATGATTCTCACATTCATGGATGTATGGGTGAGACTTCTTTGAGTCATTCGAAGTCTCCTTGTTTTCTCTGCTCATTATTTGGTTCAGATTCTAGTGGACATTCTTCATTCACTTCTTGGATGAAAGAATACATGGCTGAATCTTTTGATGCATATCACATCCTTTTGGAGCAGCATTATAGGACATGGGATCCTCACCTATGTCATTGGAGCAGATTTGATGGGTCACTTGAAGCTTGTATGCACTTGGAAAATGGTGGTCTACTTGCTTGGAGGTATAAGCACTTTCATGACTCTTTGATGAAGCATATCCTTGATGTACATTTTCATTATGTTGTTATGTACTTTGATGATATATATTTGGTACTCATGATGTTTGGAAGAATGCATACAAGAAAATGGGATCCAGGAATCCTCTTATCTAATGGTGTAGGTTGGAGAGCACTCTTAATTGTTGGGGTGCAATACAAGCAATGGGACCCTGGAATAATTTTTGTCTCATTGGTTTCATTTTTTGGGGGGAAGCAAGCAGCATGGGAGATGGATTCCCCACTTAATAAAGTGATTTTAATAAGAGTAGTGCAGCAGCAAGCATGGTGGTTCCTCTCTAAAATATTCATGGAAACTCAAAGACTCAAGGTTTGGCAATTCAATGGCAACTTCAAAGAATTATACAGAAAGCAGGTTCTTCAACACCCATGTTTGAAATTGCTTGAGGACAAGCAATATTGGGAAGGGAGGATTTGTCATGTCCCAAATTTGGAATTGGGTCACAATGGCCTAATCACATTAGCCATATTCATTAGAGTTTGTAAAATTGATGTTAAGGGTCAAATAATTGCCAAGGAGGAAAATTACTAGTTTCCTAGGTTTGGGGTGGAAGCTTTTGGATTTGGAATAAGGGGGATAATAAATGATGTTTGAACATTAGAATGGCATAAATATTTAATAAAGGAGATAAATAAATATATACAAGTGAAAATCAAAGTGGCATTTCATCATAAAGACACATGGAGGAAGTGGGACCCACATATGGCTAGATTTCCCCACTACACTTGGCATCATTCTCTCACCAATTCGAATTCAAGGTGAATGGTAACATACTTGGGGGAGTCCAAAAGGTATTATTCATTGCATGAATCATCCAAGGTCGAAATATAGAGGAAGAGTAACTCCCATGGAAGAGGAAGAGGCAATTTGGAGCTAGTGAGACACTTGGGCTAGATTCCCTAGCTCTATGACAACAATGATGAAGATGCTATGACACCTATGACACAAATCAGACCTGAAGGCTGACATATGACATATATGACATGTCAGGGCTAAAAATAGACTCCAAGAGGGCGCTCAAGGGTGTTAGGGCAGCTAAGATGCTTCCACATGTGATTTGGTGGAAGTGGGAGACTAGGAATTGTTGTACAAGTGGCGTTCTTTGGAATCTCTTCCCAACTTGAGTTGGCATGAGTCTCTTGGAAGGAATTCGACCCATGGAGGACATTAGAAGTTTATAAATGTCAATAGCAAAGAATGAAACCAGCTTTTGATCATTTGTAGAATTTGCAATTGCATTTGTGAAGAGGGAGAGCTAGTGGATGACTAGTTTCTTGCCTTAGCCAATTTCGAGGGTGAAAGATTCCCATCCAAGTTGGCAATTGGAAAGGCCATTCAGACCTTTCATTTGGAGCTTTAATGGAGTCTTTATTTGCAGGTGTAAGCTACAGGGCAGCTCATGGTTTCTTCTATTGCAGCTCGCTCCTTCAACCATTTCCAGTTTTGATGGCATATTCTTGATCCTTGAGGGAGGGCGTTTTTGGTGAGCTATTGTACTCTTTGGGGGAGCTTCTAATGCCCCATTTCTTTTGTAATATGAATTAAATACTCTGTTCTTCATCTCCAGAAAGTTTCAGGTCGAAATTCCAAGTAGAAATGTATAAATCTCATTTTTAATGGAAGAACGATGCCATTTCCCCACTACCTTGTTGTGAACCAATGTATTGATGATGATTTCGAATGAATGGATGATTATATGATATATTTGTGATCAATATACTGCCATGTATGTCTTCTACAAGTTTCATGTACTGTACTTGAGCATTTGAAGCATTTTTACTCCGTTTAGTTGTATTGGGAGGTGAAATAGTGCCATTTCCCCAAGGGTCGAATTGGGGATTTTTGCAGTTGAATGGGAGAGGGTGAGAACAGTTGTAATAAACCATTAATGGTGCATATGAGACCTTAATAACATAATTAACACATTACATACCTCTGTTCATAAATTTGAGTGGGTTTGGAGGCATTTGGGAAGCCATTTTCAGTACTTACCTCAGGGGGATTTGAACCCCAAATTACTAGTAAAATTGCATACTTGGTCCATAATCTTGAGAGAATTTGCAGAGGTCTTTTGGTGGCCATATGTTATCCCTGAACATCATATTCAATTCCTAATATCATTCATAAACCTTCCTTGAAGATTTGAAGGCATTTGGAGTCAATTTAAGACCTAGAGACCAATACTAGTCAAAGGGAAATCACTAGTAAAGTTACCTACATTGACCAGAATTGAAAGAGTATTTGTAGAAGTGTTTTAAAGGTACAAAGGCATCCCTGACACAAATATTTATGTTATAATATCATTCATATACCTTCTCAGAAGATTTGGGATCATTTGGGGCAAATTTGGGACCTAGAGATCGAAACTAGTCCAAGGTCGAACCAAGGGAAAAAAAGTGGAAAATTGCCATTTTAATAAAATTCCTAACAAGGGACATTACACCTGCATATCTCATAAGTTAAGCATTGTGGAACCGAATTATACATAGCTCGTAAGTAGAGCTTCTATGTGATCAATGGCTATGGATGAGTCTTTTTCTTCATGTCACCATGGTCATATGTTCTTGATATAGAATGTAATTTGTCTTTCTTTATGTACCTTTCATGCTAGTGGATAATATCATCCTCATACAACACCACAGTGCATTAGTACAATCATAATTTTTATAACCGTAATCGATGAATGTCTTCTATCATTCACATGCATTCACACTTTTACTAAGGTGATAAGACAAGTCTTAAATTGTACTAACCTCAATAATATGAAGACAAACTTAATCATGAACAGATTTCAAAACATACATGTATCTCCTCAAGTCATACCTGTCAGGATTGCTTGTAGTCTTCTTATGTAAGGCCTTAGTCTCATATCCCTCTAGAACTGGAACTTCTTCACTTATGTAGGTGTCCAATTCATTCTCTTCTAGGATTAACCCAATCCACTTTGATTTGCTGAAACTGGATCTGGAGCTGGCTAGGGTTTGATAGAGAAACCTAAAAATCCAAACTTGGAATTTCAAGATTCTAACTAGATAGGGAGATGTAATTGACTAAGATCAGCAAGCTGGTGTGCTCATATTTTGAAAAATTAAAAAATTGACCCTCCAAAAATGACCTGCGACTTTCGCATCTGTAGCTTCTGTCAAATGCTGGTTTTCTAGTTTTTATGGTTTTCTGGTCAAACTCCTAAACTAGGGTTTGATAGAGCCCGGGGTTCTACCCGACCAAAAACTTCGATCTTGGTCTCTAAATTTCGATTTTGATGAGGAGCATCCAGCCGTGGTCTCAAATTGCAGAAATTCCAACTTTTGCAAAAACCCTAATTTTCCGCACCAGTGACAAGCCAAAAATGAAAGTGCTCAGAGTCCAATTCCTTTTTGACAGAAATATATGCCATATTGTTTTTGATGTATCTCTGAAATTTCGTCTCCTTAGGGTCTGAAAACTTGACCTATGGTAGATTGACCTGTCATATTTCCAACCCCATAGATCTGAGCTTCAATGGATTCTCCATGGGAGAGATATGCCAAGTGTCGCAACATGACCTATTTATGGGATGAAACATCATAGCAAACTTGTACGGAGTGCCATGTGTCACTGTTTCAACTTCGGCATATGAAACGCGGTCCTGTGAAACCAAAGTCTGTGTCCTGAATTCTAATTCTTATAGAATTCCATTTGGAGATTCCTAGCCCTAAAGATGACCTCTGTGCCTAGGTCACCTATTTAGGGGTGCATTCTGGAAGAGGCAAAAACCATGAATTGTACGAATCATATATCACAAAGTAAAACAAATCTGGGGCTGATATTTGGACACAAGGTACATGAACATTTCATCTTCGGCCTATAAAAGTTTCAGATCCCGAACCTTCGCCAAAATGGATTTATAGAGAAATTTCCACGATGACTATTTCTTACTATATCAAGCCCTAACTTCCAATTTGTCGCAAGTGCAACAAGTGTCATAAATGCCATACAATGCCTTCCTTCAGGCTAGCTATGATACCATGCTAGTTTTTCATCATTTAATTCAATATGATCTAGGATATTAACTCAGAGAACAACATGTACATCATATCAAACACAAGAGATAAAAGACACAAAGCATTTCACCGGGGAAAACCAAGAAGGTGAAAAACCCGCAACTTCCTCAGAGATAGAATAAGCACCAATACAAAGATCGCAAAGATCAAACCCCAAAACAAGAGATAGTCTCCTAGAAGATTCTCCTCCTCCACTTGTTTGCACTCCTCCTCTCTCTCACTAATGCGAAGTGAGTGAGTGAGTGAATGAATAGAATGAGAGAGTCACACTCTCTATTTATACAATGAATTGACCCGCCTTTAACTCTAATTGGGCTGACCTCCCTTAGGAGATTCTAGTAACCCATTACCACTTGTTACTGGGCCGACCCCACTAGGGTGGTATAATAACCCTTTAACCCATACTAGGACGACTCCTCTAAGGTGGTCTAATAACCCATCAAATATAAGTTACGACACTTACAATGTAACTTGCGACACTTTCAAATACAAATGGAGACACTTCCAACCGGAGGAATAATACATCTCCGTTGGGGATACAATAAAGTACAAATGTAATATACAAGTGAATATATTCTAAGTTACAAATACATCAACACCACGATAGTAGCCAGTACCAGATTGGAGCCATCAACTGTCTACACTTAGTTACAAGACAAGCCGCGGTGAAGTTCATATGTTTATCCAGCTCCAAGCGGCACTGAGACATTGTATTGTATTGTACTTGGTCGGAAATGAGACATTGTATTTTATTGTACTTTATCCTGAGTAATAGAAGACTTATTGACTTATTGACTATTCTATATATCATGTATCATGTATCCCTGGTATCTCTATATCATGTATCGCTTGTTTATTATATATCATGTATCGTTGGTATCTATATACTTGCTTATTTATAGACTTTTCTGTGCATGAAGTATGAAACTTTTGTTTTTATATATAGAATTTTGTTTATATACTTTTATGTGCATGAAGTATGAAACTTTTCCATGATTGAAAAGATAAAATAGCAAACATTTTTCTATGTCGCGATTGGACAGAAAGGTTCCTTAAATAATAGAAAGAGTGATCTTGTATCGAAAATAATTGGTTAGTTGGTGTCTGAATGTACAGTACCCGCACCTCCAACTTTATTTCTCCTATGTATCATGCGGTAACTGCCTATCCTCAATCTATAATGTTTTCAAATATTTTTGTTGTGTTCTTGGCCCCTAATCCCTCTAATCACTGTTAATATTTTTTTTAAAATCATTTTGCTATGTTCTTGGTCTCGAATCCCATTAATCCTTTATTTATAATGAATCATTTATTTTTTCTCTGTTCTTGGCTCTGTTACCAGAAACATGATGGTGGTCTATGTTTCTGAGATAAAACACTATAGAAATGGGGACGGGATGGAAACCACTTTTTTCTACGGCCGTTCTCGTTTCTACAACCAAAACATTGCTTCTTAGAAAATGTGTCGTTCCTCATAGCGATTTATGCAGAAACTATTTTCCGTTTCTTGAGGAACTCCTTATGTATTTCGTTGTGGGATTGAATTTTATTTTTGGATCGTTTGGTGGGGGGCCATGAGCATTAAATGTTGTGCAGTTGTGAAACTTGGGAAGGAATTTTCCCGCTGCAACATATTTACAAATATGCTTAAAATAATGTTATGCTCCCTTGTATTGTTGAATAAAATCCGCGTGTTGTTTCATGCCTGCATTGAATATTTGAGGTGAAGATATTTGTGTGGAGCGGTTGGATTGAATTTCAAGCTTGGAGTTGGAACGAATATTACCAGGTTTTCATTCATTTCTAATTCATGTTTCCACAATATTCATTGTTCTTCCTCTTACTTGAATTATGATCTGCATTCTTTAGCTCTGGAATTGTCCTTTGTTTTATATTGATTGGGGGCTAATTCATTATTTTGCATTTCCTTGTGATAGTGGGCCAGCCTCCGTTCTCTCTTATGATGGGCTTATCAATCTTGATTTATATTTCTATCTAATAGTGGGATTTTCTACTATTTCATATATCTCCCACTATGGACTTATCCCTTTTCGCATTTCTCTTTAACACTGGTCTCATACTCTGTTTTACAAATTCCTCTGGATGGAAAAACGTTTGCAAATCTTAATGTGGACAACTGCCCAGAATTTATCATTACTAGGGATTTTATCTATTATTACGATAGTCAGATTGGAATGATCAACTTCATTTGAAAGGTACATTTTTGCATCCCTTGCAGTTGAATGTTTCCTTTCATTTATTATCTACATTCAAAATTATTCTGTGATGCCAACTCTTCTAATAATATTCCCATAGACTTCACAATAAGCATGGGTGGAAATATTAGAGTATTATATTTTTTCACTTCGTATGTTAAATCTCTCATTTACTGCAACTCTGTTCTTTCTATCAATACCGAGACAATTCTAAAAATGAAATGGTTATAAGTATTGTATATTTATCAATCAACTTTTTTTGTCTTTGATAGTGTCTTCGAGCAAATGATACTATGTGCAACAAATATTTCAATTTAGAACATTTTGAATTGGTTTGAATTGGACATGGAGCCAAATGTTTTCACCTGATATCTAATATAGATCCATATTTAAAGTGGCGAAAGGTTTTAGATAGATTAGGATTATACTTTTGTTATTCAATGAAATAGGTTTATTGCCCCTATTTCCTCAATTTCAAGAAGACATCCAGTCTTTGGCCCTTATGTCTAATCCTATTAATTTTTTATAATATTCAAGTTTTTTGACACTGTTGAGAAGCGTAAAAACACTAAAAAGTGAATGATATTGACCATATAGATTATTAGGTTTATTTGCATTTTGGCATTTTTCATAGGAATTGCTAAAACAAATTGAGATATATCCACAATCATAAGAATATATGTAGTTATTATTACTATAAATTTCTTAGCGGCATACCGAGCTCTTCTCCTTCAATTTTTTTGTTTTTCTCTCTGCTCGTTTCATATATGCGAAACTTGAAAAAATCTCTTTCTCGTACTGTTATCGTTTCTCGTTCCGTTTCCCATTTCCCGTTTCTGGTAACATAGGTTCTTGGTACCCAATCCCATTAATCCCTATTAGTTTTTATCCATTGCAATCTTATAGTCGTATCATGCCTCCCCTTGAAGACGTATGAGGGTAATGATGAATTTATAGGTACACATATCCCAGGATAGCGAAGCCACATGTTCACTAACCAGATTCCCGATATTTATTTATATGTCTAGGGACGTGCACTCAATCCATCATTATAATGTCTCCACATTCAAAATGCTCATAGATACCCTCTAGCACTATCAAAACAAACTGATAATTATCATGAGTGGCATTCTGTTTTATGTTTATCCTTGATGTCCATTTCTTTTTAAAAGTAAGATGCCTTAGTTTTTATTTTTATGGAAATCTTGCCAATTTTTTTTAATAAATTGAAATTTTGTTATATAAATTGTGTTTTTAAATATATAAATAAATTTAACACCATCAAATATTATATTCCTTCAACATCATACCTAACTGTTAAGAAAGGAGAAATCCTATAACGTTTCAGCTTTATTTTGTTATGCGTTTTATTTCGCTCTAATTCTAATATGCGCACTAAGCACTTAGATAGGCTTAATGACCATAATGTCTTTTTTTATCTCGCTATGCCTTTTTTAATTCTTAGAGGCAAGTTTGAGATAACTAGAATGTTTCGACATGCTATGAGAGCAAGATAAGGTTATCAGTATATTTATTGACAAGCAAGTAAGGCATTCCAGGACACACTAATCTAATTGATCAGGTAACATTTACTGATTGAATCTTGTTAGAATATCAAGTAATACTGAGAGGGGGGTGAATCAGTATTAGTCTCTCTATTTAATTTTTTATCACTTTAAAAACAGAATCAACAATGAAGACAGAACACACAATATTATCATGGAAGTCCAATTTGGAAAACCACCAATACTTTCTATTACTGCAAAATTATATTTACAAATAATTTGCAAGAACCAACTTGCTGGATGCACCAATGCCAAAAATTTTCAGCAACGACTGAAGGATGCACCAACACCCTATTCTCCAGCACCAACTGGAAGAGGCTATGACCCCCTATAGGCTGGGAGCCTGTCCTTGCACCTCCCAACCACCCTCATTTTGTCTTTTAGGAATCTTCAGAACTTCTTCATGAACTGTTGTTGCTATTCTCTGTTTTTAACCTATGTTAATGATCTACTTATTGAAACCACATAGACGCCTTACATAAGATTTGAAATATGTTTATATATTCATCATAATCACAAAGAACCATCGTGTCCTTTCTTTCAAGCATCATAAGACTTCATTGTGTCTTTTCACCAACTAATTATATATTTGTTTTAATAACCTTCATCACACCCTTTCATATCCATGTTATCCAATAATAATTATTGTGTTTATGTTTTAATTAATATTTTTACATTCTCCATCACAATGGCGAGCATCTATTCACAAAGTTAGCACTCTTCATAAAGTATGCGGGCATATTTTATATCTGCAAGCATTACCTCATGTTTGAGGATATCAAAATGTTTATGGGCATATTCCTGTAGTCATCCTACATAAACCTGCATGCATAATTCCTGAGCCAGCAGGCATACTATAAAGTGCGAACCAACATATTTTTTCTTCAACTTAGCAGGTCCATTTCTCACATGTGTGACCACCAAAGGGAAAAATGAGAACATGAATGGATGGAAAATTCAACAAAGAAAAAATCCATATCATTTGTTGAATTTAATTACACAAAGAGATCATCTAGCGTGCATTTGCAAATGGCCTCTTAAACCCCTGATTTAACACTTGGACAAATTTATCAAACCCTAAGTCAACATGAGGTGATTTTTTTTTCACCAATATTGGAAATATGAAGCATCCAAAGCATGGGGGACATCATGCAGGTTCCATCCAGGTAAATTACATCCTCTACAGCCTCATCCTCTCTCCTTGGAGGGAATTTTACTAGGGCAGTGTAAATCATGCCGGAGGGCATTTTTGGAAAGCCAATATCTTCAACCTCAATGATTGTTTTGGAAAAATAATCATATGGTTAGATGAAAAAACAAACCATATACATTCCTATATCCTCAGAATTAATTAATCAATCAAATACAGAAGGTGGGGGGCATTTTCTTGAGGCTACTTAGGCAGTTTTACTAGAAGAGTTTATACTTGGCCAAATCCTTCATTTTTCAAGGTGAATTTTTATTTCACCAAAACAATGAAACTATGATACCATACAATAGTATCCATCTAACTAAGATCATCACAACTAGTTTCACCTTCAGACCCATCATCCTCTGACCTGGACATGCATTTTATTGAACTGGGTTCCCGACTAGTAAAACAGCCTGAACCCTTGTTTTGGAAGACCTGCATCTTTCTCCTAAAACACTCTTAAAGGAAAATGATACCATGATCAAATGCACAAGTCAACAAGTTACATCCTGACACTCTTATATAAGTTTCATCATTGACCTATGAGATATGGCGGGCATTTTCCTAGAGAAACTTAGACTAATTTTTCAATACTTAGTCAATTTCTAGAGTTTCACCAAACTGTCAAACCTTTATATAATGATGTCAAATTGTAACAATGACATCATGAAGGTACTAGAACACCATCAGATGGATTCGTACACTCATCACACATGCCACATCATCATATATTCTATATCATCATATCCTTTGTCATTAATGAATACTTTTGGCATCAATGATAATCATTCTCAACAACTCTTAAGTCATGTATTAGCAAATATCAATGTTAGGAATAAGGTATTAAGGATAGGCCCTAATGGGTAGACCAATTGGTCGAATCTCTCAGCCAAAGTCGACCCTTTATCATGAGGTTGTGGGTTTTATTATGCTTCGGTCCATCAGGATTAGGCTTGCGCTTTTCGGCAACAGATAGGTGATTCCTCCAATGTGGATGTGGGTTGGTGAACGTTGCATGGTGTAAAACGTGCAACAGTAATAGAGATTGGTATTGTGTGCTCTAATGATAGGTAATCATCCACTTCTCCTCCGTTATTTGAGAGTAGGATTGAAATGCTTGGTGTTTGGCCATGCTTAAAAACACTGATATTGAGAGCACACTAAAGTATTAATATGGTATAACAAGCAGATTGATATATTTATTGGCCACTGCCAGTAGTCTTGCACGAATGATGCCTATTATCTATAGTTTGATTAAGAATATAAATTGCCAATAAATATAAGTCGTTGATACAATAACCATGTGATTGTCTTCCAGTTTTCTACTCCTGGAAAAAATAATATAGCGTTATATGCTTACTTTTTTGTCACCATCCCCGTCGCAGAATTGCCATTCCAAATAAGTGAATCCTTCTCTTGAGTAATTCTGAATCCAATTGAATTCAAGAACCTTATATAGCTGTCCCATTCATATGCAGACCTCCCATTGAATCCAAATTTTTTTGCATTGAAACAATAAGTATCTTGAGTAAATTTATCCTTGGTGTTCTAAATTTTATCAAGAGTAATAAGACCATATTCCTTCAATAAACTCAAAATATATTTTGAAAGTTTGTAATTCTCTTCCAAACCCAGGATCGGATCTATACCGACCAATATATCCTTACCATTTCCTACTTGCCAATAGAGATCATTTTCCATCCAATTGCAAACTTTTAGGAAACCAACCCAAACATGAGAAACACCTCTTGTTCTTTTCTTTGGATTTTTGATCCAGTTTCCATCCAATTAGCAATTTTTTAATGAAACATTGAGTTAATTTATTATTTTCAATTGAAGTGTAATTTTTTTAATTAAATCCCTTCATGCTATAAGGGTGGTATGAATATATAACATTCAACCTGAAATTAAGTTCAGCCCTTCAAATTTGATCCCTGATACCTATTCCAAAAATGTATATAAGTTAAATCCATATGTTTATATTGAAATGGTATCATTAATATCCTTAATATTCATTTATAAAATCTTTAGACTAATTTTAAAAATCAAATATGCCACGTGTCACAATCTGAGCATTCCACGTGTCACCCTGGGAAACTAGATATCGACATTTTAACAACAAAATTTATAGAAGTTTTGCTTCAAAGAGTTTGCTGGCAAGTCGAAATTTTGTCAGAGAAATAGAGGTCACTCTTTCGTCAAGTTGTTCTATTTTGGGGTGTTGGAAGTAGATGTTGAGGAGAAAGAGCATCCACTCCTTCCTCTAGGGATGATATTTAGGAGTGGTGAAAGTAGTTATCATCACTCTAAACACAAATTTCATACGAACATTGCTTCGCACAGTTTGTTGTCAAGTGGAAATATTCATAGGGAAAGAGCGGCTACTCTTTCTCCAAGTTCTATTTTTACAATTCCCTAGTAGATGAAGGGGTGGTCGATCCTTCTTCTTCCCAATATTATTTTTGTAATAGTTCGAGACTGCAAGAAGGGTCGTTCGATCCTTCTTCTGTTCTCCATTCTGGATAAAGGTGAATTGTTGGATAAAGGTTTTCACAATTATCTACTAAACGAAGGGGCGTCTGATCCTTCTTGTCGAAAAATGAAAGTTAGGACAAATAATTTGTATATGTTATTGTAATGTCCCAAATTTGGCATTGGGTCACAATGGCCTAATCACATTGTCCCTATTTAGTAGAGTTTGTCAAATAGATGCTAAAGTTCAAATAATTGCCAAGGAGGAAAATTACTAGTTTCCTAGGTTTGGGGTGGAAGCTTTGGGATTTGGAATAATGGGGATAATAAATGATGTTTGAACATTAGAATGGAATAAATATTTAATAAAGGACCTAAATAAATATATACAAGTGAAAATCAAAGTGGCCTTTGATCATGAAGACACATGGAGGAAGTGAGACCCACATATGGCTAGATTTCCCCACTACATTTGGCATCATTCTCTCACCAATTCGAATTCAAGGTGAATGGTAACATACTTGGGGGATTCCAAAAGGTATTATTCATGGAATGACTCATCCAAGGTCGAAATATAGAGGAAGAGTAACTCCCATGGAAGAGGAAGAGGCAATTTGGAGCTAGTGAGACACTTGGGCTAGATTCCCTAGCTCTATGACAACAATGATGAAGATGCTATGAGACCTATGACACAAATCAGACCTGAAGGATGACATATGACATATATGACATGTCAGGGCTAAAAATAGACTCCAAGAGGGCGCTCAAGGGTGTTAGGGAAGCTAAGATGCTTCCACATGTGATTTGGTGGAAGTGGGAGACTAGGAATTGTTGTACAAGTGGCGTTCTTTGGAATCTCTTCCCAACTTGAGTTGGCATGAGTCTCTTGGAAGGAATTAGACCCATGGAGGCCATTAGAAATTTATAAATGTCAATAACAAAGAATGAAACCAGATTTTTATCATTTGTATAATTTGCAATTGCATTTGTGTAGAGGGAGAGCTAGTGGATGACTAGTTTCTTGCCTTAGCCAATTTTGAGGGTGAAAGATTCCCATCCAAGTTGGTAATTGGAAAGGCCATTCAGACATTTCATTTGGAGCTTTAATGGAGTCTTTATTTGTAGGTGTAAGCTACAGGGAAGCTCATGGTTTCTTCTATTGTAGCACATTCTCTCAACCATTTCCAGTTTTGATGGCATATTCTTGATCCTTGAGGGAGGGCGTTTTTGGTGAGATATTGTACTCTTTGGGGGAGCTTATCATGCCCCATATCTTTTTAAATATGAATTAAATACTCTTTTATTCATCTCCAAAAATTTTCAGGTTGAAATTCCAAGTAGAAATGTATAAATCTCATTTTTAATGGAAGAACAATGCCATTTCCCCACTACCTTGTTGTGAACCAATGCATTGATGATGATTTCGAATGAATGGATGATTCTCTAATATATTTGTGATACATATACTACCATGGATTTATTCTACAAGTTTCATGTACTGTAATTGAGCATTTGAAGCATTTTTACTCAGTTTAGTTGTATTGGGAGGTGAAATAGTGCCATTTCCCCAAGGGTCGAATTGGGGATTTTTGCAGTTGAATGGGAGAGGGTTGGAATAGATATAATAATAAATTAATAGTGCACATGAGACCTTAATAACATACTTAATACATTCCCTACCTCTGTTCAGAAATTTGAGTGGCTTTGGAGGCATTTGGGAAGCCATTTTCAATACTTACCCCAGGGGGATTTGAACCCCAAATTACTAGTAAAATTGCATACTTGGTCCAGAATATTAAGAGAGTTTTCAGAGGTATTTTGGTGGACATATATAATCCATGAACATCATATTCAAGTCCTAATATAATTCATACACCTTCCTTGAATATTTTAAGGCATTTGGAGTCAATTCGAGACCTAGAGACCAATACTAGTCAAAGGCAAATTACTAGTAAAGTTCCCTACATTGGCCAGAATTGAAAGAGTATTTGCAGAAGTATTTTAAAGGTCCAACGGAATCCCTAAAACACATTTCTATGTTCTAATCTCATTCATATACCTTCTCAGAATATTTGAAATCATTTGGGGCAAATTTGGGACCTAGAGATCAAAACTAGTCAAAGGTTGAACTAGGGAAAAAAAGTGGAAAATTGCCATTTTAATAAAATTCCTAACAAGGGACATTACAGTGGTATCAGAGCATGGTCCTTGCACTTGTGGATTAGGTACATATATTCAAGAATAATTGGCAGGCATGTCTTACTATTATGATGAATCCTATGAGTACAATTCTTATTAGGAATATGCAGATACTTATGAGCAATATGAAGCAGAATGTGAATGGTATGAGGAAGAGGTGCCATCATGCAACACTTATTACAATTTCAAGAGAAATGAAGATTATTCTTATGACTTTAGATCTGATGAATATGAGTGTGTCACACCAACCAAGGATAATTCTATGAGCAAGTTCCAAAGATGGAGAGAAAAATATAAAACCTTGCTCCAACAATATAAAAAATATCAAGAATATCTTGCTTCGAGTGAAAATACACAAAATGCCATGTCTTTTGAGTACTATGCTGAACATGTTTTTGAAAATAGGCCCACAAATGAATATGTGGAGTTAGTGAAGAAAGGTTTATGCCCTTCTTGTAAAAACCCTTGGAGCGAGTATCATATATGTGTGCATGAAATGATGTCCTCCTTGAGGAGAGTTTTTGAGATTTATTCAAGAAGAGATTCCAAATATACTGATCGTAAGGAAAACAAGGGGCAAAATGCATCAGCTTTCTTTAAGGAGAAAAAGGAAGAGACATCACAACAGCATGAAGAAGATTCTATTGAAAATATGGAAGATCATTTCGAGACACCTTCTAGCTTAGACATGAACCAAAGAGCATCTATTGATGGATGCTTAAACTATGAAGGAGTACCTACTGATGGGTGCTCACACCTCTATGTTGGTGACATAGAGATCACTTTTGAAAGTGTTTCTACGAGTACAAGTTTCATTAAGCATGATAATGAAGACCTTGTAGCATTTGAAGAAGAACCAAGATCAACTTCCCCATCACCAGTTGAGCTTCATGAAGTTGGTCCAAGAAAAAATGAAGAAGATGAGGAGGTTCATTTGCAAGAGCCTCATTTTCTTGAAGGGTCCTTAAAGATGAATGAAAAGAAGATCCAAGAGTCCCTCAGCATTCTCCATGACACTCAAGCATTGGTGTCAAATTCTTGTTGGAGAGCTACTTCATTGGAGGAAACATCCTTCCTTGAAGACATGGAGAAGATTCAAAGAGCAATGTGCCACATCAAAGGTAATTTCATGTCTTTGCTTTTTGATAGAAACCATTTGTTTGAGCTTAATGAATTATTACATTGTTAGAACAGTAATCCATACTTAGTACCATAGTCTATAACCATAGTCAATTTTTATTGCTCATGTGCTTAATTTCACCATAGTTTGGACTAGGTGACTTTAGTTGGTCAATACCCACTTTTGAGAGTGTTCACACCCACTTCCAAGCAAACCAGTTCACCCAACCTCCGTGTTTTATCCGCAAGTGCACCCTCATTAAATGCTAGAGCACCCTCTCTCCTTGATTTGGGGAATTTCAGTTGACTAGGGGTGCTAGGGTGGATTTTGCCCAATTTTGGCTAGATTTGGAGCATTTATTGCTCCCTTGGTCCCCCCAAACTCCTCTACTTGCTCACCCACACCTTCCTTGGCCTCATTAATGACCCAGCATGCTTCAGCCACCTTCACACCTGAATTCGTGACTATTTGGGATGATTGGGATTGAGTTGGACCCACTTAGGGGGGATTGAGGCCAATTTGGCAATTTTGACTTGTACACTCATCTTGAGCTCACTAATGCTCTCGAATTTCTCATGGATGTAATAAAAACTTGTTACTAACATTTTCACATGTTAGACAGTCAGTTGATGAAAAGATTAAGCTCACATTGTGTGTAAAATTATCTCCTTTTTCAAGTTTTCCACTGGTTTTGCAAATTAATTCGATTTTGTGAGGTTCTCCATAGCTCCTAGATCTTCTGTGATCAAAATAATCACATGGTATCAGAGCCATCATGGACTTAGTGAGTTACAGGTCAATATTGAGCATTGAACTGCATTCTAGAGAGGATTTCCAGATAAAAATTGAGTGTTTTTTGCAGGTGTTTAAGTATTTTTCTCACCATTAACGCAGCAGTCATAGAAGAAAACCAAATGTTGCTCACACCCTTCAATTTTTTTGATTGGAAGGTTGAGATGGTTATCAAGCTGAGATCTAAGGGTCTCTATAGAGTAACCATGGGCACAGAAGTGGAGCCAAATTCTGCTGTGGAGAAAGCAAAGTACTACAATCGACTTGATGAAGCTTATGGATTGTTATGCCTGAGCATTTCGAGGGAACTCTTGTTTCATACAGATAGTTTGACAACCCCCAACAAAGTATGGGTGAAGCTAGAACCACTCTTTGGGAAAGCTGATGAACTGAGAGGCCACCAGCTTGAAAACGAGCTCATTAGCTTGAGCCCAGCGCATTTTGAAACCATCTAGGAGTTCTTCACAAAGTTCAAGTCACTAGTGCTTCAACTGCAACAATTTGGAATTGTTAAGAAGGAGGAACAACTGATTATGTCCATCCTTTCGAAGCTAGGCCCAAAATTTTCTATATTTGTTAGCACATTTCACTTAGCCAAGATGACCCTTCGAAATTGGCAAATGCCATCACTAGCTACCTTCATGGAGTGTCTCACTCAGGAGCAAGACAAACTAGTTCAGATGGGTACCATAAAATCAAAGGACCAAGCACTAGAAATGGGTGTTTCAAATGCCAATAAAGGCAAGCAGAAAGCCAAGAATTCGAAGCATCCAGAGAAGAGGAAGTTTGACAAGACCAAGTCTACAGATGGAGGTTCGAATCTGTCAAAGGAGAAGGACAAGAAGGGAAAGGAAAAGACCAAATGCACCTATTGTCATAGGGGATGGCATCTAGAGAGCTCATGTATGAAGAAAACCATTGAATCAATGGCGCAGCTGCTGGAGAAGAACAACATCCCAGTCCCTGAGGGTGCAAGGAAGAAAGAGAGCACCTCAAATCCTGACAATAAGGAGAAGTGTCATGCTTTGGTAGCAGGTATTTCGAATCCCTCATCCTTTATCATTGATTCAGGAGCTTCCAGACATATGGTTTCATCCAGAGAGCTCTTCTCTTCAATGCATTCAAATGGTGGCCCAACAGTTCGAATGGGAGATGATTCATAAATCCAGACCAAGGGGATTGGTAGGATTGACATGGAGCATGGCTATTTCAGTGATGTTCTCTATGTACCTTCATTGGCTGCAAATTTGCTATCATTTTATCAAATGACCCATACAGGAGAAGCCAAGAGAGTAACATTTACTCCAGATTTGGTAGAAATCTCAGAAATTTCTTCAAATCAAGTTGTGGCACTGGGGTATGCTGATCATGAAGAGAGAATGTACAAATTCTCCAATTTCATTCCACACTCTAGTGACCATGCTCTTGTCTCTCATGCCAACGAGACCTCCAAGTTGTGGCATGAAATATTTGGCCACATGAACTACAAATATCTCCAGACACTGCACAAGGACGAGATGGTGGAAGGGCTTCCAGAAATCAGATCTTCAAATGGTGCATGCATTGGGTGTGTAGGTGGAAAGCATCCTGAGCGCATCTATGAGAAGGGAATGGCAAGGAGAGCCACTCAACCACTTGGATTGGTACATTCAGATCTCATTGGTCCTCTTCCCACTCCATCATTGGTGGATCAAGGTATGTACTCACATTCATAGATGACTACTCTCGATTCTGCTGGGTTTACTTCCTTAAATTGAAGTCAGAAGTGTTTGAAAAATTGAAGATTTGGAAGGCCTTAGTGGATAATCATAGTGGTCATAAGATAAAGATCCTTAGGACTGATAATGGAAAGAAGTATGTGAATAATAACATTCAACATCTTTGTGAGGAATGTGGCATCCAAATGCAACATTCAATCCCCTACACACCTCAGCAAAATGGTGTGGCAGAGAGGAAAAATAGATCTCTCAAAGAGATGGCCACTTGCATGATTGAAGCTAGGGATCTAAGACCTAAGCTATGGGCTGAAGCCATCAATTTTGCTGCTCATATTCAGAACAGAGCCTTTCACAAATCAGTCAAAGGAAAAACCCCCTATGAGGCATGGTTTGGCCAAAAACCAAATGTGTCAAATTTCAGGATTTTTGGGTCTAGAGCATGGGCTCGAATTCCACCAGAAAAGAGAAAGGATTTGGAGCCACAGAGTAGAGCATGTATCATGGTTGGATATGGTGAGGACACAAAGGGCTACAAGCTCTTTGACACATCCACACTCAAAACTTTCATTGAGAGAAGTGTGCAATTCGAAGAAGAACCAATTCCAGATTTTGAGCTTGCACCGGGGGAAAGCTCTTCTCCTCCACACCTTAATGAAATTAGTGATGATTCCACTTCTGATTTTTCTTATATTGCTGAAGATGACATGGCTGAAGATGACATTGCTGTACATGAGTCACCTTCAAGGCCCAAGTGGGCTGAAAAAATCATACAAGCTACAGGTGAATTGGCAGGCAATCCCCAAGAGCCTAGGAAGACTAGATCTCAAACAATCAATGCTTCCTTTGAAAATGAAAGTGAACTTGCTGATCACTGTTTTATGATGATTGGATCTGATCCAACATCATATCAGGAAGCTCATCATGATCCAAGGTGGGGAGCAACAATGCAAGAAGAATTCCAATCTCTCCAAGAGAACAAAACATGGGATTTGGTGCCTCTTCCTCCCAAGAGGAAACTTATGCAATGTAAGTGGATTTTTCAAACCAAACCTGTTGCTGATGGTTCTGATCTGTATTAAAAGGCTAGGTTAGTGGCTAAGGGCTACTCACAAATCCATGGTGTGGATTATACAGAGACCTTTGCACCGGTTGCAAAGATGGACTCAATTAGACTAGCTCTAGCCATGGCAGCTGGTAAGGGTTGGGAAGTTCACCACATGGATGTTAAAAGTGCATTCTTGCATGGTGAGATACAGGAAGAGATATATATGCAGCAACTTGAAGGATTCCAAGAGGATCCCACACTTGTTTGCAGGTTGAAGAAGTCACTCTATGGACTCAAGCAAGCCCCAAGGGCTTGGTATGCCAAAATGGATGCCTTTTTGCTCTCAATTGGTTTCTGTCGATGCAAGTCTGATCCAAATGTTTATTTGCAGCAATGTGATGATAATTTTCAGGTCATTGTATTGTATGTTGATGATCTTTTAATTACAGGGAGTTACAACGAACAAATTGGCTCAATTAAAGCTTCTTTGCACAGTGAATTTGCCATGAGCGACCTAGGATTGCTAAGGCAATTTTTGGGTTTGGAAATTGAGCAATCTGAGAGAGGTATATTGCTGAGTCAACCTAAGTATGCTTCAGACCTGTTATTCAAGTTTAAAATGGCTGAATGTAAGGCAGCCAAGTGCCCATTCCTTTCAGGCATAAAACTAGGTGAATTTGAAGACTCTCCATTGGTGGATTGCACACTCTACAGGAAGCTAGTTGGTAGTTTGCTGTACCTTACACATACAACACCTGATTTGTCTTATGTTGTAAGTGCTGTAGAAAGGTATATGCAGCAGCCACATGAGATCCATTGGAAGGCAGCCAAGAGGATCCTTCAATATGTTTAAGGAACAAAGAGCTTTGGGGTACACTATGCAGCTGGTTCTTCACTACAACTAGCTGGATTTTCTGATTCCAATTGGGCTGGAGATCCCATCGATAGAAATTCCACTTCAGGTTTTGTGTTTATGTTTGCTGAAGGTCCCATTTGATGGTCAATTAAGAAACAACATACCATTTCACTTTCATCAGCAGAGGCCAAGTACAGGGCAGCAGTGAACGCAGCCACACAGTGTGTTTGGTTGCAAGGCATTCTTCGGGAGTTTGGTGTTGCTATTGATTCTCCAACCAATATTTGGGTGGATAATCAAAGTTCCATCAAGATATCTACTGATCTAGTACAGAGGCAAAGAACAAAGCACATTGAAATACATATGCACTACATTTGGGGCTTGGTGCATGACAGGGTGATTTCATTGCAGTATTGCCCATCCACCGAGCAAACTGCAGATATTTTCACCAAGTGCTTTACTGAGAGGACCTTCACTCACTTGAGAGATTTGCTTGGAGTGAGTGATGGATTGTGATTGCTGCAATTTAATTGCAGGTTCAGTCCCATGTCCATTTTAGAGGGAAGTTTTTATCCCATGTGGTTTTACTTCTTGTCCTCGATTTATATGGACAAATAAAAATTTCTGTTTGTAATGAGGTGACTTGAGCCTTTGTTGCCAAGGCCTTCCACTTATCTTTCATGAGTTGTACCAAGTTATGGTTAAGGGGGGGTGTTAGAACAGTAATCCATACTTAGTACCATAGTCCATAACCATAGTCAATTTTTATCGCTCATGTGCTTAATTTCACCATAGTTTGGACTAGGTGACTTTAGTTGGTCAAATACCCACTTTTGAGAGTGTTCACACCCACTTCCAAGCAAACCAGTTCACCCAACCTCCTGTTTTGTCCACAAGTATGCCCTCATTAAATGCTGGAGTGCCCTCTCTCCTTGATTTGGGGAATTTCAGTTGACTAGGGGCGCTAGGGTGGATTTTTCCCAATTTTGGCTAGATTTGGAGCATTTATTGCTCCCTTGGTCCCCCCAAACTCCTCTACTTTCTCACCCACGCCTACCTTGGCCTCATTAATGACCCAGCATGCTTCATCCACCTTCACACCTGAATTCGTGACTATTTGGGATGATTGGGATTGAGTTGTACCCACCTAGGGGGGATTGAGGCCAATTTAGCAATTTTGACTTGTACACTCATCTTGAGCTCACTAATGCTCTTGAATTTTTCATGGATGTAATACAAACCTGTTACTAACATTTTCACATGTTAGACAGTCAGTTAATGAAAAGATTAATCTCACATTGTGTGTAAAATTATCTCATTTTTCAAGTTTTTCCACTGGTTTTGCAAATTAATTCGATTTTGTGAGGTTCTCCATAGCTCCTAGATCTTCTGTGATCAAAATACTCACATACATGATGCATACTTGAAGAATAATGAGGATAATCATAAGCTCACAATTCAAAATGAGCAACTTCTTGAAAAGTTGCAAGATACTTGTTTTTCCTCCTATGTTTCAGATTGTCAAATGGTAGATTGTTTGGAGGATTCTCATGACATGGTGGATCATGAGAAATGTGAAAATTTGAATGTTATTGATGTGTTTGAAGATGAACTTGAAGATATCCAAACATTGATGTGGTGGAAGAGGAATTTGAATTGTCTCTTGACGAAGGTTATGCAATTTTTAAAGAAGAGCATGATTCCTCTACATTGGAACCAAACTATGACAAAGAGTTCACACTTTTGAAGGAGCTGCATGATACTACCCACATGGATCCTTCCCATGATGAAACTTATGCACTTTTGGATCATTTGGGTGAGTTAGTTCATTCTCCTACATCCTACAATTCCATGTTTTGCAGTATTAGTCTCAATGAAGTATGGGTGAAAGGGTTCTTTTTTATGGTGCCACATGAGGAGTATGGAACTCCTAGATTTACCTTTTATGATGACATGGTTGGAGCACATTCTTATTCACATTTGCAACAACATTATTTGTCACTTTATGATGATGCAAATCTACATGGATGCACCTATGATATGCATTTGAGTCACTTGAAGACTCATGGTTTTTCTTGCTCAACACTTGATTCATTTGATGTTGAAGGAACTTCATCCAACACTTGGGAGAATAGATTTATGATTGGAGAACATTTTTGTTGGAAGCCACATACTTTGCTATATTTTTATGATTCTCACATTCATGGATGTATGGGTGAGACTTCTTTGAGCCATTTGAAGTCTCCTTGTTTTTTCTGCTCATTATTTGGTTCAGATTTTAGTGGAGTTTCTTCATTCACTTCTTGGATGAAAGAATACATGGCTGAATATTTTGATGCATATAACATACTTTTGGAGCAGCATTATAGGACATGGGATCCTCACCTATGTCATTGGAGCATATTTGATTGGTCACTTGAAGCTTGTATGCAATTGGAAAATGGTGGTCTACTTGCTTGGAGGTATAAGCACTTTCATGACTCTTTGATGAAGCATATCCTTGATGTACATTTTCATTATGTTGTTATGTACTTTGATGATATATATTTGGTACTCATGATGTTTGAAAGAATTCCTACAAGAAAATGGGATCCAGGAATCCTCTTATCTAATGGTGTGGGTTGGAGAGCACTCTTAATTGTTGGGGTGCAATACAAGCAATGGGACCCTGGAATAATTTTTGGCTCATTGGTTTCATTTTTTTGGGGGAAGCAAGTAGTATGGGAGATGGATTCCCCACTTAATAAAGTGATTTTAATCAGAGTAGTGCAGCAGCAAGCATGGTGGTTCCTCTCTAAAATCTTCATGGAAACTCAAAGACTCAAGGTTGGGAAATTCAATGGCAACTTCAAAGAATTATACAGAAAGCGGGTTCTTCAACACCCATGTTTAAAATTGCTTGAGGACAAGAAATATTGGGAAGGGAGGATTTGTAATGTCCCAAATTTGGCATTGGGTCACAATGGCCTAATCACATTGTCCCTATTCAGTAGAGTTTGTCAAATTGATGCTAAAGTTCAAATAATTGCCAAGGAGGAAAATTACTAGTTTCCTAGGTTTGGGGTGGAAGCTTTGGGATTTGGAACAATGGGGATAATAAATTATGTTTGAACATTAGAATGGAATAAATATTTAATAAAGGACCTAAATAAATATATACAAGTGAAAATAAAAGTGGCATTTGATCATGAAGACACATGGAGGAAGTGGGACCCACATATGGCTAGATTTCCCCACTACATTTGGCATCATTCTCTCACCAATTCGAATTCAAGGTGAATGGTAACATACCTGGGGGAGTCCAAAAGGTATTATTCATGGCATGAATCATCCAAGGTCGAAATATAGAGGAATAGTAACTCCCATGGAAGAGGAAGAGGCAATTTGGAGCTACTGAGACACTTGGGCTAGATTCCCTAGCTCTATGACAACAATGATGAAGATGCTATGACACCTATGACACAAATCAGACCTGAAGGTTGACATATGACATGTCAGGGCTAAAAATAGACTCCAAGAGGGTGCTCAAGGGTGTTAGGGTAGCTAAGATGCTTCCACATGTGATTTGGTGGAAGTGGGAGACTAGGAATTGTTGTACAAGTGGCGTTCTTTGGAATCTCTTCCCAACTTGAGTTGGCATGAGTCTCTTGGAAGGAATTCGACCCATGGAGGCCATTAGAAATTTATAAATGTCAATAAAAAAGAATGAAACCAGCTTCTGATCATTTGTAGAATTTGCAATTGCATTTGTGTAGAGGGAGAGCTAGTGGATGACTAGTTTCTTGCCTTAGCCAATTTCGAGGGTGAAAGATTCCCATCCAAGTTGGTAATTGGAAAGGCCATTCAAACCTTTCATTTGGAGCTTTAATGGAGTCTTTATTTGTAGGTGTAAGCTACAGGGAAGCTCATGGTTTCTTCTATTGTAGCACATTCTCTCAACCATTTCCAGTTTTGATGGCATATTCTTGATCCTTGAGGGAGGGCGTTTTTGGTGAGCTATTGTAATCCTTGGGGGAGATTATCATGCCCCATTTCTTTTGTAATATGAATTAAATACTCTGTTCTTCATCTCCAGAAAGTTTCAAGTCAAAATTCCAAGTAGAAATGTATAAATCTCATTTTTAATGGAAGAACAATGCCATTTCCCCACTACCTTGTTGTGAACCAATGCATTGATGATGATTTCGAATGAATGGATGATTATCTGATATATTTGTGATAAATATACTGCCATGGATGTCTTATACAAGTTTCATGTACTGTACTTGATCATTTGAATCATTTTTACTCAGTTTAGTTGTATTGGGAGGTGAAATAGTGCCATTTCCCCAAGGGTCGAATTGGGGATTTTTGCAGTTGAATGGGAGAGGGTTGGAACAGATATAATAATAAATTAATGGTGCAAATGAGACCTTAATAACATCCTTAATACATTTCCTACCCCTGTTCATAAATTTGAGTGGCTTTGGATGCATTTGGGAAGCCATTTTCAGTACTTACCCCAGGGGGATTTGAACCCCAAATTACTAGTAAAATTGCATACTTGGTCCAGAATCTTAAGAGAGTTTGTAGAGGTATTTTGGTGGACATATATCATCCTTGAACATCATATTCAATTCCTAATATAAATAATACACCTTCCTTGAAGATTTGAAGGCATTTGGAGTCAATTCGAGACCTAGAGACCAATACTAGTCAAAGTCAAATTACTAGTAAAGTTCCCTACATTGGCCAGAATTGAAAGAGTATTTGCAGAAGTATTTTAAAGGTCCAAAGGCATCCCTAAAATACATATATATGTTATAATCTCATTCATATACATTCTCAGAATATTTGAAATCATTTGGGGCAAATTTGGGACCTAGAGATCAAAACTAGTCAAAGGTCGAACTAGGGAAAAAAAGTGGAAAATTGCCATTTTAATAAAATTCCTAACAAGGAACATTACAGTTATAACATAGCTAATTTTTGGTCCCTACTATTTACATCGGAAGTCGGAAGTCATGAATTGTCAGCCTAGCCTTCATAGATCAAATAGTTTTACATTTCTCTTGTGAATGAAGGGTCGACCAACCCTTCGTGTACTCAGTATTCTTCCGGTGTTCACCATTTTGGATATACTTGAATTGATGTCTTATCCTTCGTAGGTTGAATATTTTTACAATTTTCTCATAAATGAAGGGGCGAATGACCCTTCTTTTTCCCAATATTCTATTCATAATAGTTCTAGAATGCAAGAAGGGTCGGTCGATCCTTCTTGCTTTCGCCATTCTGGATATAGGTGAATTGCTGGATATAATTGTTCACAATTATCTACTAAACGAAGGGGCGACCGATCCTTCTCGTTGAAAAACAGAATTCGGGACAAACATTTTTATATGTTAGAACTTAGATGATGTCCGGGTCCCTACTATTTACAGTTGAATTCGGAAGTTAGTAATTGTCGACATAGCCTTCGTAGATTAAATATTTATACAATTATCTCGTAAATGAAGGGTCGACAGACCCTTGTTGTGCTCAATATTCTTCCCATGTTCACTGTTTTGGATATACATCAATTGACGGCCTAACATTCGTAGGTTGAATATTTTTAAAATTCCCTCATAAATGAACAGGCGGGAGATGCTTTTTCTGCCCAGTATTATTTTCGTAATATTTCTAGACTGCAAGAAGGGTCGGTTGATATTTCTTATGTTCACCATTCTGCATATATATAAATGTTGGATATAAGTGTTCACAATTATCCACTAAACGAAGGGTTGACCGATCCTTCCATTTAGAAAATTTGAATTCGGGACAAACATTTTTTTATATATTATAACTTAGATTATATATGTAATCCTTCTATTTACAACGGAAGTTGAAAGGAGGGAATTGTCATCCTATCCTTTGTAGATTAAATATTTTATATTTCTCTCATAAATGAAGGGTCGTCTGACCCTTCTTATGCTCAGTATTCTTATAGTGTTCACCAATTTGAATATACATGAATTGATGCCCTACCCCTCATAGGTTGAATATGTTTTCAATTCCCTCATAAATGAAGGGGTGACCAACCCTTCAATTACCCAATATTCTTTTCATAATACTTTTAGACTACAAGAAGGGTCAGTCGATCCTTCTTGTGCTCAATATTATTCCAGTGTTCACCATTTTGGATATACATGAATTGACGGCCTAGCTTTCGTAGGTTGAATAATTTTACAATTCCCTCATAAATCAAGGGGTGGCCGACGCTTCTTTTTCCCAGTATTCGTTTCATAATAGTTCTAACCCGCAAGAAGGGTCGATCGATCCTTCTTTTGTTCGCCATTCTGGATATAGGGAATTGTTGGATATAGGTGGTCACAATTATCTACTAAACGAAGGGGTGGACGATCTTTCTTTTCGGGAATGGAAGTAGGGACAAACACTTTTTATATGTTATAACTTATCTGATGTTTGGATCCCGACTATTTACAGTGGAAGTTGAAAGTCAGGAATTGTCAGTAGTTACAATGTAATTTTCCACCTTGTGAGCATCAACATTCTTTGGCCTGTAGGATCCATTTCATTTCCACCTTTTGAGCATCAGTATTCTTTGGCCTGTAGGATCCATTTCACTGACTCAGATCCACTTTATATCCTTCAGACACTATTTTTCCCTATTTTTTCCCCTGTACGCTAGCTGCATCCCTATAGCCAGCGTACCCACGAGTTGCATCACTATAGCCCACAGTTAGCATGTAAAATGGTAAAAATCACTAGTTTATTACTTTTTACTCCCAAAAAGCGGTTGTTGGGTGACCTTTGACCCTCCATCTTCCCAAGAAATGTTTCGATGTGTCCTTTCACTTACCTTTGAGAGGACTATATATTGAGCACATATGGATTCTGGACGGGAGGAGAAAGAAGAGCAAGAGAACTCTAGTGGATTTTTTCCCTATCTTGAGTCTACACTCATTGATCCTTGTAGTTGTGAACCCCTTATGTTCACCTTCCAAACTCCTACCATAGTTTGAGTTTTCCATTCATGGAGGATTTAAGTGGTGGAGGCACAAGTGGATTGATCCAGATCTTGGTTCAGATTGGTTGCCGGCAAGAGGTCGTATCACATTGTACTTCTTCTTGTTTATTAATAGAAATACTCATATTCTCATCCATTAATGTTGTGAATGTTGTTTATTCTACATTGGGTTTCATTTACGTATAATATCATGGACCATTGCTATTGATGATGTTAATGTTGTTTATATATTATATGTACTTGTTGTATATTGGCTGTCAAGACTAATTTGCAGATTCAAGTGCACGGATTGAAAGCTCCAACGGGGATCTACATCAAACGTTTGGATCGAGGTTGGTTACACTCTCCATTATCTTAGCATTGTCATTTATAATAGCATAGTTCTGAGAATTGAGTTAATTTCTGGTAGTCAGCTGTCTGTAGTGGTCTACCCCAAGCCATAGTGAGTTTTCTCCAATACAGAAATGGTGACTCCACTGGGGAAAACATCCATGTTTGTGGATTTTTGAGCATTAGTCCTTAATTAGAGTTGTTGTTTGTCGAAGCTCTGTGTCACTAATTGGCCGTTAAGATACACTATAGAAAAATTGCTTTTTCTGAGTCGTTGGACTCTTTATTTTCCCATTTTCCTTTCCTCACCCATGGGATAACTTAGCTCTGCCCATGTATACCCGCCTCTGTTTACTCTACTACTCGCGGGTACCCGCAGGATTTCCTTCGACAGTAGTGTATAACTCCGGATTTGGTTGATTTATGACTTTTGGTTGTTGCTGGGTTGGCTTTGGATGATCTTGAGTCTTTGTTGGCTTGTTTCTTGACTGTTCCATGCCTTGGTTGTGAACATAACTCTTCTTTTCTCTTGGTTGATCCTTATTGGTTTTTTCCTTTTGAGCTCATTCCTGTGGATGGGTCTTACTGTTTGGGATCTGTTGGGTTGTCTTAGTGATATTCTCGGCACTTCAGTGACTGAATAGTAGTATTTTGCTTTCATTTTTCATTTCTTTATATTGAAAAATACAAAAAAACACATATAGTTTTGCATTTTTCTTTTGCTTATAAGAGAAAATACATTTTTTTTTTACTTTCATGTACTGCATCTTGCATTGAGTGCTTGTTGCTTCATTTAGGTTCTGCTTGTGCATAGAAAACATAAAAGGATTGCATTTTTGTTTCGAAATCGTTGGGTTTATTTTGCATGTTATTGACATTGTTTTATTGGATAGATGAGTCTAGGATTGGACGATTTTGCATACTATTGAGTCATATACATCACTAGTTTCACGACCATATCCTTTAAGTAACCACAACCATTAAAATTAATGCTTAATCTTAAAATTGATTAGACTGATCTTATTTATAGGGTACACCAACTAGCATAGGTTTAGAGTCTTGGAATAGATCATTGTGAGTTAACAATCCAAGACTACTAGATGAAACATTAGGTGTCTGACCAGGGAGTGGAGGAATCCATGGTATATATCGGTGTTCTCAGGAAGCTCTACTCAAACCAGAGTTAAACACGAGGTCACGGGAGGTTGGTTGAAGGGATATCCCTCTGATACTGGCTGAACGTGGGAGATATTTCTAGGGTTTATTCGTATCTGGGGGTATTAGAGGTTCGTCCTCTTGTGCTTTGGGCTTAGCTACCCTTCCCATACGACAGATACCACCTGCGACTGTCCCCCTGAGCATTGGTTGTATTGCGGTGACCATAGTTTCCTTACTTAGGTATCTCATAGGGTACTTGCAGTGGTTATGCTATTTGTGTCCTGAGTCAGATAGGGATTGGACAACACAGTTGTGTTTGTACAGTGGACTTGACCCTGTGCACGCAGTGAAGCCTGGTTGTCTCTATAATTGATTTTGTTACCTCCGGCTATAGTTTGGGAGTCTCAATCCTCTCCTAGGAGAGACATACCAGCTCTAGTGTTGGGAGCTCATTTAGCCACTCTGTTTGTCTGCTCTTGGGCTGTAGTTTATCTAGGTGTGTGCTTTTGATTTACTGTTTTTGATCGATAGTTGGCCTTTAGGGGACATTTTCATTTTATATTCTCTCCGGAGATATCGTGGCATGGAGTCCTACTATTTGTCGATCCCGTCGTTTGGCTGGTTTGAAGCCTACCGAACTTTCATGCCGCATTACTAGAGGACACCGATGGGCTCGCTCCGAGTCTTCGGATTCTTACGAGACATACATCCAAGACGTCATGACCGTTGCACAATCTAACACGGGAGAAATCCCTACTAGTCCATCGGGTAGAGCTGAACACACTTATGACACCCCTACGCCTCGTGAGGTGTGGGGAGGTGATCCACCTGAGACCCAACCTAGTTTGTTTGGTCTCGACCCACCTGAGGATGACCCGTTCGATCCTTCGTTTCCACATAATTATTTATATGGGATGCTAGAGGACCATCATGATATAGGCCCTACGGTCAACCCTACCGCATTCTCATATGGTATGCTGGATTACACCACAGTTGATCCTCCCACTACTTTTGGTAACCACGCTGGCGCCGTTCATAGCGTTAGAAACATTGCACCCACTGGGGTGAATACCATCGCTGGGGGCACCACGTTGTCCACTCACACATGTAGTATGGAGACCGGTCACGTTCCTCATAATAATACTAATGTTGGAAGATGACTGCCTCATAGGGTTACCCAACCTAATAGGAACATTGTTCAAAATATGACTCGCCATCCACCACCTAACACACATATCGCTACCCGTCAACCCAGGATCACTTTCACAAATGTTAATGCTCCTCCTAACCATGGGGGTGGACATATACCGCACACTTTTGCATCCACCACCACTACTAGTAATACTAATGTAGGAGGTGGGAATATATCTTATCTACATGGTCATAACGCCGCCATTCCTGCTACTAGTACCACCAACATTGGGGTTGGGAATACTTCTGATGCTTTTGGTCACCACACGACTGCTCATGCTAATCCTAATGCTGGGGGTGGGAACATACCTCACCATTATGGTCATTACAACTCGGTTCCCGTTGCGAATAATACGTATATGTCCCATACTTATGGTGGCAACCCTTACTACAACATAGTTGGTGCTGGCCACTAGTTCAACCCACCTCAATATGGTGCCCAAAATACTTATATGCCTGCTTACTCTCATACAGGTCAAGTCGAAGGAGGTTATCAACCTTATGACCATGGTCAAGCTTATGGTCCGTCAAGTCCTCATTATCAGCAGTTTAATGCACATGGTCAAGCTTTTGGTCCACCTTATAATTTGATTCCGTTCAACCAACCTTTTATGGGAGCTTATAATCAAGCTTTCCAGCTGCAGCTCCCGTTCCTTGCATGTTTGAATCTTCCGTATCTTTCGAAACTCACGAATGATCTAGTGTGTCACGACCCTAATTGGCCCTCGGTCCCTACCAAGCTCCCTTCGGAAATTCCTAAGTTTGAGGGGAAAGGTGGTGAGGATCTAGGTGATCATGTCACAACGTTTCACCTTTGGTGCTCCTCCAACTCATTGAAACATGATTCCATTAGATTACGACTATTTCAATGCACCCTCATGAGGGCAGCTACGAAGTGGTATGTGTAGTTGCTTGGGAACACCTATAGGGGATTGAATAAGATTGCTTTGGTTTTCTTGGACCATTTCCAGTTGCCGGTTTGTTATGATACTGGTACTGAACAGTTGTCTACCTTTCGTTAGAATAAGGCCACACATATTTCTGACCATGTTCAAGAGTGGTGCCGACGGAAGAGATTAGTGAAAGCCAACATTCCTCCAGAGTTTCTGTTGGAATGGTTCCTCAAGTCCTTACTCCCATACATTGCTAAGGATGTTTCGATGTCCGACATTGTGACTGAGGAACAAGCCATCTTGAAAGTCCAGTAGTTAGACCTACTATACTCTTAGTCTGGAATTTTATATGACATTATTCCTGACACACCAAGAACGCGACATGACCCCATGTCAGTTCCTGGACAACATGCCGATGGCATCGTGGGATCCGTAAGCACTCGCCCTATAGACTTGGTAGCTAATAAAATGCAAAATTTGTTGTTAGACCAGCCTACTCCTGGACAGGTTCACACTTTGTCCACTTCCACACCGTCGTCTGATGTACACAATGTGCAATTAACGAAGCCGTCAGGTAACCAGCAACTTGGTGGTAAGAAAAAGGGGAGAAAAAATCGTAGTGGTGGAAACAATGGGAATAGAAATAATAGCAATCGCAATACCCCTCATAAAGAGAATGCCAACCCTCCTTGGGAAGGAGGAAATGCTGGTGAGGATCGTAAACCTAGGCGTAAGGTGATATTCCCTTGCAAGCTCTGTGGGGAGGATCATCTTACTCACTTATGTCCTCTAATCGAAGAAGCATTGAAGGATTTGGCACAGAGCCCAGCTGTGTTAAAGGATCCCCTTCCTCATCATCAAAACATGGCTTCGCATGCTTCCACCACTGGTTATGGACCTACTAAAAAGGCAACGTCTTCTTCCAATACTAGTGGTTATGGATGTGTGAATATGGTTCTATTGGAGGTTAGTGTTGCTACCCGTCAACGCGATTATGGTGCACCACAACCTTATATGGGGAGTGAGCCTCCCCCTCCTCATGACAATTCCTTGCATATCAAGAATCCCTCTAATATGCCGCGGATACCAAAAGGTGTTCTCAAGTGCTCTATGCATAATCCTAATGCTCGAGCCGCCCAGAACTACTCCATTGTAGAAGATTTGGGCCAAACTTCGTGTGCCATGTCGGCTCTTGAAGTTTTGCAGGCTTGTCCTTCTCAAAAGCATGCCCTTTTGAGTGCATTAGTAGTTCAGGATGGGGGAAATCCCAGTGTTATCAAGTTCGATACTACTAATGTTCAACCTCGCTTACCTTACCATGTGGCTTTTCAAATCTAGGTGGTGTGCCTTCAGAGTTTTGTCAAACATACTATGGTTGACGAAGGTGCTTTTGCGTCAGTAATGTCGTTAACTTGTTGGAAAGCTCTTGGCTCTCCTCCTCTACTTGCGTCTAGAACCATGCTCACTGCATTCTACAGTCAGACATTTAATCCACATGGAATTATCCCTTCCCTTGTTGTCTGCTTGGGAGGTAAGTCTTTGCCTATTGAAGTCGAGGTGGTTGATGCGCCCATTGACTACAACCTTTTACTGGGTCAGAATTGGATGTACGCTATGAAGGCTGTTGCATCCACTGTATTCAGAGTTATTTGATTTCCCCATGAAGGCAAGATTGTGACCATCGATTAGCTAGATTTCGTTAACACTCCTTCCACAACATCCACGTGATCCATAGTCCCGCAAGTTACTGATTCTCAGCCGAAAACTAGGAACATGGGTGTTGGTATGTACCCTTCATTGATGGGAACTAATGATTTTCCTACACCTGTGAATTTTATTGAAACCATTTTTGATGATGCGTCTCCTCCTTTGCATAATGTACCATTCCGGACTTCATATTTTGATGATCCATGGACTTTACCATCCACAAGTTCTACATCTGGAGACATTGTGCACATCGGGATGTCTATTCCACTGTCTGTTGTTGAGCTTGCTTACTAGCATATTCAACAATCCTCTTCAGAGCTGGGTCTCTCTTCTTCACGGAAAGGGGAAGAAGATCCCATTATGCTGCCCATGTGTGCAGTCGACCCATCTTGTTCACATGATTGCCTCGATGGTATTCTACCTTCAGATGAAATTTTTATCAAGGCCATGAATGGTAATGACAAGCCTTGGGAGGATTCTCATCATCAATTTTATTTCCTTCCTACCCTTGATCTTATTGAACGAGATGAGCCTTGAGTACAACCTACCATGCATTTGCATTTTGATCTAGGCATAGTTTTGTCTAGCCCCAGTTTGACATTAAAGTCTGATCTCCCTAGTGATGAGTCTGTGGACTCTCCTATCGATCCGCGAATTGGTGATCCTGATGAGTTCGATTCTACTTCTAGAATTTTCAACTCCCGTGATGATGAATTTTCCACTGTAGATTCCTCCACGTCCTTCAGCTTTTCTCTTCATTCCGAAGTTGATCATTTTGGTCCCTCAGGTGTTGGTACTATGGCACCTTCAGTGGTTAGTTCTCCCTGCATTATGTCTGAGGGTGATAATAGTGAAGTTGAAATTTTTTCTACCATAGTGACCTGTATCAGATTTTTCTTTACGTACGTTTTAGAGATGATCTTGGTACTTATGTTTCTTGGAGACAGGATTCTTAGCTGGAATTATACTTGTTTATTGGTCCTTTTTGACACTTACTTCGGCCATGGAAGGAATATTCAGAACCTTGCATATAGGTTTAGGCCTCCCCATTGTTATGATGCATTTGAACCTATTACTATCCGAATTTGTAGACACCTCCCTGAGTGTCCTTATCTTGCTCATGTTCCTTGCATTATGCACAGCTTTGTCCCATGCGCTTGGTACTAGTCTCGCATGTCCCTGACACTCGTCTACTCTCATTACGAGCATTGTTCCATCTCTCCTTTGAGATAGTTAAAAACAGTAAGGAGGTCACGAGTTTACTTTTTTGGGCTCGTTAAACCTTTACGGAAAATATTTTTATAAAGTCTTTTTTCAGCCCTTGTTAGAATTTTTCAAATCAAACAAGATTGCCGAGTATACTTGTCATTTCAGACTCGTAGAAGGATTTGAAGCGACATTCACTTAGTTATAAGTTTACCCCTTTTCCGGCCCTTTGTGGATTAATTACAAAAAAGGTATACTCTAGTCATACGTGGCTAGAAGAGTTCTTCTCTCGTTGCTTTACACTTTTTCGGGTGAGGAGACCAACTTTACAAACAAAGACTTCCCTTTTATGTTGAGTTGTGATTGCATTGCATTATCCTGCTTTCCGCTTGAGCCTTGTGCCGACTCCCGCTTACTCACTTATTAGCCATGTGTCTGAGCACTTTACCTTCCGAGCCAAGTAGATCCTTAATTTATCTTTCGTAGCTTGATGACCCTTTACCCTGAGGGAGCATTCCCCTGAGTGTCCACATCCTGCACATGGTTCCTTGCATTGATCATAGGTATGTTCCACTACTTGGGACTAGTTTGCTCGCTATCCGACACTCGTTCCCTCACTTGTTATACTATAAGCAATTTTATTCTTTTTCAAGCTTTTCCAAATATGAAAAAGACCAAAAAATCAAATATTCCAAAAAGCCAAATGGGATTATGGTTACTACTTCTTATTGGCAGCTGTTGTGTCGCCTTTGAACAGAGCATTCATTCCACTCCATACACTATGAGTTGGGACTATAGTTGGACCTTAGGAGCTGTACTTGTTTCTCAGTTTCTCCACCGATTGGTTAAGCTTCCAGTCATTATGGAGCCCTTTGTGATGCCTCCTGCATCACACAGTCTATATCGAGTCTAAGCTACCTACGTCTATCCATCTGCTCATGCTCTTGTTCAAAGGAAGTCCTGAAACCAGAGTCGACCACTCCTCAGATATCTTGACTATTGCATGTCGGCCATCCTTATTGAGTCAGTCCGTTTCATCTGATATCTCCCAAATCTTTCAGCATAGCTAGTACCTCATGCTGGTTGATGGGGGATGCATTAATGCCCTCCTTCCAGCGAGTCTCGTTCCATCGACTTCAACCCATTTATTCCAAGACTTGAGGCTTCGAGTTTGGTTGAGTACCTTGAGGCTTGCAGTCATTAGTGGCAGGTTATCTCGCCATCGATAGTTTTGGGAATACATCAATGTCCCCTGATCGATGGATTCATCCTAGTGTTCGACTTCAACTCATTTATTCACACTTTGATGATTGTGCTCTGTGCCTTGATGCCTATTTTCATTATTGGTGGGTCATCTCGCGTCTGTTAACGGTATACATCATTGACCGATAATCAGATGATGTCACATCAGGTTCGACCTCAACTCCTTTATTCACTTGATGGGACTTGCACTATCAAAAACTTGTGTAGAAGACCCCAGGCGATAGTGGCATTCAGTATGCTACCTATGACTTTTACTTTACATCTGAGATATCACCTCTCAGATATCAGCAGTTTGTACCTCCAGTTTGTTTGCACCCGTTGTCTCCTTTTCAGCAGGAGACCATATCTTACTGTAGAGGGATCATGGCTATGATCACTTATGATATATATCCATTATGTACTGCCTATTCATGGCCATTGTATCAGATTCTTGTACTATACCGACATGTATTCAAATATACTATTGTACTATGACGAGTGAGCTGCTCTTTCCACTTGTGTTTCCATCACTCCACCTCTGAGTTTTATAATGTATTTCAGCCATTGTAGCATCAGTCTCTGACCTCACACATTAGGGGGCATCTGTTACAACGTAATTTTCCACCTTGTGAGCATCAACATTATTTGGCCTGTAGGATCCATTTCACTAACTCAGATCCACTTTATATCCTTCAGACACTATTTTTCCCTATTTTTTCCCTTGTACGCTAGCTGCATCTCTATAGCCAGCGTACCCGTGAGTTGCATCACTATAGCCCGCGGGTAGCATGTAAAATGGTAAAAAACACTAGTTTATTACTTTTTACTCCCAAAAAGTGGTTATTGGGTGACCTTTGACCCTCCATATGCCCAAGAAACGTCTCAATGTGTCCTTTCACTTACCTTTGAGAGGACTATATATTGAGCACATATGGCTTATGGACAGGAGAAGAAAGAAGAGCAAGAGAACTATAGTGGATTTTTGCCCTATCTTGAGTCTACACTCATTGATCCTTGTAGTTGTGAACCCCTTATGTTTACTTTCCAAACTCCTACCATAGTTTGAGTTTACCATTCATGGAGGATTGAAGTGGTGGAGGCACAAGTGGATTGATCCAGATCTTGGTTCAGATTGGTTGCCGATAAGAGGTCGTATCACATTGTACTTCTTCTTGTTTATTAATAGAAATACTAATATTCTCGTCCATTAATGTTGGGAATGTTGTTTATTCTACATTGGGTTGCATTTACGTATAATATCATGGGCCATTGTTATTGATGATGTTAATGTTGTTTATATATTATATGTACTTGTTGTATATTGGCTGCCAAGACTAATTTGTAGATTCAAGTGCATGGATTGAAAGCTCCAATGGGGATCTACATCAAACATTTGGATCGAGGTTGGTTACATTCTCCATTATCTTAGCATTGTCATTTATAATAGCATAGTTCTGAGAATTGAGTTAATTTCCGGTAGTCAGCTATATGTAGTGGTCTACCCCAAGCCATAGTGAGTTTTCTCCAATACATCAGCATAGATTGTGTAGATTAAATAGTTTTACATTTCTCCCGTAAATGAAGGATCGGTTAACCATTCTTGTGCTCAGTATTCTTCGAGTGTCCACCATTTTGGATATACATAAATTGATAGACTATCCTTTGTAGGTTGAATATTTTTACAATTCCCTCATAAATGAAGGGGTGACCAACCCTTCTTGTGCCCAGTATTCTGTTCATAATAGTTCTAGACTACAAGAAGGGTCAGTCGATCCTTCTTGTGCTCACCATTATGGATATAGGTGAATTCCTGGATATAAGTGTTCACAATTCTCTACTAAATGAAGGGGTGATCGATCCTTCTTGTCGGAAGTCAGAAGTTAGGACAAACAATTTTTATATGTTATAACTTAGCTGGTGTCTAGGTCCCTACTAGTTACAGTGGAAGTCATAAGTCGGGAATGTTTGGCCTAGACTTCGTAGATTAAATATATTTACATTTCTCTCGTAAATGAAGGGTTGGTCAACCCTTCTAATTGACTTATTTGATAATATATACTAGTGGAAAAATTATTCTTTGTTTAAATTAAATATGATTTTTAATGTGTTACTATTATTTTATATTTCATAAATCGCTTCTGAAATGGATTTTGGTTATGAATAATGTGTCCTGTTATTTTATATTTCAGAAATCGCTTATGAAATGGATTTTGTTTCTCAACAATGTGTGGACCTGCTTTTGAATGGATTGAAAATTGCTGAAGGAATCTCTTTTTCAGAAAGAAAAATATTGCATAATATCAACATTCATGATGGATGTATCATTGTAAATGTTACCAAGAATTTAAATGAAATTCTTCAATTTCCCTATCCATCAGAAGGTGCAGATACATTGTCAGAGGCAGTTGGTGGTTATATTCAATGGCCTGTATCTGATATCATTAACCACATTGGTTCTGCTCTTCATGAGAATGAGGTGAATGATATACGAGCTTCTACTTCACCGAGTGTAGAACATATCATAACAACTGAGAATAAATATTCTTTTATTATGAGAAAAGTTAAGTTGTTACATAAGTGTTCAGAATGCAAGGATTGCATTTCCATAGGTTTTTTAACAAATGCTAGTGGGACTAATTTTGTTGGGGGAACGTGTTTGGGTGACTTCTCCTTTGGTATTCTAGTGGATGAAGTGGTGTTGTCTTGTATGGAATGTTGCCCAGGTTTGAGCAGTGGAGGTTTTGTTGTATGGCCGATTAATAGAGTTGTATATTTTAATACAGAAACATTGCTTTATGTTGAAATCAATTTCAACAATAATCAATCTGAAACTACTTTGAAAGTATGAAGATAAAATCACAATGTCAGGTTTGTGGGAGAGAAAGTTAATTTGATACATCAATGTTCTTTAAAGCCACATTATGTTGCTTGGGGAATAGTGTCAACTGTTTTTGAGGGAGATATTGTACAATTCAAAGCACTAGATGCTGGTGATTTTTGTATTTTAGTTCATAAAGTCTTCTGCAATGGCGAGGATTGTGGTGTTTTTGAATGCTCTCTTATAAGATGGCTTGCAAACTATTTTCTTGACTTCGATGATGTTCCTTTGGATGTTATACTAAAAACGAAAAGATACGAAGATATGGTCAACATTTGGAATATTTTTGAAGAATGTACTTTACAGATGGTCCTTCCAGGTACTCCCTATTGTGAATATACAGATGTTAAAGGTAATGGAACAAGGCCATACAATTATGTAAAGCGGCAAGCTAGAACTAAAATTTCTGAAATAAATTCAAGATCGGAATTGATCAAGGTGCATTCCTTTAAAAAATTATCACTGAACATTGTTGTTCAAATCTGTGTATCTAAAAAATTTCACTACAATCGATAGTTGAATGTGTGAATAAATTTCATAGTATGAATGGAAATTCAAGAATACAATATGTTATAAATTCTATGGGATCAAATGGTCCCGTGGCCAAAGAAGGAGATGATAGAAAAAAGAAGCATGTCTACAATGAGATTAGAAACAATAGACATTTGTCAAAATGAATGACATAAATGCCATGGGATAAAAAGGATCACTTTATACAACTATAAAAGCATGTTCTTGAATGGTGATGTGAGATTTGTGCATGGTAACACTGGTTTGGAAAAATCTAGGGTGAACACTGCTACACTGGTAGATACTATTAATAAAATTGAAGAAGAGAACCCAAACAAATATCCACATATTACACGATTAATCAGTGAATATGGAACAAGGACAACCTTGAAATTATTGCCATCTAATATGTCCCATGGTTTGCTGCAAAAACTGGCAAATGAAGAAATCGAAAGTATCGGTTTGCCTCCAGTATCACGATCCTCCTTTAGCAAGGTGATGAGAGAATATTTTTGAGATGTTAAAATTTATAAATCAAACTCCTTTGCATGGTGTAATGAGTGCATTACAATACATGATAGACTTAAGGGGACCATAGATCTAGCTAAGGTGGAAAGGTTGCGAGAAAATAATTCAGCTCATAATAAATATATCGCAAGTTGTCGCCAAGTATATTATTCTCACAGATTAGCTTCACAAAAAAATCCAAGGACTTTTCTGAGTATTGTTCATGACAAAATGGATAAGTCAAAGACTTCCATTCCAAGGATGGGTAAGAAGGAAAAATATTTTAGTAATGTTATGAATCTTCCCATATAATTGACTAGAATGTTGATTGATGGGCACAAGACTGGGGGTTTTGGCCATTTCAGCCTCTCATTTTTAGAGATGGGATCGAATTTCACTATGACATCCCTAGATAAATACTTGAAGTGTCTTGAAGAACCAATGGTTGATAAATATGGTGATTTTCTCTACAAAGGCGAAACATCTAAGCACCAATTGCATGATTATCTATTGCAATCAAAGTCATATGAAAATTGTTTGATATACAAACAAGATGTAATGCAAGATGATATATTGTGTGTTGATGGTACTAATCAATGCATGCCAAATAGAAAACTACCATCCATATTGTTGTTGCAAATGGATAATTGTTCAGGCGATAACAAAAACTGCTTTGTATTTGCATTTTTATCTATTTTAACAAGGAGGGTGTTCGAGATAGTTGAAGTTAGATTCCTCCCGGTTGGACACACCAATGAAGACATAGATGGAACTTATGGAAGGTTATTAGTAAAGCTAATGCCTAAGGATATATTTTCACTTTCGGAAATTATGGATACGTATAGGACATGTGAAGATCAAAATTTCTATGTCCCTTATCTAATTGATGAACTTTACGATTTTAAGAGTTTTTTGAAACCCCACCTTTTGGATGGAAATGCCAAGATCATCGGTATCAAAAAATGCCAGTTTTTTAAATTTTAGCTCATAGATAACGTTCCAGTCATGCAACGGAGGGAATCACTTCAGGATGAATATTAGTCATCTCCTATTCATCTTTGGTTGTCATTGCCAGATGGTAGCGCAGACCTGCTGGTGGGACGACCTAGGTTATTAAATCTGCAATCAAAAAGAACTTCAGACATTGACGAAATGAAAAAAGGAATAGAAACATATATTTCATTCTGGAATCGAGGGATTGAGAAGGGAGGTGAACAATTTTGGCATCCCAAGTTAAATTATTGGGAGGATGTATATAAAGCTTTGGACAGTCCCTTTGAGAGTGTTGATCAGTCATCAACTAACTTTTGGCCATCGAAAATCCATGATATTCATAGTAGTGAACCTACAAGATTTGAACATGAAATTATGGATTCCTATTTTGAAGGAAAATGTTCCTGCTTTGCAGGATTTCTATGTTGGACCAGTATGCAACAAGCCTAGAGATGAATTCATTCCAAGAGTGGATGTTGTAAAGGGCCAAATGGTCATTGTGCAATCACCAGAGCGAGATTTTGCAATCTGGTTGGGTAGGTTGGTTGGTAATATTTATCAGGATTCAAATGCTAGTACTGTTGGGTCTTACAAATTAGAGGTGCAATGGTGCAAGCTAATAAGAGCATCGAAGGATCTGAAGGTCTTGTACAAAAAATGCATAGATAGAAAGCAACAATGGGTTGTTGGTGCAGAAGAAAATATGATGATCAATGTAAATAACATCATATGGGCATGGTCACCAAGGCAAGGATGGACAGGAGAAAAATTTAGAATAAACATGAAGGGCCTTGCAGCAGTTAAGGAACAATGATAACATATGGGGCATAGTGTTAAGAGTGGGATGGGTGTTCCTATGAATATTGTTTGATGTGATATTATCCCAAACAATTTATACTTTGTTGTAATCCTTCTAGTCTGTCTATCAACCTGGATAGGAAAGCAAACGTCGAGCATTTGGAACGTCCACGAGCCTCTAGGAATTTGGGGATAATTACTACCGTGATGTAGAATACACCATTTACTGGTTACTACTATGTAAGTAAGTTGTGCCTATGTAGATTACGTAGAGAATTCTTGCCTCAGTTGGAAACTATTAAAATTATTTATGTAAAAAGATAGATATTCTTGATAATGTATCAAAAAAGAAACAAGAACTGATAGACTTGTTATTCAAACTAGGACTGAATATTATAGACATTGAACTTTTCACCTTAAAAGGTTGCACATTTATAAATGAAAATTGCACTTTTCAAATCAAAATTTGCATTTTTGTATTTGAAATTCACACTTTTCAAATCAAAATTTGCATTCTTTGATTTGAAATTCACACTTTTCAAATCAAAATTTGCATTTTTTTATTTGAAATTTGCACTTTTTCAATCAAAATTTGCATTTTTTTATTTGAAAATTCACACTTGTTGAATTGAAATTCATAGTTTCATAACAAAAAACTACAATTTTAAGGTTCATAAGTAGTAAAAAAACACACTATTCGAATAGAAAAGCACACTTTTCAAAGCCAATGTTGCCACTTTCAGAACTTGATTTTGCACTTTAGAAAGGTTGATATTGACACTTTCAAAGTCTAAATTGACACTTTCTTAGTCCAAAATTTGCCTAATATGTCAAATTTTATGAAATTGGCGTTGTTGGCCCATAGTTATTGTAAAGATGTAATCTTCGGGAACAATCTATATAAAGGGAAATTTTGTATAAGGAAGGGTTAGACTTATGTTGGATGATTTTAGAACCTAGTTAGATCTATGCTAAGAGAGATCTAAGAGAGGAAAAGACTCTGCAACTGTGTTCCCAGAGATATATTGTAGAAAAGAGTTTGCAGCTGAGTGCGCAGATTGGAATTGTTAACCCCTTCCAATAAATATAAGAACAATTCATGTTGACGTAGCTCCCATCTAGGGGGTGAAACACGTAAATGCATGTGTTATGTGTTTGAATCTTTGTTATATTGTATGTTCATGAATGCTTATTCTTATATATGTGTTTTCATATGAATGTGAATGAGAATGATATGTTAAGTAGCGAATCATGCATGTATGAACAATGTGAAGTTGTGTTAAGTATGGTAAATATGTAGTCATAAGAGAGAAGTAACAATGATTCAACGAAGTCTGTAGCTTGTTAGAAACTGCGAAGTGCACAGATACATGTTGGTAACGATATGTTAAGTATATTTTGAGTAAGTTGCGCATATCAAGATTGCATAACATAACCGCGCATCACCAGGTTGCAGAAACCTGATTATGTAATCACCCATCTTCACTTAGGGTGAGACTTCAGCCTGCTCGCAGGTTGATGTTGAAAGGGCCAGTGAAGGGGATTTTGTCAGGTCTAAAGAAAGGGAACTATGCAGAACTCGGGTCATCCCCATAGAAAATAAATATGGAGAAAATCAGAAAAGCAACAAAAAGGAAATAAAGATGGAGAAAATTAGAAAAGCAACAAAAACTCAGGAAAAGAAGCATAAAGCAGAAAGAAACATAAAAGTAGAAAGTAGGAAAAATCAGAAAAGAAGGAAAGTTCAAAAAAGTAGGATAAATCAGAAAAGCTAGAAAAAGAAGAAAAAGCTAAAGCAGAAAGTGGAAAATCCAATAGAAAGTGGAAAAGCAAACATAAAAGGAAAAAGAAGGAAAGCAAAGCAAAAAGGAAGGAAAGCTAGCTTTCCTTATCCACTCATGGAGGGCGCATTAGCTAAGGAGACTTGCTCCACAAGTCGTCATCTCTCTATAAATGAACCAGTGCACACCAAATTCACATATTTTTTCAGTTTGATGATTTGCTTGAGAGAAATTGTGCCTAATATACTTGGGAGATGTGCCCATAGTCCAAGCTGGGAGAGTTGACAAGGTACAAGGTTTTTTTGTTAAGTCCTCAACAATATTACAATTTTGGGTGGCACGCGCACTTGGATTAAATGTCTCTTTATGAATTATACCCTTTGGTGGGTGCAACATTGTGTAAGGAGTAAGATTCTCTATTTGAAGAGGGATAGGAGGTGGAGGGGTGGTGGAGGTGGATGTTTGATCTATACGAATTCCATTGGTGTTCTTGTCTTGAATAGGTTCACATATATATGACCTGGTGGTTAAGCCAATTGTCTCATTACACATGCTAGGAATTGAGTAGTTGAGGAAGTCTTTGCATGATGAGGATGACTCCCATTTCCCCCTTGTAGAGGGTTGTGAGCAATCATTTGATGTTGTTGAGGTGGGAAAGGGTTAGTTAGTACTGTTGATTGGGAGTTTTATTTCAGGAATTTAGTGTGAATTTTCTTTTAGGAATTTAGTGACCTCGTCACACTGATGGAAATACTTTTTGTAATGGTCATATCCACATATTAGGAAGGGAAATGTTTCCTTTCTCTTTGGTTTGGTTTCCGAAGTAGGATATTGGGTTTGTTACTTTCTCGCTAGTTTGAATATTTTTTTGATTTCCCTTTGTTCTTGTTCTTACCTCCAAATGGTTGAGATGAGTCGAATTGGACCGAATTCACCTCAAAGTTTTGAGCGGGAGGTGGGGCAGTCATGGTGTTTGAACCAATCCATGTTAAGCCTGAGGTAGAAGCCAGTTGGATTTGTTTCCTGGTCAGTTGGGTAACATACTTTGTTTTTACAGAACCTACAATACCATTGGCATGGCTTTTTGTGGATGATCTTGAAGTTTCATTGGTAAGAAGGGGAGAATTAGGTGTCAAATTGTACAACGTGACAGATTGAGAATAAACAAAATCTAGGTATTGAACGCAGCTGATCACTTGCTCTTCAGTAAAAAAACCTCATATAGCAACATCCCTAGCGATGGGTTGCAAAAGTGACTTAGTAAACCAATCATCTTAATTTTGGTCTAGGATGTTGTCTTTAATTAATTGACGCCATCATTTACACTCATGAATACGATCAAATATGTGAGTGGAATTGGATTGTCTAAGCGAAGTCAAAATCTCATTACTAGTCTCATATTGAATTGGTAATTGAAAACATGTCAAAAATGCCTTGGAAAAGGAGTTAAAATCACTAAAGAAGTGTCGTGGTAATTTAATGTACCAATTTGCAGTTGTGTTGGTGAGAGTCCTTTGAAAAGATATCAACTGAATGGAGTCATCCATTAATGAATTGAAATAACACCATAGATGGTAGGTCATGACATGGTTGTTGAGATCCTCTCCTAGCTTCCCATTGAATTTTGGAATATCAAACGGTAGTTTGGCGGGGATTGGTGGCAAAAATTGGGCATGTTGTATGGGATCATTTGTCAAATGTGACAAGTCAGGAAAATCTAATGTATCCAAAAAGGGTCATTGCTGGTTTATGTTAAGATTTAATATGCTAAGACAGAAAATAGCAGCATTATATTCCATTTCACAACAATAGCATATACAGGATCATTGAAGAAACAACAAGCACAACATAAACACAAGAGACACAGATTTATCCTGGGAAACCCTCATGGGGTAGAAAACCCAGTAAAGCTTCCTCAATATAGATGACCAGCAATATACAAAGATGCAAACCCTGAGCATAAGCTCCTCCTTCTCCATAGCAGACCTATCCTCCACAAGTGCGCCACTCTCAAGTGAGTGAGTGTGTGTTAAGTGAGGAATACACCTCCTCTATTTATACACTACTCCGACTTGTCTTTTACACAAGACATGTGGGCTCGTATTTAACTAGTGGGTTAAATACCCCACTACAACTGACTGGGCCGACCCCTCTAGGGTGGTCTAATAACCCTTTGACCCACATAACACATACAGGGCCGACCCCCACTAGGGAAGTCTAATAACCCAGGTTACCACATTCCGACAGAGGAATAAACATCTTCGGATATACAATAAGATCTTCAAGGAGGAATGAAACATCTCCATAATAATAAAGTACAAATATAATATTCTTTGAAGTTACAATATCTCAACACTCCCCCTTAACAAGAAGGATATTATAACAGCATCTGCACGAGCAAGGAGTCATGAACATCATACATGATACATCTATAAATCATTGGAAGCTTTCTCAACATCATCAGTAACTCAAGCAGTTACTGGAACATCTTCAATACTGGAACATCAACATATTCAGTACTGAGTCTTTATCTTCTGTAGCACTTCGAACAGCTACAACAACATCAACATCTGGATCCTCACGATCATTAGCATCGTCATCATATGATCATCAGCATCGGGATCATCTCGATCTATAGCATCTGGATCATCACGATCTACAGCATCAGCATCTGGATCATCTCGATCTACAACATCTGGATCATCTCGATCTACAGCATCTGGATCATCTCGATCTACAGCATCTGGATCATCACGATCTACAGCATCTGGATCATCTCGATCTACAGCATCTGGATCATCTCGATCTACAGCATATGGATCATCTCGATCTACAGCATCTGGATCATCTCGATCTACAACATCTGGATCATCTCGATCTACAGCATCTGGATCATCTCGATCTACAACATCTGGATCATCTCGATCTACAGCATCTGGATCATCACGCGAGCATCAGCATACTCTGCAATACACATGATCCTTCCTTTTGGAATTACGGGATCAATCTCATCACAATCAATATTTAAGACTATCCTTCCTTTCGGAATTACTGGATTTACTGTCTAAGGATGATTAGTCCAATCACAATTAGCATTTAAGACTATCCTTCCTTTCAGAATCTGGATTTACTGTCTAAGTATGATTAGTCCAATCACAATCACATTTAAGACTATCCTTCCTTTCAGAATTACTGGATTTACTGTCTAAGGATGATTATTCCAATCACAATCACATTTAAGACTATCCTTCCTTTCGGAATTACTGGATTTACTGTCTAAGGATGATTAGTCCAATCACAATCACATTTAAGACTATCCTTCCTTTCGGAATTACTGGATTTACTGTCTAAGGATGATAAGTCCAATCACAATCACATTTAATACTATCCTTCCTTTCGGAATTACTGGATTTACTGTCTAAGGATGATTAGTCCAATCACAATCACATTTAAGACTATCCTTCCTTTCGGAATTACTGGATTTACTGTCTAAGGATGATTAGTCCAATCACAATCACATTTAAGAATATCCTTCCTCTCGAAATTACTGGATTTACTGTCTAAGGATGATTAGTCCAATCACAATCACATTTAAGACTATCCTTCCTTTCGAAATTACTGGATTTACTGTCTAAGGATGATTAATCCAATCACAATCACATTTAAGACTATCCTTCCTTTCGAAATTACTGGATTTATTGTCTAAGGATGATTAATCCAATCATGTGCATTTTGAACCAAGGTCCAGGGACGATGCAGTCCTATCCTCTATTCTCGGAGACACCTGTCTACGGCTCACTTTAGGACTGAAGTCTAGGGATGATTCAATCCTTTTTCTTTCTCGGAGACATCTGTCTATGGATCTCTTTAGGACTGAAGTCCAGGGATGATCCAATCCTCTTTCTTTCTCGGAGACATCTGTCTACGGCTCTCTTCAGGATGATGCAATCCTATTCTGTCCACCAAGGACTTCATTTTCGGAGACATCATGTCTACGGCTCTCTTCAGGATGATGCAATCCTATCATGTCCACCAAGGACTTCATTCTCGAAGACATACGTCTACGGCTCTCTTGAGGATGATGCAATCCTATCATGTCCACCAAGGACTTCATTCTCAAAGACATACGTCTACGGCTCTCTTGAGGATGATGCAATCCTATCATGTCCACCAAGGACTTCATTCTCGAAGACATACGTCTACGGCTCTCTTGAGGATGATGCAATCCTATCATGTCCACCAAGGACTTCATTCTCGAAGACATACATCTACGACTCTCTTGAGGATGATGCAATCCCCTTGTCACCTTAGTCCCTGTCTAAGGACCATCCACCAAACTCTCTGTTGGCATCACTAATATAGGTATCCTCATCATCGACCTCACTGTCGATGCAGGAAATCTGATCATGAGTTATCACATCAACCCCCCTTTTGAGGAGGGTCCTTCTGAACTATATTAAGTTTGTCTTGGAAAAATTTACTTGAGGTAGAGGTTTGGTTAGTACATCGGATCGGTAGAGGTTTGGTTAGTACATTGGTAACTTGTTACAAATTCGAACTTTTGGTTCCTTTCTGCACCATATCTTGGAACACTAGATTATTTTCCATCTTGATACAACTCTGTTTGTCACATAGGATCATAGTTGGGTCTATCTCTAAGTCAAAAAATCCTAAAGCCATACTGCTTCATAACTTAGCAAAGCAAGTAGCCATATATTCTGCTTGTGCTAAGAGCCACACTAGATTGTTTCCTGCTCAACCACGAGATCATGGCTGATCCCAGACAATAACATCCTCTTGATGTGCTCTTCCTGTCTGATACACTTCCTGCCCAATCAACATCTGTGTAGCCATCTGAATTCATGATCTCCAAGATAACATAGATCAAAGTCTATTGTATCCTGTAGGTACCGTATCGCATGATTTGCAGCTTATCAGGTGAACACATCTAGTTTCCACTAGATACTAACTCAAGGTGTTCACAGCAAAGCATATATCTGACCTAGTATTCGTTAGACACATCAATAACTCAATATTTTGTCTATACAGAGTTCTATCCACTAACTCTGATGAGTCATCTGCTAACAACTTCAAGAGTGGCCATACCAACACATCAAGTTCTTTTAATATTTCTCAGCATACTTTCCTTGGTTTAGAAAGATTCCTTCTGAGCCTTGCCATACTTCCAGACCTAGGAAGTAATGCATCAATATGAGATCTTTCATTTTCATTTCTGCAGCCATCTTCTTCTTTCTTTTCATGATCTGTTTCTCATTCTTTTTTCAGAAAGAGATCATCGTCATACAATAATGGTATGATAGGTTCATCATCCACAACCTTAAGGTAAAGTTTAGGAACAACTTTACTTTTGGTAAAGCCCAAGTTTATCAAGAAACTGTCAATTCTCCCTTTGTGACTGAACATCATTCACACTCTGCATTGAATGATCTTCTGCATATCTATCTGTGCCATCTCTTGTTAGATGGGTCTACTGATATGAGCCTCAATATCATTCGAACTCTGTGGTGAGTTCCTTCTTGCATCCATGTCATCTGTGTATAGAAACCATATTCAACCTTGTAGCAAAGGTTGAGATCACCCATGATGATCATTAATCCCATCAATTGATTATCGATCCTGGGAACCCATATAGAACCTGATTCACACTTCTTCTTTAATTACACCATTAAGAGAATGGTCTTATCTAACCACTTGGAGCAAACATCTCATCATGATTCTCTTCCTCTTTCTAAGAGAATCTTCTAGCCACAAGCTTTCTATAGTGTGTTTGATTTGTAAATCTTTTATTGAACATCCATCGCTTGTTTAGTGTTCATCATTCATCATGAACTTTCCTACAAATCAAATTTAAGTACATGATTAGTAATACTTCATAATCATCAAATCATATTGACATGATAACCTATTATGCATACAGATATCATTTACATAGTTATGCAACTATCTTGACCAATACTTTGGCACAACACTTTTCCATATCCTGTATGCATACAGTGGCTATGTAGATGCCTTCCATCTCTACCAGAACATACTATCGAGAGTGTGCATAGCTCTTAGTATGTCAGCAAAGAGGTTTCATTCTAGAAAAGCAACAATGGAATGTTTGTCCAACTTACCAATCATATGAATATTAGTAGTATATTGTTCAATGCTCTATGAATGTTTACACTTAGCATGATGTATTCTAGGAATACAAATATGCATACAACCTATTACAGGCAATATCATTTACTATTTCAAATAACAACTCAAATACTTATCTTTTATGTTTGTGTGGTTGCATCCCGCTTGATCTTCTGTATGTCTTTTGAACTTCTAGTCATTCTGTACCACTGTGCATACTCAAGTGTCATCCTCATGATCTCATACAAAAACATACATTCATTAGTATATTCTCAACATGATTATAGATAATATTCAAGGTTTCAGGGAAGTCTTCTCTTACTCATGCATATTCTTGTTTGATCTAGTTAGTTAAATCATCAACCAAGATAAGAGACATAATATGCATAAACCCTTGATTACTAACTTTATGAATAAGCATAACTAATCATACCAAGTATACTTATATAAGGGATCCTAACACAAGGTAAGATTCTAACATGACATAGGAAAACATACCTGGATTAGTATACCTGCTTAGTTATGTACAACATACCTAAACAATCTCTTCAATGATTTAGAGATCCTGAGCTAGAACCTGCATGTCTCATAGGTTAAGCATAATATAACAAATTCATACATACCTCGTAAGTAGAACAAAGATTATGGATGAGTCTTTGTCTTCATGATGTCATGGTCATGGAACTTGATTTGTCTTTTGTGATGTACCTATATCTTGTTAGCAGACAACATCAACCTCACACAACACCATAATGCATTAGTACAATCATATAGCCCTAATCAATGAATGTCTTCGATCATTCACATGCATTCATACTGTTACTAGGGTGATAAGACAATTTTAACATTAATCAAGATTGTACTAATAAATAATATGAAGACAAACACATCATGAACTTAATCAAGAATCAGATTTCAAGACATACCTGAACCTCCTTAAGTCATACCTGTCGAGACTTCTTATAGTCTTCTTATGTAAGGCCTTAGCCTCAACTCCCCCTGAAACTTGATTTGGAGCTTGATTAGGGTTTGCTAGAGAAACCCTAAAAATTCAATCTTTGACTTTCACACTTCTGAATGGATGGAAGGATGTGTCTTGCTAGCATACTTCAATTTTGAAATCTCCAAAATTTGACCCCTCAAAATTGCTTTCGAAACTTCTGGATCTTCTAGACAGGAACCCGAACTAGGGTTTGATGAAGCCCACCCTTCTGTCCAATCAAAAGGTTCTATCCAAGGCTCTAAACTCTTATTTTTCTGAAGAGCTTCCAGCCGTGGTTACAGACTTCAAAAATTCCAACTTTTGCTGAAGCCCTAATTTTCCATCTTTCCGATCAAAATCCCGAACTGGGGTTTGATCAAGCCCGGTCTTCTACCCAACCAAAAAATTTGATCTTGGTCTCTAAATTTTGATTTTCCTGAGTAGCATTCAGTCGTGGATTCTGATTCCAAAAATTCTAACTTTCTCCGAAACCCTAAATTTCGGAAGCCATGAATGAAGGTGCTCCAAAAATAATTCTGTTTTGGCAGAAATATGTACCTGATTGTTTCTGCTGTAACTCTGAACTTTTCACTCCACAGGGTCTGAAAACTTTTTTTGTGGTAGCCTGACCTGTCATCTTTCCAATGCAACAGGTCTGACCTCAATTGGATTTTTTGAGAGAGAGTTATGCCAAGTGTCGCAACGTGACCTGTTTATGGGATAAAACAGGAGAGTGAACTTGTACGGCATGCCATGTGTCACTGGTTCAACTTCGGCCTCTGAAAAAGGTTCCTGAGATAGTACAGTCTGTGTACTACCTATCACTTTTTACGAAATTGCATTTGGAGCTTCCTAGCCCAAGTTATGCCAAGTGTCGCAACATGACCTGTTTATGGGATAAAACAGGAGAGCGAACTTGTATGGCGTGCCACGTGTCACTGGTTCAACTTCGGTATCTAAAAAAGTTTCCTGAGATAGTACAGTCTGTGTACTACCTTTCACTTTTTACGAAATTTCATTTGGAGCTTCTTAGCCCAAGTTATGCCAAGTGTCGCAACGTGACCTGTTTATGGGATAAAACAAGAGAGAAAACTTGTACGGCGTGCCACGTGTCACTGGTTCAACTTCGGCCTCTGAACAATTTTCTTGAGATAGTACAGTATGTGTATTACCTTTCACTTTTTACGAAATTTCATTTGGAGCTTCCTAGGCCAAGTTATGCCAAGTGTCGCAACGTGACCTGTTTATGGGATAAAACAAGAGAGCAAACTTGTAAGGCATGCCACGTGTCACTGGTTCAACTTCGGCCTCTGAAAACGTTTCCTGATATATTAAAGTCTGTATACTACCTGTCACGTTTTACGAAATTTCATTTGGAGCTTCCTAGCCCAAGTTATGACCTTTTTTCCTAGGTCACCTGATTTTGACTGAGATCTGGAAGAGGCAGAAACCCTAACTTGTACTGATCATAACTCACAAAGTACAACGAATATGAGGGTGCCCTTTGGACACAAGATACCTGGAGATGTTATGTACAACCTGTAAAGGTTTCATATCCTGAACCTTCACCAAAATGTATTTATGGTGAAAGTTCCACGATGATTGGTGTTTTCTATATAAAACCCTAACCTTCAAATTGTCGTAAGTAAAGCAAGTGTCGTAAGTGCCATACCTTGCCTTCCTTCAGGTTAGCTCTAATACCATGTTAAGATTTAATATGCTAAGACAGAAAATAGCAGCATTATATTCCATTTCACAACAATAGCATATACAGGATCACTGAAGAAACAACAAGCACAACATAAACACAAGAGACACAGATTTATCCTGGGAAACCCTCATGGGGTAGAAAACCCAGTAAAGCTTCCTCAATATAGATGACCAGCAATATACAAAGATGCAAACCCTGAGCATAAGCTCCTCCTTCTCCATAGCAGACCTCTCCTCCACAAGTGCGCCACTCTCAAGTGAGTGAGTGTGTGTTAAGTGAGGAATACACCTCCTCTATTTATACACTACTTCGACTTGTCTTTTACACAAGACATGTAGGCTCGTATTTAACCAATGGGTTAAATACCACACTACAACTGACTGGGCCGACCCCTCTAGGGTGGTCTAATAACCCTTTGACCCACATAACACATACAGGGCCGACCCCCATTAGGGAAGTCTAATAACCTAGGTTACCACATTCCGATGGAGGAATAAACATCTCCGGATATACAATAAGATCTTCAAGGAGGAATGAAACATCTCCAGAATAATAAAGTACAAATATAATATTCTTTGAAGTTACAATATCTCAACAGTTTATTTGAGGATACTGGTAATATTAATGGGGCATCAAAATACCAATAGGAACCAAGGTCGGTTGGGATGGGATATTAAAACGTGTCGGTTATCCCATATATGGATTTTGGGGGGATTGGGAGGTAGGAACCATGGGTTTCATAGGTTGAATAGATAGGCATCCTTGCAGAGGGATACCTGTCGGGTTAGGTTGACCCCATGGAACATTTTTATTTCCCGAGTATGGTGACCTGGTATAAAGGGGTGTAGTGGTATCCATGGAGGTGTTGGGTTGGGTAATTGGTCCTCCCATGTATGGTTGAATGCTAGAATATTTTTTCACTAATACTAGTTGTTTCCCAAAAACTAAGGGTTGAATCCCATGTGCAATTTCCCCCTATCAAATTCCCCCCCAAGTAAGATACATATGAATTCACCATCAAAGTGGTGGTAGGAATTGATGGAACAGTCTGTATGACTGCTATACTGTTATTTTATTTAGGGAGGGAGGGTTGGGTCAAGTTATTTGTAATGGGACTCGAGGATATACCTTGATTTGTTACTTGAATAGAGGGGTATGGTAAAACATCACCAAGTGAATTACTTGGTCTTGGTAATTATTTACAAGTAGGGGTATGAGTTGAGTCAAATGTGATAGGGTTCATGTGCATAAATGGTAAGGTTGGATTGACCTAGCTAGCCTAGGGGATACTCTGGGCCAATGAAGTTCCCCATAAAGGAGAAGTGATGGCAGTATGAGCCACAGTGGTTCCTTTGGTACTGTCCATAGTGGAAGTTGGTAATGGCGGTGATGTATTCAACAGATCAGAATACTAAGTGGGTGTCAAGTTCATATCCAAAGGCTACATGTTAAACATGTCAGGTGGAAATTGATAAGCCGAAAAAGTGTCAAAATATCTAGTAGAAGGATATTCTATGAGTATCAGATCAATAGTTCTAGTAAGAGGGGGATTTTCTGGAGGGACAAGGCCTTCCATAATAGTTTCAAACTCTCCTTCAATATGATTATTGAAGGGATCAATGCTTCCAAATTCAGAGGGGGTTTCTTCATTGATAGTTCCCTCGTTCGAAGGATGATTTGAATGTTGTGAAGGTGGAGGTTGTTTCTCCTCAAGGTGCAACCCTTGCATTCTATGAGATCTTCGCAGACCTTAGTCAACTAGTGTAGAAAATACAATGATTCCTAATACCAAATATGAATACAGGAAGAACACACCCCTAAAAATAACTAAAGGTAATCAACCAAGAAGTCAGTAAGTAAGGGATCTTCCGAAGATGAGATATTAATCCATCAGCAGAGAAATGAGATACAGTTACCCACAACTACTTTGTAATGTACTTATAGGGGTGCAAGTACTGGACACCACCAATTACCCTCCTAAAGAGCCAAAATCATGTGTTTCACTTCTGTCTTAGGTATCGACAACACCATTGTTGTAGTCACCTTGGAAGATAACCTAGGAAAAGTAACTAGGGCTACCATTTTTTTCTTGGTGGTTGGGAAGAAGGATCATGGAAGAGGGATTTTGTGAATGGGAAGGGAGCATAAGATAATTGTCTTATACCTGAAGCAACTCAGATAGTGGTGTCACCTCGAGGACTTTCTATTACTAACCCCATCGAGAGAGAATGTCAAGGACCGGTTTGAGCACTCTTTTCGAATTCTCCTACCACTTGGCTCATGTGTTAAAGGAGATTTCCCAAGAATCACTTCATGCTATTAATGGATTTTTTCTCATTAGTGTTCCTAGTCTCATTCCAGTAACTCTTGGACAATTTACTCATTTTTTCTAGTCCAAAGCTCTTATCCCTATACTAATGTTGGTGTTCTATAAATTAAAAATTCTAATTACTTTTATTAGTGCATTGGTTGATTTTAAGGTTGTTTTTTACTGAAAGGGTATACGGAGATGAAATTTATGTTTTTATGACTCGACTCCAAACCATGCAACTAAATGCAAATGCAAATATTTTTCTTCAATGAACTTTATCGAAGTAAGGGAGAGGATTTCTTTTTCTTCACAATGAAAACACCCAATGAAATGAAAAAAAATTCCACTTTTCATGCAATGCAAAACTTCTCACTTCTCTTTTCAATGAATGAGGAAAGAAATTCCAAACTAAACAAACAATCCTAGAATCCAAAAATAAAAGACAATAATTTTCAATCAAACACCAAAAATGAGATACTTTATATTGTTCTCTACTTTTTCAAAAAAATTTGAAAAAGAATCGAAACATGTACTACTTTGTTTCAATGTAAAGGATTCAATTATACTTGTAAAATAACTAAATGAATGAAGATAATTTTTTTCCTTTCAAAGACTCTTAAATTGCATTAAAAGACTCAAAACAAACTTCTTTGTTTCAATTTACAATATTTGGTTTTACTTGTAAAGACCTTAAAACCAAAGAAGACAAATAATTTTTTTTTGTTTTCAAGCTCTACCAAACTGAATTCAAATCTTGAAATGCAATCAACTTAGTTTCTATTAACAATATTCAATGTCAATTGCACTAGATCTAATAGAAAAGAAGATAAGGACAATTTCCCTTTCTCAAGAGCTTTTAAATTGCACAAGGGGATTCAAAAGGAAATCTTTTGTTTCAATTTCAAAATAAAAGGACTCCAATGAATTTTTCAAATGAAATAATACCAAAGAATCCAAATAAGATAAACAATTTACGCAAACAAACAAAACTTGAAAGGACATAGATCACCCAAAGGCCTTCAAATCTTGCTCCTTGCAACAAACCGAAACTATCCAACTTGCAACCAAATAGACGAAGTAATGGAAAGAGGATATTTTTGAAACCTTTAATTTTTAATCCATGAAAAAATTGAGCGTAAATGAAGAGTTATGATAGGGCTACAAGGTTCTTAGTCTTAATAGGGATCAATGTATCACCCAAACAAGAACCAAAATGCAAGTGGCCCAATCAACACACTTCAAATTCCAAACCAATCAAATAGGTCCCAAACACACTTAAATAAGTTTTGGGAAGTTTAGAACTAAGTTTAAGGAGGTTTGAATACCACTAGATCAGGAGAATCAGATCAGAAATGTTGTGAAATTCAACAAAAGATCAAGTTAGCCTAGGTTGATGTCACACATCCAAACATTGGCAAGGAAAAAAAGAGATCAAATAGGAATAAAAAAGAGCTTAAACACTCGATTCAAAGGCATACAAAGCATCTATCAAGCAACAAAGGCTCATATAAAAAATATTGTTGCAAAAAACTAAGGCAAATCAAAGCAAAAAGGACTGAAAAATGCCCTAGACAAGGGATTGTCGCCCCTGTAACCTCACAAGAAGAGGGATAAAAGTAGATTGTTGAAACTTGGTATACCAATAGGGAGAGACAGACTACATTTTTTTGTTCCTTGAAAAACTGGAATGGAGGGGAAAAACTATATTGTCGCTTTATGAGCTTAACTATGGGAGGGACAAATTCTGTAAAAGTTTAGAAAATGGCCAATTTCACTCAGATCCAAGAATGTACCAGTTCTTAGGCTCAATATACTTCCAACTTATAATTGTGGAAGGTAAAAATTCAATAGAAAAATCAGAGTGAATAAATTCAATCGTCCAAATAAACACTCAAAGGGATAGTAAAGCTAGGGAAAGATCCCCGGTATGGTCGCTAGTTTTCGTGGTAGAAAATTTCCCTATGGATAGGTAGAACTTCTCAGGGATTATGAAGTGATTCCCTATTCCTCAATCCAAGATAGAAATAAAACATGTGGACACTAACATCCTCCTAGATCTAATAGTTGATACACAAGCCAACAAGTTATGGAAGAAACAAATGAGATAGAGGGCCTACCTCACTTTGGTGGTTGTCCTCACTGCTCCTTGGTTGATCCAACCCCTAACCTTCAAATCCATGATTATGGACCTATTGGAAAACACAAGGCAAAACCTTCTCCATAGAAACAAGTGCATAAACAAATATCTAACTACCAAAATATAGACAACTTCATGCATTCACCATGAAAGACATGAAATTGGGAGAAATAGGACAAGTTTGTATTGAATGGAAATCCATAAGTACATCACAAGTTATACTTGAATTAGCAGTAGAATATCCTCCAAGATCTCCTTATAGATCCCTTGAGAATAAAAGTGGCATAAGGATGGTATTTGCAAGCTTTATTTCCTATGTAACACTCTACAATTGAACAGAGTAAGGATACTCTCTTCTTCCATTTCTTTCACCCAAGGATGGCCCTAATTATATAGGGTTTGGAGGCTCAACTACGATGGAGAAAAGGATGAATCAAGGGAGGATATGATGGATCAAGAAAGATTAGACTCCTTGGAATGTAAAGGGTGGGAGTATTTGTTGGAATCTTATCAATATTGAGAGGGGGGGTGAATCAATATTAGCACAGTTATGAACAAGTTTTTAATTGTTATCAATTAGAATTCAAACATTAAATTATGAATTCACCATAAAGAGAAACATTCAACATCACATGCATAGTACACAGAACACAGATATATTTACGTGGTAACCCAAATGGGAGAAAACCACATAATTATCTCTTATATTAAAAAGATTACATTCATGGAAGCAACAACTTCTAAATTTCTCCAACACCAACTGGAAGGAGGCACCGACCTCCTATTTTTATGGGCTATGACCTGAAGGAAGCATATTCTCCCTAATTTAATAGCTTCAATTGGTAGGAGGATCCAATCCCCTGTTCCTTGCCCTGTCATGTCACCCTAATATGACTATAGAAGATATTTATTTACTACTCCCGTGATATGTGCACTCTTGAGGTTATCTGCAATTCATTCTGTTGTGCACATCTTATGTATATTGAGATCTTTCAATAGCTAAACTATATCACGTACTTCACAACATTCTTCAATCTGTGCTCTGCTTCAATATGCCATTATGTTTCTGTACATATGCACACTCAACTAATATTGCGCATCTTCTGTTGTGCTACTATTCTAACTTTATGCAACTGTATCAGATAAAATTGTGCACCTTCTATTATGCTATACTTCGGTCGGTGTATTTTTCTTAGATATTTTCTATGTACTACCTGTGATACTGTCGTTATGTTCTTACGCACTTGTCTCAGATAAAACTCATCATACTATGCATCTACTGTTGTGCTACATCTGTGTCTTAGCGCAACTGTTGTAGATAGACTACTTCACTTCACACATCACTAGTTGTGCTTCGAGTCTATATTTGTGCATCTATCATAGATAAACTACATCATCCTGTGCACCATCAACAATTATTTTATTCTGCTCGTGCGCACTAGGCTCTCTGCTAGATCATGTTATTCTGGTTCCTTGATTCATTGATACCCCAAAATAAGAATCTTTCCAAATCATAGTACTACCGCATCCGCTTCTTCAAGCTTACTTAAACTTTCTAACTTGGCTTCTTATGTATACTTGTCTGATGTAGATGGTATTTCTACAAGTTGGTCATATCATCCCTTCTTCCTTGCTTCACAGTTCCACTTACTTCACACTTCCGCCACTTGTCATATTATGTGCCACTGGGGTGTCATCCCTTATGGGTCTTGTGCAAACATGGTCCTTTGCATTGTCGGTCTTGCACACTTTGGAATCACTTCATTTGGTTTCTTGCACTCTTTATGTACCATCATTTGTGGGTCTTGCACAGTTGACTTCTCCTACCACCACTTTCTTATGGGACTAATTGCGTGCTTCAACAACTTGTATACATCTCTGATTGGTGGGTCTTGCGCACTTCCAAGACATTCATATCTATCCAACCGTTTCTTTCTCCCAAGCTTCTTGCGCTCTTCTGAGACTTGTCCTACCATCTCTTTTGTATTTCATTTGATTAGATGGATGGGAACGTACGCACATATATTATGTACTTATTCAAAATGGATTACATATACTTCTTCATAGTGGCTTTCATATATTTATTCAAACTAGCACAAGGATACTGAATCCTCTTTGACATCAGTTGACATCAATGACAACCAAAGTTCAACAATATACCCCTTTGGAATTAATGTCAACACCTCATGAAGTTGTACATGTCAACACTTCATGAAATTATGACCTTCCTCTGTTCTATTCATAGTACTCCCCCTATGTTCTTTCCAGTTTGAGCCTTTGCTCATCTACGCATCTTGTTGTCAATGCTTTTCTATTATTTTTCATTTTTGCGTGGATTCCTTCCACTGATGCATTCTTCCTGATATTTTTCCTTTATTCCTTTGTGTGTCCTGATTAGTACTTCTCTATATTTTTAATTCCTGCCCTGATCAAATTATTCATGATCATTCTCCCCCTTTTACATCAATGGAAAAGAGGTTCCTTTCAATGTACAATTTCAGATTTTCCATTCTTTGATCTTGTATTGGCATTTAAGTGTCTTCTTGATTTGATTACTCCCCCTGTCATTGTGCTTTATTCTTTTTCCTTTCACTGGATTTGTTGCATACAACTCAGTCACCTTGCAATTTGTATGTTCAACATTGTCTCTGTAGTTGTCTTGGGTATACTCCCCCTGTACAATTGTTAACTTCTTTTTATCTTGATCTTATGTTCCTATTATACACACACTTCTTCATTTATTACACAATATTACATGCCATCTTATTATCGCATTCACAACACATTACAAATTTCCATATGCTTTTATGTCCTATTTTTGAGGCCCTGATCATGTTGTGGATTGTGAACCACACCCAGTTTCTGTCTGAGATATTCAAACGTACTTCTTCAAAGTGACTTTGTAAATATGTCTACAATTTGTTCTTTGGTGTTGACATATTCCAATTTGAAATTATTTTCAGTGACCTATTGTCTCACGAAATGACATTTGATGGGAACATGTTTAGTTTTGCAGTGCATGACACGATTCTTTGAAATGCTAACAATGCTTTCATTGTCACATAAAATTTGTATGGGCTAATCTAGTTTCAATTGTACATCATTCACGATTTGTTTCATTCATAGTACTTGCATGAAATAGGTGGCTGTTGCGATATATTATGCTTCTGTATTAGATAGTGCGACTAATGGTTGTTTTTTTCTACCCAAGATACAAGGAAATTTTCTAGAAAGAATGCAACTTAGCTAGTACTTCTTTTGTCATCAACACTACCTGCCCAGTCTACAATAGTATACACTACTAAATTCATATCATTACTTTGTGGATACCACAATCCAAATTTCATGGTCCCTTTCAAATATCTGAAGATTCTCTTTACTGCTTGAACATGTGTTTCCTTGGTTGTTGCTTAAAATCTTACAATGAGTCCTACTGCTTTCATTATGTCTAGTCTTGAAGTTGTTGCATATAATAAGCTTCCAATCATTGATCTATATAGTCTTTTATCAACTTCCTTTGCTTCATCTTCTTTAATTAATATGCACCTAGTGACCATGGGTGTACATACTAATTTGCAGTCTTCCATATTGAATTTCTTTAACATTTATTTCACATACTTGGTTTGAGATATGAAGATACCATCATCAAGTTGACATATTTGGATTCCAAGGAAGAAAGATAGTTATCACACCATAGAAATTTCAAACTCCTTCTGCATGTCCTTATCAAATTGCTGACTCAAATTATCATCATTGCTTCCAAAAATGATATCATATAAATATACTTCAACAACAATCATATTTTCATGCTCAATTTTTATGTAAATATTATTGTCTACACTTCCTATTTTGAAACCTTGTTGTTGCAGATATTTGTCTAATCTTGAATACCAAGCTCTAGGTGCTTGCTTGAGTCTGTATAAATCTTTCTTCAGTTTGCATACATAGTCTCTATTATCTAAAAGGGAGGATCCTTCTAATTGTTTTATCTACACTTCTTCTTCTAGATCCCCATTTAAGAATGTTGATTTTACATCCATTTGATATGCTTTGATATTTTATGAACACGCATAAGCCAAGAGAAACCTAATTTATTCCATTCATACTACTTTCAGGATCGAAGGTTTCTTTGAAAACTATTCCTACAATCTATGCATATACCTTTCACACCAGCTTTGCTTTATTTCTGACAAAGTGTCCTTCATTAAGTTTGTTCCTAAATACCCATTTTGTACCAATAACATTTTTATTCTTGGGTCTTGGAACAAGTTCCCAGGTTTGATTCTTTTCAATTTGATTTAATTATTCCTCCGCGGATTTAACCCAGTGCTCATCAATTCTGGATTCCTCAAAACCTTCTGGTTATATTTGGGATAGTAAAGAAAAATGAACCTCTTCAACTGTATCTCTTAACCATCTTATTTTGGTCCTTACACTGGCATTTTTGTCTCCAATAATCAAGTCCTCGTAATGGTTCTTTTGAACGTACTTGTAGGGGCATTTTGTATCATGCCTCCCTTCATATGAATCGCATTGATATATCATTTCATGTGATTCTCTTGTTTCTTCATTTTCTGGCATACCTTTAGGAAATTGTTCAAATACTGGCTGATCATCACTGTCCTCTACTTTCCTATGTGTGAACACTTCATGTACATTTATGTTTGGAATTTATACCTTCTTTCTTAGTTGTAAATTGTAGCATTTGTATGCTTTGCTTCTAATGGAATATCCAATAAATATTCCTTCATCAGATATGGAGTCAAACTTTCCTAAGTTTTCATCTTTTCTCTCGATATAGCACTTGCTTCGAAACAACCCGAAAATGCTTGACGGTAGTTGGCCTTCCTTTCCAGAGCTCATAAGGCCTCGAGTTATTGTTTGTCCTTATTTGAGATATGCTAAGAATGTGTATAGTTGTATGAATGGATTGATTCCAAAAAAATCAAGATAACTTTGAATCGTTCAACATTGTTTTGGACATTTCCTGCACAGTTTTGTTCTTCCTTTCTACTACTCCATTATGCCGTGGAGTTCTGGCAACTGAGAATTATCTCATAATTCCATGTTTTTCACATAAATCTTCAAATTTATTTGACATGTATTCACCTCCATTTTCGGATCTTAAATACTTAATTCTCAATTCAATTTCATTTTCAAATACTTCTTTAAAGACCTTGAAGCATTCAAATGTCTTTGATTTTTCTTTAAGAAAGAACATCGATGTCATTCTAGTAAAATCATCAATGAAGAAGAAAGTAGGACTCACCATTCATCCCTTTTATTCTCATTGGGCCGCAGAGATCAATGTGCACTGGTTCTAAGGTTTTTGTCATAAATTATTCTCTAGTCTTAAAACTAACTCTTATTTGCTTTCCACGCAGGCAATGCTTGTAGATAGAATCCAATGGTTTCGTGATTTTTGGAATATTTGTTAGAGCTTGTTTTTTACTAATCCCAACCAATTATCCAAATTGATATGCCCCGATATTCTATGTTAGATCCATATTTCATTTATTTTTCTTATGTAGCATTTTTCTTCCTTTCCTTCATCCTGGATATATACATTATTAGGAGTTCTAGTTGCCATTGCAACTAGTCTTCTAGTATTCTTGTTTCTTATTTTGCATTTTTCTGAGTCAAAGGTGAATATATGTCCTTGATCACACATTTGGATTACACTAAGGAGATTAAGTTTCATGTTTTCAACCAATAAGACATTCTCTTCTTTGGTTCTCCTATTTCCAAATCTTACTAGGCCCTTTCCTAGAATTTTTGTTGAGGCATTATCTCCAAAGTAGACACTCCCACTTCTTTCTTCCCTGTATTTGAGAAAATGGTTTTTGTCTCCTTTCATGTGCTTATATAAACCACTATCAATATACCATTTTCCCATTTTATTTTGTGCATGTAGAGATAGACTGCATCCTTCCTGATAAATATGATATTCCTGGAGTTTTGCAAAATCTATTTTGTTGGAGGTGTTTCTGGATTCATCCAATTGTACATGTGGAAATTGATCTTTATAGTCCTAACTATCATGACTATGATTGTGACACTTATAACGCTCACTATCTAAGTTTAGGGGGATGAATGGATTAAAATTTTATTTTGGAGTTTCAGATATTTTTCTAACATTGTCCTATTTGGGGCTAGCCTGATTGCAATTGTTATTTCTTTTGATATTTTCATGTGCACATGCTTTACAATTTATTTCCTTATTACCGAAATTATGGCAAAAATAACCATTACCCCAAAAGAGAGTTTGATACCTAGTCGGATGAGTTCTTCTGAACTGCGCAGATCTAGGTTCCAATTGGATTGAATCCGTATTATCCTCTTCAAACTTTTGATTGTTCTTTGGAATATAACTTTTGAGCACATCGGCATAACTTATTGTTTCTTAGACTAAGTTAAAACCTTCATAGTCTAGTCTTGAAAGGTTTTTGGTGTTGTTTTCGATCTTTTGTCCATGTTCCAACTGGATGTTGATCCTTTTTAATTATTCCTTTAGAGAAGTGACCTCAGCATCTAGATTTTCACACTTTTCTTCTCTTAGTTTCAACTTCCTTGATGTATATGCTTCTAATTTAAATAGTGATTCCTGCAAATGTTTGTTTTTATTCCTTTATTTTTTCAGTTCTTCCAATGCATTGATAAACTCTCCCTCAAAGTCATGACTTCAGCCATTCCTTCATCCATATTTTCTAGATCTTATTCATTGGCCATGAATATTTTTTCTCGCATGTACATATCTGTGCAAGGGTCTATCTTCTAGATATTAAGATGTTACTAAAGACACCCGCTCTGATACCAATTGTTGGAATACTAATAATACTGAGAGGGGGGTGATTCAATATTAGCGCAGTTATGAACAAATTTTTACTTATTACCAATTATAATTGGAACATTAAATTATGCATTCACCATAAACAAAAACATTCAACATCATATGCGCAGTACATCGAACACAAATACTTTTACGTGGAAACCCAAATAGGAGAAAGCCACGGAAAAGATTACATTCATGGAAACACCAACTTTTGAAGTTCTCTAGAATGAACTAGAAGGAGGCACCAACCCCCTGGTTTTATAGGCTATGACTTGAAGGAAGCACCAACTCCTTGATTTACCAGATTCAACTGGAATGAGGCTCCAACCCCCTATTCCTTTCCCCGTGCTTCCTCCTTGATATGACTACAGAAGATATTTCTTTGTTGCTCCAGTGATATGTGCACTCTTCATGTTATATGTAGTTCATTCCACTCTGCGCACCTTCTTTATACTGAGATATTTTAATAGCTGAACTATATCATGTACTTCACAACATTCTGCAATCTTTGCTCTGGTTCAGTATGCCATTATGTTTATGTTTATGTGCATACTCAACTAATACAGTGCATATTTTGTTGTGTTGTTGTTTTGACTATGCGCATCTGTGATATAGTCATTATATTCTTACGTACTTGTATCAGATAAACCTCATCATATTGCACATCTATCGCTGTGCTTGATCTCTATCTTAGCGCAACTATCACAGATAGACTACTTCACTTTGTGCATCACTAGACGTGCTTCAAGTATGTCTTTGTGCATCTGTCACAGATAAACTACATTATCCTACACACCATAAAAAATTATATTCTTCTTCTCATGCGCACTAGGCTCTCTGATAGATCATGTTGTTACTGTTCCACAAGCCCTTAATACCCCAAAATAAGAATCTTTCCAAATTACAGTACTAACGCATTCGCTTCTTCAATATTACTTAAACTCTCCAACTTGGATTCTTATTTATATTTGTCCTGTGCAGATGGTATGTCCACAAGTTGTTCATATCATCCCTTCTTCCTTGCTTCACAGTTCCACTTAATTCACACTTCCACCACTTGACATATTCTGCGCCACGGAGGTGTCATCCCTTATGGGTCTTGTGCATACATGGTCATTTTCATTGTGGGTCTTGTGCATACATGGTCATTTGCATTGTGGGTCTTGTGCACTTTGGAATCACTCTGTGTGGGGTCTTTCCTCAAGATGTACCATCTCTTATGGGTCTTACACACTTGACTTCTCCTACCATCATTTTCTTCTGGGACTACTTGCTTGTTTCAACAAATTGTATACATATATGATTGGTGGAATTTGTTCACTTCCGTAACTTGCATATTTGTCCAACCGTTTCTTACTCCCAAACTTATTGTGCACTTCTGAGACTTGTCCTACCATATCTTTTGTATTTTCTTTGAATATATGGATGGGGACTAGCACACATATCTTATGTACTTCTTCAAACTGGATTAAATATACTTCTTCAAAGTGGATTTCATATATTTTTTCAAAATGGCACAAAGATAGTGAATCCTCTTTGATATCGGTTGACATCAATGACAACCAAAGTTCAACAAGATTTGAAGCATGGAACCTCCTATCCAAAATCTTATCCAAATATCATTCCTAGATCCATGCCAAAGTAGTTGGACCAATATTGTAACTCCCCAAAGAAGGCTATAGAGGGACAAAAGAGGAGATTATTGCTCCCCTAACACTGGCAATATGGTTTTGTCCCTGCCTGGACAAAGGAAAGAGGGAAACATTCTTCAAAAATGGGCAAAAATTAAGGTCTAAATGATGAGATTCTGATCTCCTAATGATGGATTTATCTTCCCAACATGTATAGGGACCATAATGGGATTTAGGTTTCCCTCTAGAACACATCTAGGAAGCATAATAATCACATTTTCATGGTGACAAAACATGCAACTCAAGGAGGACACCTAAGTGTGATATTTTGAGGTGTAACATAGACAGAGAGAAAGAGAGATATTGGAGGTTAGGGTTTTAGAGAGAGACATGGAAAGACAAAGAGAGATAGATATTGAGGGTTGGGGGTTTAGAGAGAGAGAAAGAGAGAGAAAAAGAGAGTGGGGTTAGGGGCTTAGAGAGAGAGAGAGAGAGAGAGAGAGAGATTGGGGGTTAAGGGTTAGGAGTTAGGGGTTTAGATAGATAAAGAGAGAGATTGGGGGTCATGGGTCAGGGGTTTAGAGGGAGAGAGAGAGAGAGAGGTTGCAGGTGGGGTATATATATATATCTATATATTGGGTGTTATGGGTTTAGAGAGAGAGAGAGAGATATTGGGGGTTAGGTGTTTATATATATAGATTGATAATGAGAGAGAGAGAGAGAGAGAGATCATAGGGGGAGTGTAATTGGTTAGTGGTATGAGGGAGAGAGAGATAGAGTGGGAGGGGAGGGGTAAGAGGGTGAGGAGTGGGAGTTTGGGGGGGGAGAGAGAGAGATTTGAGGTTAGGGGTTTAGAGAGAGAGAATGGGGGTTAGGGGTGTAGAGAGAGAGAGAGAGAGAGAGAGAGAGAGAGAGAGAGAGAGAGAGATTGGAGATTAGGAGTTTAGAGAGAGAGAGATTGGAGGTTAGGAGTTTAGAGAGAGAGAGAGAGAGATAAATTGGGAGTTACATGTTTAGAAACATATATATTGGGTGTTAGGGGTTTAGATACATAGAAAAAGAGAGAAATACATTGGGGGTTGGTGGTTAGAGGTTTAGAGAGAGAGAGGGAGGTTAGGGGTTTACAAAGAGAGATATTGGGGGTTATGAGTTTAGAGAAAGAGATACATTGGGGTTTAGAGGTTTAGATAGACAGATAGAGAGAGAGAGGAGGTTAGGGGTTTAGAGAGAAATATTGATCGGGTGTTAGGGGTTTAGAGAGAGAGAATGAGATATTGGAGGTTAGGATTTTAGAGAGACAAAGATTGGAGGTTAGGGGTTTAGAGAGAGATAGATAGATTGGGGAATAGGAGTTTATAGAGGGAGAGAGAGAGAGAGATTGTGGGTTTAATAGGGGTTGAGAGAGAGAGAGATCTTGGGGGGAGTGAGGATGGTTAGTGGCAGGGGGAGGGGTACGAGGGTCAGGAGTGGGTGTTTGGAGAGAGAGATAGAGAGAGAGAGAGGTTTAGGGGTTTATAGTGAGAGGTAGAGAGAGAAGGTTAGGGGTTTATAGAGATAGAGAGATAGAATGAGAGAGATTGGGGGTTAGGGGTTTAGAGAGAGAGAGGTATTTGAGGTTAGGAGTTTAGAGAGAGAGAGAATGTGAGTTAGGGGTTTAGAAAGAGAGAGATATTGGGGGTTAGTGGTTTATGTACATAGAAAGAGATATTGGGGGTTATAGTTTTAGAGAGACAGGGGAGTTTTACAAAGAGAGAGATTGGGGGCTAAGGGTTTAGAGAGAGAGAGAGAGATATTGGTGGTTAGGACTTTATAGAGAGATAGAAAGAGAGATATTGGTGGTTAGGATTTTAGAGAGAGATAGAGAGATATTGGAGGTTAGTGGTTTAAATAGAGAGAGAGAGATTGGGGGTTAGGGGTTTAGAGAGAGATATAATTTTGGGGTTATGGGTTTAGATAAATAGATAGAGAGAGGTAGTGATTGGATGTTGGGGTTTTACAAAGAGATATTGGGTCTTAGGGGTTCAGAGTGAGATTGGGGGTTAGGTGTTTAAAGAGAGAGAGTGAGAGAGAGAGCTAGATTGGGGGTAAGGGTATTAGAGAGAGAGGGGGAAAGAGAGAGGGATAGAAAGAGAGAGATTGGGGGATAAGGGTTTAGAGAGAGAGACATAGATATTTGAGATTATGGGTTTAGAGAGAAAGAGATTTGAGGTTAGGGGTTTAGAGAGAGATATATTGGGGGTTATGGGTTTAGAGAGAGAAATAGTGATATTGGAGGTTAGGGGCTTAGAGAGAGAGATATTGGAGGTTAGGTGTTTAGAGAGAGAGAGAGAGAGAGATAAATATTGGGGGTTAGAGGTTTAGAGAGAGACAGAGAGAGATTGGGGGTTACTAGTGGTTTAGAGAGAGAGAGAGAGAGAGAGACCATGGGAGCAGTTGGCATGGTTAGTGGGGGGGAGATAGAGATAACGTTTGGGGGAGGAGTAGGAGTGGGGGTTTGGGAGGGAGAGAGAGAGAGAGAGAGAGAGAGAGAGATTGGCATTTGTAGCTAGGTTATTCACACTAGCTGGTGCAGAAATACATCTACTAAGAATTGGATAAATCTTAGTAATAGTTCGGAAATGGTGGTGCATACATGAGGTAAATATAGTAAATAAAAATTAAACTATATGATTTGCATGAATAAATTATATGAAAATAAAAAATAAACTAAATATGTTTTGTTCTTTCACGCATATGAGAGAGTAGGGAAAGTATGTTTTTTTTTAATAAATGAAAAAATACAATAATGGGGTTACCTCAAATGGAGTGAGTAGAGGGACCTTGTAGAAGGTTGAAGCAGTGAGTCCTTGGTATCAAAGAAAATTCGATTTTTTATCCACACAAGTGTCACTAATGGTGTCCAAAATTCACAATGGGTCAAACTAGAAGTCAAATGGGAGCCTCTAGGGTTTCTAGTGAAATTTTAGTAGAGTGACAGTAAGGTAATGAATGAATTGTGTATCATGAGATCCTTCACCATTTTTTTATAGAAATATTTTCCCTAGGTTTGTTTCCCGTAGTATTAGGAAAACCATGGTATTGGCTCTTGGTTTTAGGCAGTAGTTTAGGGTTTTCCTCCTTTTTTGACATTTTGAAAAAATTTCCCCTTTTCTCCTTTTTTATTTCATTTTTTGCCTATTTTAGGGCATTTCTCCTATTTTGGGAGATTTTTTACCTTTTTGGAAAAAATAAAGCCATTTTCCCTATTTTGGAGAGGGAAAAATAATTATGAGCCAATTTGTGGGTTTTTACTTAGGCTTTGTTGGTTAGTGAAGGATTTAATGGGGAAAAATAAGGAATGTGGTGATGTCACTAGGGGATGAACATAGTGAGAAATTTTTTAGTGTTAACAGATTTCCTCCTGATGTGTGAGGGTAGGATCTCATAGTACGATCAATAGACATAATAGGTTCTTACTTTTCTGGGATAAGGGGTATGACAATATTATGGAGAATAGTAGTTACATTGAAGGGTAGAACAAGTGCTTCACCAAGACTACAAGGGATGAATCTACAATTACAACACTCAATATGGATGAGGTACATATGATCTCAGATCAAATATATGGATGAGGTGGGCATATACCCATGCTCATATCAATGTCTCAAGATATAAAAATGATGATGAGGCCCAAAGGAAACCTGAATAATACATAGATGATTGTTGTGTACATAATGGTCCAAAGAGGACTCAAATATGAAATGTAATAATGCTCCAAAAATGGTTGATCAGAAGAACTGATACTGGAAACAATGGAATTCACTCCGAATGCAATATCACAACAACTAATCCTCTGTTTGATTTGAAGGGGTCCAACACCTATGTGGACTCAAACAACTGAGAGTCTGAATTTGGGAGGTAAAATGAACTGCATATGAACTAGATACACTAGAAATCATATGAATAAATTGCTTCCAAACACTTTCACCAACGCAACCCAGATATCCACAAGAATAAACTACTAGAAGGTTTCTAAAGAGACTCACCAATGTGTTAGAGTCAGGGGACATCTGGGGTCTTCGACCAATAATTGAAAGGAACAATGCCCTGTATAAATCTCAACCGTGAGATGATGGAGCTGAAGTCGAGCACGTGAGCAACAACCATTCTATGGGGTACTAAAGACTCTCTTCAGGTGGTCCGTAGGAATTCACCACTGATGGTGATGAGGACAAGGTACAGGTACCTATGGGTCTATCCTTTGGAATAGATGTGCTAGCGTCGACAAAGGGATACTTGCACCTACCAAGGAAATGAGGTTTCCTTGATAGGAGTATGAGGGATACAACCAAGATGTGATAGAACTGGACATGGGACTGAGACACTGCTGGGGGATACGAGGGCCACAAATTAATGAGACTCAAAATTCCTTTGTTCAAATTATGATGGCAGGGCAGACCAGGCATCATATGAAACTAATATCAGGGGAGGGGATCATGGTTGAGGTATCAAGGACTATGAATGGAATGGGGGGTACTCAGAGGCTGGGGGGATTGAAAAATGATATCAGGGGATTCCAAGGATGATACATCACAAAATAATCTAAACAAAGATGACCATACTAGGGAATGATTCCATAATATGGGACTATAGGTGATATCCAGGGGTGTTAAAAGGCACTGTTTTGTCCTTCTTCATGGATTAATGAGCTCAAAGAAGGGATATAAATGTGCTCAATATGGTACCATCATGTGGATTTTGAAGAGCTGAAGATGGTGGATGTTCATTGCTGAGGGGTGCTAAAAGGAATAGTTTCGTCCTTCTTCATGGATTAATGAGCTCAAAGAAGGGATATAAATGTGCTCAATATGGTACCATCATGTGGATTTTGAAGAGCCGAAGATGGTGGATGTTCATTGGTGATTTCAATTTTAGAGAGTCTGAAAACAAGAAGAAGACTCTTAGGGTGTTCTTTTTTGTAGGTTAGTCCTCAAATCCCAAAAAACCATAAAAGTATGCAATGGAGAATTCTTGTAGACAAAGGGAATAGAGTATTCCTTTTTTGTAATTAGTCCATCCATCCCGAAAAAGGGGTAAACTTATACCAGATAGACTCCCTTTCAAATAATTTAATGAGCATGAAAGGAAGCAGGATTACTTGACAATCTTTTCATTCTTTAAGGAGTTAGAAAAGGGCTGAACAAAAACTCCCTAAGTGTCATTTTTGTAAGTAGTATGCTCGGCCCGAAAAAGAGAAACCTGTGTTGGATGGACGTGGGATTCAAGTAGGGAGAAAGTGTTCAAATAGTGGGATGGGTATGAGTGGACCATTGGGAGGGTGGGTAGAAAACTGATGAGGACTCCTTGGAGGAATATGGATGGCGAAAAAACAACGCAATTACTGTAGTATGGAGGGAGTGGATGTTGACACAAATCTAGTCGACAGGGGTTCCTCACACCGTCGACACCCAAACCACCACAATCTCCCTGAGCACCGGCCCAGACAGGTTTTACCCTATCCAGTAACACCTACGAAGCAGATGAAGTCTCACCCGAGATGTTCAAGGGAGAGTTGACAGAACCACGTTTCCGCTGAATGAAGGAGGACTTTGTGCATCAACTCACCAACTTATCGCAGCATTGCATAATGGATCTAACCATTCAACTCAAGCATTAAACATAATTACAACATCATTCAATAGATCTCATCATTGACATAACCACTAATGCACAATAGATATAATAATAACACATTAATTGCAGTAAGAAAACAATGCATAATTCACATATTCATAGTGCATAATGCATTTATCACAAGGAAATAGGAAAGACATAATGATTTTGCTCAAAATCACATCATATTAACCTTTGCAACAATCCATAGATATAACAATATATATCTTCTATCGCATACCCAGATTAACAGACAATAACAAGCAAAATCCTTTGAGCTCAACTATCTCTTCAATTGATCAATTCTCGTCTCCAATTGGTATCTCAACACTTACAATGCTATGTCTATTTATAGGCTAGCTCCTTTACATTTGCAATCCACTTAGGAAACTGTCTAACTACTTCTTAACAAAATTTACAAAGAGGATGACCCAAAAACCCACATAATGTGGTCCAAATGACCCAAAACTACATAAACTAATCGACTTGCACGTTGTTTTCCTTCTTGTGCGACATCTTTGACCCTTTACAGCATCCGCGATGCTACGCAGCTAACTCATCCAAACCGCCTTCCAATAGGCCCCCAACACAATAGTGTGGCTCGCCCTCGAGCCACATCATCTAGACATGGTGTACTCATTGATTTTCAGCCTGAAGTCTTCGTACTGCTGGTCGATCTCCCGAACTTGCTCCTGAACTGCTGCAGCCGTCTGTTGACTTTCCTCCATGTCCTGTGTAGATGGATGCTCACTCATCTCATCAACAACTTTTCGCTGACCTTCCTGCATAGCCTGCAGGGTATAACTTGCATTAAGTGAGAACTGTGCTCCAAATTCTTGGGACTCATCAAGCTGTGTGCTGCACTTCTTCTGACAGTCTTCTGCCTTGGCGACTCGCTGCTGCAAATATTTCAGTTTGGCTGATTTGGTGACCTGAACAACTAGTGGCAATGTTCTCATCGATATCTTCAGTGTTTCCAGCTGCCCTTCTACCTCTTGCCACAACTTGGTCAACTGTTCTAATTGGTCATCTCGGATTATGCTTCCCCAAAACTGTGTAGTCTCTGCAGTGATTTTTGTCACTGCTTGCTCAAGCTCTCCTATCTGGGCCACCAACTCCTTGATGGTGTGTTTCTGTTCAGCTACTTGATCTTGTGGTGTGCCTAGGTGTATCAGAGCTGTTAAGTTCGCATTGTCGTGCTGCAATTGGGCGATGGCAACCCCAAGTCGCTACGCTCTTTCAATCGGATCCAACTGCACGATGGGATCCGGTACGTATTGATAGGCTTCAGATACTACCTCCTCCAACCACACGCTATTCTCCCAAATGTGGGCTCTCTCCACCATCAATTAGTCCTACTCCTTCCTCAATTCCTTAATTGCTCGAGCCTTCTCAGTGACCAAATGCTCTAGATTGTCTTCCAATTCGTCGACCACCTCCCTTGCCGCAGATGCTTTTCCCTTTAATTCATCGACTTCTTTCTGAGCCGTTGCCTCATTCTCCTGTGATCGCAACAATTGACTGTTGATGTCTTGTTCCCTATTGGCCAGCTCCTGGCTGGAAATGGCGTGCATCTGCACCAACGTCTGCAAGGACAACACAATGATGTCGATCGAAAACCCTTGTAACTACTGCAACGAGGCCTGGAGGGCATCATTATCAGTCGCAACCGCAATCAGGGGAATTTGCACATTCCAAACCCATGTCATAGTGCTGATTGTGCCAATTACCTGCAGAGGTGCAACCTTCGGTGCCTTTTGCGAAACAATATGAACTAAGGAATCAAGGCAAGCTTTTACCTCATTGAAGCTTGTCGCTGCTTGTTCCTTCATTGCATTATCTATTGCATTTGTTGCATATGTCAAGGCTATAATAAGCCGATCCAACTGTGCATCCATTACTAGGGTAGTACCATTGGGCATACCTTGCTCATAGTGCACATTCGTTCTTTCCTCCTTAAGCACACGGTCTATCTCATCATCCATGGGTGTCTACTATGACTGTTGATCCGAATCAGCGTGATTTTGTTGTTCCATGCCTCGTACATCCGGTGGTAGTCCCCTCGATTCTTCTTCATGACTAACTAGTTCTCGCCATTCTATGGGCCATTAATCGATGATCGCATCCAACTCCTCATCGGACAATTTGTAGGGGGTATGCAACCAATGATTCCCTGTATCACGCTGTGCTTGCCCATGAATGTTGTGCGGGTCGATCGTAAACTTGGAAATCCCTTTATATTTCATGACGGCAGCCCGAGACAATCGCAGAACACGCTCACCTCCTGCAGTGCTTCCCAATAGAGCCAGAACTGTGCTGTGGAATCCTTTAGTTTCTCTAGATCATGTACCCACCATAGATTCTAATAGCATGCACCCTTTCGGTCTGTTGTGACATCAACTTCCATCCCTTGGTAATTGTCAGGCTCCATCCATGCTACTAGCGCAATCAAAATCAAAATCTAGTTGTATGCGAATGCCCCTTTTCCTCCCTGGACAATTACTACATCCTCGTTTAACTGGTTCAACAAGAAGAGTGACCAGTTCATTTGTATGCCTTCCGCGCACTGCTCTGTACATGCCACGACCCCTGAATTGCACTGGTTGGGGCAGTTTTTCCGTACAACTTTGCAACACAGAATCCTTGCCCCAACGCGGACCGCTCTATCATTAATATTGTCAGTGTGGTAGGCTCAGCCATCGTGTTCCAAGCTGTACCGCTGTACCAACCTTGCTGCCTGCTTCCTGTCATTCTCCTTCCCTATGAAATATTGCGAAGGGTCTATTCCATCCTTCGAAAATCTCATGATCTCGGAAATAAGGTCAACTGTGACGGTGACTGATCTGTCCAACCATAAATTTCTGCCATGAAAGTAGGCCAAAAACTGCTTAACGCAGGCATTTTCTTCTGTTAACCACCCGAAGTGCGGCATGTAGATAAAGCCCAACAATCCTTCTTTGTCCAATTCCTTTTCCCAATCATGTGGAATCCATGGTGTCGGGCCGACCTCTCCTGCTACTCTTGTCAGAAAAGGGTCCGTCATAATGTCCTACTGCGCTAGCAAATCATGATTGTCATACTTCAACTGCATCAGCGCAGGCAAAATGTCAGTTGTGCAGACCATGCCTGGTGGGAGCGCGGCATCTTGACTTGGTACCGCTGGTTGTTGGTGGGATTTCAGGGCTGCGGACTGGGTCGACAGGTAGGTATATACCCCAAGATATCCACAACAGATACCCCTGCACGAGCTGCAGACTCCACAATGCCTAAGCTCGACGGACTCGCCTCAGGGACCCCCTCTAGTAGCTGTGCAGATGCTTGGGTCTACCACTTCTCTGGTGGCAGGGAGCTATGCTGCTCCCCCCTCTCCTATTTTTCGGGATCACCAATGACCCAACCAGCATACTGGAAACTTCCTCCTCAATAGTGACAGGGATGACAGGTAACTCTACCTCACTCAAAATCTCAACCGTATCCAGTTCACCCGGCATTCTGCACTCGACCCCTGCAACGTTGAATTGTTTCTCACCCTCATGCTCAACACTGGGCAACTTGGCTCTGCAAATCCACTCAACCCTGCACAATTCGACTCCAACACTAGTTGGCTCAACTCACTCTTTGCAAAATAATGGCTTCTGACCAGCCTCGACCCGTTCTTATAGCACCAAATTGGTCCCTTCGTTATTATGACCAAATCCTGCATTAATTAGCCAAATCCGTCATCGATCCGGTCAATCTAACGGTCGGATCCGCCATTACTACGGGTCACTTCACTAGGCATCATTAATTAACTGCATTTAACTATCGACATTTATTGTTGATTTGACTGCGTTGTGACCCTGCAGTTGTTGCAGCATGGATCCCAAACTGCGATACCAACGCTCTTCCCTGCGCATCTTGGTCCTGCTAGTGCATCATTCTGTCGCCTAACATTCTACATTTTTTATTTTTAATTTTATTTTTTACTTTTTACTTTTTATTTTTTTATTTTTTTATTTTTTTTTGCAATGCTTTACGCATCTCGCGGTTCCAGGCCCGTCCTGTAGGGCTTCATCCTGCTACCATTCCACATCTTTGGTAGCAGCACTCCATCTAGCTGTCCCAGCTATACTGCACCTCTTCTAGTAATCGAACCAACAAGATAGGGTCCCAGCCACTGCATCTGTAGTTTGCCGGGATGCTTTATAAACTTGTTGTCATACAACAGCACCAAGTTGCCCTGCTGAAACTGTTTGTTTTTTATATGGCGATCATGCCAAGATTTTTGCCGATCCTTCTCCACTTGCTAGTGAAAACCTGTGATAAAGCGGTCTTCCTCAAGCTATACTAGCTACTCCAGTCATTCGGCTAATGCTGCTTCATCATTCATGCCTGTTACTGCCGCTATGTGCAGACTCAGAACAATGTACTCCATAGGAATAATTGCCTCTTTCCCATACACCAATTTGAACGGTGTCTGTCCCATCAATCGTTTACAAGTGGTGTGATATGCCCACAAGATTGCTGGAATCTTCAAATCCCAGTCATCGCGGTTCACATTACAAACCTTTGTAATGTTGAGATATTGTAACTTCAAAGAATATTATATTTGTACTTTATTATTCTGGAGATGTTTCATTCCTCCTTGAAGATCTTATTGTATATCTGGAGATGTTTATTCCTCCGTCAGATTGTGGTAACTTGGGTTATTAGACTTCCTTAGTGGGGGTCGGCCTTGTATGTGTTATGTGGTTCAAAGGGTTATTAGACCACCCTAGAGGGGTCGTCCCAGTCAGTTGTAGTGGGGTATTTAACCCAATGGTTAAATACGAGCCTACATGATTTGTGTAAAAGACAAGTCAGAGTAGTGTATAAATAGAGGAGGTGTATTCCTCATTTTACACACACACTCACTCACTTGAGAGTGGCACAGTTGTGAGAGAGAGGTCTGCTATGGAGAAGGAGGAGCTTATGCTCAGGATTACATCTTTTGTATTTGCTGGTCATCTATATTGATGAATCTTTGCTAGGTTTTCTACCCCATGAGGGTTTCCCAGGATAAATCCGTGTCTCTTGTATTTATGCTGTGCTTGTTGTTTCTTCAGTGATCCTATATATGCTATTATTGTGAAATGGAATGTAATGCTGCTATTTTCTGTCTTAGCATAATAAATATTAACATGTAAGCTTATGCTCCAATACTTTGTTGAATTCCTCCACCGTACCATTTTCCTTCGGGCATCCAAATCGAGTGATAATATTATCGAACAAGAATCACGCTATTGTCGCAGTGGTGCAATCTACAACTGGTGCGGCCTCTGCCCATCTTGTCAAATAATCTATCATTGTGATTATGTATCGTGCACTACTGTGCTTCCCAGGTGGGTTGCTAGGTCCCACGAAATCCACAACCCATTTCTCAAATGGCTGCAATGTCACTTGAGGTATCAATGACATCTCATCCCTCCTGAAAGGTTTTCCAATTCTTTGACAGACATCGCAAGTCCATGCAAAATCTGTTGCATCATTGTGAAGATTGGGCCACCAAAGCCCTACGCGAAGCACCTTCCTTGTAGTAGCATGACCACCATAGTGTCCACCAATCACTCCTGCATGTGCTTCTAACAATATCTGCCCTTGCTTGTGAGGTAGGACACAGCACCTCAAAATCTTGTTTGGGCCAAGATTATACAGTTCTCCAGAAATTAACTTGAAATCGGCATCCTTAACCACCAACTGCTTCTTCTGACTGGTTGTAAACTCCTCTAGTGCGGTTCCTGTCACCAGAAACTAAATTATTTCTTCGTAGTAGTCATCAGCTACTTCAACCCTGAATAATTTTGCATCTGGAAACCCATCTTGAATGTTGGTTGGTTCCTCCCCTGTCTCAATCCGCGACAAGTGATCTGGCCCCGCATTCAAGTGACTGGGCTTCACAATTACCTCAAAATCAAACTCCCGAAAGAGAAGTAACCAATGACATATCTTCCCCCCCAACACAGGCTTATTGACCAAATATTTCAAAGTAGAGTGGTATATGAATATCTTAAAGTGAACTCCCAACAAGTAGTTCCTAAACTTCTGTAGTGCATATACCATCGCTAAGCCTTCCCTCTCTGTAGTGGTATATTTTTTCTCCGCAGATGACAACTTCCAACTCGCAAAAGCAATTGGGTGATCCAGATCTCCTTCCCCTGGTTGCGTGAGCACTACTTCCAGTGCAATTGATGATGCATCCACATGGACATGGAATTCCTTTCCCCAGTAAGGGAATACCAATATTGGTGTAGAAGCCATCTTAGCCTTCAACGTCTCAAAACTTACTTGACATTTTGGACTCCATAAGAATACCACATCTTTCTTTAATAACTTTTCCATAGGGGCCGTGATTGCTGCATAACCATAGATAAACTTGCGATAATACCCTGTGTGCCCCAGCATCGCTCTCAACTGCTTGACATTAGTGGGCGTTTTTAAACTCAGAATGAGCGCAATCTTTGCTGGGTCAACCAACAATCCCTGCTTGAAAACAATGTGACCCAACAATATCCCGAATGGTGCACAAAAAATGCACTTCTTCAAGTTCAGCAATATCTGATGCTGTCGACATCGCTCCAACCTCAGTTGCAGGTTTGCCAGATGATCGCTGACCAATCCATAAATGGTTCAGTCATCCATATAAACTTGCAGAGAATTCTGAATAAAATCTCTGAAGGCAGCAACAACAACCCCAGAGAATATTGTAGGTGCGTTCTTTAGCCCAAATGGCATCACAGTGTACTGGAAACAACCCCATTTGATTACAAACATTGTCTTGTGGTGATCATCTTTCGCAATCCTGATTTAGTGATAGCCCGAGAAACCATCTGTGAAAGAATACATTTCTTGACCACCCACACCCTCCAGTACTTCATTAGTGAACGGTGTCGGAAATGGATCATGCATACATGCGTCATTCAGCTTCCTCAGGTCGACAAAAATCCGTACCTGACCTATCTTTTTGTCTTGCACCACCATGGGACTAATCCATTCCGATTCTTTGACTAGTTCAATGATGCTAGCATCCAACATGTGGTCAATTTCAACTTTGACCCTTTCCTTATGCCATGGATTCAGTCGATACAATCGCTGCCTAATTGGTTTTGCATTTGGTTTCAATGGAATCTTCATCTCCCCGAGATCCCCCAAGATTCCCTTCATCTCGGAAAACTTCGTAGGGAACAAATCTTGGAACTCATGCAATAGGTCGGTGACCTTCGCCATCATGTATTCATCCCAGTAGTTACCAACATTCACAAACTTTGGGTTCTCTTCTGTCCCAATGTTGAACTTCCTGAGCTTTATTGGCGGACTGATTGGATCTATTGGTGCGTCAGGTGCTACAACATTGTGACTTCCTTCTGATTCGAGAATATTGACATTCTGTAGATCATCACCGTCCTATGGTCCTCCAATGATGTTATAACACTCCATCATTGACTGCATCTGATAATCCATATGTGGATCTACGGGATATGCCACTGGAACGACCTTCAGAAGAACATCATGGATGAGCTGCAGGGCATTGCGAACATCTAGATATGGATTCGCGAAACTGCAGGTATGAGTAAAGCAAACTGTCAACTCTAACCACGTGGTGATCTCCCCTCGCAACTCAGCTGAAGCATACCATGATCGCGGCATTTCATCCAAAGTATGGATAAAAGAATGGACCCATTCATCCCTTGGTTGCGAGGCCCATAGAGTCTGACATTTCATTAGATGACTGCCAGGGTCATTCCGCCCATCGTACCTGCTAGTGTGGTATATTTCTGTATCGCCAAAGCAAATCGTCATCAACCTTCGGCACTATGACCACTCGGTAATTGATTTCTAATGAGTCTCCCACCAACGTGCTGGATTAGCCTTCAGTGCCTCTTCCAATGCCAGCAAAAAATGTAGTTTTGTCACCTTGTCTTCAAATGCGGCTAAAAATGCATAAAATCCAAGCAATCCTTCGTATACCGGTAACTCAACAGTTTCAGTTGTGATACGGCACAATGACTGCGTAAGAAAACCACACTTCCTAAATGATACCTCGTGCAGCCAGTTCTGCCAGTTCTTTAAAGCATCATCTGAGTCAAAAGACGCAAAGCTAAAGCTGCGCCAACCAAGTTCTCCACCAGTCGTCGGATGAATGTAGTCTTCTGAAATGTTATATGCATGATCACATCCTCTTACAACTTCATCCTTGATAGTTTCAACATACCTTCACCCTTCATTTGGATCAAACAGAGCGATGATGCGGAGGTCCTAATTTTCAAAGGTCATCATGTGGTACTTGAAATTGATCACTGGAATACTGTCACTAGCCCATCCAATCCCCATCAACGTGGGATAAGAGATTCCACCTTCGACAACCTCAATGACATCAAAATATGCATAGGTTTTCATTCCCTCGATATCCACAACAAGGCGCGGAACACTCCTGATTGGTGTGACTTTGGCCTGATTAGCCAATCGCAGCTGTACAGGAGACCAACTCAGTGTTGGGATCCCCATCTTTTTCCATGCCTACTTTTTCAATATGTTAACATTGGAGCCCAGATCCAAAATAATTGAATCGACCTCGTAATCCCCAATCTAGATATTCATGTGCATTTCTTTGCCTGTCTTCTTCCTCTGTAAGTATTTCACTGTGGACTCCCTCTGTCCCTTGGTCGGTCTATGCAACAAACTCTCGATCTCGGCAAGTGCATCAGGATCACATGCCATCAATATACAACTTTCAAAAAAAAATTGCAGAGTACCATACTGTCACGGTGGGCGTGCTTCTGAATTTGAGTAAAAAATAGGGGGCATGTCACAAATAATTGTCTTACCAAGATTCCTACCCATCACATTACGTGCTTCAAAGAACATGTCTCGCTCGACATCAATGTCAAACTACACCTTCGTCTTCCTAGCCAGCCGGATCAAAGGATGCGAACCATCTTCTCCTATCGTCGCACCTTCAGGAGTGATAACAACAACAGTAGCATCTTGTGTCCTCGGCTCTACTGAGATCGTCATGACAGTGGGTCCTTGATTCTAGTTTGGCGGGGGGTTCGTAGGTTGATTCACATTCAGATTGACGTTCTGATTCTAACGCTAATTCTGGTTTTGCGGCTGATTCTGGTTTGGAAACTGGTTCTGATTCTGTAACTGTAGTATATTTCCTACCTGCCATCGCGTAGTCAACTGCGGATAGTTTTCAATAGTGTGATCAATAACAAAACAATATGTACACTGTGTCTGCAATTGTGGGAAATCTCTCTGGTAATGTCCCAACACTCCACAATTATAACATTGGACATGTCCATGACCTCGTCCTCCTCCATGAACAAAGCCTCCACCGCGTCCTCCCCAGAATCCTCCACGGAATCCCCCTTGCTGCTGGTATTGTGGTTGAGGAAACTGTTGTTTCATGGGATTTGGTTGCAGCTGAACACACTACCTTGGCTCAGCACATGGTGCTGGCTGAACGTACTGTGGTTTCTGAACGTACTGTGGTTTCTATGGAGCCATCTGCATCTGAGTATACTGTGGTACAAACTGTTGTTGTGGTTGCGGCTACGGTACAAACTGCATCTACGGTTGAGGTAGTGGTTGGGCCACCTGTGGATGCGGTTACGGTTGCTGTACTACACGCTGGTCATCCTTCACATAGAATGCATCATACGTTCTCTCCTGAAGTAAGCCATATGTGCGGCAATCCTTATCTTCATGTCCCATAGACTTGCAGAATGTAATACAAATTCATCGGCTTTGTGACCATCTTCTGCATGTATTGACACTCCTCATGGCGATGCCCATATACTTGAAAGATGCGACACCATGGCATACTTACGCCACTTAATGGATTCAATGCTCCTGATACAAGGTAATTGAGGAAATCTGGGTAGTTATCCCTTGTGTGTCCCTCTGCGCGACATCTAGTACCCCAGACCTCCTCGCGGTGCTCTTTTCCCTTCTTAAGATCTTGCAACTAAATTGTCAAGTTTTCCAATTGTGTTTGGATATGAGACATGCCATCTATGTTCTCAACAATCGACGAAGCTTATAACCGCATCGCAAACTCCAGAGCTTCACTCGGTGTTGTAATGTTATGTTGCATCAACGGGAGTTGAATATGAGGTAGCAATTCTATGATGAACCACTCCTTGTGCTAGACATCACTCATGTCCAAGCTGACTCTTTCCATCACCGTTTTGAACCTTTGGTCAAAGTCCCAAATAGTTTCATTCAGATACTGCTTAATCTCTTTTAGTTCTATAATATATTGTGCTTCAGAGTTTGGTTTTATGAACTCTGCAATCAATCCTTTTCTAACCTCATCCAGCGTCTTCTCTGGAGTGCCTGTAGGAACTTGTACAAACTTCATAAACCAGTCCAATGCGCGACCCTAAAGAGTTGTCGCCAACTGACCTTTCTAAGCGTCATCATCCATAATTTGCTTAACAGTCCATACTGCTTCACATGAGAACCAGTATTGTTCTGAGTTGTTAGTGCCATTCCCATGGAACAACGGTAACTTCGCATCTTCGCCCGCCATCCTGGGATTCCTTCCTATAGTCGCTGAGCTGCTAGCAATCAAGTTTTGTTGACATGATGAACAAGGCGGTGTCAAAGTTGCGTTAATTCCTGATTGTGAGATAGTGAGCTGAGGTGTGGGTACGTTGCTGCTGGGGGCTGGTCCTTCCTCTATCCTAGGCGTAGCTTGGTTTTCCTTATCGTCACAGTGAGGTCTCTTCGTCCTGTGTGGTATTACTTCACTGCTTTGTGTTTCGACCACAATAGGACCTTCTCCTTTCCTCTTCCTTTTCTCTTGTTCAAACCTTGCTCTCCCCCTCGTAAGACCACTCTCTTCCTTGGATTCCTTCACAGTCTCGCCGTAACTTGCACCCATCTACCCCATATCATTCCATTCACCGCCCCCCCTACTATCGCGGTATCCACAACCTCCACCGACCAGGGTTCGACTAATCGAGGTGCATCTTCAGTATGCCCTTTTTGCAGATGAGCATCTTAATGGACAACTGTAGCGACAACAGGAACCTATCTCTCAGACCGTTGAAAAATTCCCTTTCAGCTTTGCTATAAGAATTTTTCGTATCAACTGCAAAATTGGTGATATATCCTCCCAATATATTGTCGACCCAGACCTCAACAGCTCGCGATGCTTTGTTGTCTACCTCTTGCAGATCCTGGATCAGTTCTGGGGTCCAAGATGTCGGATCACCACCCTAGAAGTTCTGCTTTTGAAGGTCAATTTCGCGAACCACTCATATAAGATAATTGGGAATTCGCAGAAAAAATATTCGTGTGGACCGTCGTGTATATACTTTTCCAACCACCAATCTGTCGACAACCCAGGGTTCTGATTTTCTTTCTCAGCGAACTCTCGCAAATTTTGATCGAACCAATCCTGAATTTTTGGTCTCGTCGGATGCCACAACATGTCCTCCCTCCACTTCGCGCTATGGTCCTGGAAATGGAACCATTTGTTGACACAAACCCATTCGATAGGGGTTCCTCACATTGTCAATACCCAAACCACCACAATCTCCCCGAGCACCGACCCAAACAGGTTTTGCCCTGTCCAGCAACACCTGCGGAGTAGATGAAGTCTCACCCAAGATGTTCAAGGGAGAGTTGACGGAACCACATTTCCCCCAAATGAAGGAGGAATTTGTGCATCAACTTATCAACTTATCGCAACATTGCATAACAGATCTAACCATTCAACTCAGGCATTAAACATAATTACAACATCATTCAACAGATCTCATCATTGACATAACCACTAATGCGCAATAGATATAACAGTAACACATTAATTGCAACAAGAAAACAACGCATCATTCACATATTCATATCGCATAATGCATTTATCACAAGGAAACAAGAAAGACACAATGATTTTGCTCAAAATCACATCATATTAACCTTTGCAACAATCCATAGATACAACAATATAACTCTTCTGTCGCATACCCAGATTAATAGACAATAACAAGCAAAATCCTTCGAGCTAAACTGTGTCTTCAATTGATCAATTCTCGTCTCCAATTGGTATCTCAACACTTACAATGCTATGTGTTTTTAGAGGCTAGTGCCTTTACATTTATGGTCCACTTAGGAAACCGTCTAACTACTTCTTAACCAACTTTACAGAAAGGATGACCCAAAAACCCACATAATGCGGTCCAAATGACCCAAAACTACATAAAATAATCGACTTGCACGCTGTTTTCTTTCTTGCATGACATCTTTGACCCTTCCCAGCATACGCGATGCTGCGTAGATGACTCATCCAAACCGCCTGCCAACAGTGGAGAGATCATAAATAGGCCACAATAGAGAGATCTTTCTATAGGTATAAGCAGGTTTCAACTCAAATGGTGGCACACAAATTGAGGCAGGCCATGAAAAATGGATCAAACAAATATTGATGGTTACGAGGAATGGTCTCTAGTATCAGCAAGGGTTTAGAATGTTGATTCTGGTGGTGTGAATGGTGTGAAAAATGGACGTTGGAGGTCTCTGATATGGTCAAAAGGGGAAAAAGGGCCAAACGGGAGCTATAAACTAGGCGGAACCCACATTCCACATGTCATTTTCACTGTTGAGAGTTGAAGGTGTGTGGAGGGGGACATGAAAAGGTCTACCGATTTCTCCAATTAGACCAGTAGAATCGATTTATGCGACTTCTAGGTAACTCTTCTCGCCATTCTTGTCAATTTTGATGGTTTATTTTGGGATTTTTGGCCTCTTGGGGACCTCGACAAAGCTCACTAGGGATTCCATGGTTGGGGTGTGCTTTTCAAGGGAAAAAGAGTTCCCTAGGTGTGCCTTTAGGTAGGAGAGGCATGCCTTGGGGCATTTTTTTTCTAGATAGGCGCGCCCTCGATCCCAAAGGGGACTTTGAATTCACGGGACTAACTAGTTGGTTGCGGGCTGGCAGGATGTCGCGGTGAACTGGAGAGAGCGGGTTCTTGGGCCTCTTTTGGGGGATATCAATGGTGACCAGGAAGTACATGATACTTTGTCCTGGAGTGAGTTACAAAAGTTTGTGAGAGTTCCTCTAATGCGCGTGGCCAATCTTTTACTGAACAAGCTAGTCGATTTTTGGGATCGAGACACAGGGGAATTTGTGATACAAGTTGAGTGGATAGAGCTTAGCCTAGAGGATGTATACTTTATGATGGGGCTCTCGCGATTAAGGGTGATTATAGACACACAACCGAGAAGGTTGGCGGACATATCGATGCAAGACATGCTAGCACGTCACTATTATGGGACGGCGGATGTGCATGACACCTATATCCTCATCTGTGGCATCGAGAGTTTGGAGACATGGGTGATGGTGGCTGCAATAGTGTGGGTACTTGTGTCTAAAGGGATGCATAGGGTGTTAGGTGGGTAGTTGATGCTACTTGTGCAGGTACTGGCGGGTATGTACTTTGGGTGGGCTTAGATGAACTTGACAGTTGTTTGGCGAGAGTTGAACAAGGTGAGCCACATTGGAGGGGGATCATGTTTCCCTTTATTTCTATGTTCATTCTTCTTTAAGTAGGTTCCAACACTATGAACACATGTGGCGGTGCGTGATGGTGGTCCCACTGAGTCGAGGATGCAGTGGTGGGGAGAGATGATGACCCATGGTGGTGGCATACTCGTGGGGAGGTACTTTATCCAGGAGTTTTTTATTTAGTGGCGGTAATTGTCAATTGTTATTGAGGACTACCCGTACATGGGAATGGACTTTAGGGGAGATGCATAGTTCCCTCGTCCTCCCAAAAAAGCTTAGGGACCCAATGGTACGTATGTAGTTTCTTTTATAGTACCATATAGTATACCTCTTAGCATAGATAGTAGCTAGATATTTTTATATAGTGATGGTACTGATGGCTTGACCATGTCTATGCAAATGTTGGACTAGTGCCCTCAGCGAGCTATCGGTAGCGTAGGGGCAGAGTAGAGGGTATTGACCCTCCCGGTTGTGGGAAATAGCGTTAGTGGAGTACTTCGACGAATCTTGAGTCACTATGTATGGGGATTGACCAGCTACTAGAGGGAATCATGGATGGCAGTTGGCAGTGTCTGGACGAGGACTTGATCTCCATATGATACCAAGATCCTCCAAAGTGGAGGACGATCACGAGGTAGATCATTGTGGCGGCCGAGACTGTGAGAGCCATTTCCCAGGTTGACGTGCCTCTAGATGATGAGGACGAGTAGTACATGGAGGAGGAGGATGATGAGGACTGCGAGGCTGAGGAATGAGATGAGTAGTTAGAAGCTTATGGAGCTCCCCCCCAATGTTGTTGGCATGGGGAATTTTGTTGTACTTGGATTTTATTTATGACGAGGAAGTTGTAGGGTCCTCTATGCAGACATGCCTATGTGGTTATGTAGACATTATGACATTTGATATTTATATATATGCATGTGTGTTGGACATCATTTTACACCTATTTTGCCATATAAATCCCTTCCAGTTTTCTCTATAAACCTTCATACTTGATCCATAAAACCTTAAATTCATCCACAAAACCTTGGCCAAAGGTATACATGTTGTTTCTTTTTAATAAATTGAATTATGTGACTTTTAAGGCATTTAAATTAAGGTTTTGATTCAAAATTACAGAATTTGCTAACTTCCAGTAATTTCTCCTAGGTTGGATACTTGCAGGCCAGCTGGGCACAAAATGAGAGATGGGAGAAGATCCTCAATGTCCAAGGATGGATAAATTTCTAACAAACTGATGATATGGCTCTCACAGGTGTCGAGTCAATGCTGGTCAAAGACGACCACCTGTGCTGCCACTTAGCATAAAAACAAGACAGTTTCGATTTGGTCTATTTTGATGGAGCTGATGGAGGATCTCGAGGGTAGAGAGATATTAGGAGAATATCATTATGAATCTCCCAGAATTGTAGCGTTTCAGTTTTTTTTTTTTTAATTATATAAGTATTTGATTTAGAGAGGAAAAACTTCTTGGATGATAAACGTATGATTTCGAAATAAAGATTCAGAATTTGATAATTTGCTGTGTATGTCCATTTCTATATGGTGAAAGCGATTGAGTATTAGAGTTCTGTAAGTTTTCCTGCGTGTGTGAGCGAAGCATTGGAGGGCCCCCTTTGCCAAGCCTGCACACACATTTATTCATTATTGTGCATTGGTATGTTCTAGTTGTATTATGTAGAAGTTGTTTTTGATTATTAATTTATACATTCCAGATTGAATTTGATTATATAGATGCACAGGATTTCATTACAGTATAGGGTTATGATTTCTTTTAGTTAAATGGTTAAACATTGTAGGAGCAATTCCAATTTCATTTCTTTATCTGATATTAAACTGTTGAGAAGAGTTAAACATTGCGAATTGTTTTCTTGTAAGGGAAATCGATGGTTGTCTGCTTTTAACAGTGAGGTATTAGGCACTGTGATTCATTTTTAGGATTTAGGTCTTAGCATTTTAATCTCAGAGTATTCCATATATGAATTGTTGATTAAACCAAGAGATCAAATGAAGTTACTTCTGTAAGGAAGGTTTTGTGTTTCAAAGTTACAGCATTCTAGCATCCACTAGATTTATTTCACAAGTAAACCGAATTCTCAATTAAGTCTAGGTCTGAGTCTCTATATTTGGGATATGCCTCTAAGTCTTACAAACTCCGGATTGACATAAACTTAAGGCTTAATTTACACCAGTAGATTGGAACCCAACAATGTGGATGCACTTTTTATGGTATTTTTTGTTTATGAGCCTTTAATTTGGGGATGATTCCTATATGATGTGTACATACATGTGGATGCAAAATGATATGATGATGCATGTTGATGATTTACTGCCTATATGCAGTGATTGATATTCCAATCTAGAATGTCATTAGCCATTTTTTCTGCGACACTATTTTGATTCCATGGGACATGGGTGAACGTAACGAATTCAAAATGTCTAATCAATTGTTTAGTGCGTAGGAATTTTCTAAAAAGGAAAGGACCGTGTACCTAGTAATAGTTGTTCAGTTGAGCGACAAGGGGCCGGGAGTCTAAAAACACATGATGGGGACGAATGTCCAATTGGGAGGTAGAGATTAAGATACTAGTGACGACATCATACTCAGCCTAGTTATTGGTGCTAGCACCAATACACACTCCGTCGAGGTGTATCAACTCATGTGAATGGGAATATAACACACAAGCTACCAAGGAAAGGTTAGGATACCATAGAATTGTGTCGTCGGTGAAACCAACATGAATAGGGGGGACAGGATCCATCTGGTAACAATCATGGAAGAAAATCATAAAGATCAAGCATCAAGAAAGGTGGAAAACAAAAAGAAAGAAAACTATACAGATCGAAATGATGTGTTCGATGTGGTTAAGGGTAAAATCTCTCGAGGTAGAACCTGTTACGGGGGTTGTTCAAGAGATGTCCTTTAGAATCGGTGAGGATGTATGCCCCTTTGCCGAGATAGGTTTTTATGGCATATGGGCCTTGCCACATAGATTTGAATTTTCATTTTCCATGTTTTTCATGGGCTTGGTCATAAACGATCACAAGGTCGACTTCCTTGAAGGTGCGAAGATGGACGTGAGTATCATAATGAGCTTTGGACCAATGCTTGGAAGCTTCAATCATCTGTATGGCGGCCCAAGGATCTTCATTTTACTGCTCCAACATGAGTAAGAGTTGATCGAGTGGCGAGGTACGTGGTAGGATTTCGATGGCGATGTGTAAGGCTGGGATCTGACACTCAATGGGGATAACATATTCCACGCCGTGCACCAAGTGAAATGGGGCCATGGTAAACTTTTGGGTAGTGGCCATACCTAAGAGGTGGTCACCACAGGATCCGCTTTGTCAATAATTCAAGACCTGTTCAGCCTCGTCGTGGTAAAGGCATCGATGTAAAATGGTGTCGACACCACATCAATAAAGGACATCACCTATAAGAATATATTGAGAATGTTGATGACGGATGCGATGTCGACCATCGTGAATGAGGTGAGATATGAATTTTTTCGTGTGTAGATAGACTAGGATGTCTATGTACCATAGGTCATCCGAAGAAATGGTGAACAAGTGTTCATCGAGAAAATTGATCATGATTGGAGATGATGCAGATGAAGATGGTAAGTGTGTCACGAGTTGTTCCAAGGAAAGTTCCTTAGTGATTTTTAGTGTAATGAATTCAAGGTCATACTCTTGAACTATAACGATCCATTTAGCCACCCAACCTTGGATAAGGTGATGAGTCAAGAGATAGACCATTGGGTTAGAGTCTGCCACTACTGTAATTCAGCTCATAAGAATGTAATGGCATAGTTTCTGAACCGAGAATATGACGACAAGGGCCATTTTATCTTAATGGGGAAAACGTAGTGGTGGGATGGACAATGTCTCGATAACGTAGTATATTACATGCTCTTTGCGAGCGCTATTCTCCTAGACTAGAACTGTTACAATGGAATTATCATATGCCAAAATGTAAAGGATGAAATCCTTCATGAAATTAGGTGGTGAGATCAAGGGAGCGGAAGTCAAGGCTTGTTTCAATGCATCAAAAGAAATTTTTTCTTGCTCGTCCCAAATAAAAGGGATGTTGGTCCGAAGCAAGAGCAAGAAACCATGGACTTTTGTAGTGTATTCTGGGATAAAGAGTCAGAGAAAATTGGCCTTGCCTTGAAGGACTTGTAATTGGCGCAGGGTGCGAGGGGAAGGGAGATCAAGGATGGATTAAACCTTCAAAGGATCGACTGTGATACCTTTTTGGGAATGATAAATCCAAACAATCAATTAGAAGTGACACACAACACACACTTGAGGGGGTTCATGCAAATATTGTATTTGCAACATCGCAGAAAGACTTGCTGGAGGTCTTCCAAGTGCTTATATCTTTTCTTGGATTGAGTTGTGAGATCATCCAAGTAGACAAGGATGATGTGGACCAAGCCATGAAAAGTAGGTCTTGGTCCTCTAGAAAGTGGATCCATCATTTTTAAGGCCAAAGGGAATAATGTTATAGGGAAAATTTCCCAAGGGGTAGTAAACGTAATCTTGTATTATTCCTCTTTTTAAATATAAATTTGATTGTAACCAGAAAAAAACCATCCATGAAGGAAAGAACCTTGTGGACAACACATGCATCAATGCGTTGATTGATAAAGGGTGTTAGGAATTTTTCCCTGGGACACGCTAGATTCAAATCTCAGAATTCTGTACAGACACAAATGATGCTTGTTTTTTATTGATAGGAACAGGGTTAGACACCCACATGGTGTATGCGATTGGGTATATGAACCCATATTGGCGCAATTTATCAATTTTGGCCTTAAACATTTGCATTTTGGATGGATGTATGGGTCATTTATTTTGGATGACAAGCATAACATCGGGCCAAGTGTCAATGCAATGTTCAACAATGGAAGGGTCGAGGCCAGACATCTTAGTGTAGGACAAAGCAAAACCGTCGCAAAACTCTTGAAAGAGTTTCTTATAAGTGGTGACTTCTTTGGGAGTGCAAGAACCTCCTAACGTAATGTTTTCAAAAACATTGAGTTAATAGATATATCCTCCTGGATAGTGAGCAATATGTTGGCCATGTTTCCTTCCTCGAAGGTTCTGGGGTAAGGATAGGATTCTTGAACCAATCTATGTTTCCATGAATAAAATATATTGACTCTATCGATAACTGATCGACCGTCGATGTCGTTTGCTCCTCAGGAACAAAATAAGCACGATGATGCATATCTTCCCAAGGGAAGTTTGGCTCGGTTAACTCTTCAAGTATTTCTTCATCACTTTGAAAGCATCGAGTGGAGAGATCAGAGGGATCAGTTTAATCTAACGATGTGACTATTGGGTCAACAATTGAGATAACATAAATGGTGTTCGTTTTGGTCAAGGAGTATTCCGGGGGGCGGATTTCATAAAAAATGGTGATATGAGACTCCAAGGATAGATTGCGCAAGTCAACCAACACTAAGCGATATTCTGGTAAATCGGGGCAATGGTGGGAGTAATGGTTGTAGAGGCCACAAACCGCACATGAAATATTTGTGCATAAATATTTTTTACATGACTGAGGAGGAGATGGCACTTGAACTACTAGGATGTTCTCTCCATCATCCAATGTTTGTATGTGAGTGTGGAGGATGGGAAATTGTGGACAGTTTTGGGTAGAATGAACTAAGACATCACACAGAGTGCAAGGATAAGGTGCTCGAGCTGGGGTAGGAAAAGGAGTATTCATTGTTTTGTTCGCAATTGTCGAGGAATTGATATTTGTAGCTTTGACCCCATCCTTCTTTACAGGAGAGGGAGAATGGTTGGAGGATGTTTCCACAGACACACCAGGAGGTGGATGATTGGCAGTGTCAATTGGTTGGAACAGTTGGAGCATGACTTGAGGGGTCGGGGTGGGATTTATTGCAGGTAAGTATCAAATAGGAAATCCTAATGTATTTCCTAGGAGATTCAACATTGCCATCAAAGGAATTCTAACAACTCTGGATGGTGGGGACAAGAAGGGGATTGTGTTTATCGGGGTGGCTCCCACATGGCTGGATTTAGATGGTGGTTGAAATTGGGGTTTCCATTGAGGTTGCATTTGGGGTGACGGCTGAGCAGCAGGCTATGATTCAGGGACCATTTTATTTGAAGAAATGGTGCATAAGTATGATATTTGAACAGATGAAGGGGGTGGGGGAAAGGTGGACATGATGCATGTAGAGGTTCCCTCATTGACAATGCATCGATGTATTACTAGGTTTATGATCGAGGAGGGGATTTGAAACATGATGGACAAAGGCATGCGGGTTTTGAACTGACCTAAGTCGAATTCCATCAAACATGAGTTAGATGGGTCGATCGTACCTAAGGCAAATAGTAATTCTTTTTGTTGCGATGGATAGTTCTTTAGAACTTCCAAGGCTGACCTGTTGGCGAGGGATTGGGTCAAATCATCCATGATGTTATAGTTGGGGGTAGCTCAAGCATTGGTATTATTGGTAATGCAACACAAAGGAAATTTGGGGGATTTGGAGGCCCTGTTGGTCATTGGTGGGGGGAGGTGTAAAGACTGTTCTACAAGGGTAGACACGAAATCCTTATCTGTAGGTATAGTCTCGGTATCCAAACCATATTGATTACAACGAGTTTAGAGATTAAATTTGGAACAAGACATCATTACGAGGTGGTGGACTCCTGACTCGGGTAGATAACTCAAGGATGCAGCATAGGTAACCATTGGTTGTGTGGTAATGATCCCTTGCATGCGTAAGGGGTTCTATAACACTATTGCTTGCGTCATTAGCTATGGTGGGTTAGGTTGTTCCTATCAGGCAGTTGTGACTTCTCCACGATTAGCCTCATCCCATAGCTAATGAGATTTTTCCAAAAGAAGGAAATGATGCAAGTAATGGTCATAGACATTACAGAAAGAACATAGGTGGTTTGTTTGTAACTAAGGGTTATTTCCTTGCTTGGGTGGATGATTAGGGTTCTGATTGGTAGGATTTGCATCATTATTTTCTGGAGTCTTGGGGGGTTGTACACCCCCTCCCTAGCGTTGGTTATTACCAAGTTTCTTACCTCATCTCCAATTGGGTTTCCCTTACTGATTCTATAGAGCTAGTTGGGTCTGAGCCTGATTCTATTGGGCATAAACATTCCCTTGTGGAACAGGAGGAGCGTGAGGTTGGGTGGGTGTACGGGCTTCTGGCTATGGGTCGAGAAAAGGGTAGTAAGCAGTAGGCATTGGAATGGGAACATACCCTTCTGGATTATTACCGAAACTAGGTGTTGCATAGGTGGGTCCATGCAGAACTGGGGATGGAGGAACATACGAGGGTGTCACTCTAGAGTGATATGTTGCACGTGAGAGATCAGGGCCATAGATCATCATTGACTATGCAAGAATAGGGGTGGGGTTATAAATGGGATTCAATGCAAGGGGAACATATTTCTTGTCGAGAGATGTGACGTGAACAATGAATCCATTATCAGCATGGGATGCCCCCGGTGTATCCTACCGAGAGAAATATCCACGAGGGGCGTCAGGCATAATTGTATATATGTATCCTTATTGGGCGTAGATAAGGTAAAACTGCTGGTCTTTGAGGATGGCCTCTTCCTCAATCCCCATCCTCGATCTGGGGACATTCTGATGTGACATCCTTGGTGATGGATGGGATAATATATTTCAGGAACCAAACCAAGAATATTTGGTCGTCCAATTTGATCTTGCATAAACTTCAACGTCAATGCCACTCATGGATATGGTCCATGATATGGGTGGTTGTAGTTTGCCTACAAGAAAGGAGGATCTCAACACCAACATCATAAGGAACTAATAACTAGAAGAACTGCAAGAAAGTCAAGGCTAGGGATGCAAAGGTGGAATTTTCCCTATGGATTTGATCGATATACCACTTGGTTGTAGCACTAGTGAAGGCTCATTGTAGAAAACGTAGTTGAATAGAGTCATCCACTATGGAGTTAGAGGAACACCACAAGTGGAAGGACATAATATGATTCTGAGGGTCCTCTTTGGACTTTCCATCGAACCTAGGGATGTCCGAAGGGAGCTTGGTAGGAATGGGAGGCCACGTAGGGTCATTAGTCAATCTAGCTAGGTCAAGAAGGTTGAGACTAGACATGAATGGACAACTAGTAGGAGGATGTGACATGGTAGGATTGACCTGTGTGTTGTCCATAGCAGTGATTGTGGAGCCACCTCCACCAAAGGGTTGAGGGGTAGTGGTCATCATGGGGGTGACCGTGGAAACAACCGTAGGGGTTGGTGTAACCCGAAAGGAGGGGCTAGTGCCCCTGGGAATAAATCCAGTGACTGGAGGGATTGTAGTCATAGGGATGCAACCACTACTGGAAAGAATGGATCCAATGGTGGTATAGACTATGGTCATCGGAGTGGGTCATCTACCCATGGGTATGGACCCAGTGACTATATGCACAGTAATGGGGGTAGGTCCAATGTTTCCGGGAATACACCGAGGGTCAGAATGGCTGTTAAGGTGGATGTAGGACCACTACCGTGCCCACCACCAACTACCCCTCCATAAAATGGGTTAGGATTTGTGCTATCAATGGGGCTATGTGGAGGCGAATGGATGGGTGTCTCTTATTAGGAGGACTCATACATGAAATAAAGTGCCTCATGAAATTTTTTTGGATACAATGAGGTGCACCTAAGGGGTGCATGACGAATGGGGTCCATTGGAACGTGCTGTGGTGATTGCCCTAAGTCTATGGGAGTATCTCGAGGAAGCAATGGTGACAGGTGTGTGAGTGCTAAAGAGGTAGGGTTGTAAAAAATGGCTCAAAAATCCCGACGCAACCGAGTGTGCAAGGGGATATCTCACAATAAAAGGGGTTATCAAGCCAAAACGCAAGCTTAAAAAACCTTCTGCAATCACATGCTACAACAAGTGAGCAGCAACAAAGTGGTCATAAAACCAGCAAGCAGCGCTACCTATCAAAAGAAAATGACCCACTAACCTATGGGGTGTGGGTGAAAGTAGCATCCTAACATAAAGATGGAAGCCTAGACAAATTGTATACTCTGTAGGGTGATGAAATCCGCAGTCAAATAATAAAAAATGAAGGACCAAAATGGTTGAGGGATATCCCCCTACCGAGAGGAATCCCAGGTAAAAGAGCCCTAGAAAATACTAGAAAATAAGATACCTCCTTCATAGCATGTCGAGAAAGGTGTCATGTAGCTTCATTCCTTTAGTTGTCGCAAACCCGGTATGGTAGCCAACATGCACAATGAGGACAATGAGTTGGTGTCCTTTAGTATAGAGTGGAGTGCGACATTCCACCCCGAATTCCAGAACCAATCTTTCCACTTTGCCTCCTAGATGAGAGGCCCCCAACAAATTGATGTCAGCTGTGCTAATAATACTAGAGGATTTTTCTACCTTAGAGGAAACCACTATGTCTTAGATGAAAATGGAAAAGGGGTGTTGTTTGGATGCCTAACCCTGGTGCCCTACCTAGCTACCAGATTATTTTAATCCTTAAGTGAGGTGCAATGCATGTTTGATTAATATAAATTTTAGGCTCAGCTTGGGGTTATGTACCAAGCATTGATACTTAAGGTGTTCTCTTGTGTGCTTATGTGGTTAGTGACTAGAAAATAAATGTTGAAAATAAAACTGGAATAATAGAAATAAATTTTTTCTTTTGATTTTCAATGAAAATAAAGCATATAAATTCTAATGTATCCAAGCAAACTTTTAACCAATCAACTTGCTGAAATATAAAATGCAGATGCACAATATCTATATGGATTTTCACAACTTGCAGCAACCAAAATAAGAGAAAGGGCTACAAAGTAGGCATGAAAGAGAGATCCAAACAAGTGCTACAACAACAAAATAGAAAGAAAATGGTTCTGCAAACGGGATGTTGTATGTCTAAGAGCATGTTGCGATGGCAAGAAGCTAAACAGTGGTAAAAAATCCATAGAAATGGCTAAAAAAAGCAAAAAAAAGGTGCAAGCCATGTTTTTCATGGGTACAGTCTTGACCTTGGGTGTTGCAGACTGAAAAACAGTCACGCGGGAGGTTGCTAAAAGAAACAAGGGTTTGGGAACGCATTTTGGGAGGAAAAGTGCAGCCCGAGGCAAGCAATTTAAGGAGAAAAGCATGACCTTAACATGCCTAAGGGAGGAAAAGTCATGCCCTAGCCTAGAAGTGGTTGGATGCGCTTTTAGAAGGAAAAAACACACTATGAGGCATGAAATAGGGTACAATATACATGACCTTGTTCGGGAAAAAAAATTGAAAACATACTACATTGACAAGGTCCAAAATTGCAAGTACAGATCGGTTTCCTATGGTAGAGCTGACAGAAAGGGTCAGACAGCTCTAATAATAGAAGTAGATGGCCATGCAAGTGAAAAAAAAATGTAAAACATGGAAAAGCTACCAGCTAAACCAAACCATAGATCGATGGAGATCGACCCAGTTAGAGTTGCCAAAAATTGTAGCTAGGTTATTCACACTAGTTGTTCCAGAAATACACCTACTAAGACTTGGATAAATCTTAGTAACGGTTCAGAAATGGTGGTGCATGCATGCGATAAAGACAATAAATAAAAATTTAATGATTTGCATGAAGAAATTATATGAAAAGAAAAATTAAACTAAATATTTTTTGTTCTTTCACACATACGAGAGAGTAGGGAAAGAATGTTTTTTATTTATTGAATAAATGAAAAAATACAATAATCAAGTTATCTCAAATGGAGTGAGAGAGGGCACGTGTACAAGGTTGAAGCAGTGAGTCCTTGGTCTCCATACAGCTTTGGGTTGTTCTCCACACAAGTGTCATGAATGGTGGCCAAAACTCACAATGGGTGAAAGTAGAATTCAATTGGGGGTTTCAAGGGTTTCTAGTGAAATTTTGGTAGAGTGATGGTAAGGTAATGAATGAATTGTGTATAATAAGATCCTTCACCACTTATTTATAGAAATATTTTCCCTAGGTTTATTTCTCGTGGTATTAGGAAAACTATGGTATTGGGTCTTGGTTTTAGGCGGAAGTTTAGGGTTTTCCCCCCTTTGACTTTTTGGAAAATTTCCCCTTTTTTCTTTTTTATTTCATTTTTTGCCTTTTGGGGGGAATTTTCCCTATTTTGGGGGAATTTTCCCTATTTTGGGGGATTTTTTTACCTTTTTGGTGGAAATACATCCATTTTTCTTATCCTTTGTTAGTTAGTGAAAGATTTAATGGGGAAAAATAAGGAATGCAGTGATGTCATTAGAGAGAGAGAGATTGAGAGTTAGGGGTTGAGAGAGAGAGAGAGAAGTTAGAGGTTAGGGGTGTATATATATATATAGAGAGAGAATGAGGGTTAGGAATTTAGATATATAGAGAGAGAGAGATATTAGAGGTTAGGGATTTAGAGAGAGATAGTTACATTGAGGGTTAGGGGTTTAGAGAGAGAGAGAGAAAGAGATTTGGGGTTAATGGGGGTTTAGAGAGAGAGAGAGAGAGATCACATGGGGAGTCTAGATGGTTGGCGGTGAAGGAGAGAGAGAGATAGAGGGGGGGAGGAGTAAGAGAGTGAGGTATGGGGGTGAGAGATAGAGAGACATAGAATGGAGGTTAGGGGTTTAGAGAGAGGGGGGGATTGGGAGTTAGGCTTTTAGAAGGAGAGAGAGATTAGGTGTTAGTGTTTTAGATACATACAAATAGATTGGGGGTTAGGGGTTAGGGGTTTACAGATATAGAGAGATGGAGAGACAGAGGTTAGGGGTTTTTAAAGAGAGAGATTGGGGGTTAAGGATTTAGAGAGAAATAAAGATGGGAGGTCAGGGTTTAGAGAGAGAGAGAGAGAGAGAGAGAGAGAGATTATGTGTTAGGTGTTTATAGAGAGAGAGAGATTGGGGTTTAGGTGTTTATAGAGAGAGGGAAAGATTGGGGGTCAAGGATTAGGCATTTAGAGAGAGAGAGAGAGAGAGAGAGAGAGAGAGAGAGATTGGGGTTATGGGTTTAGAAAGGCAGAGAGAGAGAAATATGGTGTTACACATTTAAAATGTGTTTGTGTGTGTTTGTGTGTGTGTGTGTGTGAGAGAGAGAGAGAGAGATTGGGGTTAGAGGGTTAGGGAGATAGAGGGACTGGGGTTAATGGTTTAGAGAGAGAGATATGGGGTTAGACATTTAAATAGATATATGGGTAGAGAGAGAGAGAGATTGGTTGCTGGGGTTTAGAGAGAGAGATAAATTGGGGGTTAGGGGTTTATAGAGAAAGACAGAGAGGTTGGGGGTTCGGGATTAGGGGTTTGGAGAGAGAGAGAGAAAGAGTTTGAAGGTTAGGGGTTTAGAGAGAGAGAGAGTTTAGAGGTTATGGGTTTAGAGAGAGAGAGATTGGGGTTAGGGGTTTAGAGAGAGATAGGGAGAAAGAGACAAGGATAGAAAGAGAGAGGTTGGGGGTTAGGGATTTAGAGAGAGAGAGAGAGATTGGTGGAAAGGGGTTTAGGGAGATAGAGGGATTGGGGGTTAAGGTTTTAGAGAGAGATATATGGGGTGAGATGTTTATATAGATAGAGAGAGAGAGATTGGAAATTGTAGCTAGGTTATTCACACTAGCTGGTGCAAAAATACACCTATTAAGACTTGGAGAAATTTGAGAGAGAGAGAGAGGGAGGGAGATTGGGTGTTAGGTGTTTAGATAGAGAGAGAGAGGTTGGAAAGGGGTTTAGAGAGAGAGAGAGAGGGATTGTGGGTTATGGTTTTAGAGAGAGAGAGGGATAAAGTGTGAAGGATAGAAAGAGAAAGAAAGAGGGTTAGTGATTTAGAGAGATAGAGAGAGAGATTGTGTGTTAGGTATTTAGAGAGAGATCGAGTGGGTGTAGGGGGCTTAGAGAGAGATAGAAAGAGAGATATTGGTGGTTAGGAGTTTAGGGAGAGAGAGAGAGAGAGAGAGAGAGATTTGAGGTTAAGGGTTTAGAGATAGAGATATTGGGGATTAATAGGGGTTTAGATATAATGAGATCATGGGGGGAGAGTGGATGGTTAGTTGTTTAGGGGAGAGAGAGAGAGAGGGTGGGGGAGGTGTAGGAGGGTGAGGATTACTAAGGGTTTGTGGGAGAGAGAGAGAGAGAGATTGGAGCTTAAGGGTTTGGAGAGACAGATAGAGAGAGTTTGGTGTTTATACATAGATAGATAGAGAGAGTTTGTAGGTTAGGGTTTTAGAGAGAGAGAGAGAAAGAGAGAGATTGGAGGTTAGGGATTTAGAGAGAGAGGGAGGGATAAATATATAGGGATAGAAAGATAGAGATTCAGGGTTAGGTATTTAGAGAGAGAGAGATAGATTGAGAGTTAGGTGTTTAGAGAGAGAGAGATTGAATCTTAGGGGTTTGGAGAGAGAGAGAAAGAGAGAGTTAGAATTTTAGAGAGAGAGATCGGAGGTTAGGGGTTTAGAGAGAGAGATTGGGGGTTATAGGTTTAGAGAGAGAAACAGAGAAAGAGAAAGGAATAGAGAGAGAGATAATTGAGGTTACATATTTAGAGAGAGAGAGAGAGATTGGGGGATAGTGGTTTAGGGAGAGAGATTTATTAGGGCTTAAGGATCTAGAGAGAGACAAATGGGGTTAGACCTTTAGATAGATATATATAAAGATAGTGAGGGATTACGGGATAAGGGTTTAGGAGTTTAGGGAGAGAGAGAGATGGATTGGGGTTTAGGGGTGTAGAGAGAGATGGAGAGAGAGAGATTGGGGTTTATGGGTTTAGAGAGAGACAGAGCGAGAGAAAGAGATAAGGATAGAAAGAGAGAGATTGGGGGTTAGGGATTTATAAAGAGAGAGAGGGGGGAGAGGGAGATAAAGAGATTGGAGGTTGGGTATTTAGAGATAGATTGATTGGGTGCTAGGGGTTTAGAGAGAGAGAAGGAGAGAGATTGGGTGTTAGGAGTTTAGAGAGAGAGATTTACTAAAGGATAAGGGCTTAGAGAAAGAGAGGTTGGGGATTAATAGGGGTTTAGAAGGGGAGAGATCATGAGGGGAGATTGGATGGTTAGTTGTGTGGGGGGACATCCAAAGAGAGTGGTTGAGGGTTAGGAGGGTGAGGAGTAGGTATTTGGTGTGAGGTGAGAGAGAGAGAGAGAGAGGTTGGAGGTTAGGGGTTTAGAGAGAGAGAGAGCGATTGGGGGTTAGGGGTTTAGAGAGAGAGAGATATTGGGGGTCATGGGTTTAGAGAGAGAGAGGATAGGGGTTAGGGGTTTATATATAGAGATAGATAGAGAGAGAGGGATTGGGGGTTAGGAGTTTAGAGAGAGAGGTAGAAATCGAGATATTGGTGGTGAGGGGTTTAGAGAGAGAGAGAATGGAGGTTATGGTTTTAGAGAGAAAGAGAGATGGGGGGTTAGGGGTTTATAGAGAGAGTGATTGGGTTAAGGGTTTAGAGAGAGAGAGAGAGAGAGAGAGAGAGAGAGAGAGAGAGAGAGAGATTGGGGGTTATCAATTTGGAGAGAGAGGGGGGGAGTGAAAGGGATAGAAAGGGAGAGATTGGGGGTGTTATCACTCAGGATTTACCCTTCATGTTGTGGAAAGGATAACCCTAATGTAACTATTTCAAACCAAGCTTTAGGAGGAGAGATGGCTTCTTTCCTACCAGAGAGGGATCTCTCAAAAGATGAATATGATGGCCATAAGCATACTTCAAGAAACATATATTTCTATTTAAAGTGTGGCTGAAAACATATAAATCACATTGGGCATGGAGTCATGTCTGAGATTTCTAAAGATTAGTAGAAAATAAACAGCATTTATCTTGATGAAGGCAAGGAAGTTATCATATCACAGTCAAGTTATTTTGGCAGGTGATATTTGAAAGAAAGTTAAATAGACCCATCAACATTAAGCATCAACATAGATGAATTTAATATTGACTTTCGAAGAAAACTTGGAACACTTAGGTGTGATTAAGACAGAGCATGATTTGCATGAATTTTGTATTAAAACTAACGCGTTCACCATAAGAATAAGAAGAAAAACAACATGGAAGATATTCACTGGAAAAAATGATTTACAGAGAAAAGGAAATCACAGATTGCAACACAGCAACACATGAATCTTCTTCCTTCAAAATGAGATTTATTTCCACAAGACAAAACTTAAAAAAAAACTTGCACTCTCAGTATCATAATGTCTTTTACTATTACGGGTTTCCAACCATTTACAATGAGGGCCAAATGGCATTTTTATAGTATCTCTTTGAAATGAAACCCTAACAACTGTGTAACTAACTTGGTGAATATTCTGGGGTTTCACTCTTACATTTCACTTCATAGACAAAATGGTACACATGTCACAATTTCAAATACATGAGTCTTTGGCACCTTGCTTGCTGAGTGGAGACCGCTTGATGAAGTTCTGAACTCGAATCTTCAAGAGCGTAAAACATATTTTGTGTTTCCATACTTCTCCACTGTTTTCCATTGATTGGTTGTGGGAAGCTCATAGACTATAATCTCTTTCACCAACACTCTCATCTCTATGTGTTATGCAGCTGGAGAAGATTACAAGTTCTCATCATTTGTATTTTCTTTTTTCTGCCAGTAGCTTTTTCCACCCGCGCCTTTCTCTCCCCCATCATCGATCAAATCCACCTGTAATTTCTTGATCCTCTACTGATGGGCCTTGTTCTTGGTCCTTTCCTTCCTCAACTAGACTTCTAGCTTGTTGAAAGTGATCTCCAACTTGAAGACCTTCAAAATATATTCCATCAAATCCTCATACAATACTTCCTTGGTCTGCTTATGCAGCTGGATCTTGTCAAGGACTGCTATTTTCTTCAAGTTCACTTTTATTTCGGTTACCTTATCGTCAGACGACACCACTAAATTCAAAGTATTCTCAGTAACATCCTTACTGACTGTCAAGGTGACCAGCAGATTTTGCACATCTCTGACTTTGGAAAACAAACTACACATCTTATCTGAGTTGGCATGGTTGTCTTGTCTGTACTTCATGTACATTTCAGCTTGGGACTAAAATATATTGGTATCACCGGCCTCTTTGGCTTCTTGGAAACTGTACTGCTGCATCTGAAATTCGGGAACTATGTAATTTTCCTCTTTCGTACTTTCCACTTCCGCGGATATGACCAAATCATTTGAAGCATCCACTTTGAGCATCTTAGCTCCTTCTGACTCCTCCATTTCTGTGTCGGATACCTCCACATAGCTCCTTTTGCTGGAATTCCCTGCCGCATCGGAAAGCACCATCTCGGATGAAGGATTTTCAGGGATGTCTGGGCCTGGATGTGAACATGACGGGGCCTCCTCGTCCAACTCGTATTATAAAATATTCACCCTTTTGGACAAACCTTGCACTTATTCATGATTAAAGGCCCTGTTCTTGTTCAAATGCCTTCTGTCAGAGATTATGTGGCAGGGGTCATACTTGATAGAAACATATTTTTGGAACCCCAAACCTTCCAACTGCTGCTCTATGAGTGAGAGGGCCTGTTTGTTCTTTATAATAAAGGGACCCACCTTCCAAGGGATCTTGATATCAGAGGCCTTTTTAAATAATAAGAAGTGTTCATCCTCAACAGTCAACTTTTGTCTAACAAATTCCAGAGAAAAGACCCTTGGGTTTAGGAAAGGCAGCAGTATGTGAGGTTCCTTCACGAACCCATATACTTTGATGACTGTGTGCCACTTGTATAAAAACTAGTCCCCGACTGCCAAATATTGCTTCAACTGCATAAAAGTTCTCATCTCAGGCAGGACCCTTACGAGTTGCTCCCCAAAAAACAACTTGTAAGCCTCTGCAACAATGTAGTTAATATAATTGAACGTATTATCTTCCAATGAATATGAAAATACGTCCGGCAAAAACTTTATTTCCTTTTGACTTGCGCAAATCAACATCTTCATTAGGTCGGACTGGAACCTGAAACAACGAGTGTTTTGGAAACCTACTAGTTGAGAGTAGATACTCTCAGCCAGGAATCCTTCTAGATTTAGACAGGGAACTAGAGAATATTCTGTCTCAGGTATGCCATAACTTATTCTGAAGAGAAAACTAAGCTGGACCTCGGTTACTAGGGCATCACTATCCAAACCTAAAAATTGGGCGATTAGAGACAAACCAACAAGGTGTTCTAGTTGAAGGAACGTAGATCCAAGGGGTAGGGGACATATTGAGTTTCTAAGTCTGGCTTGAGACAGCCAGCGAGGAAATTCTGCTTGACCTCGGGAGGGGGGGGGGTTGGCATTACAGGGTGACCAGGGCTTCTGCTGAAAAACTTTCAGGCTCGTGGGACAATGGCTGGGGTATTTCGAGGGAACTTATGATAATGGTGGGCTCGATAGGGAAGATGATGGCTGACTTCTGGGAATTCATCATGACCCTTTCAGCCTGGGAATAGTTCTTGACACACCAATACATGAACTCAGGGAACCCTACAAACTGGTCTGGGAAGAAATGTATGAACGACGACTGAAAAACCCTGTGGACGTCAGTACCCTCATTGTTTAGCTCAATTAAATTTGCCTTTATATCCCTAACTGACATCTCAACGACTGTGTCGAAGACGTTTCAGTCCCTATCTTCTAGGGCATCTTCAATCCTCTAAGTCTCGACACATGGGCCTCTACAACCTTTTCCATTCTTAAAATAAGTTTTTTTTAACAAATTTCATGGGTTTCAGGGCCTACCTATCGCTGACAGCTCCGAAACCTAGATTCTCGGTCACTTTCACCACTGCACACCTACCCAGATCTTCCTGACACTATTCACTAAGAAAACAAATGTCAACCCCTTGATGTGACTTCCTCTTTTTATAACCCGACCCCGGCTAACCTCCTTGCTCTTCTTCCAGCGGTCATTTATCTCAACCGTCGATCCTTCATGCCACGATTTGGGCCGTTGGATTGGTGGTCCCTTTTACATCCTCCCTTGTGTGACCATCATTCGCCGTCGGATCTATTCCGTGATCAACCGTCACCGTCGATATTCATATCTGCACCCACAACAGGTGGTTCCGCATGGCCATCTAGTTGTTTTCCTTTACCTCCCTTTTGGGCTGCACAACGCTAAGGGACCGCCGCGTGTCCAACGGTTTCCGATACCGCAACCACCTTCTTTTCTATCTCGTCGTGCATCTCCACGCTACGGATGTCCTCCCCCACCATTGATCTATATTCTATTGGTTGATCAATGATGGGACTTGCGGGCTTTTTAACCCTAGTCTTACCTGGCCTTTCCGCCTGGTTGCCTTTATTGACTGTGCCTCTTTCCCAGCAGGGGTCCTTCATCACCATAGATCTTCACCGCGCCCAGTCGGAGGGGCCCCAAGGTGGTTTTGAGGGCTCCCCAACGGTCTTCCTACACCGCCTTTCCACCTCGTGAAATTGCTGGAAGGTGACCCATGGCGAGAGGTTTCCAATTCCGGGACTGCTCTTGCCCACCTATCTTTCACGCTATTTGATATTGAGGAAGGCCTGCAGCACGGTTGATCTGGCGATCAACGGTCGGCCCTCCAGGGACTTTCCCACCGTTTAACCCTTCCGCTTGGCTCTCGTGCGCTACCCCCGCGCTATTCTGCTGGTGGTAATTCATCTATGTCATTGATCCTCGGCGCCACGATCTGGGCCGTAGGGACATCTCAACCCTCTACCTTTCTCTATCATCCATTTCAGGAACCTTTCTGCACCATGGATCTCACCTCCGCTTCAATCTCAGCCATCAGTTGCCTGCTTCATGGATTTCCTAAGTCATTTTGTAGGTTTTGGCTACCCCCGCTTAGCCCTAGCCCGTGGTCACGTGACATAAGCTCCTTAAGGGATCAGGTGCTTCCCTCCTATAAATCCTTAGGATTTTTTAGTCACAAATTTTCACCTTATACCACTCCATTTTATCCTTTGGAAAATATCTATGCTAACAGGGGGTTAGGGATTTAGAGAGAGAGAGAGAGAGAGAGAGAGATTAGAGGTTAGGGATTTAAAGAGACAGATTGATTGGGTTTTAGGGGTTTAGACAGAGAGAGAGAAAGAGATATATTGGGGCACAACAAAATTTGAACCCAAAATCCGACAAGATAATCCAACAAAATAATATGAAATTTACTGTGTCGGATTTCACCTTTAAAATTACAAATTTTGATCAAATTTTTTTAATTGATACCTGGCATTGTCGAATATCCGATGCCCATCGGTTATCCGACTGTAGTCATCAGATATCCAACGAGTGTCACTATATCCATCGGATATCTGACATATATATTATAATGGTAACTATGGAAATGCCACCGGATATCCGACGATTGTCATCAGATATCTGATGAACTTTAAATGTTAAAAACTATAAATTATGGAAACATTCCGACATCTTTGATATACAAACGATGGTTTGCAGAAATTATATTATTCGCATTGGCTGTTTTCCGTAAAAGTATACACAATTATTTCAATTGTTTTTGTGATTAAAAATAGTGAAGTGTGGAGCTTGATTTTTTAAGATCGATAATCTTCATTCAATCTCTTTATGATAAAATGTCAAATAACAATATTCTTGATCCAGATGAACAAAATCGATAATTTATTGCTAGATTGTGGGATGGACTTAAAAGAAAGGGTGATGGGAAATGTTATTGTCCATGTAGTCAATGCAGGGGATTTAAAAGGAGAAGAATAAAGATCACAACAACCAGAAAACATTGTAGGAAACATGGACATGCTGAGGGGGGACATGAATATCGTCCATTTGTAAGTTTTGCATTATATATGTCTTTATATTGATTTCTTTTTGTAAATGTATTTATTATTTTAATATTTCTTATATTAACTTATATATATTGATGGTTTCATGTAATTATAAAGGAAAGACATCCTACGGCATATCGTCTGAAGGATGTGCTTTCAGAATAAGTACCAAAGGAACATGGAGCTATGAATAATGGAGAACAAGTTAATGATCATATTGAAGAAGATGATCAAACTGATAACATAGTTGAATATGATGGTACAAATACATTGATCCATTTTACATGTAATGTTAGAATGGATGATCATCATAATCATCATGAAAATTATGACTTTGATGATGTTCATGATTTACCTCTTCTTGGGAAGGCATACAAACCCCTTTATGAGGGCTCCAACACAAATCTTCTCTCTGCTATATTGTTTATAATGAAATTGAAGGTTATGAATGGTCTTTCAAATACATCAGTCACACGGATGTTAAGGTATGTAATATATTCCATCACATATATATGATCGCGCTAAAGGTTATCACTGTTCGTCTAATAATTTTATTGTTAATTCATAAGTCAAATTAATACGGATGAAATGTGTTTCATTAATATTATTTATATATTATATTAACTAGATTTTTATTTTAATTTGTTGTAGCTTTATAGCTGAATTTTTGTTACCACCATCAAATATTTTACCTCGCACATATCGATATTTATCTTCCATCATGAAAGAAATGGGAATGCAGTATGAAGCAATTCATGCATGCCCCGATGACCATGTTATATATTATAATCAGCATGAATTTTAAACACAATGTTCGGAATGTCATGTCAGTATATATTGAACAGATCAAGTAACAAAAAAGGTGCCTCGCAAGGTTCTTTGTTATATTTCCATTATTCCATGTTTGCAACGAATGTTCAGGTGCAAAAAAATGGTGCAATTTATGGATTACCATGCACAGAACATAATTCAAGAAGCCATTATTCGAATAACTGCAGATGGGTATGCATTTAGAGATATGGAGGAAAAATGGACTCAATTTAAAGAAGAACCTCGCAATCTTAGTATTTGTTTGGCAGCAGATGGTGTCAATCCATTTGCAAAGATGAGATTTGTTTACTCGGTGTGGCCTATTTTTGTTATCAATAATAACATTTCTCCATGGTTGTCAATAAAGAGGGAGCACATAATGTTGGCAATGATTATTCCAAGTATATGTCTACATATTTTTTTTTTAATGTAGTGGCATCTCATTTGTCGTATTTCTTTGCATAATGTCATATATATATATATATATATATTATCTTGTGTATGGTTTATATATCTAAATGGTTGTAATAATTATATATTTTATATGTTCAAATCAATCAAGTAAGTACCAAGTTAAATATATGAATGTATATATCGAACCTCTTATTGACGAGCTGCTAAAGTTATGGAATGGCATCACTATGTATGACTTATCTAGACCAATACGACAAAGGCATTTTCAATTCGATGTAATGCTTGTATGGACAATACATGATGCCCCAGGGTTAACCCATTTTTGTGGTTTGTAATTATAAGGTCCACTTTAATTGCATTTAATTTTATGAACCAGTTAATATATTATGCAAACATGTTTTTTTAAATAATCCATTCATTTTATATATAATTATAATTCACATAGATAATCCATCTCTTTATGTAGGTCTCCAGACAAAGGGAAAATTTGCATGTCCGGTTTGTGGTCCTAAGATCAAATCTCATCATTCAAAAAGTTTAGGAAAGGAGGTGTTTGATGAGTATAGGCACTTCCTCTCTAATAATCATAGGTATCGAACTACTAAAAAACATATGTTCAATGGGAAGCAAGAGAATGCATTAAAATCCCAGAGAATGAAACCTCACCTATGGAAGTTGCAATATAATAGAAATCGTCAAGGTACACATGAATCATTGTATATGAAATGTTATGTATTTTTTTTATTGTGTGTTGTTTACTATAATTGACATTGATTTCTATAATTTCTTTATAAACTATGATTCATGATGGTTGTCGTGATCATGAAGGCATTAATGGGATTCCACAAGGAATGAAAAGTTATCCTATGCAATTCAGTAGGTTTCCCTACTATGAGCACCTACAAAATTCTCATCTGTTTGATACAATTCATATCACAAAGAATGTGACTGAAACATTAAGGGGAATATTGGATGGAAGGAGTGAGAAAGAAAAAATTGTCAAAATTTGCAATGACATTCAAGAAGGCAACCATGCAATGAAAGACATCATTCAATTTCATAGCAACAGAGACCAAATTAATATAAACTCACTTCCATAGATGTTAATGGAGCAACAAAGTAATGTTGTAAAAGAAGTCATGCGAAAAATAAAATTTCCCACCGGATTTTGTTCGAACATGAAGAATATCATAACAAAGAAAGGTGATTTTGCGGGGGTGAAAACGCATGATTGGCATATCTTCATGAAGGTAATTATTATGGTATGCATATAATTATTGCTATATTTTTTTATTCCAGTGCATATTGTTGGTATTTTTTTGTCTACTTTTTGTAAAAAAAATGAAACGATTTGTATATTGTTATGGTATGTTCTACCTCTCTCTCTCCCAGACAACTTTGACAACAATGTCAAACAAGTTATATATAATCTTGGGAAATGCATGAGGTAAGTAGCGATTTTTTGCATGGGCTTAATGTTTATTTAATTCATTGTATAACTTATATTTGATTTTTGTGCACCAATTCATGTTATGTAATATAATGTTTTTTTTGTTAAATCTCGTGATTGGTTTGCAACACTTGTAGATGGTTTCCATCTAAAGAAATCCATAAAGAATATATAAAGTATTGGAGGAGAGAAATTCCTCGTCTCATGTGTGAAATGTAGAAGCATCTACCTTTGGCATTTTTCAATGCACAAGAACACTACCTCATATACCAAGTTGAGGATATTGAATTGTGTGGACCTACACACTCAAGGTCCATGTGCATGGTTGAGAGGCACTTGAAATTTTTGAAGGGTTTGGTTAGACAATGAGCACGTCTCGAGGGTTCTATGGTGGATGGATATATGGTATACCAAAATATGTTGTATATTAGTAAATATCTTCCTAAATTAGCATCAAAGCTCAATTTAGGTCTCATTTGTGATCCGGACTCCAATAACAATTTCGAAGGGGAGTACCTGAAGGGGAAAGCTAGATCGAGGAAGGTGAAAGGTAATTATTAGCTAGTGGAGATTAATTTATATAATACATTTGACTGTTTATTTTTATATATATATCATACTTATTCTATTTTTAATATTCAATATGCATCAATTAAAAGTGTATACTTTGTTAAGTGAATATACATATGTATTGAATTTTAATTTTATTTTCATCAAACAGTTGGTTGAGAGTGGGATGCACTTCATTTATACATCGCAAACAATCTTTACTGGATGAAGGTATGGATTGAACGATGTGAACAATATGGTCATGAAATATCATGGGAAAGTGTGGCTTAATTGGTTAAAGAGGCACATTGCAATGGAGATACCAATCTTACACAAAGGGAAATCCATTTAGCATATGGTTTAAAAGATAAGCAGGAAAACATATTAATCAACCACACTATTTATTTTTTTGCAAACTTATTGATGTACACATTGATTTTTTTCCCTGCAGGGCATAAACATGCACTTAATCATAAATGGATCATGTTGTAATATTTATGTGTATGGCTTGTTGTAGGTAAAAAACCATAAGGCTATGTTGTGCAATGGTTGTCACAATATTGCATCAAAAAGTTGGATGAAACGGAAAAAAAATCAGATTGTGGGATATCTACAATTTTTTAGGTGACCAATGTTTCCTCTAGAAGTGAAAGACATCCATAATTTTCAGAAAAGCGATACTATGGGTATTTGGAAGATATTGTTTAGTGTGAATTTAAATCCTTCAAGGTAGTTCTGTTCGTTGTCAAATGGTATAGGCTACGATTGAATCCATGTGATCCTGATAATACTATTATTGAACATGATAATGGATTTACCATGGTTAATACAAGGTTTTTTTAGCCCAAAACGGAGCCCTATGTTCTTCCAAGCCAATGTGAACAGGTATTTTACTTTGAGGTTTCACATAGAGGGGGTTGGTCATTTGTTGTGAAACATGATACAAGGGGAAGGCCGATAAAGTATAACATAGAGGAAGGTAATGAAGAGGGTATCGAAGAATAAGAGGATGTTGAATATGATCAACATGAGTTAGATGATCATGTTCCAGAAGAAGATGTCCAAGAATTAGTTGAATCAGATGATGTAGCAGACAATTTCCATGAAGATGATATCAACGATGTCCTGATGATCGTAACTGACATCGATGACGATGATGATATGGCCAATACTTACAATGTTGACTCTGGATTGGATGATACAGATGATGACTTGGATGAAGAAGATGATGAAGTCCATTGAAGTATATGAGGTATGCCTTAATATATCTACTCTATATATTTTGATTTAATATTGCAATAGAATTATTGAATTTTATTGGTACGTATAAATTAATTGTTTCTTAGTGTTGGCATATGTTATAATTAGAGACATTGCTTCTTAAGTATGACAAAAAACACAATAAATTTATTTTTTTGTACATAGATTTTTTCGGGTTATGGGGGATTGAGAGTGACGTGGGGGGGGGGGGTCAGATGAGCTTCCACCTTCACATCGTTGGCCCTATTTAGTAGATAATATTAAATTGTTATCAAAACAAAGAGAATCTCAGTAATTCAATGCACAATTATCATGCTAACCCAAATGGCATGCTTGATCATGTACTGCACGGGGCCAATGTTGATTTTTTTTAAAATTTGTGCTTGCTTGGACTAAAATTTGGCATGGTTAGACTAGACACATGCATTGATGTTGTGGGATGGTTTCCAGACTCAAATATGACTGACAATAACAATTCGAGCATCAAAAACCATACATATAGATTAATTAATGTGCTACAGAGGGCCAACGTTGAAATTTTTTAAATTTGTGTTTGCTTGGAATGATATTTGGCATGGTTAGACTAAACACATGAATTAACGGTGTGGGAGGGTTTCTAGACTCAAACATGAATGACACTAACAATTCGAGCATCAAAAACCATACCTATAGATTAATTAAGGTGTTACACGGGGCCAACGTTGATTGTTTTTAGATTTGTGCTTGCTTGTACTGAAATTTGGCATGGTTAGACTAGACGCATGCATTAACGGTGTGGGAGGGTTTCCAGACTCAAACATGACTGACACTAACAATTCGAGCATCAAAAATCATACCTACAGATTAATTAATGTGCTACACGGGGTCAACGTTGAAATTTTTTAAATTTGTACTTGTATGGATTGAAATTTTGCATGGTTAGACTAGACGCATGCATTGACTGTGTGGGAGGGTTTCTAGACTCAAACATGATTGACACAAACAATTTGACAGTAAAAAACCATATTACCTATAGATTAATTAATGTGCTATGTCACGGGGCCAACATTGAAATTTTTTAAATTTGTGCTTGCTTGGACTTAAAATTGGCATGGTTAGTCAAGCATGCTTACATCAAAGCTTATTATGGGTGAAATAAAACCCAAACAACCTAAATCCCGAGTCTCCAACTGAACCCGTGTCTCTACAAACAAACTTGTGTCAACACTACCCGTTATCCTTATTGATGACAAAGGTAATCTACATTTTCTTTGGATATGGGTCATATTTCATAAAGAAAGAAAAAATATAATTGTCTCATCCATGATTCCATTCTCCTCCTCAAACTTCTCAAGCTCGGGATTCCTCCACTTATACTTCCTCCTTTGTCCAAAAAATATCCTTTCACACCTTCCAAATATCCTTTATGGATTTCATTACAACATCCCATGACAAAATGACCCACTATATTGAGGCCCTATCCAAGTTCATTCTCAAGCTTTCCAAATCTTGGGCCCCTTCTATTTTCTTTCACCTTTCTATCATTCTCTCTACCATAGAGTGAAAGGTCATTGATCTCAACCCCCAAATAGGTATGAGACCAACCCCCCTTGGATATTTTGAAATACCCTTATATATTGTCACAAAGATAGTGAACACCCATTTCTTAGTACTCCTAATGGACTTGGAGTACAATATTCTCCATGGATACCCTTGGTTGGATGTGATGATGGTTTTTCCCTACACCTTCATGATGGGAGATACATCATTCCACCATGAGGGAAATACTTATTCAATTTGATGGGATCTCATTCCATTCTGTTGATCCATTGGATTTCATTGTCACAAGGTATTATCTATCAATCCTTTTGATAATTCTGAGGTCTCCTCCTTTTCTCCCTACCATAAATTCCATTTACCAAGGTTATACTCCTTATATAGTCTTCCTCGCCTCTTATCCCCATCCTAAAGTCCAAAATCCCATATCAGAATCCCATTATATCTCACTCTCCTATTGTCTTTAGATGCATGAGCATCTTCAACACCACCCCATACTACTCCCTGACTTTTTCCTTCCCACTCATACTTGCACCTATCCAGTTAGGGAAACCCCTCCTCTTCCTCACTTTCCCTTTTCCTCCATCCCTTCCCTTAAATTTCCATCAATTTTCTGAGGTGAAATTTGATAAACTCTAAAGAGTCCCATGTTTTAACATGGTTTTATAAATTTGAATTAATCCACAACCCCTATGGGACCTTGTTCTCCCCTTTGTCATCCATCCCTTCCCAAGCAAGTAGTTTCCCCCTGTTTGTCACATTACTTGGCTTTGCCTCTCCCTTCAATTTCCTTCCATGTGATCAATTCTCCCCTAGTAATCATTTGAAGTATGGCCCAACTTATGATGTATTTCATCATAGCAAGATCAATCTCTGCTCAAATTCTAGAAATATAGCGGGATCAATATTTGCATATGCAAGGTCGCTTCCCCAACTACACCCTTGCTTATTATCTTTCCTTCATTGGCCTTCCTTAGTGTTATTGAATCTCTTTTCTTTCCTTTGATAGGACTTCACTAATGTTGTTTCCTTTCTTCTCTTGCATTTTTTATCATTTCCTTAGCATCACCATCTCCTTTCTTCATTTATCCATACATTAAATTTAGATGCCCTTGTTGCATAATCCAAAGAGACACACACTACATTAACAAAGACAAGTTTCAAAAGTATGAAAAAGTGTGTTGCATGGGATGGTGCTCTTAATGTTGGATATGAGCATTAATAACACCTAAACCCAAGATGTAATGGAAACAAAATTTTGTTTTGTGCCAAAATCTTAGCTCTTAGTTGCTAGTATAGGAGTTGGCAATTTTATTATGAGTGATGAAGTCATAAATGAGACCTAAATAGAGACTATATGGCCATAAATATAATACCTATGGGACCAATCATTGTGTTAACACAACCCAATTGAGTGGATTTGTTAATATTTTGAAATATTCCAAGAGCAACTCTACAACCCATCACCATATTGTTTCTAAAAATGGCATTGTATTCTTTTGGGCATATTTATTATATTGCATTAATAGATATTATATTGCTATAATATGTATCTTATATAGCATTGATATTGCTATAATATTCATTATATTGCATTAATAAATATTGGGCATTGTATTCTTTTGAGCCATTGTATTCTTTTGGATTTTGCATATTTGTTTCTTAATCATAGAGGAGGTCACAGAGGTTTCCTAATCCATTACAATCACAGAGGAGGTTGCAGAGGAGGCCACATAGGAGGTCCCAGAGGTTTCCACGGAGGTCTCAAAGGAGGTCGAGGAAGCCGCAAAGTGTTAGGATATTCCTATACTCCATCCTAGTCCCACCGGTATTTTGATCATTTACATTTTCAGCCATGCATGCAATTTTAGGGTTTGCATGCATCATTTAGGGTTTGCATGCATTTGCATGCATTCCAGTCATCGGTCCTAGCACCTAGCGCTAAGTTATCTAGCCCCCGGAGCTTCCTTCCACTCAGTTTCAGCCCTCCTAGCCTATCATGCACCCTCCTTTCACCTACTGCATGAGAAGGGCGCTTTTCTCACCTACCAGTCCAGTTTACTTTAGTTAGCCACCAGTCCTTCCTTTATTTGAGGCTAGATTGACTCCTCACTATTGTTATCAATCCGATTGACCTCCAATGAGACATGACTACCTGTTCTGACTCCAGTTATCTCCTCATACACCCTCCACTAAGCCTCGTTCATTCAGTTAGTGTATCCATGTGCCAGTTACATTCGGTTACACCTACCACACTTAGTTAGACTCAGTTTGACTGATGGTTGACAGTTACTTGTGCATTGATGACTCCACCGATGATGAGATAGACTACTAGTTGTGCTCTGATTACACTATAGTGATCTTTTGATCACTCCATGAAGGCTAATTCGAATTTCCACCTTGGAATTCGAATCCTCATGCATTGTACTAATTATTGTCCATATTGTGATTAATTAATTAGTGTGTGTGAAGTATTTTTGCTTCTATCCGAGTTCTACTGCATTATTATTCTGTTGCACATTATACTGCATTGACCACTCTTCTTCTATTTTCCTGCTTAATCATAATTATTCTCTTGTGAGGTATACATCATCTCTTAGATCCGTTGTGAGGATTTTCACATGGTATTAGAGCATGTTGAAAGTATTGTTTATCTCCATTCTTGAGAGTTTTTTGCAGGTTATTATCCAGATTTTGAGTGCAGCAGTTGCAACAGTTTCTGCATTTTTGCAGCAGTAGCAGTTGCAGATATTCTCTATTGTTTTTGCAGGTCTTCTACAACTTCTATGTATCCATCAGGAATTAATCCTCCTTCTCCATTCAACTATGATGAATGGAAACAAAAAATGATAGCATATTTGAATAGCCATGATCTCTTTGATTGTTATTTTGAAAGAGAGTTCAAATCCTATGAAGAGAAGATTGACTGGTTGAATAAAGGTGACGGAGCCTTTGGAGCAATGAGGTTTTTTTTTCTTGAATACATGATTAACCAATACCTTGATGTTGTTGAAACTCCAAAAGAGCTATGGGCCCATCTGGATGAAAGATTCGGTAGACAGAATGAAGGAATTCATCCAAACCCTTTTGAGAATAAGCAAAGTGATGCATTCGCCCTCCTTGATGATCTCATTGATCATGAACCAGTATCAAACACATCTCATATTGAAGTTGTCCAGAAAGAAGAAGTACTTGCAGATTCTACACTCATGCTCAAAATTTCTTCTCTTTATGTGCCAGCTCACACTCTAGATATTGTAGAAGGTCCTAAATCCTCTCTTGCACCAGAGTTTGTTGGTTTGAATCATGATCACATGATTATTTCGGAGGTAAAATCAGCTATTGGAGATAATTCATTTACTCTCCTCAAGCAATCACCTCTTATTTACTACTATATGATCATTATTCCATGCTTTCAGAAGGTTATTGAAGAATATGGCCATTGCCATTCGCTTGGGATAATTTCTCATGCACACCATGGTTTTGATCTCACCCCTACTGGTTCAAAGGAGATCTCAAGAAACCATGGCCATTCGCTTGGGATAATTTCTCTTGCATTTATTGGTTTTGATCTCACCTCTTATGGTTCAAAGGAGATCTCAAGAAACCATGATTCAAGTCTTGGATCTAATTTGGATTCTAAGCAATTACTACTTGGGATAATTTATCATGCATATGATGGTTTTGATCTCACCCCTGCCTGTTCAAAGGAGATCTCAAGAAACCATTTATCAAGTCTTGGAGCTGATTTGGATTCCAAGCAATCATTATTATTTGATTGTTCTTTTTGGCATAATCTCACCCATGATGGTTCAAAGGAGAAGACAAAAGACTATCTGCACATTCATAGATTTGATCCTACCTCAGCTGATTCGAATCACAGGTTTAAGGATCATCCTCATACTTTTGTATTTGTTCTTATCACATTCGATCTGAAGAGAAAGTACAAGCACATGCTTTTTGAACATGATCCACTTCTTCCCAAGAAGAAGATACCTCCAGACATATGACCAAGCATCACACTTGCTTGAGTTTGGAGCATATATTTTTTGTGTGTGCCTTACAGTCTGTTTTGAGGGGAGGGCATTTTTCCCATGAAATTTTCTCCACTTCCTTGGTTTATTGACTGTTATTATTCATTGTGTTGGGTGACCTTTGGTCTTAGTTACCAGGGCCAAGGATGGATTAAGGGGGGGTGTTAGGAAATTCCTATAATCCATCCTAGTCCCACCAGTATTTTGATCATTTACATTTTCAGTCATGCATGCACTTTTAGGGTTTGCATGCATCATTTAGGGTTTGCATACATTCTAGTCATCAGTCCCAGCACCTAGCCCTCAGTTAGCTAGCCCCCGGAGCTTCCTTCCACTCAGTTTCAACCTTCCTAGCTTGTCATGCACCCTCCTTTCACCTACTGCATGAGAAGGGCACCTTTCTCACCTACCAGTCCAGTTTACTTCAGTTAGACACTAGTCTTTCCTTGATTTGAGGCCAGACTCACTCCTCACTACTGTTATCACTCCGGTTGACCTCAGATGAGACATGACTACCTGTTCTGACTCCAATTAGCTCCTCATGTGCCCTCCACTAAGCCTCCTTCATTTAGTTAGTGTCTCCATGTGCCAGTTACATTCAGTTACACCTACCACACTCAGTTATACTCATTTTGAGTGACGGTTGACAGTTACTTATGCATTGATGACTCCATCGATGATGAGATAGACTACTAGTTGTGCTTTGATCACACTCCAGTGATCTTTTGATCAGTCCATGAAGGCTAATTCAAATTACCACCTTGGCATTCAAATCCCCATGCATTGTACTACTTATGGTCCATATTGTGATTAATTAATTAGTGTGTGTGAAGTATTTTTGCTTCTATGTGAGTTCTACTGTAATATTATTCTGTTGCTCATTATACTGCATTGACCACTCTTCTTCTATTTTCCTGCTTAATCATAATTATTCTCTTGTGAGGTATACATCATCTCTTAGATCTGCCGTGAGGATTTTCACATGGTATCAGAGCATGTTGAGAGTATTGTTTATCTCCATTCCTGAGAGTTTTTTGCAGGTTATTATCCAGATTTTGAGTGCAGCAGTTGCAGCAGTTTCTGTATTTTTGCAACAGTAGCAGTTGCAGATATTCTCTATTGTTTTTGCAGGTCTTCTATAGCTTCTATGTATCCATCAGGAATTACTCCTTCTCCATTCAACTATGATGAATGGAAACAAAAATTGATAGCATATTTGAAGAGCCATGATCTCTTTGATTGCTATTTTGAAAGAGAGTTCGAATTCTCTGAAGAGAAGATTGGCTGGTTGAATAAAGGTGACGAAGCCTTTGGAGAAATGATCCTTTCTTTGCCTGAATACATGATTAACCAATACCTTGATGTTGTTGAAACTCCAAAAGAGCTATGGGCCCATTTGGATGAAAGCTTCGGCAGACAGAATGAAGGAATTGGTCCAAACCCTTTCGAGAACAAGCAAAGTGATGCATTCGCCCTCCTTGATGATCTCATTGATCATGAACCAGTATCAAACACATCTCATATTGAAGTTGTACACAAGGAAGAAGAACTTGTAGATTCTACACTCATTCTCAAAATTTCTTCTCTTTCTGTGCCAGCTTACACTCTAGATATTGCAGAAGGTCCTAAATCCTCTCTTGCACTAGAGTTTGTTGGTTTGCATCATGATCACATTATTATTTCAGAGGTAAAATCAGCTATTGGAGGTAATGCATTCGCTCTCCTCAAGCAATCACCTATTATTTACTACTATATGATCATTATTACATGCTTTCAAAAGGTTATTGAAGAATATGGCCATTTCCATTCGCTTGGGATAATTTCTCATGCACACCATGGTTTTGATCTCACCCTTGTTGGTTAAAAGGAGATCTCAAGAAACCATGGCCATTCGCTTGGGATAATTTCTCATGCATTTACTGGTTTTGATCTCACCTCTTATGGTTCAAAGGAGATCTCAAGTAACCATGATTCAAGTCTTGGATCTAATTTGGATTCTAAGCAATTACTACTTGGGATAATTTCTCATGCATATGATGGTTTTTATCTCACCCTTGCTGGTTCAAAGGAGATCTCAAGAAACCATTTATCAAGTCTTGGAGCTGATTTGGATTCCAAGCAATCATTATTATTTGATGGTTCTTTTTGGCATAATATCACCCATGATGGTTCGAAGGAGAAGACGAAAGACTATCTGCACATTCATAGATTTGATCCTACCTCAGCTGATTTGAATCACAGGTTCAAGGATCATCCTCATACTTTTGTATTTGTTCTCATCACATTCGATATGAAGAGCAAGTACAAGCACATGCTTTTTGAGCATGATCCACTTCTTCCCAAGAAGAAGATACCTCCAGACATATGACCAAGCATCACACCTGCTTGAGTTTGGATCATTTATTTTTTGTGTGTGCCTTACAGTCTGTTTTGAGGGGGGGGGGGGCATTTTTCCCATGGAATTTTCCCCACTTCCTTGGTTTATTGACTGTTATTATTCATTGTGTTGGGTGACCTTTGGTCTTAGTTACCAGGGCCCAGGATGGATTAAGGGGGGGTGTTAGGATATTCCTATACTCCATCCTAGTCCCACCAGTATTTTGATCATTTACATTTTCAGTCATGCATGCACTTTTAGGGTTTGCATGCATCATTTAGGGTTTGCATGCATCATTTAGGGTTTGCATGCATTCCAGTCATCAGTCCCAACACCTAGCCCTCAGTTAGCTAGCCCTCGGAGCTTCCTTCCATTCAGTTTCATTCCTCCTAGCTTTTCATGCGCCCTCCTTTCACCTACTGCATGAGAAGGGAGCCTTTCTCACTTACCAATCCAGTTTACTTCAGTTAGCCATCGGTCTTTCCTTGATTTGAGGCCAGACTGACTCCTCACTGCTGTTATCACTCCGATTGACCTCCAATGAGACATGACTACTTGTTCTGACTCCAATTAGCTCCTCATGCACCCTCCATTGAGCCTCCTTCATTCAGTTAGTGTCTCCATGTGCCAGTTACATTCAGTTACACCTACCACACTCAGTTAGACTCAGTTTGACTGACGGTTGACAGTTACTTGTGCATTGATGACTCCACCGATGATGAGATAAACTACTAGTTGTGCTCCGATGACACTCTAGTGATCTTTTGATCACTCCATGAAGGCTAATTCGAATTGCCACCTTGGCATTCAAATCCTCATGCATTGTACTACTTATTGTCCATATTGTGATTAATTAATTAGTGTGTGTGAATTATTTTTGCTTCTGTCTGAGTTCTACTGTATTATTATTCTTTTGCCTATTATACTACATTGACCACTCTTCTTCTATTTTCCTGCTTAATCATAATTATTCTCTTGTGAGGTATACATCATCTCTTAGATTTGCTGTGAGGATTTTCACACAAAGGAGTTCAAGGAGTTTGCAGAGGTCACCAGAGGTCACAGAAGAGGTGGAGGAGGTCACATAGGTTACCATAGAGGTCGCAAAGGAGGTCTAGGAGTTCATAGAGGAGGTTGAGGAGGCCGCAGAGGAGGTTGAGGAGGTTTAGGGTTTCACAAACGAGGCCAAGGAGGTTGAGCAGGTTGAATAGGAGGTTGAGGAGGTCAAGGATGCCTTCGAGGAGGCCGAGAAGCCATAGAGGCTGCAATTCCTCCCAAATCAGTTAGTACCCAATTTTATTTAGATAGATCCTATGCTAGTGGTTAAACAAACCAACAGTCAAAGTCAATTAACTAACTCATGAACAAGAAATTGAACCCAAGGATTAGGGCACTAACTGTAGATACCATTATAACTCAAATAAGGGAGAATTGATGCAACTTTGCACTCAAATTGATTAGCATAAAAATAGATTACTAACAATTATAATTTGCATAACCAAAGCACCATACTTCTTAAGACAAAAACGTAACCAAACCCAATCACAAAAATAATTAACAAATAGACACAAAATTTTCGCTGGAAACCCAAATAGGAAAACAACATTTGGTGGGGGGTTTTACTGTGCTTAACAAATAGTTACAATGGTGTGTTGCATTCCCAAGCAAAGATTTAATTCAATCTCTTGCTCTGTCTTCATTTAATCTCTATATGGCCATTCAACAATTTACACAACAAGCGTCTTGTGCATCCTCATCTCTTGACCAACAAAAATACCTTTCTACTTGCACTTACAAGAAGATCCACTTCATTTCCCGTTCATGGCTCTCCTCTCTCCTATTTTTATTTTCCATTTGATTCTTTTTTTCTCTTTTCTCTCATTTAATTTTTATTTCTTTCATTGTCAATTATTGTTTCAACCCTCACTAATTGCCAAATTTCTTTTGTATACTGAGGCTTACAAACCATTCATCTTGTTTGGGAACATTTCATATCAAGTACACCGATGTAGTGAGGCATTTAATGTAGTCCTTTATTCTAACATGTAATGAGACATTACATCATCTAATGAGTGAACTAGTAGCATACACCTAACATAAAGCTATCAAGAAATACTAAACAGATCTGAATTATGACTATATTTTCCTTTTATCCTTTTAATGAAAAATTTATTGGAGATGTTGTAGATCCACTTTTTCTATGGATCTACATGTTATAGATCCTCATATTGCTATAGAGGCTCACAATGATAAGACAACAAAGCTAGAAACACAATGCCAAGAATCTAGGGTAACATATCTTTTTTTATCTTTGCTACAATTGGCACAAGTTGTATAACCATGTTATAACTACTCTTCAATAAAATGGTTATGAAATTAGTATTTCATTGTGTCTAAACTTAGGTCTCTCCCATTCTGTTCTGAAAGTCTATTTATGGTTCTCTTATGGCAATTGATTTCTAGCCCTTTATTTTATTTTAGTACTTGTTTTGAATAGACTGAGAATCTTCAATTCTCAAGCATGTTCATATTAATTATTTTCTAACTAGGTTGATTAGGAGACTGTATAAAAAGGACCCTTGTAGCTCTATAAATGGAGGTTGAATATTTTTTGATACATAGATTAATAATTCATATTGATATACAATCCTTTGTGATATTATCCAGTTAATTTATCTCCCTAGTGAGATTAATTTTCCTCTTAGGCATGAGGCTAAATTGCAATTGGGTTCTAGTATCTAGGTTTAATACATGGGACTAAAAGGTAGATGCTTATGGATACCACATGACCCCTTTACGGTAGTCCCAACAATGACTAGATTAGATATTGGATATCCAATGCATACTAGTGACTAGATAACATCACCTTTTAGTCCCAGAATATGACTTGTAAATGTCTTTAATTGGATAAAATTGCATCTTCCTTGCATGTAAGGAAACAAGTTAACAACCCAATATCTAGAGGCATTTGAAAAGAGTGGAAGTCAAGCCTTTTAGAAACCACCAATGAGTTATTTCAAGTGGCTATTTTTTTTTACATATGATGATGTAGTTTCACGTCAACATATTGAGATTGAATAAACAAAGGCTAGGTCAATAACCCTATGTGTTGTAGACATTTTCCTTTTTTTGAAGAAAACTAAAGAGTAAATTAATAAGTGGCCAAACACAACCATTTTTCATTCACAATCATTTTCCAAATCTAGGAGGATTCTCATGAGAATTTATGGTTCTACTTATTTCATGGGAACTTTGACCATGGAACTTTTCCATTAAGGGTTTTAGTACATTTGAAGAAGATCTAGATTTTCAGAATTTCAAAAAATAATGAGTGGATGAAAGAACAATTTTGCATTGTCAAAAAAAATGAACACATTATAAACGATGAGTTTATCCACCAAATGCAATGTCAAGGTGGAGATCAAATAAAACAACAAGGTGGGGGAAATAACAAGAGAAGAATGTGTGTGGAAAAAAGACAATAAAATTACAATTAAGGAGTGTGTTTGTTCAAAACTTTACTTGTTTAAGATGACTCAATCCTAGATTCGTAGGTTCAATCGTGCAAAAAGAAAAAATAGAGGAGACCAAAAGAATTTGATTGTTTCCCATTTCCCAATGTTCACTACATGAAAGCCATTATAATTAAATTTAAGTACCAATCATTACTATAATTCATTAAAATGTGCATATTTAATATCCCCACTTTAACATTTTTCTCAATCCCTTTCCCAAGCAAGACTTCCCCCTCAAATTTTTTTATGTAGTTTCCATCCCATATGTGATGTGAATAGGGTCAAGTTGTATAAAATTGTTGGTTAGGAGAACCGGCATGTGTTATGTTGGGATGAATTAATGTGAATCCTCCATGGTTAACTTAGTTTATGTAGTAATTTCTTCCTCATCCATTACTGTTTCAATTGATTAATATACACTCTAGTGCATGACATGATTGTGATGATTATGGTTAATATACACTCTAGGTATTGAGACTTGTAGAGTGACACACATACGTTATATTATTTAGGTGTTGTTGATTCCTGGAAAATCCTAGCATCGACAGTAGGGATTCTCCCCAATGAATAATCCCAATTAGATCACTCACTGTTTGGTATGGGGAATCTGTCTGGTTAACGGTTCAACTATCGTAGGTGTGATTGTTTAGTTATGTATTGGTTGCGGCCCATCCCACTGTTTATATTTTATGTTTAAGAATATGAATATGCAAGGCTTTATAACTAATGCATATAATTGACAGGTAGAAACCACACTAGCGATGTGTAGGTTCTTACCTCCCCTCTTACCACTCCTACCTTATCAATTATCTAATCCTATTCTACACTATGCTAACCTATCCTTGCAAGGAGTGAATTTGAATAAGAGTAATAATCTGAAAATGCTCATACAAATCCAACAGATAGCTCTTAAGATAAAATATGCACATTCCCAGTAGAAAATTACCAAAGATAGCTTTGATGTTAATTAACACAATTTATTACTTTGTTAACACATAGATATTTGCATAGATAAATAAATCATTCAACATCATTGAAATAAATTGAACAAATTAGAAAGATCTCACAATATGAATATAAACAAAAGAAGAAATAGTTTTGCTCTGTCCACCACAACTTTCCACGCAAAATCAATGCAGGATTTTCCCAGTGAACAAGTCTTTGTTCATTAGCAAAAACATAGTTTTCTTACAAAATGTATCCAGTCTCTAATTCACTAGAAAAATTACTTTCTCTAGTATCCCTCCCCTTATATTTATATTACAATAGAATTGTCTTTACATGACTAATCCTTTCATCTACCCTTGACCTTTGGACTGCCAAATTTGTCCTTTTGTGTTGTACATCAAAATAATTAATTACAACTACAATTTAACTTTATGGTGGGTCCTCTAGGTTGGAAATATAATTTTCCCACTAGTCCTTTTCCTAAAATATAATATTACATTATGAAGTCTCTAATAATTTCAAGGACATTTCATGCACAGATAATTCCTTTTCTATGCTTGCCACTCTGCAGTAGCAACTTTACAACTATCTTCCAAGAAATAAGCATTTATAGATGCCTACGCAATGTACTGATTGAGTTCTTCCTCATTTAACATATCCAACTTCCTGATGTATTCCAGATCATCTCTCATACCATTTCTCAGTTCCATTAAGCGTTGATCCTTAGTGGGTAACTGGTACATATCTTGTGCCATTGTGATGTGACATTTCTCATGTAACTGATAAATTCCTTTGTAAAATTATTCACACTTTGCAATATATTTTGGTATTTCTACATGCATCTTCCTAGAATCTCTTATGCAACTCTCTAGGAGTGTTATATCTAGCTTGAGTTTAGCAGCCACTTTGTGTGGCAGGTCTAGATTTATCTCTTTCCAAGTCATAAACCTTTTCAACTTTTTAAAAGTATTGACTAAATTTTTTCTTATTGACAAAGTACCTATGGATATCCTTCATCCTATCTATCATTTGTCTCATTTTATAAATTTCTTCAGTTAATAATTCCCGCGAGTGGTATATTTGTTCCTGTAACTTACATGCTTTCTCATGAAAAGGAGTCATATCCTGCTTTTGATTATGAGCCACATTTACCTGTTCCAACAGAGATTCCTTTTCCTTGACCAGCTTGACCATCTGAGATTGCACTTCTTCCACTTGTTGACTTGACATTATTTCTCTTTCTTCCAATTCCTTAATGAGAGAGTATAAATCACTTCTCTCACCTTCCATAATTACAAGTTGTACGTTCAAAGCATCCTTTTCGTTATCTAAATTATGATAAGCAGACAGTACCTACTCTTTTCAGCTATTACTGCATCATGTTTTCTCTTCAATTCTATCCCCTCACCTCTCACTTTGACTAAGTTGTCTTTCAATTTCAACATTTTTTCCTCGTTGCATTCTAGGTCATTCATCAGCTTATCAACATTGTCAGCTATTAGCACTTAGATTTTATCCCTATTTGTCAAAGAATAATACCTAAGGTAACTTATTTCAAACCAGTCTTTAGGTAGAAAACTTAGCCATTTTTTCCACTCGAGAGGGCTCTCTCACAAGATATATGTAAAGGCTAAAATATATAGAAACACGCTCAAATTTCTCAAAAATGATTTACTTGGTTGAAAAGGAAACAAGAAACATTGGGCATGGAGTCAACTTTCAAATATTAACATGCCAGCAAGAGATTTATACCAAATAGATTTTCACAGAGGCAAGATAGCAACCATATCACAGTCAATTTGATTTTGCAGGTGGTATAGAAAGAAATAATGACAGTCCATCAATAACAACCATCAAACTAGGATGAATCCATTGTCAACTTTAGAGAAATAAATGGATACTTAAATGCAATAAAACGGGGCATAACCAGTATGAATCCCAATTTATTTCAAACGTTCATATAAGCATAGAAGAAGAACATAATGGAAGACATAACAAAGAAAGTAGACATGCACATATAGAGATAAGGGAAAAAATAGACTGTAAAAATGATTAACACATGAATCTCTGGTATCAAAAGATAGGTATTTCCACTGTACGGCCTTTTATTAGTCTATCAAAATTTGACTTCAAAACTTATTGTCTCTCAAGGAGTTTCTAACCCTTTCAAAAATGATTCTCATTGTCTTTTATACAAAATTTGAAAGAAGCTTGACATAACCGCTTCTTTTAATTAGTAATTGAAAATGTCTTAACTCAAAAGATAACTGTCTTTAAACAATATTACAAAATTTTTAAAATAAAAACATCATTTTTGCCACTTGGCAAGAGTTCTGAATGCATCTTCATGAATGAACAGAATATCTTGTCCTTCCATATTTATCCACATAGTTCCATTGGTCGGCCATGGGTAGATCATAACTGGTCATTTCCTTCACCAAGACTCGCATTTCAAGGTGACCTGCATAAGAAACAAGAGGAAGATTCTCATAGATTGAGATCAACATATTTAAAATTTGAAAGTCCTTTGCAATTTTCTCCATTAAAATATTTCCAGTAAGCATATGATCCAAATGCTGAAACTTTTTGTGATCCATTCTGATGTCAAACAATAACCTCTTATATTCATTTGGAGGAATCAATTCATGCTTTGCATCCCAAAAAGCAGGAAATCCTTTACTTATTAATTTTTCAAATTGCTTCTTAAACCTTATTACTTCCTCTCGTATATCTCCAGATTTAACTTCAATATTTTCAACATGTGAATACTTCCCTAAAATTCGTCTAGCCCATGTAATGACTGAAATTCTATTCATTATATCCATTGCTGTCAAATCTGCTTCAGTCAAAACTATTTAGGAAAGTTATTTCCCTTTGTGCTATTTCCTTTGGCTTTCTATTCAGATTCTCTCTGACTGCTCTGTAGCTTTCAAAAGCATCTTTGGCCACTTTTTCTTTAATTTTCATATAATCAAGATAAGGTCTCAATTTTTCAACTTCCTTTATAATTTGATCCCATACCATATGTTTGCAACCCTGCATTGTAGCCTGTCCTGTTACATGAGCTGCCAATCCTTTATTATTATCAGACAATTCCTGATTCTTTGCTTGCAAGGTTTTAATTTCCTTATCCTTTGTCTCAGTCTCTTCTTTTAGTCTCTGTGTTCCATTTTTCAATTCTTTAATCACGATGTCCTTCAAACTTATCTGGGACATGGCTTGTAAGAGACTGTCTGCTCCAGCTTTCTCTTCACCTGTACCTGCATCTGCCTGTTGCTGACCTAATTCTGCTAACTTTTTCTTTACCTCTTCCAATTGCTCTTCCAAACAAATCTTCTCTTTTTCCCAATGAACTTTATCTTCGGCGAGCTTCAACATTTTTGCAGTAATATCTTTCACTTCATTTGATAGCTCTTCTTTTTCTTTTTATAGTACAGTCAGTTCGGCTCCTTGGATAAGCTGAGTGTCTAGGATTTTCAACTTCTGGCTTAACGTTTGAATTATGTCATCCTTTTCTTTGAGTAAATTTGTTGTTGCATCTCCCTCTTTGTTTATCAAATCTGTTTGCAATCTTTTTATTTGCTGCCATCGAGACTTATTTTCTGTTTTTTCTTGTCTCAACTGGTTATTTAATTTGTCTACTAAAATTTTCAACTTGTCGACTTTTAAGATCCCTCCCAAATAATCTGAGTATATAACTTCTTCGGCTTGTCTATGTAATAAGATTTTATCTGGGGCATTGATTTTTGTCAAATCAACTTTCATCTTTGAGATCTTATCTTTGGTAACAACTGAAAATTTAAGAGAGTTTTCTTTAACATTTCTGCTAGTAAATAAACTGACTTCTGTGTTGGATATAATCCTAACCTTTGGAAATAACTGACTAGTTTGCCGAGAGGATTCCTGCTTATTTTGATTGTGCTCATTAAAAACATCCATTAGATTGTGTGGTTTATTTACATCTTCTTCTACCGGGGCTTCCTGAATACTGTACTCATTTACCATGACCTCTAGTATTTTGACTTCAATTTTTTCTTCCTCTTCCGAAAATGCCATTAACTCTTGTTGCTCATCCATTTTTAACTTTTTCCCTTTTTTTGCTTCTTCACTTTCAATGTTGACTATGTCTAGTACAGGCCTTTTAAACCCCACCATTGCAGTATTCATCGTGCTTTCTACCTGTCAATATCATTTCTTTATCTTGAGAATCGGGAACGATTTCTTCCTTATAATCAAACCAATTTGCTCTATCGAACATTCCCTCAATCACCTGATGATTCAACGCTTTGTTGCGATGATCTATTCTCCATTTTGATATTATGTTTAACGGATCATATTCGATAGCCACGTCTGTCTCAAATTCCATATCTTTCAATAATTTTTCTATATAAATAGAAGCATTTTTGTTCTTCACTGTGAATGGGCCAAGTGTGAATGGATACTTGATATTTGTTGCTTGTTTGAAAAGCAAGAAATTATTATCTTCAACAATTAGTTTCTTCCTAAGGAACTCCAAGGCGAAAATCCTTAAGGTAAGAAACGTCGGTAAAACATAGGGTTTATGTTTGAAGCCATATAACCTGATCATTGTACTGTCCTTTGACAAGAACCAATCCCCTACAACATATTCTGTACTTAATTGCATACATGTTTGCATCTCTGGTAGTACTCTAGGCAACCTTTCTCCAAAAATCATTCTGTAATTTTCTGAGAGCACATAATTGATGTAATTAAACATATTATTCTCCAATACATTTGTGAAAATTATCTTAGGGAATTGTAATTCTTCAAGATTGGCCATCATGATCATTTTCATAAAAAATGACTGAAGTCTGAAATGTCTAAGAGTAGGGAAATTGACCATGTGGTAATGGATTTTTTCAACCAGGAATTCTTCAAAGTTAAGTCGAGGAATTTGACTTTCATCAATCCCTGGCAGAACTGTACTCATTCTATACAAAAGTCTTAACTGAAACTTAGTTACATACATGTCTGTGTCAAACCCTAGGACTAAAGCCAACAATGTCAGAACCAGCTGGGTATTTTCATCAAATAAAGTGATATTTATAGGGTAAGGGATGTCTGAGATGCTTGTTTATGGTTTAAGATATGTAGACAGGAACTTTTCTCTACTATCTTGAAGGGTTTGATGATAAAATTCAATAGAAGAGGTTTCGGAAAAAATTTCAGACTCGAGGGTTTGGGAAAAATTTATTTCTAGGGCTTTGATTATGATGGAAGGCTCTATTTTATATACGACTCTGGTTTTTCGACTGTCTAAAATAGACCTTTCTTCTCTGGAATAATTATCGACACACCATGACACTAATTTTGGAAAAGACGGGGTTTGGTCTGGGCAGAAGGCTAATAAGGATGACTGGTGAACTCTGTGTATGTTTATACCTTCTTCCAATAACCTAGACAATTTAAGCTTGATCTCAGCAACCGGTAACCTAATTAGGGTATCGTAAATGTCCCCATCTCTGTCTTCTAGGGCTTCTTTGGCTTTAAAAACATCTATATCATGCACAGTCTCCATTTAAATTGTTTCTAAAAAGAAATTTCCTTTAAAATATGCGATCGAGGTCACCAGACCCTACCTGTGTAGACAGGTCCTTTATCCTTCTGTCGTAAATGCCAATCTCCACCGGTCTTCAGGGCTCCCAAGAACAGTGAAACATAGACAAAATGTCATTTTTGAAAACCCTTTTATTTTATATAGGCTCTTTTCTTAACTTTCTTGCAGCTTTCTGAATGTACCTCATTTCCAACCGTTGATCGCATGCTTTTGTTATTTGAGCCGTCAGATCTTGTGCCTCTTTATCCCCCATGGTGGCATCCGCGATCCCAACAATGGTTTTCCTTTCTGGTTTCAACTGCGTGCGGATCAACCATCTTCTGACACCTATTAAGGTGGTTTGTTTACCGCAACCACCCTTTCCTTTATCGAGTGCACACTTACCATGATGCGAATGAATCTCATCCCTTGATCTTTTCCCAATGTATATCATCCATCCGATTATCATCAACAAATGGCGCATTCCCTGTGTACTTTTGCATATGCCACGTGCTATGGCCCACGTTTTCCCTGTATTACCCTTTGGCGGTTCTGCATGGTGCTTTAGTGGTTTGTGATACCACTATCACGTTGATGCGGGGCAATAACAATGTGCCACGTATTCTGGTGGTATTGTGTCTGTAACCGCTCACCATACTTTGCAAATGAGCTTTTTGGCGGTGCGGGGATCCACGACAACCGTTGATCTTTGAATTCATCATCTCCGTCGTTGGAACTTTGCCAAAAGTTAACCTTTTCAATAATTTCTTTCGGACTATAGTGCTTGTGCGTTTTTGCTTTGTTGATTTTTATTATAACTCTTCATTTAACACATCCTTTGTAAATTTACTTCTTTTAGGTATTTTGGACAAACTTTTTTGGATATTTCAAATATGGTGTCGACAACTTGCTCCAACTGGGGATGCTATCCTCCCCGCGAGGTAGCAAAGAACATCATAGACCAAGTGCCTGATCCATTAGGTTGCATTCAAACTTTCTGCAAATCTACATTCATATCATCATTTTTTTTTTTTTGGTATAATAGGGCACGATAAAGAAAAATATATACACTGTACAAGATTCTCTTTCACCTCTATTTTTTAAGTGAGATAATGTTTGATATGTCTACCATTCACTGGTCCCCTAGGAAAGAATTCTCCATTGCAATTTTTAAGGGTGAATGCATTTTCTCCTTGGTATCCTGCAACAATATATGGACCTTTCCACAAATGCTCAAACTTCCCATGGTGATCTTCATTTCTAGAGTCGCACTTCAAAACTAAATCATCTATCTGAAAATTCCTTTCTTTAACCTTTCTGTCAAAAGTTTTCTTCATTTTCTCCTGATGCATTTGGGTTTTATTGTATGTTTTTTCTCTAACTTCATGTAATTCTATCATCTGATTTATCCTCCTCTACATATGATTTGGTTCTTCTTCGACTTCTTGTAACAATTTCATAATTGGCAAACCCAAAGAAACAGGAAAAATTACCTCTGTGCCATACGCCAACTAGAAAGGTGAAGTGCCAATTACTCTTTTTGTACTAATTCTGTCCGCCCACGGAGCATATTTTAATTTAGTGTGCCAAGCCCTCTTGTTATCCTCTAGCAATTTCTTTATGATCCTCACCAGAATTTTATTTGAAAATTCAGCTAACCCATTTCCTTGTGGATAATAAGCAGTGGAATGATTTAAATGTATATGATATTTGTGACAAAAATTTATCATCTTTTTAGATTTGAATGCCGGAGCATTATCGGTCACTATCCTTTTAGGACAACCAAACCTGGATAGGATGTTCTCTTCTAAAAAGTTCATTATTACCGTTTTTGTGGCATTTCTTGTCGGGATGGCCTCAATCCATTTCATGAAATAATCTGTAGCAGTTAGAATCCACTTATGTTGCCCTGAGGAATTTGGGTTAATTTCGCTAATGAAATCTAACCCCCACTGTTGAAAAGGTGCCTCAACTGAAATAGGTTTCAAAGGGAATGGCAACAGTTCTCTTTTCCCGTAAAAAATTTGATACTCATGGCATTTGGACACCTCTTTATATACATCTGAATACATACTGGGCCAATAAAAACTAGCTTTAAGAATCTTGTTCACCGTAGCCTTCCACGAATGGTGTCCTACACACATCCCTTTATGAAACTCCACCATAATATGCTGTGCTTCATTCTCCAACAGACAATTCAACAGAATACCTCCTAGATATTTCCAAAATAAATTCCCATCTAATATACAGAACTTGGCTGCTTTTAATTTCACTGATCTTGCTCTCATTTTTTCGATATCCGCAGGTGCTTGAATATTTGGAAAAACATATACAATGTCTGTGTACCAGGGAGATAAAGAAAAATCTTTGATTACTTGGCAATTGGGAATGGTTTCTTTTGAAATCTCAGAAAGAAAATTCATATCTAGAGAATCACAATTTGTCTCCATCATCATTTTGGCCAAACCTTGGCCTTTTATCAGCTTTGTAGGCTTAATGTCGAGATCATATTCCAATAGTACTGCTATCCACTTTGCTCTCTTTCCTTCAGAATATGGCTGGGTAAGAATATCTTTTACTCCTACTGATGGAACATGTGTTATTATATGAGAGTGCAATATGTATATCCTGAAATCCTTCAATGCTTTCACTAAAGCATAAGCTTGTTTCTCCATAATGTTATATTTTAATTCTGCATCCCTCAGAATTTTACTGAAAAATGCAATTGCCTGTTCTACATCTTCTTGGTTCTTTTGTAACAATACTCCAGCTACTGTGTGCTCTAATGCATAAGTAAACATAATGAAATCTTTTGAATAATCTAGACTAATCAACATTGGTGCTTCAGTCAATGCCTTTTTAATATCATCAAAAGATTGTCTTGCTTCATCAGTCCATTTAATCTCCTTGTCTTTTCTCAGCATTTCAGATATGTTCCTCAGGATCTCAGCAAAACTAGGGATGAACCTTCTTAACCAATTTACCCTTCCAATAAATGACTGAATTTCCTTCTTACTTCTAGGGATTCCGACCTTCTGAATAGCAGATACTCTCTCTGGGTCAATCTTGATGCCTTCTTTTGATATAATGTGTCCCAACAATCTTCCTTCCTCCATGCAAAAATGAGATTTCTTTGGATTTAAAGAGATCCCGAACCTTCTACATTTTAAGAAAACTCTTTCCAGATGTTTCTAGTGATCAGCAGCATTCTTTGAATATACAGTGATATCATCCATGTATACTACTACGAATTTATCTCTTTCATCTGCAAATGCAATGTCCATGGATCTCTAAAAGGTTTCCCCTGCGCTCATCAAACCAAATGGCATTTTGGCATACATAAACATTCCCCATGGAGTAGTAAAAGCAGTTTTCTCCTGATCCTCTGGATGAACTTTAATTTGATTGTAACCTGAGAAACCATCTAACATAGAAATTCTTTCAGCTCCTACAACTTTCTGCAAAATATGATCTATCTTCGGGAGTGGGTAATTATCTTTCAAAGAGACTTTGTTCAAATTTCTAAAGTCTACGCACAACTTTATTTTTCCATTCTTTTTCCTTACTAGTACTAGGTTATCCAACCACTTAGAAAATCTCAAGGATACGATTATCTTAGCATCAAAAAGCTTTCTCACCTCTTTTTCTATTATTGGAAGCAACTTGGGATTTATTCTTCTCAACTTCTGCTTAAAAGGTTTTTCTAGAAACATCATATTCTTTCAGGTTTTCATAACTCCAGGAGAAAACATCTAAGAATCTTTTCATCACTTCCACACTTTTATTCTCTTCCTTTCTTGGGAGTTTCTTTGAAAGATTTACTAATTTGGGATATTTTTCGGAACCTAAATTGCAATCTTTGACATTCTCAGGTTTAGGTTCTACTTTTGGATTTTTCACCACGTCATTTTTATCAAACAATTTCTCTAAAGGAATCAAACCTCTGGGGATAATGTTATTCTTCAGCTAAATTATATCCTTACCTCCAATCCTTTGCTTGAACTTTTCTGTTTCTTCAGGGGAATCTTTGTCATCTAGGCAAGCTTTAGCATCTTCTGCGTCAATAGACCTGTAATTGAATTCATCAGTCATTTCTAAAAAGCGTTTAATCTGCTAATCATCTTCAAAAACCTGCCAGTGTTTGATATTGTCTGGGATAGATGGTCTGTGTATAACCTCAATATCATATTTCTTTTTAGAAAAGATGGGTGTTTTGAACGCAGCTCCAGCAATGGCCAAAGAATCTGCTACGGTGTTATTAACTCTGGGAATTGCAACAACATCATGTTCATCGAAAAAGTTTTCCAATAAATCCCACACTTCATTCATGTATGTCCTCATTTTAGGATGTTTGGTTTGATAAATAGCTTTTACCTGATTTATTACTAATTCAAAATCTTCAAACACTTCAATTCTTTTTTCTTTTAAATCTCTCAATACATTCAACCCCAGAATCAAAGCTTCATATTCTGCAACATTGTTTGTACATTCAAAATTCAATTGATAAGAAAACATCAAGAATTCTTGATCAGGTGTGATTATCCATACTCCCGCACCAGCTCCTTCTTTGCTTCTGGATCCATCAAAATGCATTGTCCAAGTTCCTTCTTTTCTAATTTTTTCTCTTAATAGTCTTTCTTTTTCATTTTTTTTACGTTCGATCAAATCCATCCTTTCTTTGGATTCAACATCATTATACATAATACATGACCCCAAATCTGTGTCTACTGCATATATGGCATGCTTTTCAGGTTCATTTAAGTCACTTACCAAATAAGCAACCCTTTTTTCAACATATAATCTTCTGTGTACCCGCAACACTGGAATAGTAGCAAAAGACATATCCATATGCAAAGTTCCTTTCAACTTCGAAGCCCATGATCTAGACAGCATACCGAATTTTGCTGGAATATCAGCGACCACCACATCCATGAGGATTCCCTTGACTGGTATTTTACTGAGATTGACTGTCAAATCTTTAATCAACCCTAGGCATTTAACTTTCCTTGAATCAAAAGAGAATAGGTCATCATATGGTCTTGTGATCTCCAACCCCAAAGATTCAGCTACAAGTTTTGGCATCAAGTTATGAGAAGCTCCCGAGTCCAACATACAATTATGCACAACTTTATCATGAACGTTCAAATCTACAGAGAAAGGAGAAATCTCCCCAAAACTATTATCTTCCATTCTTGAACCCAGACAAATATTAGGAGCATCATTATCCAATTCCAAAGTATCTAATTCCACTGGATTTTCTACTTGCATCACCTTAAAAATTTGTTCCTTGTATTCTATTTTTTTTAGTATCTCATTGAAAGGTAGAGAAATCTTGACTTTGGACATTTCACTTTGTATGTTGAAATGAGTTAAATTTTTATCAACTTCTTTTACTGGATCTTTCTTGTTATTTGAAATCCCTTTTGGTACATCTTCATTTTCTTTTCTTCTCGTTTGCTGCTCATTCAGATTGGTGGAGGGTTTATCTGTAGATCCTTTTGGTTTATCCATCAACCTTTTTCCTTTGTCTATTATAATGTCTCTATTTCTCAGATTTATCTTTCTTTGAAGATCATTTATAGCACTTTGGTAACCAATCTGGTATTGATCAGTTTTTGTCTCTAGATTACAACATTCTCCATCTACAAGGAACATATCATGTTCATTTTTAGTCAGATAAACTTCTGAATCCAAACTACCACAATGGCGAATGTCACTCTCATCCATCTCAGCTTCAGCTTCCCTAGCAATATAATTTTCGGGAAAAGGGGGTCTTACTGGATCTTCTTCTGTATTCCTCGGATTCCTTTGATCTCTTGGCCTTATGGGTGGGACAAAGGGTCTCCTAAAATTAGGGTTTCTGATTTGAGGTTTTTCTTGCTCTCTATTCGGAGCTTTGTTATCCACCACCAACTTGTCTAACAACTTGTCCATGGTTTTCATCATCACTTCAAATTTTACATCTGTGGAAGAGGAAAGAACTGTATTTTGATTATCTTCTTTACTTTTCTTTCGGTCAGTATCTCTATGCCGCATCTTGCCAGAAGCCATCATATTATCTTCAACTTCCACCGCATCTTTCATCATTATTGCCAAAGTGGTAGATCTTCTTTCTCTTAATGTGCATGAAAAATCACCTTCAAAAGCATCTGCATAATGTAACTTGGTTGCTCCTACTGGAGGTTTTATGTCTGTAGGGATAGAGTTATAAACTTTCATAAATCTAGCAAAGAATTCTTGAACTGACTCAAAACCTCCTTTCTTCAGATTGTTATACTGTTTCAACATTTGTGAAGGATTCTTCTAGTCTTCCCATCTCTCGATGAAAAGAGTTGTGAAAGCATCATAGTTCGCAATCGATCCTGCAGCTAAAGCTATGAACCATTTTTTGACTTCGCCTCGTAAGATTTGAGCAAACAACCTCATTTTTACATCATTATGATCTACTTCTTCTAAATCAATGAAATCACTGAAGTTATCAACATGTTGCTGTGCTGTATAATTACCATCACCGTCAAAAGTAACGATCCTCTGTCCATACTTTTGAGGCAAATCGTGTAAGACAACGAGCAAAACCAATGGGGCAAATTGGGCAGCCATGGGTGGTGGATTATGAGGTGGAACAATCACTGCCTATTGTTTTATAAACTTTGACTTTGCACAGGTATTCTTTGGGCCTTGGATATTTTGGAACCGACCCTTTCAGACTTTTGCAAATTTTCGAAGACATATTTTAAAGAATATTCCCACAAACTTTTTGGATCAACCCTTGTTTCTTTCAAATCAGAATCCGATTTAGTTCTAAACAAAACTTTTTCACTTGAACCAATATTTTCTTCCTCAAACAGATTTTCTTGAAAAGAAGGGAATATGTTCGAAGTCTGAGAAATACCTTCTTTTGTCTTGCCTTTATCCGTCTTGAGGAGCTTTTCTGGATTATGCACGCCTGAGAAGAACTGTGAACCTGTATTTCTTCTTGTAGCCACAATGTCTATTTCTGAATACCTTCAAAAAACCTTAAAAAATTTTCACATGTGAAGTCGCCAGGGAAACATCTACAACCAACTTTCAAATCTTCAAACTTCCTTGCCCAAGAAATTTGACCTTTCTTTGTCGTTTCTCCCAGGGAAAATTTCACTTTTGTTCCTCGGCACGATGCCAAAATGTTAGCACTTAGATTTTATCCTTGGTTGTAAAAGAATAATACCTAAGGTAACTTATTTCAAACCAGTCTTTAGGTAGAAAACTTAGCCATTTTTTCCACCAAAGAGGGCTGTCTCACAAGATATATGTAAAGGCTAAAATATATAGAAACACGCTCAAATTTCTCAAAACTGATTTACTTGGTTGAAAAGGAAACAAGAAACATTGGGCATGGAGTCAACTTTCAAATATTAACGTGCCAACAAGAGATTTATACCAAATAGATTTTCATAGAGGCAAGATAGCAACCATATCACAATCAATTTGATTTTGCAGGTGGTATAGAAAGAAATAATGGTAGTCCATCAACAACAACCATCAAACTAGGATGAATCCATTGTCAACTTTAGAGAAATAAATGGATACTTAAATGCGATAAAACGGGGCATAACCAGTATGAATCCCAATTTATTTCAAACGTTCATTTAAGCATAGAAGAACATAATGGAAGACATAACAAAGAAAGTAGACATGCACATATAGAGATAAGGGAAAAAACAGACTGTAAAAATGATCAACACATGAATCTCTGGTCTCAAAAGATAAGTATTTCCACTATACGGCCTTTTATTATTCTATCAAAATTTGACTTCAAAACTTATTGTCTCTCAAGGAGTTTCCAACCCTTTCAAAAATGATTCTCATTGTCTTTTATACAAAATTTGAAAGAAGCTTGACATAACAGATTCTTTTAACTAGTAACTGAAAATGTCTTAACTCAAAAGATAACCGTCTTTAAACAATATTACAAAATTTTTAAAATAAAAACATCATTTTTGCCACTTGGCAAGAGTTCTGAATGCATCTTCATGAATGAATAGAATATCTCGTCCTTCCATATTTATCCACATAGTTCCATTGGTCGGCCATGGGTAGATCATAACTGGTCATTTCCTTCACCAGGACTCGCATTTCAAGGTGACCTGCATAAGAAACAAGAGGAAGATTCTCACATATTGAGATCAACATATTTAAAATTTCAAAGTCCTCTGCAATTTTTTCCATTAAAATCTTTCTAGTAAGCATATGATCCAAATGCTAAAATGTTTTGTGATCCATTCTTATGTCAAACAATAACCTCTTATATTCATTTGGAGGAATCAATTCATGATTTGCATCCCAAAAAGCAGGGAATCCTTTGCTTATTAATTTTTCAAATTGCTTCTTAAACCTTATTACTTCCTCTCGTATATCTCCAGCTTTAACTTCAATATTTTAAACATGTGAATACTTCCCTAAAATTCTTCTAGCCCATGTAATGACTGAAATTCTATTCATTATATCCATTGCTGTCAAATCTGCTTCAGTCAAACTATTTAGGAAAGTTATTGCCCTTTGTGCTATTTCCTTTGGCTTTCTGTTCAGATTCTCTTTGACTGCTCTGCAGCTTTCAAAAGCATCTTTGGCCACTTTTTCTTTAATTTTCATATAATCAAGATAAGGTCCCAATTTTTCAACTTCCTTTATAATTTGATCGCATACCATATGTTTGCAACCTTGCATTGTAGCTTGTCCTGTTACATGAGTTGCCAATCCTTTATTATTATCAGACAATTCCTGATTCTTTGCTTGCAAGGTTTTAATTTCCTTATCCTTTGTCTCATTCTCTTCTTTTAGTCTCTGTGTTCCATTTTTCAATTCTTTAATCTCGACGTCCTTAAAACTTATCTGGGACATGGCTTGTAAGAGACTATCTGCTCCAGCTTTCTCTTCATCTGTACTTGCATGTGCCTTTTGCTGACCTAATTCTGCTAACTTTTTCTTTACCTCTTCCAATTGCTCTTCCAAACAAATCTTCTATTTTTCCCAATGAACTTTCGCTTTGGTGAGCTTCAACATTTTTGCAGTAATATCTTTCACTTCATTTGATAGCTCTTCTTTTTCTTTTTCTAGTACGGTCAATTCGACTCCTTAGATAAGCTGAGTGTCTAGGATTTTCAGCTTCCGCCTTAACGTTCGAATTGTGTCATCCTTTTCTTTGAGTAAATTTGCTGCTGCATCTCCCTCTTTGTTTATCAAATCTGTTTGCAATCTTTTTATTTGCTGCTGTCGAGAGTTATTTTCTGTTTTTTCTTGTCTCAACTGGTTATTTAATTTGTCTACTAAAATTTTCAACTTGTCGACTTTTAAGATCCCTCCCAAATAATCTAAGTATATAACTTCTCCGGTTTGTCTATGTAATAAGATTTTATCTAGGGCATTGATTTTTGTCAAATTAACTTTCATCTCTGAGATCTTATCTTTGGTAACAACTGAAAATTTAAGAGAGTTTTCTTTAACATTTCTGCTAGTAAATAAACTGACTTCTGTGTTGGATATATTCCTAACCTTTGGAAATAACTGACTGGTTTTCCAAGAGGATTCCTGTTTATTTTGACTGTGCTCATTAAAAGCATCCATTAGATTGTGTGGTTTATTTACATCTTCTTCTACCGGGGCTTCCTGAATGCTGTACTCATTTACCATGACCTCTGGTATTTTGAATTCGGTTTTTTCTTCCTCTTCTGAAAATGCCATTAACTCTTGTTGCTTATCCATTTTTAACTTTTTCCCTTTTTCTGCTTCTTCACATTCAATGTTGACTATGTCTTGTATGGGCCTTTTAAACCCCACCATTGTAGTATTCATCGTGCTTTCTGCCTCTGCTGTCGTACCTGTCAATATAATTTCTTTATCTTGAGAATCAGGAATGATTTCTTCCTTATAATTAAACCAATTTGCTCTATCGGACATTCCCTCAATCACCTGATGATTCAATGCTTTGATGCGATGATCCGTTCTCCGTTTCGATATTATGTTTAACGGATCATATTCGATAGCCACGTCTGTCTCAAATTCCATTTCTTTCAATAATTTTTCTATATAAATAGAAGAATTTTTGTTCTTCACTGTGAATGGGCCAAGTGTGAATGGATACTTGATATCTGTTGCTTGTTTGAAAAGCAAGAAGTTATTATCTTCAACAATTAGTTTCTGCCTAAGGAACTCCAAGGCGAAAAAACCTTAAGGTAAGAAACGCCGGTAAAACATAGGGTTTATGTTTGAAGCCATATAACCTGATCACTGTACTGTCCTTTGACAAGAACCAATCCCCTACAGCGGATTCTGTACTTAATTGCATACATGTTTGCATCTCTGGTAGTGCTCTAGGCAACCTTTCTCCAAAAATCATTTTGTAAATTTCTGAGAGCACATAATTGATGTAATTAAACATATTATTCTCCAATAAATTTGTGAAAATTATCTCAAGGAATTGTAATTCTTCATGATTGGCCATCATGATCATTTTCATAAAAAATGACTGAAATATGAAATGTCTGAGAGTAGGGAAATTGACCATGTGGTAATGGATTTTTTCAGCCAGGAATTCTTCAAAGTTAAGTTGAGGAATTTGACTTTCATCAATCCCTCGCGGAACTGTACTCATTCTATACAAAAGGATTAATTGAAACTCAGTTACATACATGTCTGTGTCAAACCCTAGGACTAAAGCCAACAATGTCAGAACCAGCTGGGTATTTTCATCAAATAAAGTGATATTTATAGGGTAAGGGATGTCTAAAATGCTTGTTTCTGGTTTAAGACACGTAGATTGGAACTTTTCTCTACTATCTTGAAGGGTTTGACGATAAAATTCAATAGCAGAGGTTTTGGAAAAACTTTCAGGCTCGAGGGTTTGGGATATTTATTTCTAGGGCTTTGATTATGATGGAAGGCTCTATTTTACAGACGAGTCTGGTTTTTCGACTGTCTAAAATAGTCCTTTATTCTCTAGAATAATTATCGACACACCATGACACTAATTTTGGAAAAGATGGTGTTTGGTCCAGGCAGAATGATAACAAGGATAATTGGTGAACTCTGTGTATGTCTATACCTTCTTCCAATAATCGAGACAAATTAAGCTTGATCTCAGCGACTGGTAACCTAATTAGGGTATCATAAATGTCGCCATCTCTGTCTTCTAGGGCTTCTTTGGCTTTAAAAACATCTATATCATGCACAGTCTCCATTTAAATTGTTTCTACAAACAATTTTCCTTTAAAATATGCGAGCTAGGTCACCAGAGCCTACCTGTGCAGACACGTCCTTTATCCTTCTGTCGTAACTGCCAATATCCACCGGTATTCAGAGCTCCCAAGAACAACGACACATAGACAAAATGTCATTTTTGAAAACCCTTTTATTTTATACAGGCTCTTTTCTTAACTTTCTTGCAGCTTTCTGAATGTACCTCATTTCCAACCATTGATCGCATGCTTTTGTGATTTGAGCCGTCAGATATTGCGCCTCTTTATTCCCCATGGTAGTATCTACGATCCCAACAATGGTTTTCCTTTCTGGTTTCAACTGCGTGCGGATCAACCATCTTCTGACACCTGTTAAGGTGGTTTGTTTACTGCAACCACCCTTTCCTTTATCAAGTGCACACTTCCTGTAGCTAGGGTTTTATCCCTAGCTTGTGCAAATGAGCACCTACTAAGGAGAAGGGACTCCTTAGTAGCAGTTCAGTAAATGGAAATTATTATGCTAAAAACAGAAATGTAAACTACTCTAAAACATGTGCATGAAACATAAACAACAAAATGTAAATAATGGTTTTAGTATTGATATTACCTCCAATGTGGAGGTTGGTGAAGCTCTTGCAATGTCCAAGAGGGTTGCTCCAAGCTCCAACTTGCTCCTTCTCTTTCTCCAATGGTGGGAATGGGCCAAAAGGGGCTCTCAAGGTGAAAGTGGCTCAATGATGAGCTAGGGTTTCAAGAGAGATTTTGGCAGAGTAAGGGTGCTTATGATTATGGATGTGAAATAAGGGGTCTCCATCACCTATTTATAGTTTTTTGGTAATGGAGTGCTGACCCATGGTTTTGGGAACCATATGGTTTAGGGCAGCTGTATAGGGTTTTTTCCTCCTTTTCCTCATTATTTTATATTTTTTATTCCCTTTTTAGGGGATTTTTGCTATTTTTGGAGGAAAAAGGGGTTTTTTAGCCTTTTTGAGGCTATTTTGATGGTTTTGTGGCCTTTTGGAGGCATTTTAGGCCTTTTGGAGGCTTTTTAGTGGGATTTTTAGGGTTTTTAAGGGAAATATGGTAGGAAAATGGAAAAATGAGCCATGTAATGGGGTAGATGAGGTAGTGAACACTTTTTGGCTGTTAACAGATTGCCCCCTGATGTGCGAGGGCAGAAGCTCATCGTATGGCCGATGGACATCATAAGTCATGAATGGTTTTCCTGGGGTGTGGAGAGAAGAGAAGAAACAAACTGAAGCCCGGAACAACGATCCCGAACAAACTGCAAGAACTAAAAGTACATAACCTCAATAATGGATGAGGAATCATCTGATCATATGGATGAGGCGGGCATTCCCATGCTCGCATCAGGATATAACATAATAATAACAATGGGGTCCAAAAAATGGGGACCTGACATATACATGACCTCAAAAACTGAATGAGGAATAATCTCAATATATGTACGAGGCGGGCATACCCATGCTCGTATCAAGATACATAAAAATAGAACTGTGAGGCCCGACAAGGGGGGCCTGTAAGATACATAGAGAACCACTGTGTACATCATAAGGGTCCAGAGGGAACACAAATCTGGGACATACTGCTGAGCTGACCATGTGTAAGCTGAAGAACTGGTGCACTGGAATATCAACAGTGCTGCTGACTGGGGTACCAGAGGAACTGATGAGCTGTTGGATCATAATGACTGGGAGCAATAACCTCGATGGTACACTGAACTGGAACGGAACTGGGTACTCAAGGAAGCATATAGCTGGATGGCTTTCGAATACAATCACCAATGCAGCCTGGACATCCACGGGAACATATAACTGGGCGTTCCGAAGTGACTCACCAATGTGCTAGAGTCAGGGGAAATCCGGGGTCTTCGACTAAAAACTGATGGGATATAACCCTACGCGATTCTTGACAATGCGATCAAGGTACTGAAGTCGAGCATGTGAGAAACAACCACTCGTAGAGGCAATGATGACTCCTCTCAGAATGATCCGTAGGCACTTACCACAGATGGTGATGAGTCCAAGGCGTAGGGACCTCTGGGCCTATCCTCTGGAATAGAGGGGTTGTCGTCGACAGAGGGAGACCTGCAACTATCAAGGCAATGACGTTTCCTTGACGGGAGCGCGAGGTGGAGAACCGAAATGTGATAGTACTGATGGCAGGACTGACAAACTGTGGGGGAACAACTGGGCAAGCAGAGTGGGTGGACTCAAACTTCCTTTGTTCAGAGTATGATAATGGGGATGATCTGGAAGCATATGAAACTGACTGATGGGAGAGGGATCATAGCTGTAATGGATCTGAGAGGGTAACTGGGCTGAGGGAGACTCAAGATGGGGTAAAATGGCAGGAGACTGCAGAATACTCTGAACAAAGGTGACCTGATTGGGGGTGCTGCCGAGATGATCGATCATAGTGCCAGGAGGCATGGGAGGGTACTTCTTCATGGGTTAGGAACTAAAAGGAGTGTGTGTAAAATGATACTATCGTGTGGATTTATACGAGCCCAGGACAATTCATGCTCGTGGTCACTTTCAATTTTAAGGAGTCTGAAAGCGATAAGAAGACTTTGAAGTAATGGAATGGTACTGTCGTGTGGATTTATACGAGCCCAGGACAGTTCATGCTCGTGGTTGCTTTCAATTTTAGAGAGTCTGAAAGCAAATAAGAAGACTCCAGGGGGTTTCTTTTTCATATGTTTAGTCTCCAAGGCCCAAAGAAGCATAAAAGGATACAATGAAGAACTCTTCTAGCCGGTGTGACTAGAGTATTCCTTTTTCGTAATTAGTCTATTAGGTCCGGAAAAGGGTTAAACTTATACCAGATAGACGCCCTTTCAGGTACTTTAATGAGCATGAAAGGAAGCAAGATTGCTCGACGATCTTTTCATTGTTTTAGGAGTCAGAAAAGAGCTTAACGGAAACTCCCTAAGTGCCTTTTTCGTAAAGGACTTGTCCGGCCCAAAAAAGGGATAAAATTATATCGAACAAAAGGAATGGCCAGGCAAGGAGGAAGTGTTCAATCAAGGATCAGTAATGATGACCAAGAACGAGGGTAGGGGGGAACACTGGTGGGCCTCCTTGTGGGGTGAATGAAATGGTGGAAAAATAACAAAACACTTGCAGTATGACAGGAGTGAATGGCTCATGTAAAAGTGTGGAACAATCCGATGGCGGTCGATGTGGCGTGCAAACCGAGGCAGCAAGGTGTTGGGACATAATGTTGAAATTGTACCAGGTGAGAGCGAGAAATGATCTCAAGCATCATCACGGGATCGGAAAAATGAATCCGGCGATATAAAGAGTGTCAAAAATGGATAACGGCCGATGTGGCACGTACACCGAGGCGACGGGGGCGCTTTTGGAAAAATACCCAAAAAATCTAGGGGTGAGAGTGAGAAATGATCTCAAGCATCATCACCAGCTCGGATAAATGAATCCGATGATATAAAATATGCGAGAAATGGAGAACGGGCGATGTGGCATGCAAACCGAGGCGACTAGTGGTGTCTGAAAAATGGGCAAAAAAATGACGGGGCAAAAATAATGCAACGAGGTAACCATCATGACGGTCTCGTTGTGCTGATTCCAGTGGTGGAAACGGTTCAAAAAATGGACTCCGTATGGGGTCAGAATGGCCAAAACAAGAAAAAGTCAACTGACTATAAAAGTGAGTGGGTCCAACATGACATGTGTCATTTGTACTATTTGACTTTGACTAGTGACCAGAGTGGACCAGAGCTGAGGTGGCATTTCTGGACGATCTGACCGGCCGATTTCAGATCTGGGAGATACAGGTATTCTGTCAAACTCATACCTGCACATTTTTTAGGGTCGGGGGTTGGGTAGTGGGTCCCAGGGTTATTTGTACGGTCCACGTGGGGTGGACCGCGGGTTAGGGGGACGAAACCACGGTTGGAGACCGCGAGTTTTGGGGTGAACCACACGGTTGGGTACCGCGTGTTTCTCGGCTGGATACGCGGTCTGGTACCGTGTGTTCCAGGGAGGAACACGTGGTGCCAGACCGTGAGGTTAGGTCAAACAGACGCGGTTAAGGACCGCGAGTGTAGGCCTGACAGCCGCGGTCGAAAACCGCGGCAGGAAGCCCTAAAGCTGCGGTTTTGGGCTGAGCTATGAGGGTCTTCTAGGGGGAGGGGAAGGACTTATTTATTTGACATGAGTCTGATGAGTCTACTTTGTGTGATTGACAGGATGCCGCAGGTTCTGTGGAGAGAGCGGGAGATTCCTAATGAGATCGTGGCTGTGGTCCGAGGGGATCGCCATGTGCGATCAGTGCTAGGGTTGTGCGGACTACTAAAGTTCACACAGATACCCATGATACGGTCAGCAGCGTTGCTGCTGAACCGGCTGATTAGTTTCTGGGAGCCGGACATACAGGCTTTCCGAGTACAGGGTGAGAGGGTGGACCTCACCCTGACCGATGTATACTTCCTGACGGGGTTGCCCAATCTAGGGAGGGTGGCAGACACACAGCCGCGTGTATCTGCAGACATAGACATGGAGGACATGCTAGAGAGGTACTGTGGTCCAGAGGCACGGGTGCATAGGAATGCACTTCTGGTGAGAGACTTACAGGAGCCATCAGTACAGGCCATGGCGGCATGCGTGGTTCGGGTATTGGGGTCCCAGTCACCTGAGAAGGTGTCTGGGGGCCAGATGTAGCTCGTGGAGTGCGTACTGGGTGGTGTATATTACGCGTGGGGCCAGATGTTCCTGACCTGCGTTCAGCGATAGCTGACGGCAGCGAAGGAATCTGGCAAGGGGTTTTGCTATGGTTCCTTCTTGTGTGCTTTCTTTATGGAGAGGGTACCCACACTGCGGCCGCGGGTGTCGATCAGAGTAGGAGGTTTGAGGGAGCCGCGGATGGTGCGGTGGGGTGAGATGATGCGTTGCCGTGGTGGCGGCGACGTGGGTATGTATTTTACGCAGGAGTTGTACCTACAATGGCTCCAGATACCATTGACACTGGACGACTTCCCGTATAGGGAAATGGACTACGCGGGAGATCCAGAGGTGCCACGAGCACCAGGACAGGCATGGGGACCCGATGGTACGTATGTTTTTGCTTGCATATTATGGATGTCAAGTTTTATATATATGATAGTAGATTGATATATTGTGACTGACATATGGGTGATTTGCAGATGTGGGTCCGAGGCCGCCGCCGGGACATGTGGCACGGAGGGGGATTGTGGCCGTTCCAGCTCTGCCTGGGCGAGGGGAGGTCCATCGCTGCGATGCGGAGGGGACAATGGAGTCAGTACAGGCACTTCTAGACCGTTTGTTGATAGGGGTGACCGACGAGGGATGGCGGGATGTCGATCTGGATGTGGTTCAGGATTGCATGAGGGCACCCCGAGAGTTCAGATCCATTGCAATCCGGGTGGTGATCTTGGTGAACCGGGCATGGGCACAGGAGCCCTTAGGGGATGAGGACTTGCCGGAGGAGGAGCGAGGGGAGGACTCAGAGGCAGCAGATGCAGGCAGTGATGCAGGGAGTGATGCAGGGTATGACTCTCATTAGGGAGTGTAGGGGACTCCCCCGAAGTTTTGTAGCTACGGCATGTATTGTGATGAGGCTTTAGGGATGTATAGCCATTTTTTGTATAGTTGAGTACAGGGGTACTCAGGCCATGTATAGCACTGAACATGTATTTTTTGATATATATATATATGCACGTGGATGCACCTTTTTGTGATGTTGTTTTAGTTGTACACATGTGGATGCGCTTTATGATGTGTGATATGTTTGTACTGCACGTGGATGCAAGTAGTCTAGGATGTTGGGCACGTGGATGCCCCTTGTGTATTTTATGTGATGCAACATGATGTATGTATGATTAGGCACGTGGATGCCCCTATGGATATGAATGTGATTTTATGGTTTATGTACATGGATGCAAATGTTGATGTGATGCAATCTTTTTGGGTTTTTAGATATTTTTTATGAGATGTTATGGGATGATGATGCATGATGTAGGTGTTACATTGTGTGATTGATATGCCAATATAGGATGTTGTTGGCCATTTGATCTGCGACACTATTTTGGACTCTTGGGACATGTGTGAATGTTATGGATTCAAACTGTCGACTGAGTTGTTTTGCGCGTAGGAATTTTCAAAAAAGGCAAGGATCACGCACCTGGTAGCAGTTGTTGAGCTGGGAGACAAGTAGCTGGGATTCAAGGAACACATGAAGGTGATATATGCCCATCTGGAGGGCAGCAGTCAGGAGACCGGTCACAGCATCATACTCTGCCTGGTTATTGGTAGCAGTGCCTATACATATTCCGTCAAGGTGAATCATCTCGTTTGAAGGGGAGTACAAGACCCATGCTGCAGAAGCCAGGTTGGGAGACCAACGGCTTGTGCCATCAGCGAAGCCAGTGTAACAAGGTGGAAGATGGTCCATCTGTGAGCATGTAGAAATGATGAATGTAAGATGATGGTAAAAAAGGTGAAAAACAAAAAAGAGAGCAAACTGTACAATGCGGACCAATGAGGTCACGGTTTCATTTATGGATAAAAACGCTTAAGATACAACCCATTACGGGGGTTGCGCAAAGGATGGCCTTCGGAGTCGGCTAAGATGTATGCCCCCTTGCCGAGGTAGGTCTGCACGATGTAAGGGCCTTGCCACATGGATTCAAACTTCCCTTTACCAATTTTGTCGTGGGCTTGGTCATAGGCGAGGACGAGGTCCCCTTCATGGAAAGTTCGAGGGTGAACATGTTTGTCATAACCGGCTTTGGAGCGGTTCTTGGCAGCTTCGATGTTCTGGAGAGTGGCACGACGGTCTTCATCAGCTTGTTCGAGTGTCAGCAAACGCTGCTCGAGTGGGGAGGTGTCAGGGAGAAGCTCAATGGCGATGTGTAAGGCAGGAATCTGACATTCAATGGGAAGGACAGACTCAATGCCATGAACTAAGTGAAACGGGGTAAAACCAATGGCGGTCTCAATGGATGTGCGGTAAGCCCATAAGGCAGGGAACAACATGTGGTTCCAATTGGACTTATGCTTATCAACAGTTCATTGGAGGATAGTCTTTAAGATTTTGTTGATGGCCTCTACTTGACCATTCCCCTAGGGGTTGTAAGCAGAGGAAAATTGGTGTTCAAATTTGAGGAGGGTGGATAACTCATGCCAGACGGCATCTTCAAAGTGTGATCCATGGTCTGAGACCAACTATTTAGGGACCCCGAATCGAGTGATAACATGGTTGAAGAAGAAACGGGCAGCAGTGTCAGCAGAACAATTGAAGGTAGGCATGGCTTCCGCCCATTTGGTGAAGTAATCAACGGCGACAATGATATACTTGTGACCGTTGGCAGACGGGGGTCTACACTCCATGAAGTAGATGGCCCACTTACAAAAGGGACCAACGGTGATGACTGGGTGTAACGGAGTAGGTGGTGTCCGGGCCTTGGGGGCAAAAAGTTGACAGTTGTGGCAATGCTTGACCGCAGTGATGCAGTCGGTGAAAAGTGTGGGCCAGAAGTATCCGGCGCGGACGACCTTTTGGGCAGTGGCCATCCCTGAGAAATGGCCTCCGCAGGCACTGCTATGACAGTCATTAAGGACGTGTTTAGCTTCCTCGTGTGTAAGGAAACGATGAAGAATTGTGTCAACCCCTCGCCGGTAAAGGACATCGCCTAAGAGGAGATATCGAGAGGCCTGGTGACGGATGCGACGGCGTCCATTACAGGTGACTTTGGGTCTGAACTTCTGCGTGCACAGGTATAACAAAATATCAACGTACCATGGGTCATCAGATCAGATAGTGAACAGGTGATTGTCAGATAACTCATCAGAGATTGGTTTGGCCGCGAGAAGGGAAGGGAGATCGGTAATGAGCTGGGCAAGTGCGAGGGCTTTAGTGCTCTTAGGTGTTTTGAAGGTAAGGTCATATTCTTAGAGGATAATGACCCATTTAGCAACACAACCTTGCAGGAGCCGTTGGTTTAGAAGATATACCATGGGGTTAGAGTTGGCGACGACTGTGGTATGACTCATTAAGATGTAGTGTCGTAATTTTTGGACGGAAAATACCACTGCTAGGGCTAGTCTCTCCTCATAGGGGTAACGTAGGGGCGGACTAGACAAGGTCTGGATGACGTAGTAAATGACATGCTCTTGGTGAGAGGTGTCTTCTTGAACCAAGACTCCGGACACGGCATGCTTGGATGCCGAGACGTATAGGATGAAATCCTAAGAGAAATCCGGAGGGGAGATGAGAGGGGCTTGTGTGAGAGCTTTCCTGAGGGCTTCGAATGCAGCTTCTGCTTGCTCATCCCAGACGAAGGGTATGTGGGTACGGAGCAGGCGCAAGAAATCGTGAACGGTAGTGGCGTAATCAGGAACGAAGCGTCGAAGGAAATTGGATCGCCCCTGCAGACTTTGGAGCTACCGGAGCGTGCGAGGAGAGGGAAGGTCTAAGATGGCTTGGACTTTCAGAGGATCAATAGTAATTCCTTTCTGGGAAACAATGAAACCCAACAATCGGCCTGCCGAAATGCAAAAGACACACTTGTGTGGGTTCAAGTGGATTTGATATTTGCGACAACGCAGAAAAACTTGCCGAAGGTCATTAAGGTGGTTGGATCGTTTCTGGGAATGAGCTGTAAGGTCATCAAGGTAGACTAGCAGGATATGGACCAAGTCGTGAAAGCAATAGGTCATGGCCCGCTGGAAGGTGGCACCAACATTTTTTAGGCCGAAAGGCATGACACGATAGGAAAAGGTGCCCCATGGGGTAGTAAAGGCAGTTTTGTACTGGTCTTCCTTACGGATCTGAATTTGGTTATATCCAGAAAAACCATCCATGAAGGAGAGGACTTCATGCCCCGCACACGCATCGATGAGTTGGTCAATAAATGGCGTGAGGAAGTTGTCCTTGGGACAAGCACGGTTTAAATCGCAGAAGTCAGTGCATACTCTAATGGTGCCTTGTTTTTTGTTAACGGGAATGGGGTTGGAAACCCATGTGGTATAGGCAATAGGATAAATGAATCCTGCCTTGCGAAGTTTCTCAATCTCGGCTTTAACAACTGGGAGCTTTGAGGGATGAATGAGTCGCTGTTTCTGACAAACGGGGGGTACATCAGGCCATGTGTCAATGTGGTGCTCTATAATGGCGGGGTCAAGACCGGGCATTTCGGTATAGGACCAGGCAAAGACATCACGGAATTCTCGGAAGAGTTTTCGGTACTCCTCAATCTCTTGTTCACTGCAGGAGGATCCTAAGGCAATGCATTCATTGACGCCAGGTGGGTCAGAGATATCTATGTGGATGATGGGTGAGATGTTGGCCATGTTACCCTCCTCGAAGGCGTCAGGAGCAGGAATAGGGTCCTTGAACCAGTCAACCTTGGTGGGGAGGAAGTCTTTGGACTCAACCTTGAATTGGGTAGCTGTGCTAGAGGAGGATTCTTCTGGGATGAAATAAGAATGGTGGTGCATGTCATCCCAGGGGTAATCTGGGGCAGGGAGGGCCTCGAGAATCTCCTCATCAGTATGGAAAGTTTGCGTCGTCAAATCGGTTGACGAGGGGGTAGTGGTGGAAGAGATCATATAAATGGTATTAACCTCTCCTGAAGGGTGGGAGATAGGAGGGTGGAGCTCCTCAATGGTGGGTGGTGCCGTCTCAAGGTCCAGATTGTTCATCTCATAGAGAGCCGCTCTGTAATCCAAGAGATTGGGACAATGATGTGAGTAATGCCCGTAAACACCGCATATGGCACAGGGGTGGTTAGTGTGTAGGGATTTATCTTTAGGATTGGGGGTGGGGTTTAGTTCGACAACTGAGATGTTGGGGTCGTCGTCGAGCATCTGCATGTGTTCCTGCAATGCCAGTAACTATGGGCACTGGTGAGTCGCATGGCCTAAATCATCGCACAACGAGCATTTGGGAGGAGCACGAAACACTGGGGGATTTTTGACTGTCTTGGGAGGTGGTACGACAGAGTAAGGTTGGGGTCCTTTGCCCCCAGTTGATTTGGGAGTCGGAGGAGGGGGGTTCGTGGAGGACGACGGGGTAGCGACACCGGGAGGTGGTTGAGTGGTAGTAGCCATGGGTTGCACTGGTTGGAGGACGACGCTTGGTGTCAGCGGGGGAACGGGAGGCGAAAGGTACTAGATGGGTAATCCCAAGGTTAACCTAGGGAGGCTAAGGGTAGCCATAACTGGGGCGCTTACTACTCCCAATGGAGGGACTAGGAAGGGGATTGTATGGATAGGTGTAACACCAATGTGGCTAGGTACCAGTGGTGGTTTAGGCAACAAGGGTGGTTGATTGTTAGGTGTTTGGTTATCATGGGACAGGGTACATAAGTCAGACACTTCGAGCATAGATGACGAGGGAGGAATGGATTGGAAGGTGGAGGTCATCGGCACATCTGAGTAAACTCCAGGCCCTGCAGAGGAGACAAATGAGGTGGTGGCACGAGAAACAGGTTGTTCAACTATGGGGAGAACATTTTCGGGTGCCGTGGGAGCACTGGGATCATAGTAGGTGAGTTGGTCAACCTTGACCACGCGTCCCTCATGGGGGAACATCATGGTGCGAAATACGGAAGAGGCAACCGCCCACATGGCATACATGTAACTACGGCCAAGTAAAAGGTTATAATCCAATTGGGAATTGATTACCTCAATGTCGATAAGTACGGTTTTACCACCTAACTGGACGGGGACATTGGGTAGGAGGCCTTGGGGCTGGGCCGACCGACCGTCGTAGGCGCGTAATGCAGTGGTGGACTGCTGGAGAGTAGGGGATCCCAACTTCTGCCAAACGAATGTAGACATAACGCATGTGGAGGCACCTTCATCGATGATGCATCGATGGATGACAAGATTCCGAACGGAAACAGAAACTTGGAATGCTAAGGAGGAAGGCAGGCGTGGTTCAGATTGGTCCAAATCAAATGCCATTAAATTCGAATCATGTGGGTCAATCGCCCCAATGGCAGAGAGTAAAGTCTTGCATTGGGAAGGGCAGTTTTTCAAGACTTCTAACGCAGACATGGCTGCGGGAGATTGGGCTAAGTCATCGACGATGCTGTAGTTTGACGCAGCCCGCGTAGTGGGGTTGTTGTTGATACGGCGAAGCGGGAAACGAGGTGCTTTGGGAGTGCCCTCTAGTGGAGGTGGGGGTATGTGTAACACTTGATCAGTGGGATGAGCGTTAGGGGTTTTCTCAGTAGGAGGGGCTTTAGTGGTGGAGCCATACTGGTTCCGACGGGTCTGGAGGTTGACGTCAGTGGATGACATCATCAACAAGTGATGGGTTCCCGAGTCAAACATGGGTTGATCGGGAGCAGCGTACGTGATCTGCTGTTGGGGTTGCACGTTGGCTTGAGGGGGAGCCAACAGCTGAGTGTTCACGACGCCTTGGGTTGGTAAGGGGTTTTGCAGCACCAAAGGTGGCTGCTGAGGTTGAGGGGGGTTGGTTGGCGCCTAAGGAGCTGCATGCCCTTGGCGATGGGAATCATCAACCCAAAGTTTCCACGCTCGCTCCAAGTGTGGGCAAGCATGTGTATAGTGGCCATAGACCCCGCAAATAGAACAAGGATGGTGTGTTCACAAATTGGGGTTCTTAGCCTGCTTGGGCGGGCGATCAGGGTTTTGGTTAGTAGGGGCCGCATTATTATTGTCGGGGGGATTAGCCGGTTGACCAGCTTGGTCTGCAGGTTGGTTGTTCCCACGATTACGGCCCTTGCCGCGGTTTTGTTGGCCCTGGTTACATTGGTTGTTCTGGTTTTGCTGTGGGTTCTGTTGGGCGTAAACTTGCCCTTGGGCAGTAGGTGGATTCTGAGGTTGCATAGGTGCGGGAGCAGGCTGCGGGGGATGATATGTAGGTGGAGGCTGCATATGTGCAGCAACTTGAGGGGGTTGCTGATATGGCTGCGGAGCGGGTTGTGGGTTGGCCGCAGGGGCTGCCGATGGCAGATAATAAGCGGGTTGTGCTTGTGAAGGCACAGGAGCTGGTGCAGCCTGCTGATGGTAATAGGGCTGTGGTGCGACCAGGGGGGCGTAGGTGGGAGTCACATGACCGAAGCACTGAGGTGGACATGAGGGTCCATGGGAGTGGGGGTGAAGTGTCATGGGAGCATACGAGTTGGTTGCTCCAGACTATGAGGTAGCCTGCGAAAGATCGGGGCCAGGGGTAGAACGTGCTATGGAAAAGGGTTGGGGATGCGACGAAACACGGCCAATGATGCCGTCTGCAGCGTGGGATGCCCCCGATGCATCATGCTGGGAGGAATCTCCACGAGGGGTGTCAGGTATAATGGTATAAAGGTAACCCGACTGGGCGTAAGTGAGGTCAAACTGTTGGGCCTTAAGGATGGCCTCTTCTTCAGACTTGGGTCTTTCTGATGCCACATCCTTAGCAATGACAGGAAGGAGGGATTTGAGGAACCAATCTAGGAAGATACGATCATCCAATTTTATCTTGCATAAGCTACGGCGTCAACGCCACTCATGAATATGGTCCGTGATATGGGTAGCCGTGTTTTGTCTGCGGGATAGGAGGATCTCAACGCCCGCGTCATAGCGGACAGGTAATTGGAAGAACTGCAGGAAGGTTGAGGCAAGGGAAGCAAAGGTGGCATGGGTCCCATGGGGTTGCTCGATATACCACTTGGCTGCAGAGCCAGTGAAGGTGCGCTATAAGAGACGGAGGTGAACAGAATCATCCACTATGGAGTTGGAGGAACACCATAAATGGAAGGACATGATGTGGTTTTGTGGGTCCTCACCTGCCTTGCCCTCGAACTTATGGATGTCAGAGGGGAGCTTGGTAGGCATATGAGGCCACGCAGGGTCGTGTCGAATAGGATCGTTGGTCAATCTGGCCAGGTCAGGTAGGTTGAGGCTAGCCATGAATGGCAAACTGGAAGAAGGATGTGACACAGTAGTGGGTTGGACCAAGTTGGGGCCAATGCCCCCAAGTGGAGGGACAGGATTTGGGATGGTGCCCCCAAGTGAGGGAACGGAGGTAGTATAGGATGGGCCTGCACCACCATGGGTAGTGTGAGCCACTGAGGGAGTGGGGATAGATATTCCCGTTGCGGGAATAGGTGCCATGAGGGGAATGGTAGATGGGGGCCCCATGGAGGGCATACCCAAAGCAGGTGTAGTAACTGGTGTAGTGGTGGATGTATGTAATGTCCCTTATTAGGAATTTTATTAAAATTGCAATTTTCCACTTTTTTTCCCTAGTTCGACCTTTGACTAGTTTTGATCTCTAGGTCCCAAATTTGCCCCAAATGATCCCAAATCTTCTGAGAAGGTGTATGAATGATATTAGAACATAAATATGTGTTTCAGTTATTCCTTTGGACCTTTAAAATACTTCTACAAATCCTCTTTCAATTCTGATCAATGTAGGTAACTTTACTAGTGATTTTCCTTTGACTAGTATTGGTCTCTAGGTCTCAAATTGGCTCCAAATGCCTTCAAATCTTCAAGGAAGGTGTATGAATGATATTAGAACTTTAATATGATGTTTATGGATAAAATATTTCCACCAAAAGACCTCTGCAAACTCTCTTAAGATTCTGGACCAATTATGCAATTTTACTAGTAATTTGGGGTTCAAATCCCCCTGGGGTAAGTACTGAAAATGGATTCCCAAATGCCTCCAAACCCACTCAAATTTATGAATAGAGGTATGTAATGTGTTAAGTATTTTATTAAAGTCTCATATGCACCATTAATGGATTATTACAACTGTTCTCACCCTCTCCCATTCAACTGCAAAAATCCCCAATTCGACCCTTGGGGAAATGGCACTATTTCACCTCCCAATACAACTAAACTGAGTAAAAATGCTTCAAATGCTCAAGTAAGGTACAGAAAAATTGTAGAATAAATCCATAGCAGTATATTGATCACAAATATATCAGAGAATCATCCATTCATTCGAAATCATCATCAATACATTGGCTCACAACAAGGTAGTGGGGAAATGACATTGTTCTTCCATTAAAATTGAGATTTATACATTTCTACTTGGAATTTCGACCTGAAACTTTTTGGAGATGAAGAACAGAGTATTTAATTCATATGAAAAAATAAATGGGGAATTGAAAGCTTCCCCAAAGAGTACAATAGTTCACCAAAAATGCCCTCCCTCAAAGATCAAGAATATGCCATCAAAACTGGAAATGGTTGAAGGAGTGAGCTGCAATAGAAGAAACCATGAGCTTCCCTATAGCTTACACCTACAAATAAAGACTCCATTCAAGCTCAAAATGAAAGGTCTGAATGGCCTTTCCAATTACCAACTTGGATGGGAATCTTTCACCCTCGAAATTGGCTTAGGCAAGAAACTAGTCATCCACTAGCTCTCCCTCTTCACAAATGAAATTGAAAATTCTACAAATGATCAAAAGCCATTCTCATACTTCATTTCTACATTTTATAACCAACATTATCCTTCTAAGGGTCGAAATCCTCTCAATAGATTCAATAGATTTTCATTTAGGAAATATTCCACATTTGCCACTTGTCTCCTAGTTCCAACCTTCCATCTTCTCCCAAATTCGATTTTGAGTCTCTTTGGCTTCTCCAACTCCCAAATTCGCCTTCTTTGAGCCTATTTTGGGGCTCACATGTCATAGTGGTCATATGTCAGAGGTCAGGTCTGCAATTTGTCATAGTTGTCATAGATGCTCCATCATTGGTGTCATAGGGGCTAGGGAATCTAGCCCAAGTGTCCACAAACTTCCACTTTGACTCTTTATCTTCCATGGAGGTTATCAATCCTTCCCAATTCGACCTAATATGCTCAATTACATGTGTTATGACTTACCAACTCACCCAAGAGTGTTCACATTCCCATTAATTCGAATTTGCAAAAGAGAGATACCATGTATTATGAAAAATCAAGCTAGTGTGGGTCCCACATCCTCCATATGTCTCCAAAACCATTTGTCACTTAGGATTTCTCTTGAATTTATTTATTCACTCTATTTATTAAATACTTGAACCCTTCTAATGTCTAAACATCACTTATTATCCCCCTTATTCCAAATCCCAAAGCTTCCACCCCAAACCTAGGAAACTAGTAATTTTTCTCCTTGGCAATTATTTGACCCTTAACATCAATTTTACAAACTCTAATGAATATGGATAATGTGATTAGGCCCTTGTGACCCAATTCCAAATTTGGGACATGACAAATCCTCCCTTCCCAATATTGCTTGTCCTCAAGCAATTTCAAACATGGGTGTTGAAGAACCTGCTTTCTGTATAATTCTTTGAAGTTGCCATTGAATTGCCAAACCTTGAGTCTTTGAGTTTTGCATAAAGATTTTAGAGAGGAACCACTATGCTTGCTGCTGCACTACTCTGATAAAAATCACTTTATTAAGTGGGAAATCCATCTCCCATACTTCTTGTTTCCACCAAAAAATTGAAACCAATGAGATAACAATTATTCCAGGGTCCCATTGCTTGTATTGCACCCCAACAATGAAGAGTGCTCTCCAACCCATACCATCAGATAAGATGATTCCTGGATCCCATTTTCTTGTATGCATTCTTCCAAACATCATGAGTACAAAATATATATCATCAAAGTACATAACTACATAATGAAAATGTACATCAAGGAGGTGCTTCATCAAAGAATCATGAAAGTGCTTGTACCTCCAAGCAAGTAGACCACGATTTTCCAAGTGCATACAAGCTTCAAGTGACCAATCAAATTTGCTCCAATGACATAGGTGAGGATCCCATGTCCTATAATGCTTCTCCAAAAGGATGTGATATGCATCAAAATATTCAACCATGTATTCTTTCATCCAATAAGTGAATGAAGAATCTCCACTAAAATCTGAACCAAATAATGAGCAGAAAAAACAAGGAGACTTCAAATGACTCAAAGAAGTCTCACCCATACATCCATGAATGTGAGAATCATAAAGATGTAACAAAGTATGTGGCTGCCAACAAAAATGTTCTCCCATCATAAATCTATTCATCCAAGTGTTGGATGAAGTTCCTCTAACATCAAATGAACCTAGTGTTGAGCAAGAAAAACCATGAGTCTTCAAGTGACTCAAATCCATATCATAGGTGCATCCATGTAGATGTGAATCATCATAAAGTGACAAATTATGCTGCTACAAATGTGAATAAGAATGTGCTCCAACCATGTCATCATAAAAGTTAAATCTAGGAGTTCCATACTCCTCATGTGGCACCATCAAAAAGAACCCTTTCACCCATACTTCATTGAGACTAATACTGCAAAACATGGAATTGTAGGATGTAGGAGAATGTACTAACTCACCCAAATGATCAAAAAGTTCAGGAGTTTCATCATGGGAAGGATCCATGTGGGTAGTATCATGCAGCTCCTTCAAAAGTGGGAAACCTTTGTCATAGATTGGTTCCAATGTAGAGGAATCATGCTCTTCTTTAAGCTTCATCAAGAGACAATTCAAGTTCCTCTTCCACCACATCAAGTGTTTGGATCTCTTCAAGTTCATCTTCAAACACATTAAGCACATTCAAATTCCCACATTTCTCATGATCCACCATGTCATGAGAATCCTCCAAACAATCTACCATTTGACAATCTGAAACATAGGAGGAAAAACAAGTATCTTGCAACTTTTCAAGAAGTTTCTCATTTTGAATTGTGAGCTTATGAATATCCTCATTATTCTTCAAGTATGCATCATGTAACAATTCATTAAGCTCAAACAAATGGTTTCTATCAAAAAGCAAAGACATGAAATTACCTTTGATGTGGCACATTGCTCTTTGAATCTTCTCCATATCTTCAAGGAAGGATGTTTCCTCCAATGAAGTAGCTCTCCAACAAGAATTTGACACCAATGCTTGAGTGTCATGGAGAATGCTAAGGGACTCTTGGATCTTATTTTCATTCATATTTAAGGACCCTTCAAGAAAATGAGGCTCTTGCAAATGAACCTCCTCATCTTCTTCAATTTTGCTTGGACCAACTTCATGAAGCTCAAGTGGTGATGGGGAAGTTGATCTTGGTTCTTCTTCAACTGCTGCAAGGTCTTCATTATCATGATTAATGAAAATTGTACTTGTAGAAACACTTTCAAAAGTGATCTCTATGTCACCAACATAGAGGTGTGAGCACCCATCAGTAGGTACTCCTTCATAGTTTAAGCATCCATCAGTAGATGCTCTTTGGTTCATGTCTAAGCTAGAAGGTGTCTCGAAATGATCTTCCATATTTTCAATAGAATCTTCTTCATGCTCTTGTGATGTCTCTTCCTTTTGCTCCTTAAAGCAAGATGATGCATTTTGCCCCTTGTTTTCCTTAGGATCAATATATTTGGAATCTCTTCTTGAATAAATCTCAAAAGCTCTCCTCAAGGAGGACATCATTTCATGCACACATATATGATACTCACTCCAAGGGTTTTTACAAGAAGGGCATAAACCTTTCTTCACTAACTCCACATCTTCATTTTTGGGCCTATTTTAAAAAACATGTTCAGCATAGTACTCAAAAGACATGGCATTTTGTGTATTTTTGCTAAAAGCAAGATATTCTTGATATTTTTGATATTGTTGGGGCAAGGTTTTATATTTTGCTCTCCATCTTTGGAACTCACTCATAGAATTATCCTTGGTTTGTGTGACACACTCATATTCATCAAATTTAAAGTCATAAGAATAATCTTCATTTCTCTTGAAATTGTAAGAAGTGTTGCATGATGGCACCTCTTCCTCATACCATTCACATTCTGCTTCATATTGCTCATAAGCATCTACATATTCCTCATAAGAATTGTACTCATAGGATTCATCATAATAGTAAGACATGGCTGCCAATTATTCTTGAATGTATGCACCTAATACACAGGTGCAAGGACCATGCTCTGATACCACTGTAATGTCCCTTATTAGGAATTTTATTAAAATTGCAATTTTCCACTTTTTTTCCCTAGTTCGACCTTTGACTAGTTTTGATCTCTAGGTCCCAAATTTGCCCCAAATGATCCCAAATCTTCTGAGAAGGTGTATGAATGATATTAGAACATAAATATGTGTTTCAGGGATGCCTTTGGACCTTTAAAATACTTCTGCAAATCCTCTTTCAATTCTGATCAATGTAGGTAACTTTACTAGTGATTTTCCTTTGACTAGTATTGGTCTCTAGGTCTCAAATTGGCTCCAAATGCCTTCAAATATTCAAGGAAGGTGTATGAATGATATTAGAACTTTAATATGATGTTTATGGATGAAATATGTCCACCAAAAGACCTCTGCAGACTCTCTTAAGATTCTGGACCAATTATGCAATTTTACTAGTAATTTGGGGTTCAAATCCCCCTGGGGTAAGTACTGAAAATGGCTTCCCAAATGCCTCCAAACCCACTCAAATTTATGAACAGAGGTATGTAATGTGTTAAGTATTTTATTAAAGTCTCATATGCACCATTAATGGATTATTACAACTATTCTCACCCTCTCCCATTCAACTGCAAAAATCCCCAATTCGACCCTTGGGGAAATGGCACTATTTCACCTCCTAATACAACTAAACTGAGTAAAAATGCTTCAAATGCTCAAGGTACAGAAAACTTGTAGAAGAAATCCATAGCAATATATTGATCACAAATATATCATAGAATCATCCATTCATTTGAAATCATCATCAATACATTGGCTCACAACAAGGTAGTGGGGAAATGACATTGTTCTTCCATTAAAATTGAGATTTATACATTTCTACTTGGAATTTCGACCTGAAATTTTTTGGAGATGAAGAACAGAGTATTTAATTCATATTACAAAAGAAATGGGGAATTGAAAGCTTCCCCAAAGAGTACAATAGGTCACCAAAAACGCCCTCCCTCAAGGATCAAGAATATGCCATCAAAACTAGAAATGGTTGAAGGAGTGAGCTGCAATAGAAGAAACCATGAGCTGCCCTGTAGATTAAACCTGCAAATAAAGACTCCATTCAAGCTCAAAATGAAAGGTCTGAATGGCCTTTCCAATTACCAACTTGGATGGGAATCTTTCACCCTCGAAATTGGCTTAGGTAAGAAACTAGTCATCCACTAGCTCTCCCTCTTCACAAATGCAATTGCAAATTCTACAAATGATCAAAAGCCATTCTCATACTTCACTTATACATTTTATAACCAACATTATCCTTCTAAGGGTCTAAATCCTCTCAATAGATTCAATAGATTTTCATTTAGGAAATATTTCACATTTGCCACTTATCTCCTAGTTCCAACCTTCCATCTTCTCCCAAATTCGATTTTGAGTCTCTTTGGCTTCTCCAACTCCCAAATTAACCTTATTTGTGCCTATTTTTGGGGCTGACATGTCATAGTGGTCAGATGTCAGAGTTCAGGTCTACAATTTGTCATAGTTTTCATAGATGCTCCATCATTGGTGTCATAGGGGCTAGGGAATCTAGCCCAAGTGTCCACAAACTTCCACTTTGACTCTTTATCTTCCATGGAGGTTACCAATCCTTCCCAATTCGACCTAAGATTCTCAATGACATGTGTTATGACATTCCAACTCACCCAATAGTGTTCACATTCCCATTAATTCGAATTTGCAAAAGAGAGATACCATGTATTATGAAAAATCAAGCTAGTGTGGTTCCCACATCCTCCATATGTCTCCAAAACCATTTGTCACTTAGGATTTATCTTGAATTTATTTATTCACTCTATTTATTAAATACTTGAACCCTTCTAATGTCTAAACATCATTTATTATCCCCCTTATTCCAAATCCCAAAGCTTCCACCCCAAACCTAGGAAACTAGTAATTTTCCTCCTTGGCAATTATTTGACCCTTAACATCAATTTTACAAACTCTAATGAATATGGATAATGTGATTAGGCGCTTGTGACCCAATTCCAAATTTGGGACATGACAATGCACCACCAATGGTCCTTATAACAAAAGGAGTGGAAGTCGTGCCAGCCATGGGGCTAGTAGGGGCAGTGTAAATGGGGTTCTCAGACTCTGTTTTAGAATCAGAGGTAAAGTAAGGTGCGTCAATATCTGGTGACAGAGTCCTATGTCATTGACGAGTGGAGTCAAGTGACAAGGCTCTAGATCTGTGATAAGTGGTATCAAGTGATGATGATCTGTGGCGATGACGGGTGGTGTCAAGTGAACTGTGCTATGGGGGCTCGCCCCTGAGGCGCCGAGAATGTCTCAGGGACTCAATAGTGACAGATGGTGTCAAATCTCTGTGGGTTGAGGTGAGTAGAAAAACAGCTCAAAAATCCTAATGCAACTGAGTGTGTAGAAGGAGAGCTCAAAAACAAGGCACTCAGGCCAACAACCAACTCAAAACACCTACTGCAACAGCTGTGCTACAATAAGTGGAGTATCAACAAAGATGGTCAGAATACCAACAAGCAGCAGGTTTCCTAAAAATAAAAAATGGTGGACTCACTAGACTAAAGGGAGGTAAGGGATCATGCAAACACCTAACTAAAAGTATTCTGACTCAACTAGACATATCCTCTGCAAGGTGATGAAATCCAAGTCAGACAATATGAATAGGAAAGCCAAGTGGCTAAGATATCCCCCTACCGGGAGGGACACCGGGTAGTCGATCCTAGAAGAATGGCAACTAAGATACCCCGTTCATGACACGTCCAGAAAGGTGAATCTGCCATTTGGTCCTTTTACCGCAATACCCCAATACAGGGATATCCCGAGAACTGCAAACGGTAGCCCTTCGATTACTGAATGGAGTGCGGTATTCCACTCAGGCCTCCGGAACCAATCTCGCGACTTCAACCCTCCTAGGGGAGAGGCCCTCTGGTAAACTGGTCGTGACCGTGCCAAAAAGTACTAGGGGATTTTGGTTCCCTAATTAGACAACAACTATGTCTCAAGTGTAAGTAACCGAGGGGTGTTATTGGAAGCCTATCCCCCCGATCCTACCTAACTACAAAGATTCTTTTGTGTTCCCCAAGTGGGGTTAGAATATTGGTTGAGTTAGGTACTTTTTAAGGCTCACTTGAATTATGTGACAGAGTGTGTGCTCGTGAGGTGATGAACCCAAAATAGAAGTGCCACAAGGGGGGCAACTTCTAACTATCAATAATACTGAATTTGAAACTTTAACTTGCAAAATTTTCTGAATTAAAAATACTAATTTTTTTAAAAAGATTCTGTAAAGGGAACAGAAATTATGTTGCAGAAAAGGCTGTAGGGAAGTGGGGCTGCAGGTAGGACAGATGGCTGTTCAGGTGCAGAAAATATTGCAGCAAAAGGGGCTGGGCTCAAATTAGGGAAAAAATGCAGAAATCAGACCGCGGGTCTGTGGCGAATCTGAGCAGGCGGACCGCGGGTTTAAGGGAAACAGACGCGGACAGGTCGCGGCTTTCAGGCTAATAGAGGCAGTCGGGACGCAGGAAATAAGGAAAAAGACGCAGTCGAGTCGCGGGAAAAAGGCTGACAGACGCAGTCGGGACGCCGGAAAGGGGCTGAAAGCCGCAGTTGGGACGCGGGAAAAGGCCGACAGGCGCAGTCAGATTGCAGCAAACAGGGTGATTAGCCGCGGTCGGATCGCAAGTAATAGACTTGAATCCGCCGGCAGGGCGTCGGAAACAGTCTGAGAGCCGTGGTCAGGTCGCAAGTAAAGGCCTGAAAGACGCGGTCGGGACGCGATTGCAGAGGGAAAAGACGCGGTGTACGGTGGCCGAAAGGGACAGCCGAAAGGAAAAAAGGGAAATTATTGCAGAAAACTAAAATTTTTTAAACGAAAACCAAAAATTGATCCCCAGTGGAGTCGCCAAAACTGTAGCTAGGGTTTTACCCCTAGCTTGTGCAAATGAGCACCTACTAAGGAGAAGGGACTCCTTAGTAGCAGTTCAGTAAATGGAAATTATTATGCTAAAAACAGAAATGTAAACTACTCTAAAACATGTGCATGAAACATAAACAACAAAATGTAAATAATGGTTTTAGTATTGATATTACCTCCAATGTGGAGGTTGGTGAAGCTCTTGCAATGTCCAAGAGGGTTGCTCCAAGCTCCAACTTGCTCTTTCTCTTTCTCCAATGGTGGGAATGGGCCAAAAGGGGCTCTCAAGGTGAAAGTGGCTCAATGGTGAGCTAGGGTTTCAAGAGAGATTTTGGCAGAGTAAGGGTGCTTATGATTGTGGATGTGAAATAAGGGGTCTCCATCACCTATTTATAGTTTTTTGGTAATGGAGTGCTGACCCATGGTTTTGGGAACCATATGGTTTAGGGAAGCTGTATAGGGTTTTTTCCTCCTTTTCCTCATTATTTTATATTTTTTATTCCCTTTTTAGGGGATTTTTGCTATTTTTGGAGGAAAAAGGGGTTTTTTAGCCTTTTTGAGGCTATTTTGATGGTTTTGTGGCCTTTTGGAGGCTTTTTAGTGGGATTTTTAGGGTTTTTAAGGGAAATATGGTAGGAAAATGGACAAATGAGCCATGTAATGGGGTAGATGAGGTAGTGAACACTTTTTGGGTGTTAACACTTCCCATGATGCAGATGAATCTCATCCCTTGATCTTTTCCCAATGTATATCATCCATCCGATTATTGCCAACAAATGGCGCATTCCTTGTCTACTTCTGCATATGCCACGTGCTATGGTCCACGTTTTCCCTGTATTACCTTTTGGCAGTTCTTCATGGTGCTTTAGTGGTTTGTGATACCACTATCACGTTGATGCGGGGCAATAACAGTGTGCCACGTATTCCGGTGGTATTGTGTCCACAACCGCTCACCATACTTTACAAAGGAGATTTTTGGCGGTGCGGGGATCCATGACAATCGTTGATCTTTGCCTTCATCATCTCCGTCGTTGGAACTTCCCCAAAAGTTAACCTTTTCAATAATTTCTTTCATACTATAGTGCTTGTGGGTTTTTGCTTTGTTGATTTTTATTATAACTCTTCATTTAACACATCCTTTGTAAATTTACTTCTTTTAGGTATTTTGGACAAACTTTTTTGGATATTTCAAATATGGTGTCAACATCAGCTTTTGCTTGAGTAGCTGCTATATTTACCAATGCCGTGAACTTGGGATCTTTATGTATACCTTCTACTACTGTGCTTTCTTGAATGGTCACCACATTTGTCTGCATGCCCATTTTCAGTCTTTTCTCTGTTCTCATTATTATTGTCTTCCTTTTGGATTCAAAGACTATTGTGTCCAGCTTCGCTACTGAGTGTTGCTTGGAAGGGGTAAAAGGAGTGAGTCCGAGCTCGAAAAATGGGATATGTCCTCCTATAAGTGTGATTCCAAACACATCTGGTGGGTCTATGTCCATGTTTTGGAGATTTTGACTTTCTTCTTGGGATTGTTCTTCTTCCACGGCTTTCTTGAGCCTGTTTGCTTCTTTCCTTTTCCTTTCCAATTCAGCTACCTTTTCTGCCATTTCTTGTTCTACTTTCTTCTGTCTTTCTGCTTTTTCTTCTAGTAGTCTTTCTGCTTCTTCTATTTGCAATATTTTTGCTTTGGCTGCCAATATCCTTTATGCTTCTTCTATTCGTTGTCTTTCTGCTTATGCTGCCAGTAGTCTTTCTGCTTCTTCTATTGATTTCATCACTTCTTCTTTTCTGACAGTAACCATATCCTGACTAGCAACTATGCCACTCTTCTAACCAAAATGTTTATTTAAATATTTCATGTTATTGGACCTCCAATATACTTCCTCATCCTTAAGAAAGTGGTATGTGTATTCAAAGTGAATCTTGCATGACGCACAATGTTGGGAGACCTTTTGTAGGGAGTCTTTCCTTACGAAGGTCTTCTCCCTGAAATGAAATGTCTCTAGGTCTTTTACAAAAAATTATGCTCCTTTCACCTTGGGGAATTTATACACCCTGATGAAAAAAGGAAATGGTGGATAGGAGGCCTTCTTATGTTCATTTAAAAAATTACATATTCCATCAATGAAAACCTTGTCTTACTGCCTCTATGTGCACCACATAATTAGTTCCATACCTCGGCATTAGAGATGGTGCTTTAGTACCTCCATACATCTTGATATAAGTACCTTCAGGGATAAAATAGAAATATCCATACTCGCAGATGACAACCATTTCATTTTCTGACATACAGTTGGGTTCTTCATTGAATATTAACCAATAAAGAGAAATGATGAATTGCTCGCAAATGAGCTTATAGAAGCTTGCATACTTGTGTGCCCACATTAATTGGTACACCACATATATTGGAGACTCAGTCGAGACCCAATAGCATCCCAATTTGTGGAATGGGTGTCTAATCAGGATACAATGAATCAGGTAGGAAGACATGTAGAACTCAACTTTTTTTTGGGTCATTCCTCCTTGGGATGTTGCTATCGTTGTTGCCATGCGTTCCGAGATAATATCTCCCCAGTTGAAGACGGTACCATGGGAGGCGATGTGGTACATGAGATGTACCCAACTTATTTTATATGTAGTCCCATTCACCCTATCAAATATTTTTCTCAACATAAAAGCTATAATTCTGAAAGGGGCCTTCAGGTTCTGAGTGTCATACTTCGCACTTTCCCTTTGTCTCTGCTGATTTCTAGGTATCAACATCTTCTTGGCATATTCAAAGTGATCTATGTTGACTCCATGTATCCATTCATTGGTCATCATAACCTTGGGAGATGGCAATTTATATACTGCGTTGATATGGGTTGGTTGAAACGATGCCAATCCTACTCCATTTTCTCCAGCTATGATTCTTGTGCCGACATAATATATATGAGGTAGAATCCAACTAATGACTTCAGAGCATGGGAAAAGTTCCATTCTAGTGGAATATTTATGGAGGCCGCACCTTTTAATTTTTTGATACACTACCATCTCCTAAATGGATGCATCTGGCATATTCTGATCTTTGATTAGGTGATATAAGTCACCCCATTTGTATTCAGGGACGGATCCTGTCACTGCCTTGGTATCCTCATATACTACATTAATTGGAGTTTCTTGGAGAACCTCTATGTTTGAATCTGACTCTACCACCTTGTTCTTACGCTTGGCATCCTTCCTTTTCATTTCTGAGTCCTGAAGTAATATCAACATCAATGTATAAGAGTAATTTATTGTTAAATCAACATGCAAATAATTCGCCAATATTATTTGCAAGAAACCCCAAAATTAGGAGATTCATACTTCCATGATATCCAGTGTATTTGATGTTGGTTAGGGTTTATCACAATATAGACAACATAGTTGAAAAGTGAAAACCTATATGCAGTGAATAATGTATAAACGAGTTTTCATTTGAGTTAATCTAGATTCTTCAATGCGCCATTGACCAAAATAAGAAATAAGGTTTTATTGAAGAGTTCCATTGATGGAGTATAATAACAGTGTAGCACACCCATTTTAACCAAAACAAAAGTAAAATTTGGACACTCTCTTCAAACAAAACCGCATGTTTCACTTGTTTACATGACCCAGGGAGATTCAGAATTCCCGATGAACTTGAAGACTTGTTCTTATGCTTTAACCTAATAGGTTTTATCTCTTCGGTGGAGTGTGAAGAAGTGAAAAATGGGAAGAACACTAAAAAAGAATGCATCCCAGAAATATGCGTGTTCCCTATAAGGTTTATGTAAAATCTAACACATTTATTGAGTGGAACCCTGCCAGGGAATAAGCTTTGTTGCGGTGACATTACGGGAAAGGCCCTAAAATTTAAAAAAAACTAGTTCAAATACCCTCTGTGGCTATCAACACAAGCTTACCCTATTGGAAACTAATCCCTCCCTTATACTTCTCAAGTTTACCGATTTCAACCTAACTCGGGTGATAAAACGAACTTGCAAAATCCTATGGAAAAACATCGTTCTATAAAAAAAACGTGAAAGTGTAAATGTACTACCTGGAAGCGAGGGATTCATCCAAATACAAAAGTCAGTGGCGTCGACCGGATTCCATTTTCAAATATTTCTTGAAAACACTGTTACGATCAAAGTGACAAACAAGTGTTTTATATGTATTTATACCAATCCCTTACCCTAGCATTAAATGCGCAAACGGGGTCAAATCATCCCTTTTCGAGATACTTTTTATCAAATGTGTCGGGGCAATTCTCTTTCGGCACTGATGCGTTTCGGCGCAATATAACATCTATCATCAAGGTGTATCTGCATCAATATTTTAACTTTGTGTCGATATCATTTCGAAGCCTCTTTTCATTTTGCTCCAATGCCCTTTTCAGATAACTTTCCATTTTGAAAGTGAAACGCTTCAGATTCAATCCCGTTTTCACAGATCCGTTTCGAAGGGAAATATACAACTCCCCTGATTTGGCCCTTTTTCCTTTACCCTCTGACTGTATCGACGTGACTTTGAATTATGCTCTGAAACACAGATTTTAACATAAAAAACTTAAGTCTTTCGGATCTCTTTTGTAATCCCTCCGACCATTTCGACAGCTAATCGAAAGTTTCTCTGACCATTTCGGTAGATAATCTCAAGTTGATCTGATTCAAAAAATTTCCCTTTCTTTGATTTTTCAAGAAAAATCAAAGTGTCAAAAGTGAGCATAATAAAATAAAGTCGGGATTGCGGGTGCCATTTTCCAATGTTTTAGAAAATGCAATCTGCTATCTCCAGTCCACAATCGGAACTGCGGAAAAATGGAACAACAGGAAGCGAAATTACGGAGCTACGAAAATGCGGGAGGCAAAATAAAAAACCGTAAAAAATCAACCCGCAATCCGTAATCGGAACTATGGAAAAGCAGGCTTGCGGGCTTATGGGATTGCGGGAGCAAAATTTTTCAAAGCCAGGAATGTTATCCGCTATCCGCAATCCACAATTGGGAATGCAGGAGTTCGGTAATGTAGGATTGCGGGACGGCTATATGCAGGACTGCAGGATGCGGATTGCGGAAAGGCTTGATTGTGGGATTGCGGAAACAATTCAAAGCAATCTACACTTCCGCAATCTAAAATTTAACATGCGAAAATGCTAGATTCTTTGGTTTCTTTAAAAAAATCTAAATGTTAGGGGTAGGTGTATCTAGGATGAAAATAACTCTGAGTGAAAATTAAAAATAAATGGAGGGGTCCTACATTTTACAAAAAAATGGGGATCAGGTTGCAGTTGCAACAGGTGCATCACTACAAAACTTAATTTATTATAGGTAGTTATTTGCTATGGAATTGGAAGGAATTTGAAGGTAAGACCATAATGTTTTTCTTTCATGCATTTGTTCATACATAACATTTTGAAACCATAATATAACTAGGCTAGTGATGTCAAAGGTCAAGCCTCATGGGTTGGGCAGGTTGAAATGATCACACCCAAAATGAATAGCAATAATAATTTGTGCCAAACAAAATTTCGATGTAACTGAGAGCAAGTGAAGGTAATCGGTTCAAAATATTTAGGCTTGGTACAAATGAAACTCAAGTGAATACATGATGTGGTGAATTCCCAAGTCCCAATAGAGTAACAATAAGGGAGCTCACAACCATATAAACATGTTCAAACGATATAGGTCAAGCTACCTATTAAATGACAAGTTTATGTTACCATCTAAAATCAAAAAAGAATGAGAGCCATCGAGAATCATTCAGTCCCAAGCAATCAAGCATGACTATAACAACCATAAGGAACTCATTAAAAATGCTAAGTATACTAGATCAAGACACCTTATAGCCAATTAATCTCGATTCAAACCCAAATTTGAATAAAAATGAACAAGTATCATATACATATGGTGTAGCTTGATGAGGATATCTTGAACAAGTATCAAAAAATGCATCCATTATATGTACACCTACTATGAAAACTACTATACAAGGACATAAAAGGAGACGTATAGATTCATAAAAAAAAAAAAATGTTGCAAAAGTCTATAGAGTAATCAATATATAATCTACTCATGCATTTAAGTTTGGTGGATAGGTTTCTCACTAAGATGGTAAATGAATTTGAATTGGATTTTGGTTCAATATATTCAAATTGTGGCAAGACCGAGGTTTGACATCCATTGTTTCTTGAGTCCTTTTGGATTCCTTCTTATACGAACTTGAGGCATTCAAAAATTATTTTTTGCCATTTTTGCCAATTTTGAACATGCAAGGCAATTAAATGAAAAATCCCTTACTAATCAAAAAATGCATTTTCAAGCTTGGGGGAGGCATAGTAACAATGTATGATGATAGTGGAAAATGCATTCCTTAATGCCTTGTAATTTTCCAATATGAATTATGCATACCCAACAAGGTCCTATTTGAACTTTTTTCCCATGGTGCAGGTAGAACCAAACAGGTATTTGTCATATTTGTCTTCCTCGAGCGAGGGGAGTTTAGGAAGGATAGAGGAAAGTGAGACATCTTGTAGGTCTACAAGAGTTGTATCAACTAGATGTTAGAATATCAGAAGAAAATTCCATAAACACATGGAATGTTTTCTCGCTGAAGGGGGGTCATGTTCTTATGATGACGAGAAAATAGGAGACATCGAGGTTCCCTTGAGGTACAAACAGCTAGTGAAACAATGGGTACCCAAGGATCTTCCTCAACTAAACATAGATTTTTGTGTGAATAAGAGGATATATCGAATTGCACCATCGTCATTACATGGTTTGGGGTTGTTTTGCATGGATGGCATAAAGGTTGGTTATGGAAGATGTACATAATTGATGGAGTATGTTGGACCCTGTTACAACTACAAATATTGGATGTGCCTCGTCCAATATACACAAAGTATGCACATATATGGATTGTCATCAAATTATTTACAGTTGTGTTGATGCCTAGAAAATCTCTGCACCAACAGTAGGGATTCTCCCCAGTAAGAAATCCCAATTACATTGCTCACCGTTTGATTATGGGGAATTCGTCTGGTTAATGGTCTGGCTATCGTATGTGTGATTGTTTAAAGTTCTTTTACCGGTTGCATCCCGGTTCACCATTTATGTAATTTTATCTTTAATTATGAGATGCAAGTGCCCTAATTAAATGCATATAATTGACGGACATAAACCACACTAGCGATGTGCAGGTTCTTACCTCTCGTCTTACCACTCCTGCCTTATCAATTATCTATTTATTCCTACACTAATCTAACTATCATATCCCTGCAGGGAGAAAAATTTAATCAAGAGTAATATACTGGAAATGTAAATGCAAGTCTAACAGATAGTTGTTTCAACACAACATTCACATTTACAGTAGAAAGAATACCAAAGATAGCTCTGATATAATTAAAACAATTATTACTCATTTACACATAAGCCTTTGCATAGAAAGTAAAATCATTCATCACCCATGAATTAGTTCAAGAAATTTAGAATGATCTCAAAGTATGAGTTATAAATGCAAGAAGAACTAGTTCCATATTAAGCATTCCACATATTCCAGGAAAAACTTTATGTGTATCTTTCCCCAGCAAACAGATCCTTCTTATTAGCAGAAAAATAGTTCTCTTACAAAATGGTATAGCCTCTGTTGTGCTAGCAAAAGTCCCTCATATGTATTCTACCCCTCTATTTATTTACAAGAAGGTTTGTCCTCTAGTGACTCTTCGTTTACCCTAACCCTAGGGATTCCCAAAAAAATTTCATTTATTGCTTATATCAGAAAATATAAAAATATTTACAATTTAGATTTATGTGGGCCTAGCTAAACTAGAGAAATATTCTCCCCACGCATTAGCCCCTTCAAATATAACATTAAGTCAACTAGGCTCCAATACCTGTAAGGAGACTTCATGGTATGACAGTTGAGTCTCAATATGCGCCAACCCTGTTTCTGTAGCCTTTCAGCTATCATCCAGGAAATATGCATGTATAGATGCTTTCCCTACAAAATGGTGGATGTCTTCTTCAGTGAGGGCATCCAATTTTCTGATGTATTCCAATTCTCCCTGCAGTTCCTCTATGAGTAAGTCTTTTGAAGGAATCTCACCCATATCTGGGAGTGGAGAGAGATGACACTTCTCATGCACATGCTGTATTTTCTCATAACAATTGTGACATTTTTATGGTCTTTGGAATGTCATCATTTAGTTTTCTGGCAGCCTTCCTGCAAAACTCCAGTAGCTCCATTTCTGACTTTAAATTTTCTGTTGTCTTCGGAGGACAATTGTCAGGGTATTTTGAGTTGGTTTCTCTCTAAACTATCTAACTCCTAATATTTTCAGCAACATCATACATATTTTTCCAGAATGCTAGTGATTCTACAGCTATCTCATCCATCCTTTCCATCGAAAATTTCATCTTGTACATTCCATCTGTGAGAATCTCTTGGGAATGATATATTCGTTCTTGAATCTTGCAGGCTTTATCACAAAATGGAGTTATGTCTAGATTCCTTTTATCTTCCAAATCCATTTGCTCTGCCAAATATTCTTTCTTTTTGACCAACTCTTCCATCTGAGCTTTCATCTCTTCAACTTGTTGGTTTGCAGCTGACTCTCTTGACTCCAATTGAGTGATTTGGGATTCAAAGTCACTCCTTTCCCCTTCCATAATCATTAAATGCACAATTAATGCTTCCTTTTCTATGTCCAAATTTTGGTATTCATCCAATAACCTCTCCTTCTCAGATAGGATGGTGTCATGTTTCCCCTTTAGCTCTATCACTTCTCCTCGCATTTTCACCAAATTATCTTTCAATTTGAGCATCTTTTCTTTATTTCGCTCCACGTCACTCATCAACTTGTTAACATTATATGCACTTGCTTTTGCAATGGCTATGTTGACCGATTCCATGAACTTGGGGTCCCTATGATAACCCTCCATGATTGTGTTTTCCTGAACAGTAACCACATCGGCGTGGGATTCTAATTTTAGTCTTTTCTCTGATATCCTCATGATAGTATTCGTTTTTTAATCAAAGAAGATTGTGTCCAATCTAGCAATAGTATGTTGCTTCGATGAAGTGAATGGGGTGAGGCCGATTTCATGGAATGGAAGGTGGCCTCCGATGATCGTCGCATCAGACACCTTAGGTGGGTCTATGTCCATATTCTGCCTATTCGGGCTTTCCTTTTCCACAAATTCCCTAGACTTTTCTTCTTCCTTTTTCTTTTGTCATTATGTCGCTTCTCTTTCTTCTATTTCTTTCATTTCTTCTTCCTCCTTTCTTTTTAACTCCTCTGTAGCCTGCCTCTCATCTTCTTCCTTCCATTGTTTCTCCAATTCTTCTTCCCTTAGCTTGTCCGCTAGTTCCTTTTGTGGCCTTTTTGTTTCTTCTTTAATCTTCCTCTCTGCTTCCCTTTGTTTTTTTTTCAACTCTGCATATTTTGAAGCACCTATGGAACTACCCCCACTTTTGGGATGAAATCGTTTGTTTAGCTTGGTCATATTTCTTGAATTATGATACACTTCATCGTCCTTGTCGAATTGATTAGAGTATTCAAAGTTAATTCTGCAAGAAGCACAATGTTGTGCAACCTTATCCATGCTATCGTTCCTTCTAAAGAAGGCTTCGTCCCAAAATGAAAGGCCTCAAAATCTTTGACAAAATCCTTGGCCTCTTTTGCCTTGGGTAATTTGTATGCATCGATAGTGAACGGTAGTGGTGGGAAAGAAGCCTTCTTCTTGTCATGAAGAAAACTCCCAACCCCATTGATGAAAACTTGCCTTATGTCCTCTTTGTGTACGACAAAATTGGTAGCATACTGAGGAAAAAAAAAAGGAGGTTTGGTTCCCCCATACATCCTGATATAGGTGCTTTCCATGGAGAAATAATAATATCCATATTCCTCAATAACTGGCAGAGTGTTCTCAGACAAACAATTGGGTTCTTCTTTGAAGACTAGCCCGTAGAGTGGCATGATTAATCCTTCACAAATCAGTTTGTAGTGACTTGCGTATTTATGATCCCATGTCATATGATAAGCCACATGGAGGGGACATTTGGCCTTGCTCCAAACACATCCCAACTCAGGGAAAGGGTTTCTTATTAATATGCAATCCAAGAGATAAGAAGACATGAAAAATTCAAATTTTTTCTGTGTCAGTCCTCCTTACACTGCAACAATGTGTGACACCATACTCTCAGAAATGATATCATCCAAGTTGAAAATTGCACCATGTGTGGAAATGTGGTACATCACTGGTACCTAGTTGAGTTTATATGTACTTTCGCTCGCCAAACCAAAACTCGGCTTAACATCAAGGCTATAATCCTATAAGGGGTCCTTAAATGTTGACTATCGTATTCTCCACTAGACCTTGGTCTCAATTGTCTTTCAGGGACTGTCATCTTCTTAGCATACTCAAAATGATCCATTTTGGCCTCTGTTATCCAGTCGTCAGTCAACATGATTTTAAGGGAAGGCAGCTTGTAGGTTGCATCTATGTGAAGTGGCTGGAAGGATGAAAGCCCTTCTTCTTTGACATCTGAAATGATCCTGGTGTTAACATCCACATGGGGCAAAATCCACCCGATGAATTCTGAGCATGGGAATAATTTCAGGCGTGTGGCCACCTTATGGAGGCCAAACTTCTTTATGTTCTGGTAGACCATTAACTCTTCAATGGAAGTGCCAGAGACATTTTCATCTCTGATGGCTCTGTATAGTTCACCCCATTGGAATTCTGGGGTGCCTCCCGTTACAGATTTAGTATCTCCGAACATTGTCTCTAGTTAGGTATCCAATAATATCTCTATGTCTAAGTCCGATCCTGATAACTTGGACTTTCGCTTGGCAGACCGCTTGTGCATATCAAGTCTGTTGAGACACAGAATGACCAATGAGGAGTCAAAACATTCATAAACAATGCGGTATCCATGATACAGTAAATGAGCAGAATTGGAACAATGTTAAAATGCTATGAGTGTTTTTTTTTCTTTTATTTTGCAATGAAGTTTTCAAGTATAGAGTTGTTTGCATTAAAATTTAAACCTTAGGGTGAGAGAAAATTTTCTTTGCACAAAAACTTATGCAAAGAAAAAATGCAGCTTGGAGATGCAATAGAATGCACAAATAGTCAAGGAAATGATGATTTTCATGCCGGCAGAAAAGTTATTAAGGTTTGAAACGCGACATTGTAGTAACTAAACCAAGTCAAACTTATTTGGAGAACTTCTTCATAAAACCGGTTTTGGATTACTCCAATAGTGGTTTTCCTTTCAGTTTCAAAAAAATTCTTGCGTGAAGAAGAATTTACATTCCCATTTAAATATTTCAATTAAAAGTGTGGGTTTAAAAGGCGTGATGAGCTGATGAAAAACTGAAAAGGGTGAGTGTCGTGAGGGATGGAATGACAGAAACGCCTCAGCGGGAAGTGAAAAAAGGACACTTGAAACGACCTCAACATGTGGAAAAACCTAAACCCTATGCTCGGATGCTTGTGCGCTACCAGTGACTCAAACTGCTCAACGCCTAGGTCCTAAAAGGGGCTTAAAACAGAGTGGACATCGGTCTCACGAAACAAACTTTACTAACCATCGCTCATCCATCACTTCAATACACACAACCATGCCTATCGAAAAAGGACCCATGGGCTACTAAAGGGAGACTTCCTTGAAAGGTTACGGTGGGCAACTCTGAGCAGGAAGCTAAGCCAGTCGTGGCAATATTAGGCATGGAAACACGGCTCTAATATGGAACTAAACAATCCTATCCCAACATCTCTAAGAACGCCAAGCGAGGGTTTCAAGATAACAGATAAAACAACCAAAGCAAAACAAAACTCTAAAGACAAATTTGAAAAGGCGTGAAGTTTCCTACCTGTCACTGGTGGAGTGACTGGGCTTGTAAGTGAGCCTGGTGGGGATCTACTTGGTGTCCTGTGACCAAAAGTGGATTAATATTGTCCAACGATGTTTCTTTCGCTTTTGCAAAAGATAAAACAACCCCCGTTTTCTATATATACAAATAAACTCGCCATAAATGCAAACGGTATTGGTGGGTGGGGTTATTTAATGAGTATATCCACTGGATTTAATGCCTCTTTTCACGCTAACCAAAACAAATCGCCTATTTTCACGCTAACCAAAACAAATCTCATCAACCATTTTGGCGGATTTTCCCTTGTCACCGTGAAACAGTCGACGATAACTCATAAAAAAGCTCTAACTTGATTGGCGGGTTTTTCTCAGGACAGCGAAAGGGTCGCAAGGGCTTTCCCAAAAATGCTCTAAAAACATGAAAGAAAACCTCAATAAGTTGTCGCAAAAGAAAAAAACGTCGAAACGCAATGAAACGATTGGCGAAAAAATGTCCAGATCACGACGACCGATCGGCATGAGTTCATCACAGGACCGTGAAACGGTTGGTGTGGTTTCTTAGAAACCTGCAACAAGTTCGACGAGTTTTCTCCCAGATCATGGTGACACATTCCCGGCACAAAGATGGCCCAAGGGTTGCGACCCATGGGAAAAAAAAATGAGTCGGAGTGAAAAGGTCGATGAGTCCTAGCCAAACAGAGCGAAACAGTTGGCGAAAGAAAGTTTCGGAAAAGATCGGCAAGATTTGGTCGGATCGCTGCGATTTGGTCGGCGTGAATTCATCAAAATGTTACGATTATTTCGGTGAGAAAACTTGAGTTGCACTTTAGCTAAAAAACACTTTCTCTTCGATACTTTTAAGGAAAAAACTAAGTGTCAAAAGGGGACTCTTCTAAGGAGAAACAAAATCTAAAAAATAAAGGAGGGGCCCTACAAATTTTTTTTGAAAAAATTTGGGGATCAAGTTGCAATAGCAACAATTGGCGATTTGCTGGTGAACACAGATCTATGAATAATCCTCTTTTACGATCACCAAAACTTACATGTTGTTGACCCTGTATATAAAAAAAACGTTTTAAAGACCAGATTTCATACAAGGGAGTACTCCTACTTCTATCACATTGTTCATTAGGGAATAAGGGTAACTTTGAACCAGATTTCTTGACCACTCTCCCGAGGCCAAAATGTGGGTTTAATTCTAGTTCCATATTTCAGGTTCCCACTAAATAGGACTCCATAGGATCGTAACAAAATCACACAAATGTATTCGTTTGTTCCTCATTCCCATGCTATCAGCATTTCTTCAGATGCTTCGAATTTTTTCGTCTGAGGTTTTCATGATGGCTTTCTTCAATCTTCAACATTTGACTTGGGTCCTTCCATCCATAATGTCCTTTTGTGTGAGCAAGAGAGTTAATTGTTTGTCATACTCACGGACGGAGAAGGAACTTGCTGAGTTGTCTACTAGGGAAACTTTTCTTGATTAGATATCTTTGTTTTTCACAACCATTTATTTGATGGAGATGAAAATTTATGGAAATGTGACTCTTTGATGTAAGCTCTTTTGGCTTTTAATTTGTAGCATGGGATCATTTTAGATGCCATACATCAATGAGACATGCTTCCTCTTCATGGGTCCATCATGGTGAGCTACCTAAGCTGGTTATTTATGTGAGATGAATGGATCCCCAAGATAGTAATTCATAAATCATAAGTCTTAGTTAATTTACAGGGATTACATGACTCAATTATGAAATTGAAGCGGATTTTCCCTTTCTAAAAATTGATCAGCAAATAGCAATGTCACATTGAGAAAACTTTCTTTTATAAGTAGATTCTAACTTTTCAGGATATGCCTTTGAGATTGTCCAGATTCCTATATTTCCATATACCAGTATGTCGTGTTGGGGTTTATTTGAAACGAAATAAAGGGAATCAAACAATAAGAAAACAAAATGAAGTTGATGAAAAGAAAACAAGACAAACTAAATTAATCAATTCAGAAAACAACAGACTAGAAAATAAAGAAAAGGCAAAATTTATTTATGTACAGAAAAGTTCTTAAACCTATGTGAAGTACTGTTTCAAAGCAAGGCCATTGACAGGGAGATTCTCTTCCTCCCCTTGTAAATCTTGCAATCTAGTAAGGGCCAAGCCATAATTGTTGAAATTTTGTATGCTTCCCCTTTTCCTCATGTGGGTGATCCCACTTCAAAACTAAGTCTCCTACCTCAAAATTTCTTTTACCGGACTTCTGTTTATCGAACCATCTCTTGACAATGCCTTGGTGCTGATGGAATCTATCTTTGTCCTTTTGTCGTGCTTCTTCGAGTTTCAGTAGGGTATTGATTCACGACTGTAGGATTTCACTACTGGAACCTCGAGAGGCCTGGGCTAGTTGAAGGGATGGGAGTATTATGTTAGGTGGGAGGATGGATTATTTCACATAAATAGCATATAAGGGGAGACTCCTAAGGAATTATTTGGAGTAACCCTATCTGCCCATAAAGCATTTGGAAGGGTTGTATGCTAGTTCCTCTGACTCTCAATAATAGTTTTCTTTAGGATTCATATGAGATTCTTGTTTGTATATTCGACTAGTCCATTCCCCTAGGGAGAATAATTTGTGGAATAATGCAATTTAATTCCTCTTTCATAAGCAAATGCAGTTAATTTAAGAGATGATAAGTAAGTTGCATAATACAAAAAATAAAGAAATTGTAACCCCAAACATGGTTATGATATTTTCTTGCAAGAATTCGATAACTGCATCTTCATTCACTTTATGCAGAGGAGCAACTTCTGTCCACCGTGTGAAATATTTAGTGGCTATGAGGATATACCAGTGTTGCAGCGAAGAATTCAGATTAATTTATCCAATAACGTCTATGCCCCACTGCTTGAATGGTTCAGAAATAATAACCGGCTACAATGGTCCTGCTGCTTTTGGCAATCTACCAGCACTATTTTGACATACATCACAGTTTTTGGCATGAGCATGAGATTATTTGAAAAGAGTAGGCCAATAATATCCGGCTCTTAGTAATTTGTGAGAAGTAGTATCACCAGAATAATGTCCCCCTGCAGGGCCATCGTGTAATTCTTTGACCACCTTATCAGCATATTCTTTCTCGAGACATCTAAGAAAAAAACCATCATGATTTTTTTCTAAAAAGTACTCTGTATATAATCTGATAGGATGATGATTTCAATCGGAGTGCCCTTCTCTTCTTAGGAATCCAATGTTCTGGTAGGTATCCTTGTTGTAACTAGTCCACCAAATCCCTATACCAAGACCCTGGAGTAGTGAAGATAGGACATACTTCGGTTAGATTCAATTCAGATTCGTTTTCCCACTCCTGATCTTCGTCGACTTTATTTGCAGTCATAAAACTACATAGGCCTTGAACTTTAATGATAGTGGCTGGCTTAAATTCCAGATCATACTCTTGTAGAGAAGTCACCTAGTTTCCTCTTCTTTCCCCCAATTCCTTTTGCACAAATAGAGATCTGACAGCCGGGTGAGGCACTATGGATTTCATTCTATTTTTTTAAATGTACAGCCTAAACTATTTTACTGCTTTAAACACTGCATATGCTTGCTTATCTATGGCTAGGTAATACAATTTGGCCCCTTGTAAGCCAGTTCTCATGAAAGAGATTGGATATTCGTTTATGGATTCTCCTTTCTAAGTGAGCACTGCTGCGAGAGAAGTATCTGAAGAAAAGGTGTATATGATCAAATCCTTTTCAAAATATGGACTCCTCAAAGAAGGTGCGTGAGCTATGGCACACTTTATGTATTTGAACGCAATCTTCTAGAGGTCAGTCCATTTAAATTGCACACTTTGCTTCACCATTTGCTGCAAAGGTTTAATAATTTGCGCGAACTTAGGCACAAACCTTCGAACAAAATTAATTGTGCCCATAAATGATTGCATCGATTTTTTATTATGGGGCATGGGAATCTGATTTATAGCTTCTATTCTCTCTGGATCTATCGAGATTCCCTTCTTCGAGATAAAATCACCTTTTAGTCCCAGAATATGAGTTATAAATGTATTTAATTCGATAAAATTTCATCTTCCTTGCATGTAAGGAAATAAGTTAACAACCAAATATCTAGAGGCATTTGAAAAGAGTGTAAGTCAATCCTTTTAGAAACCACCAATGAGTTATTTCGAGTGGCCAATTTTTTTACATATGATGATGTAGTTTCACGTCAACATCTTGAGATTGAATAAACAAAGGCTAGGTCAATAACCCTATGTAGTGTAGACATTTTCCTTTTTTTTGAAGAAAAATAAAGAGTGAATTAATAAGTGGCCAAACACAACCATTTTTTAGTCACAATCATTTTCCAAATATAGGAGGATTCTCATGAGAAGTTATGGTTCTACTTATTTCATGGGAACTTTGAGCATGGACCTTTTCCATTAAGGGTTTTAGTAAATTTGAAGAAGATCTATATTTTCAGAATTTCAAAAAATAATGAGTGGATGAAAGAATAATTTTGCATTGTCAAAAAAAATGAATACATTATAAACGATGAGTTTATCCACCAAATGAAATGTCAAGGTGGAGATCAAATAAAACAACAAGGTGGGGGAAATAACAAGAGGATAATGTGTGTGGAAAAAAGACAATAAAAATTACAATTAAGGAGTGCGTTTGTTCAAAACTTTACTTGTTTAAGATGACTCAATCCTAGATTCCTAGCTTCAATCGTGCAAAAAGAAAAATAGAGGAGACCAAAAGAATTTGATTGTTTCCCATTTCAAAATTTTCACTACATGAAAGACATTATAATTAAATTTAAGTACCGATCATTACTATAATTCATTAAAATCTGTGTATTTAAATCCCCACTTTAACTTTTTTCTCAATCCCTTTTGCAAGCAAGACTTCCCCCTCAAATTGTTTCATGTAGTTTCCATCCCATATGTGATGTGAATAGGGTAAAGTTGTATAAAATTGTTAGCTAGGAGAACTGACATGTGTTATGTTGGTAGGAAGTAAGGTGAATCCTCCATGGGTAATTTAGTTTATGTAGTAATTTATTCCTCATCCATTACTGTTTCAATCGGTTATTATACACTCTAGTGCATGAGATGATTGTGATGATTATGGTTAATATACACTCTAGGTATTGAGACTTGTAGAGTGACACACATATGTTATATTATTTAGGTGTTGTTGATTCCTGGAAAATATTAGCATCGACAGTAGGGATTCTCCCCAATGAAAAATCCCAATTAGATCAGTCATTGTTTGGTATGGGGAATTTGTCCGGTTAACGGTTCAGTTATCGTAGGTGTGCTTGTTTACTTATTTATTGGTTGCATCCCAACCCACCATTTATATTTTATGTTTAAGAATATGAATATGCAATTTCTTTCTAACTAATGCATATAATTGACAGGTAGAAACCACACTAGCGATGTGTAGATTCTTGTCTTACCGCTCCTACCTTATCAATTATCTAATCCTATTCTACACTAAGCTAACCTATCCTTGCAAGGAGTGAATTTGTATAAGAGTAATAATCTAAAAATGCTAATACAAATCCAACAGATAGCTATTAAGATAAAATATGCACATTCCCAGTAGAAAATTACAAAGATAGCTTTGATGTTAATTAACACAATTTATTACTCTGTTAACACATAGATATTTTCATAGATAAAGAAATCATTCAACACCATTGAGATAAATCGAAAAAATCAGAAATATATCACAGTATGAATATAAACAGAAGAAGAAATAGTTATGCTCCATCCACCACAACTTTCTACACAAAATCAATGCAAGCTTTTCCCAGTGAACAAGTATTTCTTCATTAGCAAAAAAATAGTTTTCTTACAAAATGTATCCAGTCTCTAATTCACTATAAAAAGTCCTTTCTCTAGTATCCCTCCCCTTATATTTATATTACAATAGAATTGTCTTTACATGATTAATCCTTTCAGCTACCCCTGACCTTTGGACTGCCAAAATTTGTCCTTTTGTGTTGTACATCAAAATAATTAATTACAATTTAAATTTAAATTTTTGGTGGCTCCTCTAGGATGGAAATATAATTATCCCACCAATCCTTTTCCTAAAATATAATATTACATTGTGAAGGCTCTAATAATTTAAAGGACACTTCATGCACGGATAATTCCTTTTCTACGCTTGCCACTCCTGTAGTAGTAGCTTTACAACTATCTTCCAAGAAATAAGCATTTATAGACGCCTACCCAATGTACTGATTGAGTTCTTCCTCATTTAACATATCCAACTTCCTGATGTATTCCAGATCATCTCTCAGACCATTTCTCAGTTCCATTAAGCGTTGATCCTTAGTGGGTAACTGGTACATATCTTGTGCCATTGTGATGTGACATTTCTCATGTAACTGATAAATTCGTTTGCAAAATTCTTCACACTTTGCAATATATTTTGGTATTTCCACATGCATCTTCATGGAATCTCTTATTAAACTCTCTAGGAGTGCTATATCTAGCTTGATTTTAGCATCCTCTTTCTGTGGCAGGTGATCAGGGAGGTCTACATTTATCTCTTTCCAATTCATAAACCTTTTCAACTTTTTAAAAGTATTGACTAAATTTTGTCTTATTTACAAAGAACCTATGGATATCTCCTTCATCCTATCTATCATTTGTCTCATTTTATGAATTTCTTCAGTTAATAATTCCTACGAGTGGTAGATATGTTCCTATAACTTACATTCTTGCTCATGAAAAGGAGTCATATCTTGCTTTTGATTATGACCCACATTTCCTGTTCCAACAGATATTACTTTTCCTTAATGCGAGAGTATAAATTACTTCTCTTGCCTTCCATAAGTACAAGCTATACGTTCAAAGCATCCTTTTCGTTATCTAGATTCTGACAATTAGACAATAACCTACTCCTTTCAACTTTTACTGCATCATTTTTTCTCTTCAATTCTATCCCCTCACCTCTCACTTTGACTAAGTTGTCTTTGAGTTTCAACATTTTTTCCTTGTTGCATTCTAGGTCCTTCATCAGCTTATTAAAATTGTCAGCATTTTCTTGAGTAGCTGCTATATTTACTGATGCCGTGAACTTGGGATCTTCATGTGTTCCTTCTACTACTGTGCTTCTAAGTGTCCTTATTATTGTCTTCCTTTTGGATTCAAATACTATCGTGTCCAGCTTCGCTACTAAGTGTTGCTTGGAAGGGGTAAAAGGAGTGAATCTGAGCCTGGAAAACGGGATATGTCCTCCTATAAGTGTGATTCCAAACACATCTGGTGTGTCTATGTCCATGTTTTGGATATTCTGACTTTCTTCTTGGGCTTGTTCTTCTTCCACAGCTTTCTTGAGGTTGTTTTCTTCTTCCCTTTTCCTTTCCAACTTAGCTTCCTTTTATGCCATTTCTTGTTCTACTTTCTTCTGTCTTTCTACTTCTGCTGCCAGTAGTCTTTTTGCTTCTTCTATTCACAGTATTTTTTCTTTTACTGCCAATAGCCTTTATGCTTCTTCTATTCGTTGTCTTTCTGCTTCTGCTGCCATTAGTCTTTCTGCTTCTTCTATTGAATTCAACACTTCTTCTTTTTTGACAGTATCCATATCCTAACGAGGACCTATGCCACTCTTATGACCAAAACATTTATTCAAATATTTCATGTTATTGTCCCTCCGATATACTTCCTCATCCTTAAGGAATTGGTATGTGTATTCAAAGTGAATCTTGCATGACGCACAATGTTGGGCAACCTTTTGTACGGAGTCATTCCTTACGAAGATCTTCTCCCTGAAATGAAATGTCTCTACGTCTTTTACAAAAAATTATGCTACTTTCACCTTGGGGAATTTATACACCTTAATGACAAAAGAAAATGGTGGATAGGAGGCCTTCTTATGTTCATTTAAAAAATTACATATTTCATTAATGAAAACCTATCTTATTGCCTCTATGTGCACCACATAATTAGTTGCTTACCTCGGCATTAGATATGGTTCTTTAGTACCTCCATACATCTTGATACAAGTACCTTCAGGCGTAAATAGAAATCTCCATACTCCCAGATAACGACCATTGCATTTTTTGACATACGGCTGGGTTCTTCATTAAATATTAACCAATAAAGAGAAATGATGAATTCCTCGCAAATGAGCTTATAGAATCTTGCATACTTGTGTGCCCAAATTAATTGGTACACCACATATAGTGGGGACTCAGTCGAGACCCAATAGAATCCCGACTTGTGGAATGGGTGTCTAATCAGGATACAGTCAATTAGGTAGGAAGACATGTAGAACTTAGCTTTTTTCTTGGTCATTCCTCCTTATGCTGTTGCTATCGTTGATTCCATGCTTTCCGAGATAATATCTCCCCAGTTGAATATGGTACCATGGGAGGCGATGTGGATGTGGTACATGAGATTTACCCAACTTAGTTTATATGCATTACCATTCACCCTGGCGAATATTCTGCTCAACATTAAAGCTATAATTCTGAAAGGGGCCTTCAGGTTCTGAGTGTCATACTCTGCACTTTCCCTTTGCATCAGCTGCTTTCCAGGGACCAACATATTCTTGGCATATTCAAAGTGATCTATGTTGACTCCATGTATCCATTCATTGGTCATCATAACCTTGGGAGATGGAAATTTATACATTGCATTGCTATGGGTTGGTTGAAACGATGCCAATCCTACTCCAATTGCTCCAGCTATGATTCTTGTGTCAATATATATATGAGGTAGAATCCATCCAATGACTTCAGAGCATGGGAAAATTTTCATTATGGTGGAACCTTTATGGAAGCCGTACCTTTTAATGCTTTGATACACTGCCATCTCCTCAATGGATGCATATGGCATATTATGATCTTTGATTAGGTGATATAAGTCACCCCATTTGTACTCAGGGATGACTCCTGTCACTGCCTTGGTATCCTCATATACTACGTCCATTGGAGTTTCTTGGAGAAACTATATGCCTGAATCTGACTCTACCACCTTGTTCTTACGCTTGACAGCCTTCCTTTGCATTTCTGAGTCTTGAATCAATATCAACATTAATGTATAAGAGTAATTTATCGTTAAAGCAACACATTTTAAAGCAACATGCAAAGGTATAATTCACCAATATTATTTGCAAGAAACCCAAAAATTAGGAGATTCATACTTCCATGATATCTAGTGTATTTGATGTTGGTTAGGATTTATCACAATATTGACAACTTAGTTGAAAAGTGAAAACCTATATACAGTGAATAATGTATAAATGGGTTTTCATTTGAGTTAATCTAGATTCTTCAATGCACCATTGACCAAAATAAGAAATAAGGTTTTATTGTAGAGTTCCATTGATGGAGTATAATAACAATGTAGGACACCCATTTTAACCAAAACAAAAGTAAAATTTGAACACTCTCTTCAAACAAAACCTCATGTTTCACTTGTTTACGCGACCCAAGGAGATTCAAGGTTCTCGATGAACTTGAAGCCTTGTTGTTATGCTTTAACCTAATAGGTTTTATCTCTCTGGTGGAGTGTGAGGAATCAAAAAATGGGAAGAACACTAAACATGAATGAATCTCGACAATATGCCTGTTCCCTGTAGGGTTTATGTAAAATCTAACACATTTATCCAGTGGAACCTTGTCAGGGAATAAGCTTTGCGGTCACATTACGGGAAAGGCCCTAAAATTTAAAACAAACTAGTTCAAATTCCCTCGGTAGATATCAATGCAAGCTTACCCTACTGAAAACTAAGCCCGCCCTTATACTTCTCTAGTTTACCGATTTTAACCTAACTCGGGCGTTAAAACGGACTTGCAAAATCCTATGGAAAAAAGTCGTTCTATAAAAAAAACATGAAAGGGTAAATGACCTACCTAGAAGCGAGGGTTTTGTCCAAATACATAATTCAACGGCATCGACCGGATTTCGTTTTCAAATATTTATCCAAAACACTGTTACGAGCAAAGTGACAAACAAATGTTTTAAGTATGTATTTATACCAATCCCTAACCCTAGAATTAAATGCGCAAATGGGGTCAAATCATCCCTTTTCGGGCTACTTTTTATGAAACGTGTTGAGGCAATTCTCTTTCAGCACCGATGCGTTTCGGCGCAATATAACATATTTCATCAATGTGTATCCGCATGAATATTTTAACTTTGTGGTGATATCATTTCACAGCCTCTTTTCATTTTGCTCGAATGCCCTTTTCGGAGAACTTTCCATTTTGAAAGCGAAACGCTTCGGTTTCAATTCCGCTTTTCACCGATCCATTTCAGGGTGAAACATACAACTCCCTTGATTTGGCCCTTTTTCCTTTACCCTCCGACTGTATTGACGTGACTTTGAATTATGCTCTGAAACACAGAGGTTAACAGAAAAAAACTTAAATATTTCAGATCTCTTTTGTAATCCCTCTGACCATTTCGGCGGATAATCGAAAGTTTCTACGACCATTTCGGCGGATAATCTCAAGCTAATCTGATTCAAAAACTTTCCATTTCTTTGTTTTTTCAAGAAAAATCGAAGTGTCAAAAGTGAGCATAATAAAATAAAGTTGGGATTGCGGGGGCCAGTTTCCAAGGTTTAATAAAATGCAATCTGCAATCTGCAGTCCACAATCGGAACTATAGATCTGTGGAAATGCGGGAGAAAAAATTAAAAAACCGTAAAAAATAAACCTGCAATCCGCAATCGGAACTGCAGAAAAACAGTTTTGCGGGCTTCTAGGATTGCGGAAGCAAAATTTTGGAAAGTCAACAATGTTACCTGCAATCCACAATCGGGAATTTGAGAGTTTTTCAATGCAGGATTGCGGGAAGGCTATATGTGGGACTGTAGGATGCAGGATTATGGAAAGGCTGGATTGTGGGATTGCGGAAACAATTCCAAGCAATCCGCACTTCCGTAATCTACAATTTAAAATGCGGAAAGGTTGGATTCTTCGGTTTATTTAAAAAAAAATTAAGTGTTAGGGGTAGGTGTATCTAGGATGAAAATAAATCTGAGTGAAAATTAAAAATAAAAGGAGGGTCCCTACATTTTACAAAAAAAATTGGGGATCAAGTTGCAGCTGCAACAGCTGCATCACTAGAAAACTTAATTTCATATAGTTAGTTGTTTGCTATGGAATTGGAAGGAATCTGAAGGTAAGACCATAATGTTTTTGTTTCATGCATTTGTTCATACATAACATTTTGAAACCATAATATAACTAGGCTAGTGATCAAAGGTCAAGCCTCATGGGTTTGGGCAGGTTGAAATGATTACACCCAAAATGAATAGCAACAATAATTTGTGCCAAACAAAATTTTGATGTAACTAAGAGTAAGTGAAGGTGATCGGTTCAAAATATTTAGGCTTGGTACAAATGAAACTCAAGTGAATACATGATGTGGTGAATTCCCAAGTCCCAATAGAGTAACAATAAGGGAGCTCACAACCATATAAGCATGTTCAAACGATATAGGTCAAGCTACCTATTAAATGGCGAGTTTGTGTTACCATCTAAACTCAAACAAGAATGAGAGCCATCGAGAATCAGTCAGTCCCAAGCAATCAAGAATGACTATAAAAACTATAAGGAACTCATTAAAAATGCTAAGTATACTAAGGTCAAGACACCTTGTAGCCAATTAATCTCGATTCAAACCCAAATTTGAATAAAAATGAACAAGTATCATATCATTTGGTGTAGCTTGACGAGGATAGCTGGAACAAGTATCAAAACATGCATTCATTATATGTACACCTACTATGAAAACTACTATACAAGGAGATAAAAGGAGACGCACAGATTTATAAAAGAAATTGTTGCAAAAGTCTATAGAGTAATCGATATATAATCTACTTATGCATTTAAGTTTAGTGAATGGGTTTCTCACTAAGATGGTAAATGAATTTGAATTGGAGTTTGGTTCAATATATTCAAATTGTGGCAAGACCAAGGTTTGACATCCATTGTTTCTTGAGTCATTTTGGATTCCTTCTTATATGAACTTAAGGCATTCAAAAATTAATTTTGGCCATTTTTGCCAATTTTGAACATGCAAGACAATTAAAGGAAAAATCCCTTACTAATCAACAAATGCATTTTCAAGCTTGGGGGAGGCATGGTAACTATGTATGATGATAGTGGAAAGTGCATGCCATATTTCCTTATAATTTTCCAATATGAATTATGCATACCCAACAAGGTCCTATTTGAACTTTTTTCCCATGGTGTAGGTAGAACCAAACAGGTATTTGTCAGATCTGTCTTCATCGAGCGAGGGGAGTTTAGGAAGCATAGAGGAAAGTGAGACATCTAGTAGGTATACAAGATTTATATCAACTAGATTTCAAAATATTAGAAGAAAATTCCATAAACACATGGAATGTTTTCTCACTGAAGGGGGGTCATTTTGTTATGATGATGAGGCAATAGGCGACATCGAGGTTCCCTTGAGGTACAACATCTAGTGAAACAATGGGTACCCAAGGATATTCCTCAAGTAAAAAAATAATTTTGTGTGAATGAGAGGATATATCGAATTGCACCATCGTCATTACATGGTTTGGGGTTGTTTTGCACGGATGGCATAAAGGTCGGTTACGGAAGATGTACAGAATTGATGGAGTATGTTGGACCCTGTTACAACTACAAATATTGGATGTGCCTAGTCCAATATACACAAAGTATGTGCATATATGGATTGTCAAGAAATTATTTACAACTGTGTTGATGGCCAAAAAATCTACGCACCAACAGTAGGGATTCTCCCCGGTAAGCAAGCACAATTAGATCGCTCACCATTTTATTATGGGGAATTTGTTCGGTTAACGATCCGGCTACCGTATGTGTGATTTTTTAAAGTTCTTTTACCAGTTGTGGCCCGGTTCACCATTTATGTAATTTTATCTTTAATTATGAGATGCAAGTTCCCTAATTAAATGCATATAATTGACAGATAGAAACCACACTAGCGATGCACAGGTTCTTACCTCTCGTCTTACCACTCCTACCTTATCAATTATATATTTATTCCTACACTAAGCTAACTATCCTATCCCTGCAAGGAGAAAATTTGAATCAAGAGTAATATACTGGAAATCTAAATACAAGTATAACAAATAGTTGTGTCAACACAACATTCACATTTATAGCATAAAGAATACCAAAGATAGCTCTGATATAATTAAAACAATTATTACTCATTTACACATAAACCTTTGCATAGAAATTAGAATCATTCATCACCCATGAATTAGTTCAAGAAAGTTAGAATGATCTCACTGTATGAGTTATAAATGCAAGAAGAAGTAGTTCCACATTAAGCATTCCACACATTCCAGGGAAAAACCTCTATGCAGCTTTCCCCAGCAAACAGATCCTTCTTATTAGCAGAAAAATAGTTCTCTTACAAAATGGTCCAGCCTCTATTGTGCTAGCAAAAGTTCCTCATCTGCATTCTACCCCTCTATTTATTTACAAGAAGGGTTTTCCTCTAGTGACTCTTCGTTTACCCTAACCCTAGGGATTCCCAAAATTTTGTCATTTAGTGCTTACATCAGAAAATATAAAAATATTTACAATTTCGATTTATGTGGGCCCAGCTAAACTAGAGAAATATTCTCCCCACGCATTAGCCCCTTCAAATATAACATTAATTCTGCTAGGATCCAATACTTGTAAGGAGACTTCATGGTATGACAGCTGATTCTCAATATGCACCAACCCTATTTCTGCATCCTTGCAGCTATCTTCCAGGAAATTTGCATGTATAGATGCTTTCCCTACAAAATTGTGGATGTATTCTTTAGTGAGGGTGTACAATTTGCTGATGTATTCCAATTCTCCCTACAAACCACCATGTAGTTCCACTATGCGTAAGTCTTTTGAAGGAAGCTCTCTCGTCTCTGGGAGTGGAGAGAGATGACACTTCTCATGCACTTGCTGGATTTTCTCGTAAAAATCGTGACATTTTTTATGGTCTTTGGAATTCCAGCATTTAGTTTTATGGCAGCCTTCCTGCAAAAATCTAGAAGTGTTGATGTATTTGTAACTTCAGAATGTATTTCATATATGTTTATTGTATTCCTATGGAGATGTTATTATTCCTCTATACAGAAGTATTTGTATTCCTATAGAGATGTTATTATTGATGTATATGGAAGTGTCGTCATTTATATTGTAAGTGTCGTAACTTATACTTGATGGGTTATTATACCACCTTGGTGGGGTCGGCCCTGTATAAGTCATGTCAGTCAAAGGGTTATTAGACCACCCTATTGGGGGTCGGCCCTATCAACATTATGTTATGTGGTTAGGTTAAGGCCGACCTAGTAAAGGTCATTAGGCAAGTCAAGTCAAGTATAAATAGAGTGCGGGAGGCACTCTATTTGCTCATTCTATTCTTCACTCATACTCTCATTAGAGAGTAGCGCACTTGTGGAGGAGGAGAAGTTGCTGCTAGGAGAAAACTATCTCTTATTCTTGGGTTGTATCATTGCTCTATCTATCTCTAAGGAAGTTGTGGGGTTTTTTCACCTTTATGGTTTTCCCCAGGGAAACTCTGTGTGTCTATTGTCTCTTGTGTGCTTGCATTATTATGTCCATGATTGATATGCTGTAGATATGATGTACATGTTGTTCTCTCAGTTAAGATCATAGATCATATTGAATTAAATTCTGAAAAACTAACATGGTATCAGAGCTAACCTGAAAGAAGGCATGGTATGGCATTTATGACACTTGTTGCACTTGCGAAGCTAGGGCTTGATATAGCAAAAACCATTCATCGTAACACTTTCACTATAAATCCATTTAGGCCAGGTTTCAGGATCTGGAACTCTTACAGTTCGAATATACGATCCCAATGTACCTTATGTCTGAATCACAACTTCTAATTCGTTGTACTTTGTGTTTTATGATCTGTACAATCTAGGGTTTCTGCCTCTTCTAGATCTCAGTCATAAACAGGTGACCTAGGAAAAAAGGTCACAACTTGGGCTAGGAAGCTCCAAATGAAATTTCGTAAAAAGCAACAGGTAGGGCACAGACTGTAGTTTCCCAGTTAAGGTTTTCATAGGCCGAATTTGAACCAGTGACATGTGGCATGCCATACAAGTTCTCTCTCCTGGTTTATCCCATAAATAGGTCACATTGTGACACTTGGCATAACTCTCTCTCATAGAATCCAATTGAGGTCATACCTATGGGGATAGAAAGATGACAGGTCGGGATACCATAGGTCGAAGTTTCAGACCTTGTGGATTCATAATTTTGGAGTTACACTAGAAACAATCAAGTGCATATTTCTATCAAAACAGAATTAGATTTTGAGCACCTTCATTCATGGCTCTGGGAATTAGGGTTTCAGAGAAAGTTGGAATTTTTGTAATCAGAGACCACGGATGAATGCTACCCATCAAAATCAAAATTTAGAGACCAATATCAAATTCTTTGGTTGGGTAGAAGGTCAGGCTTGATCAAACCCTAGTTCGAGACTTTGATCAGAAAAGTGAAAAATTAGGGCTTCTACAAAAATGAGAATTTTTGAAATCTGTGACCATAGTTGGAAGCTCCTTAAAAAAATCGAAGTTTAGAGCTTTGGATCAAACTATTTGGTTGGGTGAAGCTCCGAGAAACTCAAACTCTTTTTCAAGGTCCTCCCTAGTGAATCCATAAATCTAAAAGGCAATTTTCAGGGGTGAAACTTTGTAGTTTTCAAATTCTAAGTATACCAGCTTGACCAGCTCAAAAAGGCGCATCTTTCTATCCTTTCAGAAGTTTGAAATTCAAAGTTTGAATTTTTAGGGTTTCCCTGACAAACCCTAATCCAGCTCCAAATCTAGTTTCTGCAAATCAAGTGGATTGGGTTAAACTTGGAAGAGAATGGATTGGTCACCTGCATAAGTGAAGAAGTTCCAGTTTCAGAGGGAGATGAGGCTAAGGCCTTACATAAAAAGATTACAAGCAACCTCAACAGGTATGACTTATCCAGGTATGTTTCGAGATCTGTTCATGATTAAGTTTATGGTATGTTTGTCTTCATTAAGGTTAGTACAATCTTGATTAACTTTAGACTTATTGTATCACCTTAATAAAATTATGAATGCAGATATTCATTGATTAGGGTTTTGACACTTATGATTGTACTAATGCATTGTGGTGTTGTATGAGGTTGATGTTGTTCGCTAACATGAAAGGTACATCAAGAAAGACAAATCATGTTATAGTTCAAGAACATATGACCATGGTGACATGAAGACAAAGATTCATCCATTGTCATGGATCACATAGAAGCTCTACTTATGAGGTATGTATAATTTGGTTCTACAATGTTTAACCTATGATATGTGCAGGTTACTACCACAAGTCATTGAAGAAAACAAGAAGACATCATGTGGGTATGTTAGACATAACTAACTAATACATTAATCCAGGTATTTTTTTCCTATATCAAGTTAGAATCCTACCTTGTGATAGGATCTCTTCTATAAGTATACTTGGTATGATTTATAATGATTATTCATGAAGCTATAGGTTTGAGTAATCATGGGTTTAGGTATATTATGTTTCTTACTTTAATCGGTGATATGACTAACCAGAAGAGTCCTATGGTCAAATAAGAAATTTGCATGAGTAAAGGAAGTACTCCCTGAAACCTTGAATACTAGTGCTTGTGTATGAAATGATCTTGACCATACATGTTTAAGATTACTTAGAATCATAATGTTTTATAGTATTGAGATTATACTAATGAATGTATGATTGTGTATGAGACCTCGAGGATAACACAATGATGATACTAGTAAGTATGCATAAGTGATCGAGGATGGATATAAGTTCAAGGACAGGTAATCCAGGAAGCAAAGATCAAGAGGGAGCACACTCCAGTAGTTCCTGCAAGGAAGCAAATATTGAGAGGGAGTCCACCCTACAAACCAAACAAAGATAAGTATTTGAATTGTCATTTCTTGCATATTTGTTTGTTTAAATAATATTGTTCAATGATGTATATGCTTATGTTCCTAGACTCAGGGTGTGTATTATGAATATTAGAATAATTGCATTAATGAATAGTATACTACTAATATGCATGTGATGGGTAAGTGTCCTATGGCTATGTACAACACTCCATTGCTACTTCTCTAGAATGAAACCTCTTTGCTAACATGTTGGGAGTTGTGCACACTCTTAACAATGTTCTGGTAGAGATTGGAAGGCATCTAGAAAGTTACGGGATATGGATAAATGTTGTATTGAAGCATTAGCTAAAATAATTGCATGACTGTATGACATATTTCTTTATGTGTAAGAATGTGTTCTGAAAACTATGAGAAGTTTCTAATGATTCAATTTAACTTGTTTTGTAGGAAAGATCACATACGAGCACCTACAAAAGAAGGACTACAACATTTGTTCCAGCAACAAAGTTATATTGAAATATATTGAAGTTCCTACGATCCGGGAAGAATGCCATGATCCGTCGATCATGAAGAATGATGTTTGGGATGTAGTCCCAATACCTGAAGGGAAGTCGGTTGTGACTTCCAAATGGATATACAAGATCAAGCATGCTGTAGATGATAGCATGGAGAAATACAAAGCGAGGTTGTAGCTCATGGCTTCTCCCAGAAATAGGAATTGACTATGAAGAAACTTTTGCACTTTTATCTAGATACACTTCCATTAGATCAGTACTTGCTCTGGCTGCAGCGATGAAATGGAAGATACACCAGATGGATATTAAGACAACTTTCTTGAATGGTGTAGTCGAGGAGGAAGTGTATTTGGTGCATCCACTTGGTTTTGAGACACATGACAGAGAGTCATATGTGTACAGGTTGAAGAAAGCCTTGTATGGCTTGAAGCAAGCTCTTAGAACTTGGTATGGTAGAATGGACAGTTTCCTATCCAGTTTTGGCTTTACTAAGAGTAAAGCAGGTTCCAACCTTTACTACAAGTTTGAGGAAGGAAATCCTGTGATACTACTATTGTATGTGGATGACCTGTTTGTTACAGGTGAGGATAGATTGATTTCCGACACGAAGAGGAATCTTGCTTCCGAGTTCAAGATGAAGGACTTAGGGATGATGCACTATTTCCTAGGCATGGAGGTGTGGCAGAGTGCAGATGGGATCTTCCTTGGACAAGGGAAGTATGTAGTATAGATCCTGAAGAGGTTTGAGATGATGGACTGCAAGGCCATGGCCACACCTATGGCATTGAACCTGAAGCTTCTGTGTGATGCTTCATCTGATCAAGTTGATCTCATGATATATCGTCAAATGATTGGGTCCTTGATGTACCTGAAGAATACAAGACCAGATATTTGCTTTGTTGTGAACACATTGAGCCAGTTCTTAATGGATTCAAGACGTGTTAACTTGGTTGCTGTAAAGCATATTCTGAGGTACCTAAAGGGTACGGTTGATTATGGGCTCAATAATTATGCGAATCAAAAGTTTAACCTAGAGGGTTATGTTGATTCAAATTGGGCAGGCAATACGACAGATAGGAAGAGCACATCTGGGTGTTGCTTTAGTATGGGATCAGGTGTGATCTCTTGGTTTAGCAGGAAGCAGTCCTATGTAGCACTGAGTACAACCATAGTAGAGTATGTTGTAGCTTGTTCAGCTATTTGTGAGGTAGTATGGCTCCGGAAGCTACTGTCTGAGCTATTTGATCTCCCATTGGAGGATACTGGTATCTTTTGCGACAACCATAGTTGTGTGAAGCTATCTGAGAACCCGGTGTTCCACGATAGGTTGAAGCGCATTGATATCAAATATCACTATATCAGGGATATGGTGCAGAGAGGAGCAGTGAAGCTCCTGTATGTTGCGACGGATGAGCAGGTTGTGGATGTGTTGACAAAACCACTTAGAAAGACACTCTTTTAAGGTTTTGTGGTAGGGGTCACATGTAATAAGTCTTGTAGATATGGACAGGATGAAAAAGGCCTCAGATGCTCTGTAGAGATCTTGCTTGGAAAGACACTCTTTTAAGGTTTTGTGACAGTCACATGTAAAAGAGCCTGGGAGATTCGATAGGTTGAGCTGTGTGCTCGTAAAATGCCTGGGATGCTCTTTCGAGGTTTTGTTGATGCACGTAATAAGTCCTGACGATTCCACAGTATGGCCAGTGATGAAGACCTACAGGTGGTGGGCCTACATACAGTATGAAAAAGGACTAGCTCTGTAGAACTTCCTATGATGAGTATATCGGAGATTGATTGAGATAGAAGCAGCAGTGACGATGACGCTGCTCTAGAGAAGAAGACTTGTGCTAGAAGACCTGTGTCGAGAAATACCTTCCTAGTTAAGAGGGAGTGTTGATGTATTTGTAAATTCAGAATGTATTTCATATATGTATATTGTATTCCTATGGATATGTTATTATTGTTCTATACGGAAGTATTTGTATTCCTATAGAGATGTTATTATTCCTCTATACGGAAGTGTCATCATTTATATTGTAAGTGTCGTAACTTATACTTGATGGGTTATTAGAACACCTTGGTGGGGTCAGCCCTATATAAGTCATGTGGGTCAAAGGGTTATTAGACCACCCTATTGGGGGTCGGCCCTATCAGTATTATGTTATGTGGTTAAGTTAAGGCCGACCTAGTAAAGGTCATTAGGAAAGTCAAGTCAAGTATAAATAGAGTGCGGGAGGCACTCAATTTGCTCATTCTATTCTTCACTCATACTCTCATTGGAGAGTGGAGCACTTGTGGAGGAGGAGAAGTTGCTGCTAGGAGAAGCCCTATCTCTTATGCTTGGTTTTTATCATTGCTCTATCTATCTCTGAGGAAGTTGTGGGGTTTTTTCACCTTTATGGTTTTCCCCAATGAAACTCTGTGTGTCTATTGTCTCTTTTGTTCTTGCATTATTATGTCCATGATTGATATGTTGTACATGTTGTTCTCTCAGTTAAGATCCTAGATCAAATTGAAGTAAATTCTGAAAAAAAATAAAAAGAAGCTCCATTTCTGACTCTAAATTTGTTGTTGTCTTCAGATGCAAATTGTTAAGGTATTCCGAGTTGGTTTCTATCTAGACTATCTGACTCCTAATATTTTTAACAACATCATACAACTTTTTCCGAAATGCTAGTGATTCTGTAGCTATCTCATCCATCCTTGCCATTGACAATTTCATCTTGTACATTCAATCTGTGAGAATCTCTTGGGAATGATATATTCGTTCTTGAATCTTGTAGGCTTGATCACAAAATGGATTTATGTCTAACTTCCTTTTATCTGCCAACTCTAGTTGCTCTGCCAAATATTCTTTCTATTTAACCAACTCTTTCATCTGAGCTTTCATCTCTTCAACTTATTGGTTTGCACCTGACTCTCTTCACTCCAATTGAGTGATTTGGGCTTCAAAGTCACTCCTTTCCCCTTCCATAATCATTAACTGCATAGTTAATGATTCCTTTTCTATGTCCAAATTCTGGTATTCATTCAATAATCTCTCCTTCTTGGATAGGATGGTGTCATGTTTCCTCTTTAGCTCTATCCCTTCTCCTCGCATTTCACCAAATTATCTTTCAATTTGAGCATCTTTTCTTTATTTCGCTCCACTTCGCTCATCAACTTGTTAACATTATCTGCGCTTGCTTGTGCAGCGGCTATGTTGACCGATTCCATGAACTTGGGGTCCCTGTGAGTACCCTCCATGATTGTGTTTTCCTGAATAGTAACCACATCGGCATGGGCTTCTAATTTGAGTCTTTTCTTTGATCTCCTCATGATAGTATTCCTTTTTGAATCAAATAATATTGTTTCCAATATGGCCACAGTATGCTACTTCGATGGAGTGAATGGGGTGAGCCCGAGTTCATGGAATGGAAGGTGGCCTCCGATGAGCATCGCATCAGACACCTAAGGTGGGTTTATGTCCATATGCTTCCTATTCGGGCTTACCTTTTCCATAGCTTCCTTGGACGTTTCTTCTTCCTTTTTCTTTTGTTGTCTATCTGCTTCTCTTTCTTCTCTTTCTTTCATTTCTTATTCCTCCTTTCTTTTTAACTCCTCTGCATCCTACCTCTTGGCTTCTTCCTTTCATTTTTTCTCCAATTCTTCTTCCCTTAGCATATCCGCTTGTTCCTTTTGTAGCCTTTTTGTTTCTTCTTTATGCTTTATCTCTGCTTTCCTTTGTTGTTTTTGCAACTTTGGCAACATCTCTAGAACTACCCTCGCTTTTGGGACAAAATCGTTTGTTTAGCTCGGTCATTCTGCTTGCATTATGATACACTTCTTCGTCCTTGTTGAAGTGAATAGAGTATTCAAAGTCAATTATGCAAGGAGCATGATTATGTGCGACCTTATCTAGGCTATCGTTCTTTCTAAAGATCTTTGTCCCAAAATGAAAGGCCTCCAAATATCTGACAAAATCCTCAGCCTCTTTTTCCTTGGGGAATTTTTATGCACCGATAGTGAATGATAGTGGCAGGAAAGAAGCCTTCTTCTTTTCATGAAGAAAACTCCCAACCTCATTGATGAAAAATTGCCTTACAACCTCTTTGTGTATGAAAAAATTGGTAGCATACTGAGGAAGCAAAAAAGGAGGTTTGGTTCCCCCATACATCCTGATATAGGTGCCTTCCATGGAGAAATAATAATCTCCATATTCCTCAATAAATGGCAGAGCATACTCAGACAGACAATTGGGTTCTTCTTGAATACTAGCCTGTATAGTGGCATGATTAATCCTTCACAAATCAGTTTGTAGTGACTCGCGTATTTGTGAGCCCATGTCATCTGATAAGACACATGGAGGGGATATTTAGCCTAGATCCAAACACATCCCATCTCAGGGAAAGGGTTTCTTATTAATATGCAATCCAAGAGATGAGAAGACATGAAAAATGTAGCCTTTTTCTTTGTCAGTCATCCTTGCACTGCAACAATGTGTGACACCATACTCTCATAAATGATATCCACCCTATTAAAAATTGCACCATGTGTGGGAATGCGGTACATCACTGGTACCCATCTGAGTTTATATGTACTTCCGCTCACCAAACCAAAAAATCGACTTAAAATCAGGGCTATAATTCTATATGGGGTCCTTAAATGTTGACTATCGTATTCTCCACTAGACCATGGTCTCAAATGTCTTTCAGGGGCTGTCATCTTCTTAGCATACTCAAAATGATCCATTTTTGCCTCTGTTATCCAGTCTTCGGTCAACATGATTTTAGGGGAAGGAAGCTTGTAGGATGAAGCTATGTGAAGTGGTTTGAAGGATGCAAGCCCTTCTCCTTTGACATCTGAAATGATCCCGGTGTTAACATCCACGTGGGCAAAATCCACCCAATAACTTCTGAGCATGGGAATAATTCCAGGTGTGTGGCATACTTATGGAGGTTGGACTTCTTTATGTTATGGTAGACCATTTACTCTTCAATGGAAGTGACAGGGACATTTTCATTTTTGATGGTTCTATATAGTTTTCCCTATTAGAATTCTGGGGTGCCTCCCGTTACGGCTTTAGTATCTCCGAACATTGTCTCTGGTGAGGTATCCAATAATATCTCTACGTCTGAGTCCGATCCTGCTAACTTGGGCTTTTGCTTGGCGGACCGCTTGTGCATATCAAGTCTGTTGAGACATAGAATGAACCAATGAGGAATCAAAACATTCATAAACAATTTAGTATCCATGATATAGTAAATGAGTAGAATTGGAACAATGTTAAAATGCTATGAGTGTTTGTTTTTATTTTATTTTGCAATGAAGTTTTCAAGTACAAAGTTGTTTACATTAAAATTTAAACCTTAGGGTGAGAGACAAATTTTCTTTGCACAAAAACATATAGAAAGAAAAAATGAAGCTTGGAGATGAAACAGAATGCACAAACAGTCAAGGAAATGATGATTTTCATGTTGGCAGAAAAGTCATTAAGGTTTGAAACGCCCCGGTGTAGTAACTAAACCAAGTCAAACTTATTTGGAGAACTTATTAAAAAAAAACGGTTTCAGATTACTCCAAAAGTGGTTTTCCTTTTAGTTTCAAAAAAATGCTTGTGTGAAGAAGACTTTACATTCCCCTTTAAATATTTCAATTAAAAGTGTGGCTTTGAAAGGCATGATGAGTTGATGACCGAACTGAAAAGGGTGAGCGTCGCGAGGGTTGGAATGGAAAAAATGCCTCGGAGGGAAGCAAAAAAGGGACACTTGAAACGACCCTCAACACGTGGAAAAACCTTAACCCTATGCCCAGCTTCCTGCGTGCTACCAAGGACTCAAATTTCTCAACGCCTAGGTCCCGAAAGGGGATTAAAATGGAGTGGATCTCGGTCTCACGAAACAAACTTTACTGATCGTGGCCCATCCATTACTTCACTACTCACAGCCATGCCTATCAAAAAAGGACCCGTGGGCTAATACAGGGCGACTGGCTTGAAAGGTTATGACGAGATAATCTATACGGGAATCTAAGCTAGCCATGGCAATATTAGGCATGGAAACATGGCTCTAAGCCGGAACTAAACCATCCTATCCAAACAACTCTAAGAACTGCAAGCAAGGGTTTCAAGATAACGGATAAAACAACCAAAGCAAAACAAAACACTAAATACAAAGTCGAGAAGGCATTAATTTTCCTACTTGTCATTGGTGGATTGGTTGGGCTTGTAAGTGAGCCTAGCAGTGAGCTACTTGGCATCTTGTGGCCGAAGGTGGCTTAAGATGCTTCAACAATGTTTATTTCACTTTTGCAAAAAATAAAACAACCCCTGTTTTCTATATATAAACAAATAAACTCACCATAAATGCAAACGGAGTTGGTGGGTTGGGTCATTTAATGACTCTATCTGCTGGCTTTATCTCCTCTTTTCGTGCTAACCAAAACAAATCTCGTCGACCGTTTTGGTGGATTTTCCCTTGTCACCACGAAATGGTCGATGATAACTCATCAAAAAGATTTGAAATGATCGACGGGATTTGCTTAGGACAGTGAAAGGGTCACGAGGGATTTCCCAAAAATGCTCTGAAAACATGAAAGAAAACCTCGATAAGTCGTCGCAAAAGAAAAAAACATCAAAACTGTCAGCGCAAAAATGTCCATATCGCGGCAACTGATTGGCGTGAGTTTGTCGCAGAACCGAGAAACGTTCAGCATGGTTTCCTGGAAACCTACAACAAGATCAACGGGATTTGCCTAGATCACGACGACACATTCCCGGTGCAAATTTGAACCAAGGGTTGCGACTCGTCGGAGAAAAAAAATGGGTTGGAGTGAAAAGGTCGGTGAGTCGTGGCCAAACATAGGGAAACAGTCGGCGAAATAAAGTTGTGGAAAATATCGGCGCAAACTTGTAAAAAAATGGCGAAATGTCAGCAGGATTTGGTTGGATCGCTGCGATTTGGTCGGCATGAATTCATGAGACCGCTGCAATTATTTCGGCGAGAAAACCTGAGTTGTACTTTAGCTGAAAAACACTTTCTCTTCAAGATTTTCAAGGAAAAAACTAAGTGTCAAAAGGGGACTTTTCTAAGGAGAAACAAAATCGAAAAAATAAAGGAGGGGCCCTACAATTTTTTTTGAAAAAATTTGGGGATCAGGTTGCAGCAGCAACAAGCTGAAAGACAAAGATCAAAATAAAGGAGCGGCGTTGTACATTGACGGAAGGCCAAAAGCCACAAGGAATATTGTGGGTTTTATAAACAGTACACAACCAGGGTCTACAATTAAGCAACCCAACTGCATATTTGAGGGGCATGAAGGAAACCGTGTTTTTGTATGTGCCATTAAATCAATAGCTGTAGGGGAAGAGTTGCTTATTAATTACAATTTGAATCGAGTAGATACAAACACGGTTACTATGGGAGTGGTACATCTAACAATTTACCCAACCTTTTATTAATGAATTCAACATCTAGGGATTTTTCGTTAGTCTATTGTTATAATTTCGTTTAAATTTTCTATATTTACTTCGTGGGGTAGTGATCGGGGCATCTCCCCAGCATCTGGTTAGAGGAGTACAACTTCCTCGAGGCGGCAGGTATACATCTTTGTAATAGTACAAATATAATATGAAAAAAGAGTTTTTTTGTTGTATTTTTCATGAGTATATTCATTTGGTTTAGATAATGTTATTTGTATATTTGTTGCACAGTGTTGATCGAGGAAACCACCCGACTGTTGATAATATGAAGGAAGCCTCGGGGAAACAGGTATACCTGATTGTAATTGTACAATTTAAATACGTCAAAAATTTTTCTTATTATGTTGTTTCTGTGAGTATTTTGGTTTCGTTTAAATAATGTTTCCTATGTTTTTGTTGCAGGGTTCTATAAGCGGCACCTCCCTAGCAATAGATGATACAGGACTTGGCTCAAGGCAGCAGGTATACATTGATGCAATTGTACAAATTTAATATGAACAAAAAAAAATTGTTGTGTTTTTACATGAGTATATTGGATTCATTTAGATAATGTTATCTATATATTTGTTGCAGAGTGTTGATCGGGGAAACCACTTGGCTGTTCATCAGATGACAGCAGCCATGGGACAACAAATATACCTGATTGTAATTGTACAATTTAAATATGTCGAAATGTTTTCTTATTATGTTGTTTCTGTGAGTATTTTGATTTCGTTTAGATAATTTTTTATATGTTTTTTTATGCAGGGTGTTGTAAGGGGCACCTCCCCAATAGTAGATGATACCATATTTACCTCGAGACAGCATGTATATATCGATGCAATTGTACAAATTTAATATGAACAAAAAGTTTTTTTATTGTGTTTTTTCATGAGTATATTCGATTCATTTAGATAATGTTATCTATATACTTGTTGCAGAGTGTTGATTGGGGAAACCACCCAGATGTTGATCAGATGATAGCAGCCTCGGGGTAAAGGGTATACCTGATTGTAATTGTACAATTTAAATACATCAATATGTTTTCTTATTAAGTTTTTTCCGTGAGTATTTTGGTTTCGTTTAGATGATTTTTTGTATGTTTTTTATGCAGGGTTCTGATCGGGACACCTCCCTATTAGTAGATCGGGGAAGGTCTCATATAACCATTGATCCGATGAGTAGAGGATCCTCGAGGTAGAAGGTATAATTCATTGGAATTGTACAAATATAATATGGAGCATAATGGTCTTTTTGTTATGTCTTTTTTGTGTGTATATTGGTTTCATTCTGATCATGTTTCTACTTCCTTTTGGCAGGGGGATGATCGAGGCAAGTCCTCAGCCGTGGATCAGACGACACCAGCATCGAGGCATCATGTAAACCTAATTGTAATTTTAGGAATATATCATGATCGATATGTTTTGTTAATATACTTTTTTCCTCGGACTATTGCTTTCACGTCAGTAATGTTTTATATTTTTTTTGCAAACCACTGATTCGGTGTATGATCCAGCGTTAGAGCAATCAATAGCTTTTGATGTGGATGACTTGATGCACGATGCTGACATTGGTTCTTCTCTAGACCCAGTCAAGATGATATAGAAGACCTTGAGAAAAATTAATGAGGATATCCTTTGTCCACTATTCATTCAATCGTAGACAGATGAGATTAGAGCCAAGGTTGATGTTTTGGTAAAGAGATATCATGCCTTGAAAGTAAGTTGTGGAATATTGAATCATAATATAAATTCATTTAGTACTTTATAATTTTTACTTGCATATGATGGAGAACTTATAAAATATGGTTTTTATTTACACGACTTTCTGCGACCACAAACTAGTGGTCAAGGCGGTGTTGGCCGTAGTGATGGTCGTGGAGAGTTGTCTATTGGAAAGGGGTTAGAGCGCATGAAGTGCGGAAGCCGACAATGAAAAAAAGGAGCATTCATGGAAGAAAGGACCGTTCGCGAAGAACAAGGAGCCGATGAAAGAACAAGTTATGGTTTAGTTAGTTAGAATGGGTCATTTGGACCGTTTTGTAATAACCTTAGTTGTCTATAAATAGAACCATGATTGTAAGCATAAGGGCATCGAACGTAGACTGTGATATCTCGCATCTATGTTTTTCTCTATCTTCGGCAAGTTTTGTTTTGTTTGTATGGATTTGCGATAAGTCGCTTGGAACTATTCCTGCGAAGGTTGTACCATAGATTTTGGGATGAGTTAATGCATGAGGATGTTCAGTTATGTCTCTATTCTCTCTTTCTATTTGTGTTCAATGATGAATGTTATCTCAATGATGTGATGTGTTTAAGGTTTTATTTCTCCATTGATTAATCTGTAATGCTAGTTGATGCGACTATCAATTATATAATGTTGATGTGAATGTTGATTATATATTGTTGATGCGGCTATCGAATATATATTTGAACTGTTAGCATGGTGTGAAGATAAATCTCTGGTTTTTGTAGAGATTGAGTGATAGTAGATGCATGTCCTCCCCTACTGCGGAAACCTCGTTCCTGCATCCCCCTTAACCATCTCAGGTGAGACTTCACTCATTCCACAGGTGTTACTAGAAAGGGTAAAACCTTTCTAGGCCGATTCTTAAGGATGTTTGGTCGATGTTTGTTGACAACAGTACGAAGTGAAGCCCTGTCGACAGAACTATGTCAACAAATGGTTCCATTGCTAGGACCCTGAAGAAGAAAGAAGAGGACATGTTGTGGCATCTGACGAAACCAAAGATTCAAGAGTGGTTTGATAAGAAGATATGGGAGTTCATGAAAGAAGAAAATTGGAACCCTAGGAAGATGACAAGCGACTGGTTGTAAAAGTATATTTATTCCGATATCCACGAGGTATTCTTTTGTGAATTTCCAATATTGCTCCATGAGTGGTTGGCACAGCTGAATTTCTAGAAGAAAAATTTCCAAGGAGGTGAACCTAACCATTGGACCCCAGAATATATCCAGCAGCTAAAACGGGTTGACAATAGAGAATCGAGGGTTGTCGACTTCTGGGTAGATAATATTCTGGAGGGATATATCAATGAGTTCACCGTCGACACAATCAAGTCATACAATGACACAGAAAGAAATTTTTTCAAACAACCTAGAGGGATATTTCTACTATCGCTGAAGCTGTGGATTAGGATGCTTATCTACGAAAAGGGTATACTGAAGATGAATTCCGACGAGTAGAGGTCGGTGTGCGAAGGTTGCGGGTACTGTGTGAATGTGGGTCTGATAGAATGATGTGGGGTAGATGGACATGAGCGACGACAAATTTCTAAGGGAGGCTGAGGAAGATTATGGTACCTTGCGAAGTGGGGTGAGGTTCCAGCGGCCAGAGAAGAAAAGGAGGACTAAGATTGAGAGAGAGTATCCTAAGGCGACCGGAACAGAGAATGTGAAACGAGACCAGAAGGGAATAAATGACCTTATTGTGATGAAGAAAGTAACCAGGCTACCCCTGAACCTAAATTGGGACAGACCCAAAGCTACAACGTACCCTCAACTCCGCGCACTACTCCAAACTTTGTACGAAGGAATACAAGTTCTTCGCATAGTTGTCTTGCGTGCCAGAATAGCGGGTCTATAAATACCAACAAAAGACCAAGAATGGCAGCTGATGATGTAAAACTGTCGATATTTTAGGGCAGCGAGAACGAGGATCACAAACAATATTGGTTTTTATGTGAAGCAGTATGGACAATCAAACAGGTCCAAGATGATGACATCAAAAAGGGACAACTGGTGATGACCTTCAGAGGGCGTGTGCTGGACTAGTTTATGAAATTTATATAGGTACTGACAGGGAGTTCAGATAAAACACTACCACAGATCAAGGCAGTATTGATTGATGAATTTAGAAATCCAAAATCTGAGTCACAGTACATCACAGAGATGAAAGAAATCAAGCAGTTTCCAAATGAATCAGTATGGAAATTCGACCAGAGATATAAAACTCTAATGGGAAAGGTAAGTTTTGGAATGAGAGACATGCAACATAAAGAGTGGTTCATTGCAGTATTGATACCACACATTCATGGGCCACTGATGCAACAGAAAATAGAATCCTAGGAAGAAGCATTGGAAATTGCAATGAAGTTGGAGGCTTCACCATTCGGCGAAATAGGCATAGGTATGAACTAGATACAAGCGCAGCTGGAAAACCTGATGATCCAGCTACAAGACATTAAGAAGGGAAAATAAGTCCACGAAGAAATACGGTGCAGCAGATGCAAATCAAAAGGACATCACAAGGATCAGTGCCCAAAATTTTGAGAATATTTACAGTCAAGTGCACCGAATCCACTCAGTCAAGGAGGAATTCCATGGTGTCACATCTGTCAGACAAGAGGACATCGACTAGAAGAATGCATGTACCTATAGAAGATGGTGTCAAAACCAGCCAATCTTTATTCCAATTTATGTCGATTGGTTGGCCATGAATTAAAATATTGTAGGGCTTATGACCTACTCCAAGAACATACTGCAGATACGTTTTTCATGATGGGAGAGGAGCAACCACCTACACAACAAAAACATCAGTACAATCAACAACAGCTTCATTATACTCAACCTTAGCCACAACCGCAGTATGGTCAACCACAATACCAGCCATATGGTCAACCGCGAGGAGGTTTCAGAGGGGGATTCTGCGGAGGTTGAGGTGCAAGTGTTGGTCGAGGAGATGCTTTTGGATGAGTTCGGGGACCAATCATATGCTACAATTGCAACCATCCTGGAAATTATCAGAGGGATTGTCTGAACCCACCGCCACAGTGTACTTATTATAGCGCAATGGACCATGGTGTCGAGTACTATCCCTAGCTAATTGTGAAGTGGCAAACTAAAAATATACCCCCACCTCCACCAAATCAGAATCAGAACTAGAATCTGCCACCAAATGTACAGAAGATATCAACGGAGGTAAGAAGTCGACCTGTGAATGTTGGAGTAGTGACCCGAGGAGGAGCTTTGACAGGGAAAGATAGGCCACACCCTATCATTCAACCTACAACAAGAAAATAGTTTCAATTCAATGTAGAAGCAGAGAAGGAGACCTTTTTGTAAGCACAAGACACCATGAGAAAAACTAAGTTGCCATCGATCAGCCAAAGAGAACCTATCTACGAGATTCCGCTAATATTCGATACAACGACCCACAGAGGCCATCGGGAATGATCAACACGTTGAGGGATTTCCTAGAAAGTTGTTTGGAACTAGCAAGAGATGAGGATGCACTAGCAAAAATATCCAACCTGTTACATTGACAGGAGGATGCACGACAGGATCAGATGGTCAATCGAGTACACAAGAGGAAGAAAGGAAGAAAAATGAGGATGACTGTGCAAACCAGAGCATTTGACGTCGACTCCATCATTCTAGACTTGGGAACAGATGTAAACATATTGACAAAGAAGACATGGGAGATAATGGGAAAACCACAATTGGCATGGTCCCCAGTACAACTTCGACTAGCAAATCAAAGCAAGGTCACCCCGATTGGTTGATTATGCCATATCCTAGTCGAAATAGAAGGAATAAAAACATACGCTGACTTTGATGTGATAGATATCGTAGACAACACAAGCCCCTATCCAGTGTTCATAGGGATAGACCAGGAAATGGAGAATCAGGCCATCATCAACTTTAAGAAAAGAACCATGTCATTTGAGGATCACGATATGAAGGTATTCACACCCCTTGATCCATCAGAAGGGAAGTGGTACGTCGAGTCAATGCGAGATGAATTCACTGAAGGGTGGGATAGCATATACAACATATTAGAGGACTACATTAATCCCACCACGGATCGAGACTTAGGATGGTGGAGTTTCAGTTCGGAATCATCAGATTCAAACAAAGCACTTGAGAATTGGTAGAATCGGCTACACGAAGTATCATTCAGAAGGTGTGCACGAATCACCCAGTTGTTGGATGGGTAGCAACAGAAGTACGCGAACTACCAACATACGAAGGATTTCCCAATTTGACTGTATTTATCATTGAGTTTGAAGAAAAAGTAGCAGAACCATAATGATTGCTGGCATTGGAGGAAGCACTGAAGGCTACACCAGTGCGATGGTGGGCATCGCACAAGTCGACGACAACAAACTGGACATTATGTCGACAACTAATGGAGGTTAGGTTTGGCGACACTGAAGGATACTGCAGAAGGAAATATAATGGAAGAGGAGACCCAAGGGAGCACCTGAATGAATGCCAAAGCAAATGGGGAGTGAGACCAAAATAGGAATGGGTCCAATCAGGAAACACTATCATTCACAAGTAGGAGTAATATTGGCCCATCCAGTAGAAGGAGTGATCGACCATCCAATCACATTCACAAGTAGGAAGTTATCCACTGCAGAGAAGAAATACATGACGACGGAAAGGGAATGTTTGGCAATGGTATATGCATTACAAAAATTTTGGCATTATCTGTTAGGAGTCCATTTCAAAATGTTCACTGATCATTCGGCACTCAAATACCTAGTGAATAATCCTGTGTTGGGGGGGGAATCTATCAATTTCTATTACTCTTCCAAGAATTCAACTTTGAGATAATTTTGAAGCCTGGGTGGCTGAATGCGGGATCAGATCATCTGTCGCGGATAGAATCAGGAGAAGAACCATGAAATATTGATGAAGGATTGTCCGATGCTCAATTATTCAGGATTGGAATGGTCGATGACCATTATGAGCAAATAGTTCAATTCTTGACGACAGGAAAAGCACCGGAGGAATTTAATACCAACCAAAAGAAACAGCTAGTTGTCAGAGCTGCGAATTTCCAACTGATCACATGAAAACTATATAAAATGCGCCCAGATGAAATAATTCGATGATACATCCTTCTGCATGAATAGGAAAGGATCTTGGAAGAAGCTCATGATGGGATCATAGGAGGACACTATGGAGGGCTCACCATTGATAGAAAGATACTTCGAGATGGACTATGGTGGCCAATGATGCATGGAGATGTTTCTGACTATGCAAAAAGCTGCCATGTATGCCAAAGAATAGAAAACCATCGCGAAGGGATGGTATGCCGCTAGTACCTCAAATAACACTACAGGATTTCGATAAATAAGTAGTCGACTTTGTAGGACCTATCGACCCACCAGGAAAAAGAACAGGGTTGCGATACATAATTACTACGACGAATTATTTGATGCGATGGGATGAAGCTTCACTAGTAAAGGATTGCACGGCTATGACTACAGTAAGATTTATCTTCGATAATGTGGTCACTAGGTTTGGGTGCCCCAAGATACTGATGAGTGACCAGGGTGCTCATTTTTTCAATCAAATAGTCAGAGTGATGACAGAGGGGTTTCAAATACAAAACAGGAAGAGTACTCCATATCACCCACAAGCTAATGGTGCAGCCGAAGAATTCAATAAAATATTGTAGCATGCACTCACAAAGGTGTGTAACAAAAACCAAAATGACTAGGATTTGAAGATTCCAGTGAGACTATGGGCCTCCAGAACGACTTGCAAACTATTGACAGGACAGACTCCATTCAAGTTAGTTTACGGACAGGAAGCGGTGATGCCAATGGAGTATATTGTCCCGATTCTATGCATCGCAGCAGCCACAGGAATGAGTGACGATGGGGAAATCGAAGAACGGTTGGCATAGTTGCTACAGCTTGATGAGGACCAGTTTATCACAGGATTCCATCAAAAGGTAGAAAAGGATTGACAGAAGGATTGGCATGATCGCCATGTAAAAGAAAAGCACGTCCAGCATGGAGATATGGTCCTATTATATGACAGTAAGTTTGTGAAGCATCTAGGTAAGCTGTAGATGCATTGGTTGGGTCCCTATATCGTAAATTATATTACTGACGGAGGTGCGATGCAGTTAAAAAGGTTAGATGGGACATTGTTGACAAGTCTAGTGAACAGAAACTGGTTGAAACCCTATCTCCATAATCAGGCGCATGGAAATTGAAAAATGAGTCGCACAGTAAAAAAAAAAAATGATGATTAAAAGTCATGGAAAGGCTAGTCACTTGTTGACGTTTAGCACACGAGAGTCAATTCAAAGCATAATTACATCAACTAAGCATCGACGGAAGATGGCAGAGGTTCATGATGACACACTCGACAACAGAATTTGGTAAAGAGGTGAAAGATTCGGTGAATGACTCAACAATCATTGATCAAGGACAACAAGATGGAAGGAGAACGAATGAGTTAATCTATAAATACAAAAAACAGATGAATAGTTCAAAATATTAAGGCTTATGTGCATTACGGATGAGATTGATTGAGTCGAATGCACAATTCTAAGGAAGTTGCAGAATAAGGAAGTGAGATTACGGGGTTGCAATGGTGCATTTCATTTCCAATGGAAGGACCCAAGGTGTGCTGAGGGAAAGGACGACAAGTGTTCGCGAGAAATTGGCAGATGCAGAGGCACCAACAACCAAGAAGAAAATAGGTGAGGTCTCCCGTGGTATATCTAAGCAATTTTCAGTTGTTAGAAGAGAAGAGGTCCCTTTGACTGTAGAAGCACCAAGGGAAAGGGCACACAGGTCCCAGTGAAGGATGATCAAATGTGTGAAATAGATGTGCCAGAATGCTCAGCCATTTTCACAATTCGGTGATGTTGATGAACTTTTGTCCAGTAGAAATCCAGGGTCAAGAGCAATAGACGTTCAAGAAGGGATAAATGATGAAGGTTTCAAGATACTAGAGGATGAGTTTGAGAAGTAAATAACAACGATCAAGAGACTGGAGGATGAGTTCAGGAAGTACATAACAATGAAAAACGAGAATAGTACCGACAGGGTCCAACCGAGGTGGCTCGAGGGCAAGCCACAAGTTTGTGTTGGGGGCCTATTGGCATGGGGTTAGAGTGCATGAAGTGCGGAAGCTGATAGCGACAAAAACGAGCATTCGTGGAAGAAAGGACCATTCGTGAAGAACAAGGAGACGACGAAAGCGCAAGTTATGATTTAGTTAGCTAGAATGGGTCATTTGGACCGTTATGTAATAACCTTAGTTGTCTATAAATATAACCATGAATGTAGACCGTGATATCTCGCATCTATGTTTTTCTCTTCCTTCGACAAGTTTTGGTCTGTTTGTATGGATTCGCGATAAGTTGCTTGGAACTGTTCCTGCGAAGGTTGTACCATAGATTTTGGGATGAGTTAATGCATGAGGATTTTTGGTTATATCTCTATTCTGTGTTTCTATTTGTGTTCAATGATGAATGTTATCTCAATGATGTGATGTGTTTAAGTTTTTGTTTCTCTATCGATTAATCTGTAATGCTAGTTGATGCGACTTTCAATTATATAATGTTAATGCGAATGTTGATTATATATTGTTGATGTGGATATCGAATATATATTTGAACTGTTATCATGATGCGTAGATAAATATTTAGTTTCTGTAGCAATTGAGTGATAGTAGATGCATGTCCTCCCCCTACTATGGAAACTTGGTTCGTGCATCCCCCTTAACCATATCGGGTGAGACTTCACTCGCTCCGCAGATGTTGCTGGAAAGGGTAAAACCTTTATGGGGCAATGCTTAAGGGTGTTTGGTCAATGTTTGTTGACAGTAGTGTGAAGTGAACCCCTATCGACAGAATTGTGTCAACAGTCACATAAGAAAACCCCACATACATCTCATGTTCCATTTTTGTTGACTGAACAGTCAGAAACACGTTCCGCGACACCCCCAAGGCCAGCTATGAGTGCACCTTCCAGTGACCGGTGCACACCACATCGTGCAGAAGAAGGGGTTGATGCAGACCCTGCTAGTATTGATATTGTTGAAGTAGCATTTCCTGTATCTTCCCATGTCACTAGCACGGGTACAATACAGACAACATTTTTGGTCGACGAAGAGCTTGTTCCAATAAAGATAGAGAAGATCCCAGGTAATTATACATTTTTCAAGTTAGTGTTTATAATTTAATTGTAATATACCTATAAAACATTGTTTTTCAACTAATGATGGCATGATCATTTTCTAGGAAATGATGCTTTTTTATAAACATCTAATGATTTGTCCTTGGAGATATTTGGGCCCCCCACCATCCGCACAAGGTGGGATAAACAAATTAAAAATTCAAAAGATGAGCTCACTAATCGGTCGGTTGGCATGTTCGGCAATGATACCTTTAATCGAGTCGCAGTCCTAAGAAGGTTGGAAAACATATGAATATTGTTCGGGACCAATATAGTGTTCTTCTAGAAAGGAACCCTAGGTATGAGCACCCTTTGATGATTCCAGCAAGAGAGTGGAAATCCCTAATGGAATATGGAAAGGAGAGGGCTCTGAGAAAATAAGGAAAGCTACCACCAGGCACAGGAAGGTATGCAATACTTTCCACAATGTAATTCTAAACGCTATTATTATTAATTTTTATATCAAATTTGGAACATCTAACATATTTCAACACTTTCATAGGCTGTCAGACACATCAAAGGCCACAAAGGAAAGACAAGAAAAAATTGGTCATCACAAGCTTGGGCCTGGTGGTTATTCGAATTTGGCGGCACAAATTGTAAGTATCAAAAAACCAATTATGCATCCAAATAATAAATTGAAAATTATTTTCGTTTTATTGCACCGCAAAAGGTAAATTCATGACATTATGCAAATATGCAGGCTGGCCGATTCAGGGAAGTTCCCATTGAGGAAGACTTGAATCTTGGCTTCCAGCACGGCTTTGGAGTTGTTGTTGAATGCTGAAAAAGCTTGTCTAGGAAAAAACAGTCTTTTGGTGATCCATCTTGTGCACAAGTATATAAAATCTATATAGTTTAATGAAGATTTATTACTTGTGCAATCTATTCATTATAAATAATTGCCATAAAATATTGACTTTGTTTTGAGCAGGAAAGCAACAATCCACTTAATGTCGAGGATGGACAACAACCAATCGAAGATCATGCTTCGAATCCTAGTAATGAATTTATTCATATGCTACAATTTTAAATATAGCATTGCAGATGGTGAACATTAATTGTACTTTTCCATGTTTCAACTACAGATCATGTAGAGGGTCACACTATATAGGTTGAGCCTAGACAAGAATATGAAGTACATGATGTGGCCACAACAGGTAAAAAACACCTTTTGTAATTTTTTTTTAAATGAAATACTTGTCATTATAATACTAGAATATATCAATGTAACATTTTCACATTATTACAGCAAATCCGGACCCCTTGTCGCAAAATCCACATTGCGAGTACTCTACTAGGAACACATCACGGCAATTTGATGAAGCACCAAGAACTGAACAACAAGTTCTAGAAGATGAGTTTCTTGTTGCTTTTGTAAAGAGAAAAAAAATAGAAAGAAGTGACTGAAGAAATACTGTGTAATTATTTTTTATAATACAATTTCATGCATAATTTTTTTCCTGCTGAATGAATGAATGGTTTAATGAATGTTAGCTAACTTAGCTTTTATTGAATGAATGGTAAATGTTTCTTTATGATGAAATCTGCATGCTTGCACATAACCTTTTTTTCAAGTACATGCATTGGGTATGGGGAATTGAGAGTGATGTGAGGGGTGGGAGAGGCCATAAGAGCTTCCACCTTCACATGGTTGGCCCTGTTCAATAGAGAATATTAAATTGTTATCGAAACAAAGAGGAGCTAACGAATGGCTACGATGGTGCCTTTATACAACCCACTCGTGTTTTTTCTAAATTTTGACAATTTCTTAGGGATTGTTATGAAACTAAAGCATCTTATCCTACTTTCCAAGCCTCTAACAAGGTAAGGGATTATTCATTTCTCACAGTTATTTCTTTGAAGCATTATTGTCATAGCATGTATGCCATGACTTATAAAATTTCTTCTGGTGTATAATTGTAGTGTTGAAATTTTACTGTGGTTATTTCACTCATCCCTTGGAACTTGTTACAGATAGCCTTGGGCACCATTTTGAATTTTCAGAAGAAAAATTGGCATTTTGATGTGATCGGTGGTATTATATACTTTGTTTTGGTGTTCTCCATGTTTCCTCAGGTGAACTCTTATTACCCATTATTTTACTTGAATATTATTGTAATTTACATTATTAAATTAAAATGTTCATCAAATGTATAGTATCTAATTCTAGATCATATAGTGAAATTATTAGGCCTGGCCAATGCTTGAAAAGAGATATATACCAAACAATATCAATCAAGTAAAGATTCAGGGATGAAGTAGCCCTAATGAAGCTTACGTGTTCGGTATATTTGTTTATAGGTGGTTTTACGTGCATATATGAACTCCTGCACTTCAGCCACAATGATATTAAATAATCGTATTTCTATTTTAATGTTGTCTTTTATTACAAACTTGACATCCCTAGCATATATGTGTTTGAGTAATACATAACACTTAGCATTTTTAGTCTCTAGTTAAAAAAGGTGTTTTGATACAAGTCCTAACTCAACATTTCCACTAAATGTACAAGCATTAACATTTTCTCCACACATTAGCATTCAAATCTAATGAAATCTTTTTTATATAGTCCCCTCTTATCCAGACGGCCTTTGTCACTAGATACACTTTACATATGAGCTAACTAGGAACCACGGGGGGTTCACTGGTGAGTCAATATCATATCATGTCCATTCATATTGGGGGTTTGAATACTCTTAAAAACCTCAAAAATATATTGCCTCGTATTAAGGGGTCAAGGGGGGTTTCTAATTTGACATAGTAATATAAATATTGGGGGTTATTTTATTTGGGTGGTATGAGGAACAAACTCCAAATCGTGGAATGGATTCATACCTCCAAATCATGGGCTCAATTCATACCCACCTAAAACTTAAGGACCCTCCATTTTCATTTGATATTGCTTATGATCCTAAGTTTTGCATAAATCTGATAATAGTGTACCAATGATAATATCGATGGAAGTCTCTTTGGATTATTGGCATTGAGAAATCATCATTTAATAGATTATTTAGGCTTGGTTTGAATTGATGTTATATTGCTTTTCATATTTAAGTTAAGATATGTAGCTAATCGGGAGTCCGGACTTGAACAATTGTATTGTATTTTTTGTAGGAATTCAAGTAAAAGATCTAACTCTTCATTTTTAGGTTAGGGTTTAGGTGGAAATTGAGATTCAATCAAACTTTGCTCCACGACAACCAAGAAAAGTGAGATCAATCTTTCTTGGCTCATTGGAACCAAGAATAGTTAGACCAATATTTCTTGACTAATTAGTTCTTTCAACTTTTTGTATTCTTCTTTAATATTTTCACATTGCTCGTTAGGAATAGTTGTTAGATTGAGTTATATTTGGCACATTCATAATTGTAATTTCAATTTTTATATGCAAGGCATCCATCCTAATGTTGTATTGAAACTGACATGAACATAGGTGAAAATATAAATCATTATTTACATACCCTATGTGTTATCATTACCATGAAATGGTATCATATAAGTTTCACCATCTTTGTATCTTTATAACTATTGCATACCTGAAACTTAACAATGGATTATTTTCTCTCTATTGTAAATTAAAAAAAAAAAAAACTAGATATAACCCAAAAAAAGGTAACTAAATGTTGTTAATTCCCTTAATTGCAAGAATAAATGCAGTGGAAGTGGAGGCAATTCATTGGATCTTGTGAATGAACCAAATCCAAGCTATGCACATGATCATATGGTGTTATTGAAAAGTAAGAGGTTTTTTTCTATTTTCATTTGGGTTCAAACATCGATGATGTTTGTTTTGATAGGAAGGTAGGGGAGTCCATCCACGAAAGGGTTTCGGTTTTTCATTTTTATGGATTTTAATTTATTATGCTTATAGAAAACATGAGCTCTCTATGGCTATACTTGTATTTACATGATATAAAATTGGTAGATTGGTAGATTTAGCATCTTGTGAAACATCTCCAATTCTCATCTTTTCTAAGCAATGCACTAACTATTGGACTATCAATATTTTACATTATTTGTTATGTTGATCTCTTGACTAGGTTCCCTTTTACGCAGTTTTCCTTCCCCGTACTATTTCGTTGGGTCTTCCACTATCCAACGCTACAAATTGATCAGTCGCCCCTACATTCATGGTGGGATCATTATTAGCATTATACTATTATTTTATTTAACATATTTTTTTCTTATACTAAGATGCATTAGGGATCATGTTTGTTACAAATTGATAGTATGATATAAAGGGGTATTAAAAATGGGTTCATAAAAATGGATACATACAATATCTGGTGAAATTAGGGGTTTTCTTAATTGGAAAGGCATATTGGGAGGGGGATTCAACAATACAATTTTAGGAGGCATTTTCCAATATTTAGTGGAATTGGGGATATTATTTAATATCATGTGAACGATCGTGCTATGTAATAAGTTCACTGAGTGAACCCCCCGTGCTAGGAACATTCTATCAGAATGCACAGTGTTGCCATTGAGTCAGGTTTCATTCCTACTCGTTCCACTTTATGAAATATAGTTAAGGCCTCATTTGAATTCCCTTGCTGATCCAATTGCATAATAACATGGTTAAGCACACTTGAGTGAAAGTCTCAAAAACTTTAAAGGAGCCATAATCAACACACACATGTAGAACACTAAACATGATCTACGTCTTTGAGGAGTGGCGCACTCTAATCAAAGGAAGATAGGGTCATTGACGTGCTTTGTCAATGTGCAAAGTGTGTCATCAGGGGCCTGATGCACTTTGTCAATGTGCAAGGTGCGCCAGTGTGACAACATAAGGAAAAAACATAACCAAAACCCTTCCTTCAGACATTTTGGTTCAAGTGATTTAGGAATTAGGATAAATCAAGGACACATAACTCATGATGACGAGATTTTGGTGTAAAACTCTTACAAGATTTTGACTTGCACTCACATATTTGATACCCAACTCTTGAAAATATTTTGATCCATCTCTTCAATAGGTTGACCTCACCTTCTTGTATACCTGAATTCATACTTCTTGTGAATTCAAAGCCATCTCTTTCCCATATTTCAATCTCACTTTATTGTATATTTAGAGTGACCTATTACACATATTGTGACCCATCAATAGCAAGAGTTTCAAGCAATTATTTATTTTCCCAAAAACGTTTTAAGGTTGGATCTAATCTAGAAATCAAACTTAGGAATTTGTGGAGGGTATATAAATTTTGGGCACACTAAGTTGGAATAATTCTTAGCATTTTTTTGAGGCAATATTTAGGCCATTGAATCCATCCCTTTGTGGTTTCCCTGGTAGCCTTGAATATTTTCAAAGGGGGTAATTTCAATGGTTTAAGTATAGTCTATTTTGCATGAGTTGTAGGTAAAGGAATAAGTCCAAATGGTTGGAGCTTTAGGAAATAGAATAAGAGAATCAGTTGGATGCAAGTTAGGATCCAAGCACTACTAAAATGCCTAGTTAATTTTATTTTATTTTCCTTCAAGAGAATTTATGCATTAATATTTTCATCCATTCTAGATGATCATTTCTCCTTTGCTTAAATCCATTTATCCCTAGTAAATGCCCACTATTACCAATTCTTGAAAATTAAAACAACAATCATCTACAAGTTTGTACTCTTTCTATGAACAAAAAATCCTCATGATATGAACAATATGTTAAACATTGTTTCCCTATCAAAATCCTTAACACAAAATATCCATGACCCTACCATGTAACAATTTCATTATGCATGCTGGTAGGCATATGTAATAATCCTTGTTTTTTAAATTGCCCTTGGTAAACACATAGTGATAATTTGCAGACCTATAGAGTCCAGGCATAGGTTTGTTCTAAATGTATAATGTAACAAGCATGGATTATGAATACTATGCAGTGTGTGCATTTTCCAGGCTAATTAATTTCAAACATTCTTGTATTTGTAGCCGAACACTATAGTTCCAGTGACATTGTCTTTTAACTGCAATTGAAAGACCACTCCATGTTCAAATGAAAGGGTGATGATATCTATGTATCGCACACACTTAATTTGACAGAGGATCTTTGTGGATTCCAAATTCCTTTAAATCATCTTGATGGTAGGAAAGTGCTCATGAATTCTAGCCCAGGGGAAATAATCAAACCTAGTATGTAACAACTCCTCATTCTTGATTAATGTGCTATTATTAATCCTTTCAGTTGTATAAATTTCATTAATTTATATGTGTGCAAAGGCATGGAAACTTAACCTGCATTCCATTATGTGGTGTTTATCTTATAAAAAAATTTCATGATTTCAAATCAATACATGGCCATAAATGATGAAGTTATGCCTCAATACCAAAGGCCTTTTATGAAAGGTCATTTGTACATTCATTTCAATGTTGAGTTTCTAGAATCTGGAGCACTCACCCAAGAATAGTGCAAAGAATTGGAGTATATCCTACCACCATGCCCAATTGGTTATATGACATACATGTCTCATATTATGTAGGTTGTGAGAATTTTGTGTGAATTTATAATTCTTCATGTGAAAGATTGTATTGTGGAATACTTGGATCACATGGGTTGTAAACTTAGAATTTTCAAATAATTTTTTTTTAGAAAGATTCTAGTTATATATTTAGGAATTATTCGACAGTTGAAAGACTTTGCTTTGGAACATAATTTATTGTTTCTCATATATGCTCAAGATTTTCAACTAAAAGATCCCACAGAATGGACCACCATTCACCTCAATGCTAGCAAATAAAACCCTATGCGCATTCAAAATATCTTATAAGCAATATCATTATGATTTTTCTTACTCTAGGATCTCCTTCTTTGACCTTATATTTTCTTCCATTAGTTCTGTTGGAGAAGTTCCTTTAACCTAGTCTTTCTTCTCTAAGTTTCAGTGATAGAAAATCCTAAAGGAATGCCTTGACTATTCATTGTTTAGATGGCATAATTCAGGTCTGAAACAATTCCTTTATTGCCCTATTGCTATCACTATCACTAGCTGGATTTCCAGAATGCCACCAAGGCGTGCACATAGATATGCACCCATTGTTGAATTGGGGTTTCACATGTTTCCTAAAACATCCATAGTGATACACATGTTTTGCAGACTTTGAATTTCCTTTGAATTAGATTATTTATCTGACATTTCCTGGTTCCACAAGTTTCTAGTTCATCAAGTCGTCTATGTCCATTAAGAACTTGAACTTTATAACCTTTTTAATATCCTACCATGTGCCCACATTATTTTATTTGTATCCCACCACTTTGTATGAGTCTCAATTGATGTAATAACTAATGTTGTTTTAATCTAATCAAATTCATCCTATGGAACCATGTGTTCCAAAATATTTGTGACATTAGTTGTCCCATCAAACATGACTTGATTTCCATGCCAATCCAATTAATTATTCTTACAACTATTAATTTGTGGTTCTATTTCTTAGCTTCAACTATTCTAACATTTTATCAATGAACTGTGTACAGTATTATGTATCCCTACTACAGGGTCCATTTCCTCTTCTATAGGGTTGGTGGTCTCCCGCATGGTCCCAATCACATATTTCAATTTGGATTTCTAGTTGGTTGAATCAATATTCAAAAAATCTAGTGGATCTTTTATTATTTTCTTAAAACCCAATTTCAATACCAGTATTTTCCCACAAATCACATCTTTGTTCACAAATAGATGAGTGTGATGAAATATTAAGTGGTCAAATGTGAACAATAGTTTCTCAAACCTATTTATGATCAAGCTGTCTGTGAAGCTTCATGGATTGAAAGGGAGAGGGCTTTGATAAATATTTTATTAGATTGATGGTACACCAAGAATCTCCTTCTACCTACAATTTCTACACCCCCCTTTGGGTAGCTAAACAAAGATGAATCCATGCAACCCCAATAAGCATCTTAGTATGCATGAACGAAAGATGAGATATGGGTTCCATTCCAGGGGTAGTTCTAATGCCTTTTAGATTTCCCAAATATTTTGATGCATTCAAGATCTACCCAATTCTTCCATCAACAGTATGAACATGTAGGGGAACAATCGATCACCTTGACAAACACCCCTGTTTGTGTTAAAGATGTAAGTTATAACTCTATTAAAAATAATGGAGAAGAATGTTGATATTATGAAACTATGTTATATCATCTTGTTTTAGAGCATACATGTTATATCCATGATAGTAATTAGTCTTTATCTATAATCATTGGTTACTAGTTACTAATAAGGGTATATGTATTCACACATCTTGCAACTAGTTAAGTTGATGAATCATGTTCAAGCTCTTGTTTATGTTACCCTTATGATATTGTATATGCATAATAAAGGTATATCATAGGTACCTTACTATTGATACTTAAGTTTAATCCTGTAGTCAAATAACTGAGTTAAAGTTGTATGCCTTTCATTGGACAAGCGTAATTAGAGTATCACTTAGTGTAATCATTAGTGTTATAGTGATAAGAAGATCCCAGTAAGTAACACCATACCTATTAGCTTCATGATGATTACAATTACATATACACTAAACATAGATAACAAAGAGTAGTAGTACCATGATATGATCTAATACAACTGTGATAAAGAGTTATTGAGTTTCAACATCAATTACAAGGCTTAGTAAGCTTAGCGTGTTCAATCTCAATATGTGAATATAAACATATATAAGTATAGCTTGTACCATGTAACCTCTCTATCATTAATTATACTGGTTATGGTTGATACTCAAACTAAAAATAAAGGGTATTGCTTCAATTTCTCATCTAGGCATGTTGAATTATGAGTACTTGTTTCCCCTTTTCATAATATGGAAATAATACTCTTCTTATCTAAGCTATTAATGTAATTGAATCCTCTTAGTTACTTATAGATTTTACAATCTGATAGACTAGCATGGAGCTGACTAACAGTTACAGATAATACATGGACTTACTTCACCTTTAGATCCATGTGATATCGATACTAATAGTGTAATGAAACTACAACATTGTTCTAGTGTGAAACATGTTACATGGGATTTCTTCAATATAAGGAATATCAATACATCTCTTAAGTAGAATGCAAACATGTATCATCTTAGGAATATAGCTTTGTTGAAATGTATATGTCAGGGTACCATATGCTAAGCATAGGAGTAGGATGATTTGTAGGAAAGGTAGGAGAATTAGCTCATGATGATTTAAATAATCCTCTATAGCTTTTTGAATACTGATAGTGAGAAATAATAATGTATGGATAGTAAATTTTATAATAATTTTAAGGTTCTTAGCTACTTATTACAATAGAAAATCATCAGGAATACCCATGTGAGAAGGAAACTCTCCAAATGTAATGGTTGAAATAATTAAATTTAAATTAAAGTTGTACTCTCGTAGAACATAGCTGACATGTGACTTACAAAACGTATGTAGAAACAAGTAATTTAAAATTAAATGGACAACAAGGGGTCATGCGTGGAAAACTTGAAACTAATTTGATCAAGGACGTGAGTTTAGAGTCTTTAAAGGCATGGAAGTGATGCCTAAATAGATCACAGTAAAAATCCCTTTTATTAAAGCCTCATATTCTACAGTGTTACGTGTACAAAAGAAATAAAATTGATATGTCAAAAATATAGGATGTTCATATAGTCAAACAATTCTAGCTCCATTGACAAATTTGTTCCTAGCTGAATCGAAATGCATTGTCCACATATACTAATCCAAGACAAAAGGATTTTACCCTCGGAGTATTTTGATGAACACCATTAGCACTTAAGCTCCAGATTCACATTAGGATAAATATCTTAAGATTATAGGTTAGGTGCAATAACAATCTAATCAAAGTATTTCTTCAAGAACATCATTGCTTTGTTGAAGCTTAGAAAATAATATTTCATTAGTTTCAACCTCTTTAGCAATATTCTCTCTTAACTTCATGTTTTCCATCTTAGAGGCATTCAATATAGTCATTAAGTCCTCACTCTCTTGGTTCTTGTATTCAATCTCCTCTAAAAATTTGGAATGGGCAAGTTGAACCTCAATCAAATCTCTGGTTTTAATATCAAGATTAGATCGTAGTGCACCAAAAGATGCCTCCAATGTGCTTACTTTGTCTTGTAATTCTTTACTTTTATGTTCCAAGAACATTGCACTACAAGATGTTTCCTCTAACTTCCTATGCAGGGGTTCAATCTCTTCATGCTTCTTTTTCAAATTTTCGTTAGCATCAGCAGAAAGCTTCTCAAAATAAGTTGATCTTTCACAACTCTGATCAATTTCAAGGAGTAATGAACTTGATCGATCTTTAAGTTCATATTCCTCCCATCCAAGAGCCATTGTTTCTTCTTCCAAATGTATAATCCTTTCAGAAGATTGTTTCAACTGAAGAGATAGCTCATGATTCTTTCTTTGCAAATCATCCACCTATTGAAGAGTTTCCTGAAGAGAGCTCTGGACCCTGGTATGTTGATCTAGTTCTTGATGCATAATTGTAACTTTGGATACCTTCTCTATCATTGCTTTGCTTAGAGTTTCCTTCTTCATCTTTAAATCAGACAGTTCCATTTTCAATGTTTCCAGTTGTCCACCTAAGCTTTCTCATCCCTTGACTGCTTCAAAAGTTCTTTCTGAGTCATCATCAATTAAATCCACTTGCAACTCACCTATAGCCACTTCATACTCTTTAATATAATTTTGTAAATCCATGTTATACTTCTCTAATTCACCAACCCTTGTGTTAGATTCATGAAGTTGCACATGAAGCAAATCAATCTCTTTACATATCGATTCTTGCTAATTGTCCATAAGTGTAATTTTGTTGCAAGACTACTCTAGTTGAATAAATAATTCTTCTTTTTCTCTCTGCATATGCTCAATATTCTCACAAGACTTCTAGAGTTGAAGATGTAATTCCCCCTTTTCACTTTGCAATATTTCAATTTTACTAGCAACTTCCATTTCATTATTTTGCTTCTCTTCTACCTATGAGATCAAGGTATCCAAATCAAAGTCCTTTGCAACCAACCATTTCATCATCACATCCTTTTGTCCTTTAAAGGATCTATTGCCTGCCCACTATTTTTTTTAAATTCACCAAAGTCATCACAAATCCGACGGCAACTGCAAAAAATACGACGATGTTTACATACCTCCGACAGATGTCATCAGACTTATTCTTTTGTTTGTGGGTATATGCATCAGATATCCGACCTTCCAAAAATCAAATGTGGTCAGATATTCGACGACCATGTGGTTAGATATCCGATGGCGACGTGGTCGGATATTTGACCTTACATAAAGCAAATGTGGTCAGATATTCGATGGTGACATGGTCAAATATTCGACCTGAGAAAAAGTAATTGTGGTCGAATATCTATTACCGGACAATCCACTCGACCGGAGGCGAGATGGATCTCCCTAGCTCAATGCGAGTCTAGAACAAATAGAACAGACTACAAACATGTTTCCTAGATCTACTTAAGGACCAAGTACTAGATGTCTTACCTCTTTGATTCGTTATCCTTTCTCCCGAATGTTGTTCCATGTCCCAAGGTCATCAGATCCAAGCTGCAAGACCTGTTAAGACATAGAAAAGAGAAACGAGTAAAGAGCATCTATACAATAAGAGATCTATGTAAATAGTTAAGCAGGTAAACAACACAACATCATCACACATCAAGAACGATATTGGTGGAAAGAATTTGTATTACTGCAAATAGAGGAGTACATGATAGAGATATAGAACCACAACCCAATGACTTAACGTAGAAACCCTTCTCCACACAAGCCAATTTCCAAGCCCTTCCAAGGAAGCATGAATTCTCCAAGAGGTGAGTGAAGGTGTCCTAAGAGAGATTTCACCAGAATGTAGATACCATAGTCTTTCTCCCTTTGGTATGGGAGTGAGTCTCGTATATATAGGACTAAGTGGATGAGGTTATGGATATGATAGGGTGAGAGATGGTAGGAGAGAGATAGGGGATCTTCCCAATAGGCTAGGGGTTGAGTACCAGCTCTCCAATAGATCAGGGATAAGCCCCCAAATGGGAAAGCTTCGAGAAATATCTCAAAATGGCTATTTTTTCCCATTAACAGACCTTGTCGCACCCTGCTATAGAGCAACCTGCGACATTGCATGCCGATAGTGTGCAACCTGCGACGACCTCTCAAAAGGGTGTACAAACTGAGTACAAATCATCCAAATGAGCACTTGGTCCATATGACTTCAGGGATGTATACACTAAATCATGATGATGGGTAGATTTTAGGTGTAACCGAATGCCCCCCAAAGCATGAAACTGTTAAGGATGTACAGGTGAAGTACTTTGATAGAAATAATGGCAAAAGACTTGTCGGATGAAGGACACTGCTACAGTACAACTAACTCTGAACTGACAATCTTATATATAGTACAACATGGCTGTCGACCAATACATTGCAGATCCATGGGAGTAATGACCGATTGAACTCAATCATGGCTACTAGACACAAGCGTAGATCCATGATGAGATGATAACACAGCCACGACCAATACAAAAGTGGATCTGTGTAATACGACTCAATACAAACTCCATCGCAACCTGGGTAAAAACATGACTCCCCAAGGTCTTCAAGTTGAACCCTCAATGATACGAATCTATCCATGTGATTACAAATGTCTTGACGTCGAACATGGTAGAAACCACTTTATTACCGGTCATTGATGTAAACCGCTAACGGTAGAAAATCAAATCGCAAACATCAAACATGCTTCCAAAAATGAGTTTGTGCAAGTTGGAGAAGCACCTAACATGCTTTAAATTCCCCTTTTGGCAGGTTCCCAGCAAGTAGAGATGGTACTAGAGTGGCGAGAGAGAGAACACAAGATAGAGGATGAGCAAGCCGCAAACGATCCACAATGTGTGTTTGCTTTGCGAAACTATGGGTTGCTCAAGTTCTTTCGAGTACAGGGGATGAGATCCCAGGTCCCATTCTTGACACACATGCTATAGAGTTGGGATGCAGCCCAACAATACTTTGTCATAGGTGAGCATATCCTCAACATTGACATTGAGGACATATAATTTTTGATTGGTTTGTCCCAAAGAGGGGACGCCGTACATCTCACTGGGACAAGGGCTAGTGATCGTACAGTTGAGGACATGGTGTCACAGCACTGTCTTGCTACTTCTCATCCTTCCAACGGGAAGATACTCATCAGAAATGTGGTGAGTCGCCCACTGAGGACTGTACTACTTACTATTACCAGGTGGTGGGTAGCCAAGCTCCACATACGGCTACTCGGACTCAGATGTTATATGCAGAGGATTTTATGTCCCCCATGGTGTTCAGCTGGTGCGAGGTTCTCCTCGCAAACATTCGAGCTCAGCTAACCAAGTATCGGCTTGGAGAGCTCAAGCAATTTGGATACAGATCGATCATAGTGTCGTTCCTCTTGGAGCGGGTTCCTCTCTTGCGCCCGCAGGTGGTACTGGATGACAGGGATCAGAGAGATCCACACACGCTCAGGTGGGAAGAATTGATGACCCTCCATGGTGGGGGTCCCATCATCACTTTTGGCCCTGAGTTCTTCAGCTGTCTAGAGGGCCAAATGCTCATGGTCGAGGACTTCCCATACGGTGGCACGGACTTCCGGGAGGATCCCGACTTAGTGCTGCTAGAGGGTACAGCATGGGGTGATATCGGTAAGAACAAAACCTTTGTACTTTTTAGTTTTGTGAATTATATTATTTTTTTGATGTAGTGCTGACAAGTACCTTGTGTGTGTAGATGTTGGCCCCATACGACCAGTGGGTCTCTCTCTTCTTGCAAGGAGAGACAGAGGTGGAGAGGTAGTGGTTCCTGCTGGTGCACATGCCGCCATTGAGGAGATGGAGGAGGTGTACCGGAACCTATCTCAGCTGACCGTGGAGGTTCCCGAGCCAGCTATCGACGACCTACCGAGGCCCATGCAGAGGTATGGGGTTGGAGAATCCGTGCGCTTCAACTCCTTGCTCCGCAAGGTGGCTCGTACTGTAGACTGCTTTCTCACCCAGCGTCAGAGAGTTGTTAGAGTCAGGGGTGTACGGGTCAAGTGTGGTGCCTGAGACACTTTTATACTTGTACTTGAGAGCTTTTAGAAGCCTCAGATTTTGTACTTACTGAAAGCTATGATGCTTCAGATTTTGTAGAAACTCACTGAAAGCCATCGTGCTTCATATTTTGTACCAGCACTATTTTTGAGCGATTTATATATATATACATTATCGACGGTTTATATATTATGTGTTCTTAGGATCATTAGTGATGTGATCTTGTTTACATGTTTGCTTCTATACGTTATATTTACATGTTGTGAATGCTTTTACATATTATGATTATTATGTGTGTGCAATGTACCAATCCAAAATGAAATTGGCCATCGAGTCAGCAACTGTGTTTTACTCTCGTGGAATGTGTAGGTATTGAATAGATTCAAATGACCTTTCCAGTAGACATACTCATCTGAAGAGACGGAGTAAGATGGGATCACGGATGGCGTATATCCGGTTCAGATAGGAAACCACTAATTGAGAATCCATGTGGATGACAATGTGGTTCATATCCAAGGAAATGGCATCAGCTAGAGTTTCGATCACTGCCTGATATTCCGCAGCATTGTTGGTCGCAAACCCTAGGAAACTTCCTCTTGAGCTAATGAGCTCACCTGTTGGGGAATATAGTACCCAGGCTGCCGAAGCAAGGTGAAGGGTATGCCAGCTGGCACCGTCTGCGAATCCATAGCACGTTGCCATCTGCACATGCAGATAGAACATGGTATGATAAGCAGAAACAAGATCAAAAAGATAGTCGAAAAAGAGAAATGCATCACACCACACAAAAACACGCCATGTACAGTATATGCAAGCAAGTCTATGCATGAGAGATCAAGCATAGTATCTCTTCAGGTAAAGCGCATTGCGGGGTTCATCTAAAGAGATCCCATCATAATCTTCAAGCTCGTAGGCACCTTTTTCCAACACACGTTTTATGACGTAGGGTCCATGCCACATGGACTCGAAATTCCCAGCTCCTAGCTTATCGTGCTTCTGGTCATAAGTGAGGACCAGATCACCCTCATTAAATATACGAGGTTCAACCGACTTATCGTACTAGGCCTTGATGTGTTTCTTATGCGCTTCATTAGCGAGAGAGGCATCACGACGAGACTCGTCAAGTTGGGCTAAGTGTAAGAGACGTTCTTCCTCAGTAGTAGTGTTAGGAAGAAGTTCGACCGTGAGCTATAAAGACGGGATTTCGCACTCTATCGGCAGAATGACCTCCAATCCATATACCAATTGGAAGGGAGGGAATCCTGTGGCAGTTTTAACGGTAGTTCGGTAGGCCCACAATGCTGAAAAGAGCATATTATGCCAGTTGGACTTTTGTGTCCCTGCCATCCTCTAGATCATAGTTTTCAAGACCTTGTTAATTGCCGCGACCTGTCCATTGGATTGCATGTAGTAGGGTGTCGAGTTTTCATGGCAAAAACCCAACCTGTCGCTCAATTCAGCAACTATATGGTTCTGAAAGTGAGAACCATGATCGGTAACTATGGCTTGCGGAACTCCAAACCGCGCTATCACATGATTAAACATGAAGAGTGCGGCGGTTTTGCCATCGTTTTGGTATGTAGGCATAGCTTCATCCCACTTTGTGAAGTAATCCACAGCTACGATGATGTAACTATGCCCCCCCGGCCGAGGTAGGCTTACAGTGCATAAAATCAATGCCCCATTTTGCAAATGGGCCAATGGCAATAACCGGATGTAGTGGGGTAGGATGGGTGCGCTTCTTCATATGGAAGTGTTGGAAAGGAGAACATTTTTTAATGGCCTCAATACAATCTTTGAAGATAGTAGGCCAGTAATATCCTGCGCGCAAAATCTTCTGGGCTGTAGCCATACCAGATAGATGACCACCACATGCCCCAGTGTGACAATCATTCAAAACGCGTTCAGCCTCATCAAGATTGAGACAACGTCGAACGATTGAATCGATGCCACGACGATACAAAGTATCATTAATGATTAAATAATACTTTGCATGGTGACGAACCTTACGATGATCGTAGCGAGAAAGTTGAGGATCAAAGCTTTGGGTTTGAAGATACAACAGAATATCTCCATACCAGGGGTCAGTCGTACTGATGAGAAACAATGATTCATCTAGAAATGAGTCATTGTGCTCAACTTTTTCATCAGGACGGGGAAGGTCGCAAATAAGCTCAGCAAACACCAAAGAATTCTTAGACTTAGCTTTCTCGAAAAGAAGATCGAATTCTTGAGGTATCACAATCCAGCGTGAATACTTGCCCCCAAGCACCTGACATGTCAGTACGTGGTACATGGGGTTCAAGTCGGCAATGATAGTGGTGGTGCAGAGCAAGATGTAATGATGGAACTTCTGGACAACAATGATTGTCGCGAAAGCAAGTTTTTCAACATGTGAGTATCTGGTTTCAGCATCAGCTAGACCCTTACTTGCATAGTATATCACATGTTCTTGAGCATTTTGATCCTCTTGTACTAAAACCATGGCGATAGTGGTAGTAGAAGTGGCGATATATAAGATGTAATCTTGATAATAATTAGGCAGTTGGAGCACAGGGGCATGCGTGATGGCATGTTTGATACTGTCAAAAGATTTTTGAGCTTGGTCGTCCCAAATGAATGGGACATCTTTCTTAAGCAGTTTTATGTAGCCCTGAGTTTTCTCCACGAAATTGCACACAAAACGTCTGAGGTAAGTCGCCTTCCCTTGGAGACTTTGAAGTTCCGTAACATCAGTCGAGGGTGGTAGGTTGATGATGGCCTCCACCTTTAAGGGATCAATATGGATCCCATCCTTTGTAACGATGAATACTAAGAGGCGTCCGGACTCAACGAAAACGATACACTTGTGAGGATTCAGACGGATATTGTACTGTCTGCATCTGAGGAATATGGCCGTCAGATGATCGATGTGGAACTCATGCTACTTCGAATGGGCAGGAAGATCATCCAAATAGGGTTCCACAAAGTCCTTAATATCGTGGAAGGTATACGACATAGCCCACTGAAACGTGGCGCCAGCATTTGTAAGGCCAAATGGGAGCTTGCGATAAGTGAATGTACCCCATGGGAGATGAAAGTTGTCTTGTGTTGGTCGGCTGGGTTGATCTCAATTTGGTTGTAACCAAAAAAGCCATCCATGAATGAGCAGATGACGCTTCCGGCACAGTTGTCGATAATCTAGTCGATGAAGGGGGTCGGGTAGTTGTCTTTTGGACAAGCCTGATTAAGATCTAGATAATCAACACAGACGCGGATGGTGCCCTGCTTTTTGTTCACAGGAATGACGTTTGAGACCCAATCCGTCAATGGGACAGGATAAATGAAGCCAGCCTTTAAGAGCTTTTCAATTTCTGCCTTTATTACCGCAATCTTTCGGGGGTGTACCGGTCGCAATTTTTGGCGCACAGGCTTAATGTCGGGATAGGTTTTAATTTTGTGAGAAACAATCGCAAGGTCTATCCCAGGAATCTTCTCATAGGACCAAGCAAAAAAGCCTCGAAATTGCTTGAACAAGGCCGTGCTAATAGCGATTTCTTTAGGGGAACACTTATGGCCTATGGGAATGTGTTCCACTATACCTAGTTTCACGGAGATGTCTACCTCAGTAGTTGGCTCAATGTTAGCCAAGTTTCCCTCCATGTCTGTAAGACATGTGAGGATGGGAAAATGAGGGGATGGGTAGATATCCGGTGAAAAGAGGGTATGAATGTTGTCCTCTACGTACTTCCATGGAGGAAGAAAAGATGACCTGTGATGAAGATCATCCCACAGACCGTCGTCCACATTCATTACTTCCATGATGGACTCATCTAAATGAAAAGTACGAAGTAAGAGATCGGGTAGAGAGGGTGTTCGTTGTAGAGAACAGGAAGGAAGGTCCATGGATAGACAATCCTCCGGCATTATTTGGATAGCCTCATAAATAAGTTCAGCGGGTGAAAGAGGTATCGTGTCTCCAAACAGGTGTGTTGTGGCTTCATCTGGTACAAGCTAAGCATCGTTTGAGTGAAATAAAATCTCAGTGGAGATCATGTTCACTGTGGAAACATGATTAGGGGGGTCCGCGGCTGGAAAAATGCCCATGAGAGATGAATCTTTCAATAGGCCAACCCCTACACTCTCATACTGTTTTGACATCTATACAATGGAAGGAACATGGTCACCAGGATGAGCAGTGGTGTCCGGTGTACAAAAATCTAACTGGTCGATAGTAACAATTCGTCCTTGGTGGGGGAATTGTACCATGCGAGAGACTGAAGAGGCTGCTGCCTGCATGGTATAAAACCAATTGTGACCAAGCAAGAGATTATAATCTAACGGGGCTGAGACCACTTCCATGTTAATGGTTATGGTCTTTCTGCCCAACTCAACTGCAAGAGCTTGTAAGAGCCCATGAGGTTGAAAGCCACGCCCTTTGAATGCTTTCAATGTGGTAGGAGAACGATTCAATTCAGGGGAGCCAATGGCTCTCCAACAAGCGATGGACATGACAGAAGTGGAGGCTCCTTCATCCAAAAGAGTGCGATGGATAATCTTCCCAGCAAGGTTCGCAATAACTTGGAATGCGAGCTGGTGTGAGAACCTCGTCTTAAGGTTGTCAAGATGAAACATGATGGTGTTCGAGGAATCTCGGTCAACTGCACCAATAGCTACAAGGAGAGTTCTGCGTTGATTGGGATAATTCTGCAAAACTTCCAGGGTGGACATGGCGCAAGGAGCTTGGGCCAAGTCCTCTATGATATTATAATTCTGTGCCGTGCGAGCATTAGGATTGAAAATAGCTTTTCGAATCGTGCTCTTGGGTGGATGCAATATCGAATCTAAAGAGGGTCTCTCGATGGTGAGAGAAGTCGATGGTACAATGACATCAGGTAAAGAGTCAGAAGCATTTTTAGTATTACTTCCGGCGGGTTCCTTCGAAGGGACCTATTCGTAAGATCGCGAGCGAGTAGTTAAATTGATCACCTCGTTACGCAACATGAGAACATGCACGGTATTGGATGGTTCCCCTTGGGATGGGGGGTTTTGAGTAATCATCTGTTGATTTTGAGCAGGAAACGGATCGTTGAGGACTGCGGGAGTCGGTTTACCCCTAAGAAACTTCCAAACTTCGTCTCTATGGGGACACTCTTTGGAGAAATGGTCTTCTCCGCATAGTAAGCAAGGATACTTTAGTTTCCTTTTCTACTTAGTATCTTCGGGAGTGCTCTTCGTTTCCTGCTAGGAAGAAGGCTTCTTGGGTTTCCCCTTGTTCTTCTTTTTTCCATTAAACTTCTGATATTAATTTGATTGAATAGAATTCACCTCTTCAGTTACAGCAGGAGGAGTGGACTTGGCGGTGCTGTGTCCAGCCGGAGTGGGGTTGGATGATCCAACGGTGCTAACGGTAGGCTGGGTGGTAAGGGAACCAATGATTCCATCAGCTTGGGGTCCCTTATGTGGTTTCATGGGATCGTTAATGTCCCGGGGTGCATCAGGAAAAATATTGAACAGAGTGCCAGACTGGGTATAAACCAAGTCTAACAGATGAGCACTCGCGATGGCTTGTTCTTCAGTGACAGCATCTCGCATGGAAACATCTTTGGCTATGACAGGCAGGAGTGACTCTGTAAACCAGTCTGCTAGGAGCTGATCTGGAATGGGAGATTTAATGAGACGTCGTCACCATCACCACTCGTGGATTTGATCCGAGATGTGGGTGGTGGTATTTTGATGGAGTGAGGTCAAAAGCTCAGTACCGGTCTCATACCGTATAGGCAGCTAGAAATGCGTCAAAAAGTTCATAGCAAGAGAGCCAAAATCAGGAAAAGAGTGTGGTGGTAACTCAATGTACCACTTGGCAGCCAAACCGGTGAGAGTCCTTTGGAAAAATCTAAGACGAATTGAATTGTCTATTAAGGAATTAGATGAACACCATAAATGGTATGTCATCACGTGGTTCTTAGGGTCTTCACCTGGCTTGCCGTCAAACTTGGGGATATCAGACGAAAGTTTCACCAGAATTGGTGGCCAATTAGATCCATAGTAAATGGTATCATTGGTTAAACGAGAGAGGTCAGGTAGGTCCAAAGTAGCCAAAAAGGGCAGCTATGGATTAGATTGCGCATATTGATAATATGGATATGGCGTGTAAGGACTAAACTGACCATAGGGTGTACCAGGATAAAACTAACCATAGGGGGGTGTGCCGCTCAGACCGTAAGGAGGTCCGCCACCATAAGGTGGTCCATTCCAATAGGGTGGAGGTCCACCTCCACCTCCGGGAGGGGGTGGAGGTCCGCTGCCACCACCAGGAGGAGGTGGGGGTCCATAACCGAAATAAGATGGCCCACCACCACCTCCGCCTGGAGGGGGTGGTAAACCACTTCCGCTGCCAGATGGGTGGAATCCCACACCGCCTCCACTGCCGAAAGGATGAGGGTTCCCACCACCACCGCTGCCACCAGGGTAATTAGGTCCTCCATCGCCTCCGCCTGGAGGGGGTGGTGGACCGCCACCCGCCACCCGAAGGGAAATGTCCTCCTCCACCATGATAAGGTGTTCCGTCGCCGCCTCCATCTAGAGGAGGGGGTGGACCATTCCCGCCCCCACCTGAGGGGTGAGGGGTGTTGTAGGTAAAATGGGGTGGGCCTCCGCTAATGTTAGGTGGGGGCCCGCCGCATCCAACAGGAGGTGGGGGAGGACTGATAGGGGTTGGTGGTACTTGAGGGATAGTCGGTTGGGGTCCATGTTGCAACACAAGTTGTTTCCCCCATAGAGTGTAAGAATTCCCAGGATAAGGTATCCTGTATGGTGCGTTTCTGGGATTAGGTTGGCCCGTCGCAGGGTTAACATAACCTGGATATGCTTGACTCCATGAGGGTTGGGTTACATTTGACGGCCCTCCAACATGAGATAATCCCATGGTGGACGGTCTAGCGGGTTGGGTAGGTCCAATGGAAGGCCCGTTGGGGACTCCACCAATGTTTTGGTTAGGAAACAAGGATTGCCCCCCAGCCACAATGGACTTACCACTATTCAAAGGCTGAACCAATGTGGGTTGTTGACTAGCTACTATGGTAATAACATTACCAATAAGATAATCCGTAGGAATGGAGTACCCTCCCCTCGAATTTTGAGGTGGGGGAGGAACTGGTAAAGTAACCATGGTAGTAGCAGGCGTATTGGACCTTCGTCCTTCCATCGGTTGGTTCACTTGAGGTGCAGTACTGGATTCCTGCAAGGGTTGACCAGTCTAACTAGTGGTCATGGGGTGGGGTTGTTCTAATGATCCAAAATATATCAAACAAATTGGGATGGGTTGATAAGGGGGTAACGATGGGTATTCAACCCGTCGTTGGAGACTTGACTGTCAACACTCTTCATCTATGAAACAAAAGTGAGCCAATTGGTCATGAAAGTAGGCTAAAGTGTCTTCCAGAGTAGTCTCACTGGGTAAGGATGAGGTGGGAAAATGAGCCACTGGATGGTCTGTAGAAGATGTCCAATAAGTTGCTGAAGCACCAACAACTACGGTAGGGTCATCCTAGGGTTGGTTTATCCATTCCAACGATCCAGGTTCTCCTAGATAAATAGGAGGAAGTTCTCGTGAAGTGGGGGTATGTGCTTCTTCATCCTACGTGGGATGAGAGGCAGGTGAATCTGGTGGAAACAAATGTCCGCTAATATTCAAGGTGCGGTTCCCTACTTTATTAACTACGACCACGTTACACTGATCCATTCTTACCCTCAAAATAAACTCCGGATTAAGGGGAAATTCGGGTGGCAAGTTCAAGATCCTACAGGACCTTCTCCAGGGAAAATCCGCCAGAGTACCAAGAAAATCATCCAAAAAAGGCCAAAACAACTTTTCTCCTAAAGGTATTCTAAAAGAAAAGCAGTCCAAGAAAACCTACTCAAACTAAGGCAACAAGCAAACTTATGTGACAGAGTGGATTCAAAAGTCTGGAACCTCACGGAATTATCAAGGCATCGCAAACCGTAATATACTACAGGGTCCAACAGTATGACTCGACAAGGACGATTGGGACCGTATCCTTGCCTGCATACTCGACTACCTGGATAGGATGTGCATACTAATCTCTCCGAGTGTTGTTCTCGGTGTATTGCTTTGCCAAGACGGCCAAATGGTTAACTCGGTTGGTTTCAGGAATCCTAATGGTGTCTCCTAATATACGCAAGGTACGTGGGAGCTCAAATCCGTACTGGTGCTGTCTAATGCACAGCCGTTGGAACAAGACCTTCCGATATACATGTCGAGTACTTGATGCACCCTTTGATATACGCCAAGTACGGATTATGGTACTTGGTGGGTACGTGAAAGAGCTCGATATACCGATGTACGTGGAATACTACAATACCCCTGGACTACAGTGCTGGAAAGTAACGACGGCTTCCATGCTTAAGGACACCGGAACACGTCTCTAACTTACACACAAGTTACTAAAATTTTTACGTCATTCTACTGTTTATTTTATCTTGGACGGTTAGGTGAATGCATGAGGTGAGTACATAATCGGAAACAGAATGCAAGTCCTAGCTACATGCACAAAATAGTCTTTTCTTTCGATGAATTCTAAGTATGGTAAGGAGAAATCTTTTTCCAATGGTATTTCCAAACAAACTCAATGCAACACAATTCCCAATGCAAACAAATTTGACAATGAAAGTACTCTTTTCTTTTTCAACGAAACACACAAACATACACAACACTACTATCCAGATCAAAGTATTTTTTTTCTTTTCTTTTCTTTTTCAAATTAGAACAACACTAAGTAATGAGATGAGAGGATTCTGAAATGGAAATGCAAGCTTTTCACTTTCTCTTTTCAATGATCTAAAGGCAACAAAAATAAAAAATGCACCTATCTTTCCCTAGCATGAAAACAAATTTTGAAAGAAAATGAAATTTACTAGAGCTTTTCAAGAAGATGAATAACTCATAATTCAAGAAAAACACAATCAATCATATTTCCATTCATCTCTTCCAAAACATTCCAATGCACAATGATCTTTCTTCAATAACTTTTTGAGAAACAATGGGAGAGAAGCACTTTTAATCTTTCAATGGATGTATTAAAGCAATAAACTTGAAGACAACTTTGCTTTCAGATCTAAATGACTGAAAAGAAAATGTTACTTGGGGCACTCATACACTCAAAAAACTCAAGAAAAGACAAGCACTCAACCAAGTATAAATGACACACTTAACTCAAAATCAAGCAGTAGCAAGCAAAGCTCAAAACAAAAATGAATGATGTCTGGAAGATGATCTAATACAATGATCAGATCAGGGGTGGAAGGAAGGGAATACAAGAGTGGAAAGGATGAAGGTGAAGGAGACAAAAGTGTCCAACACTACCAAACTCAAACTTGTCCAAAGCAGAACCCAAAGTCAATCCAAACAAACCAAACTCTCAGCACACAAATCAAAATGGGATCTCTGGCTGAATGATGCAGCACAGGGAGAGTTCAAACACCAAATTAAGGCTCAGACTGTCAGATGAGGGAACGAATGCCCATATGTCAAGTCTCGACAGATCGGCGCACCCTGTCTTTGTAGATAGTGCGACGTTGCAGGTTACCTATAAGAGAGGTGCGACGGTGTCGCAGTTCACTAATGCAAGCAACAGACAAAGGACAGAGGCTCAGGAAAACACAGTGTCACTCTATTTTCACTACCCAAGTGCGACAGCCAAGTTCTAGATTAAAAAATGAATCAGATCTCTCAATAATGAACCACCAATGGGTTTGAAACTGAGTTGTACAAACTCAAAGGAAGAAGATCAAGATCTTCAACGTGAAGATCTAACAATGGAATCAATCCTAAGAAGGAAAATGGAAAAAATGACAACAAGGCTTGTCAGAAGTAATCAACTAAAAATGAATCAGATTAATGATCACTAAATAAGAAAAATCCCCAGCGGAGTCGCTAGATTTGTTACCAGACAATCCACTCGACCTGAGGCGAGCCCGATCTCCCTAGCTCAATGCGAGTCTAGAGCAAATAGAATAGACTACAAACACATTTCCTAGATCTACTTAAGGACCAAGTACTAGATGTCTTACCTCTTTGATTCACTATCCTTTCTCCCGAATGTTGCTCCACATCCCGAGGTCGTCAAATCCAAGCTGCAAGACCTGTTAAGACACAGAAAAGAGAAATGAGTAAAGATCATCTATACAATAAGAGATCTATGTAAATAGTTAAGCAGGTAAACAACACAACATCATCAGACATCAAGAACGATATTGGTGGAAAGCATTTGTATTACTGCAAATAGAGGAGTACATGATAGAGATATAGAACCACAACCAATGACTTAACGTAGCAGCCCTTCTCCACATGGGCCAATTGCCAAGCCCTTCCAAGGAAGCATGAATTCTCCAAGAGGTGAGTGAAGGTGTCCTAAGAGAGATTTCACCAGCATGTAGATACCATAGTCTTCCTCCCTTTAGTATGGGAGTGAGCCTCGTATATATAGGACTAAGTGGATGAGGTTATGGATAGGATAGGGTGAAAGATGGTAGGAGAGAGATAGGGGATCTTCCCAACAGGATAGGTGTCGAGTACCAGCTCTCCAATAGATCAGGGATAAGCCCCCAAATGGGAAAGCTTCGAGAAAGATCTCGAAATGGCTATTTTTTCCCATTAACAGACCTCGTCGCACCCTGCTATAGAGCAACTTGCGATGTTGCATGCCGATAGTGTGCAACCTACGACAACCTCTCAAAAGGGTGTACAAACTGAGTACAAATCATCCAAATGAATACTTGGTCCAGATGACTTCAGGGATGTATACACTAAATCATGATGATGGGTAGATTTTAGGTGTAACAATATCCAACATGTATATTAAAAGAGTTGTGGTAAGATATTCGACATTGTCATGTCGGATATCCGACGAGACCATATTGTTTTCGGATATCCGTCGAAGGTCAACCGACGTTTAAAAAAGGAGAGGCTTGTCGGATTGTCGATAGTGCGATGTCGAAAATCAAACATATATGCCGTCAGATTTTGGGTTCAGATTTTCATGTGGGGGTTAGGGGTTTAGAGAGAGATAAAAAGATAGATACACAGAGAGAGAGAGAGATTGGAGGATAGGGGTTTAGAGGGAGATATTGATTGGGGGTTAGGGTTTTAGATATGAAGAGAGATCGAATGAGTGAGAAAGAGAAAGAGATATTGGAGGTTAGGGTTTTAGAGAGAGAGAGAGAGAGAGAGAGGGATTGGGTCTTATGGGTTTAAAGAGAGTGAGAGGCATACAGAGATTGGGGTTAGGATCTTAGAGAGGGAGACTAGGAGATAAAGGTTTAGAAGGAGAGAGAGATTTGGGGTTAGGGGTTTAGAAATAGAGAGAGAGAGAGAGAGAGAGAGAGAGAGAGAGATTGGGGTTAGGGTTTAGGGCTAGAGTTAGAGAGAGATCAAGAGAGAGAGAGGTTAGATGTTTAAAAAGAGAGGGATTGGGGTTTAGAGAGAGATAGAAATATAGATATTTTTGTTTAGGGTCTTAGAGAGAGATAGAGACGGGAGATTAGGGGTTCATAGTGAGAGAGAGAGAGATTCAGGGTTAAGTCTTTAGAGAGAGAGAGAGATTCAGGGTTAAGTCTTTAGAGAGAGAGAGAGATTGGGGGTTTGGGGTTTTAAGAGAGAGAGATTCAGGGTTAAGTCTTTAGAGAGAGAGAGAGAGAGATTGGGGGTTTGGGGTTTTAAGAGAGAGAGATTGGGATTAGGGGTTTATAGAGAGAGAGATTGGAGGTTAGGGTTTTAGAGAGAGATAGATATTACAGGTTAGATATTTAGAGAGAGAGGTTGAGGGTTAGAGGTTTAGAGAGAGAGAGAGAGATTGGTGGTTAGGGATTTGGGGTTTAGAGAGAGAGATTGGGGGTATAGAGAGATATATTAGGGGTTTGTCATTTAAAGAGAGAGAGAGAGATTGGGGATTAGGGGTTTAAAGAGAGAGAGAGAGAGATTGGGGTTCAGGATTTTAGAGAGGGAGAGATAAAGATAGAAATATAAACATTGGTGGTTAGGTATTTAGAGGGAGAGAGAGATAGAGAGACAAAAACTAAGGGTTAGATGTTTAGAGAGGGAGAGAGAGAGATAAAGAGATATTGGGGGTTAGGGGTAGAGGGAGAGAGAGAGAGATAAAGAGATATTGGGGGTTAGGGGTAGAGAGAGAGAGAGATTCAAGGCTAGGGGTTAGAATCTAGGGCTTTAAATAGATAAAGAAAGAGATAGGGGGTTAGGGATTAAGGGTTTAGAGAGAGAGAGAGATTGGGGGTTAAGTGTTTAGAGCGAGAGATATATATGGGGTTACACATTTAAATAGAGAGAGAGAGAGAGAGAGAGAGAGATTGGGGATAGGGGTTTAGGGAGAGAGAGGGATTGGGGTTAAGGGTTTAGCAAGAGAGATATGGGTTTAGATGTTTAGATAGAGAGAGAGAGAGAGAGAGAGAGAGAGAGAGAGAGATTGGAGGTTATGGGTTTAAAAAGAGATATATATAAAGAGAGAAATTGAGGATTATGGGATTAGAGAGAGAGAGAGAGAGAGAGAGAGAGAGATTTGGGTGTTAGGGGTTTAGAGAGAGAGATAAAAAGAGATAGATTGGGGGTTAGGGGTTGAGAGAGAGAGAGAGAGAGAGATTTTGGGGGTAAAGGGTTATGAGTTATTGTTTGGATAAAGAGAAAGAGAGATTGCGAGTTAGGGGTTAGGATTTAGGGATTTAGATAGAGAAAGAGATATTGGGGGTTAGGGATTAGGGATTTAGAAAGAAAGCTAGAGATTGAGGATTAGGGGTTTAGAGAGAGAGAGAGAGAGATTGGTGGTTAGAGGTCTAGAGAGAGAGAGAGAGAGGTGGCTAAGGGTTTAGAGAGAGAGAGAGAGATTGGGGGTTAAGGAGTTAGGAAGTTAGAGAGAGAGGGAGAGAGATTGTAGGGTTTAGAGAGAGAGAGATTGCGAGTTAGGGGTTAGGATTTAGGGATTTAGATAGAGAAAGAGATATTGGGGGTTAGGGATTAGGGATTTAGAAAGAGAGCTAGAGATTGAGGATTAGGGGTTTAGAGAGAGAGAGAGAGATTGGTGGTTAGAGGTCTAGAGAGAGAGAGAGAGAGGTGGCTAAGGGTTTAGAGAGAGAGAGAGAGAGATTGGGGGTTAGGGAGTTAGGAAGTTAGAGAGAGAGGGAGAGAGATTGTAGGTTAGGAATTTAGAGAGAGAGATCAATTAGATTTTAGGGGCTTAGAGAGAGAGAAAGTGAGTAAGTGAGAGACAGAGATATTGGAGGTTAGGGGTTTAGAGATAGAAAAATTGGGGATTAATAGTGCCTTAGAGAGAGAGAGATAATAGGGGGAGTGTGGATGGTTAGTTGAGAGAGATGGAGTGAGAGAGTGGGGGGGGAAGGGTAGGACTGTGAGGAGTAGGAGTTTGGGGGGGGGGGAGAGAGAGAGCTATGAGGTTATGGGTTTAAAGAGTGTGTGAGAGAGAGAGAATTAGTGGGGGTTGGGAATTTAGAGAGAGAGAGAGAGAGAATGGGGGTTAGGAGTTTAGAGAGAGAGAGAGATTGGGGGTTAGTGATTTATAGAGAGAGAGAGATTTGGGTTAGGGTTATAGAGAGAGGGAGAGATAAAAATAGTGAGATTTGTGGTCGGTGTTTAGAGAGAGAGATAGAGAGAGAACAAAGTTTAGTGGTTTAGAGAGAGAGAGGTTGGGGATAATGGATTTAGAGAGAGAGTGGTTGGGGGTTAAGGGTTTATGGGGAGAGATAAGTTGGAGGATATGGGCTTAGATAGAGAAAGAATGGGGGTTAGGTATTTAGAGAGAGAGAGAGAGAAAGAGAAAGGGATGTAAACAGAGAAATTGGGTGTTAGGGATTTAGAGAGGGCGAGAGAGAGAGAGAGAGAGAGAGATTTGAGGTTAGGGATTTATAGAAATATTAGAGAGAGAGAGAGTGAGATTAGGTGTTATGGGTTTAGAGAGAGAGAGAGGTTGGAAGTTAGGGGTTTAGAGAGAGAGAGAGAGGGAGGGAGAGAGAGGGAGAAAGTGTTAGGGGTAAACAGAGAGAGAAAGAGGGAGATTGGTGGTTAGGAGTTTAGAGAGAGAGAGAGATATTATAGGTTTGGGGTTTAGAGAGAGAGAGAGGGAGAGAGAGAGAGTGGTGATTAATAGCGATTTAGAGAGAGTGAGATCATGGTGGGAGAGTGGATGGTTAGTTGTTAGGGGGAGAGAGAGAGGGTGGGGAAGGGGTAGGAGGGTGAGGTTTAGGGGTTTAGGGAGAGAGAGAGAGAGATTGGGGCTTAGGGGTTTGGAGAGAGAGAGAGAAAGGGTTAGGGATTTAAAGAGAGAGAGAGAGAGAGAGAGTTTGTAGGTTAAGGGTTTAGAGAGAGAGAGAGAGAGATAAAGATATAGGTATAGAAAGAGAGATACTAGGGATTAGGGATTTAGAGAAAGAGAGATATTGAGAGTTAGGGTTTTAGAGAGAGATATATTGGGTCTTAGGGGTTTGTAGAAAGAGAGAGACAAAGACATAGATAGAGAGTTAGGGGTTTAAATTAGAGAGAGAGAGAGAGAGAGATTGGGGTTGATGGGTTTAGAGAGAGACAGACAGTAGGAGAAAGAGACAAGGACAGAAAGAGAGAGATTGGGGGTTAGGGATTTAGAGAGAGAGAGAGAGAGAGAGACATGGAGGTAGATAGATAGATTGTAGGTTAGGTATTTAGAGATAAATCGATTAGGTGCTAGTGGTTTATAGAGAGAGAGGGGGAGAAAGAGAGAGATTTATTGGAGGTTAATGGTTTAAAGAGAGAGAGGTTGGGAATTAATAGGGTTTAGAGGGAGAGGTATCATGGGGGGATACTGAATGATTAGTTGTGGGGGGAAGAGAGATAAAGAGAGTGGGGAAGGGGTAGGAGGGTGAGGAGTAGGTGTTTGAGGTTGGGTGAGAGAGAGAGAGAGATATACATATATAGAAGGAGATGGAGAGAGAGAGAGTGGGGGTTAGGGGTTGAGAGAGAGAGAGGTTGGAGGTTAGGGTTTTAGAGAGAGAGAGAGATTGGGGGTTATGGGATTAGAGAGAGAGAGAGAAATTAGGGTCAGGGGCTTAGAGAGAGAGAGAGAGAGATTGGGAGTTAGGGGCTTAGATAAAGAGAGAGGGAGAGATTGGGGGTTAAGTGTTTAGGGGGGGAGATAGAAATAAAGAGATTGGTGGTTAGGTGTTTAGAGAGAGATATAGGGAGAGAATGGAGGTTATAGGTTTAGAGAGAGAGAGATTGGGGGTTAGGGGTTTAGAGAGAGAGTGATTGGGGGTTTGTTGGTTGTGGATCATAATATTCCTTATTTAGAGTTCGTGTTTCAGCTGTGTCTAGATCCCATCCCATGACAGGGGGTGTGGGGGTCTTGCACCCCCACTACAATCTCCATGGGGGGTCCATGGGGGTCTTGTCTTGTAAAATGTTGTAATTTCATAGTCATGACTTAGCCCATGGTATTGGGTATCACATGGTATTTTCCCATGGTAATCACTCTTTAAAAGGAAGGCATTGTAATATGGCTCTATATTGTAGTATTGTAAAGATATCTATGATTGTGTGAGAGAAACTTTGAGAGAGTGAAGAGAAAATTGAAGTAGATGTGTTGCGGGTTGTATCCCTTCATTTGTTGGATGGTATAATAAAAAGGACTGGCAATTTCTCCGTGGATGTATCCTAAATTGGGTGAACCACGTATATTGGTGTCTCTCTTGTATTGTGATTAAGTGTTTTAGATTTGCATCTCGTTTATTGTTATTGCTCTTCGCTCCTATTTTTCTAACATGGTTAATGGTTTAGAGAGAGAGGGGGGGAAAGTGATCGGGATAAAAAGAGAAAGATTGGGGGTTAGGGATTTAGAGAGAGAGATAGTTATTGGGGTTTAGAGAGAGAGGGAGATTGAGAGTTAGGGGTTTAGAGAGAATGAGTGAGAAAGAGAGATATTGGAGGTTATATGTTTAAAGAGAGACATTGGGGTTTAGGGGTTTAGAGAGTGAGAGATAGAAAGAGAGAGAACATGGTAGAGGGGTTGAGAGAGAGAGAGATAGAGAGAGATATTGGATGTTAAGGGTTTAGATAGATATAGAGAGAGAATGGGGGTTATGGATTTAGAGAGAGAGAGAGAGAGAATGGTGGTTAGGGGTTTAAAGAGATAGAGAGAGAGAGTTGGGATTTATATATATATATGTATATACATATATTTATATATATATATATAGAGAGAGAGAGAGAGAGTGGGGTATAAGGATTTAGAGGGAGAGATTGATTTTGTGTTACGCATTAGAGAGAGAGAAAGAGATATTGGAGGTTAGTGTTAATTTTTGAGCATTAATTCAATATACTCTAGGATCTTTACTAAGAGAATAACATGTACAACATATCAAGTATAACAATGCATATCAATCACATCAAGCAATCACATGAGACAATATACACACAGAGTTTCACTGGGGAAACCATAAAGGTGAAAAACCCCACAACTTCCTCAGAGACAGAAAGAGCAATGATACAACCAAAGTACAAGAGATAGTCTTCTCCTAGAAGCTACTCCTCCTCCTCAACTAGTGCGCCACTTTCTAAGTGATGTAGAAGTGAATAATGAGATGAACAAATAGAGATCTCCCACTCTCTATTTATAATTGTCCCAACTTGCCTATTACACTAGCAGGGCCGACTTCTCTAGAAGAGTCTAATAACCCATGGTTACATTAATCCGGGCCAACCCCACACTTGGTGGTCTAGTAACCCATCACAACAAGTTACAACACTTGCGACACTTGTCAATACAAATGACGACACTTCCGTATAGAGGAACAATAACATCTCTATAGGAGTACAATATACATAGGTGAAATACATTCCGAAGTTACATATACATCAACACTACCTCTTAACTAGGAAGGTATTTATCGACACAGTTCTGCTAGCAAAAGTCTTCTTCTTTGGATCATCATCACTGAATCATCGTCATCGAATCAACATCATTGTCACTGCTGCTGCTATCTCAATCAATCTCCGATCTACTCGTCATAGGAAGTTCTACAGAGCCAGTCCTTTTTCATACTAGATGTAGGCCTACCACCTGCAGGTCTTCATCATCTACAGACCCATCCCTTTTTCATGTTGGATGTATCACAAAGCCAACCCTTTTTCATGTTGGATGTGACCTAGAACAAATCTAGGATTTCTAACATAGAGCAAGTCCTTTTTCATATTGGATGGGACTTAGAACGCATCTAGGATTTTCGCCACAGAGCCAGTCCTTTTTCATACTGGATGGGACCTAGAACACATCTAGGATTTCTTCCATAGTGCCAGTCCTTTTTCATACTTGATGGGACCTAGAATGCATCTAGGATTTCCACCACATAGCCAGTCCTTTTTCATACTGGATGGGACCTAGAACGAATCTAGGATTTTGCACCACACAACCTCAAAAGAGCATCCCAGGACTTATTATGAGCACATAGCCCAACTAATCGGATCTCCCAGGGCTACATTACATGTGGTCATGGAAAAACCTTGAAAGAGCATCCCAGGACTTATTACGGGCACACAGCCCAACCTATCAGATCTCCTAGGACTACATTACATGCCATAGGACAAAACCTTGAAAGAGTATTCCAAGAATTATTATGGGCACACAGCCCAACCTATCGGATCTCCCAAGTCAACTTACATGCTCATATGCACAACCTATCCACGACCATAGAGCATCAACCTGATACTCATCATACATCATCCTGATGTACATCATCACATGATCATTCTGATCATCATCATAGCATCATCCTTATGCATATCATCTGGAGAAACATCTTGAAGCTCGTCATCCATGATCATCTTGATCATACAATGTATCCACCTGATACATATCATCTGGAGCAACATCCTGAAGCTCATCATCCATGATCATCCTGATCATACAATGTATCCACCTGATACATATACAAATACATGATCCACATAAAAAGCATCCAACATGATGCATATAGAGCAGTAACTGGAACATTATCCTGATGCTCATCATCCAGCGCTTACATCCATAGCCATCGGAAGGATCCTCCTCTCACCATGCCAGGAATGGCTCCTACAAATGTGTCCATCACTTCTTCATCGAAGTGTCATCAACCTAAAGAACACCAAGCCTCTCTCTGAAGTACTCAAACTTCACTCTGGCTAGTGGTTTCATCAACACATCTGCAACCTGCTCATCTGTCGCAATATACAAGAGCTTCACTGCTCCTCTCCACACCATATCCCTGATATAGTGATATTTGATCTCAATGTGCTTTGACCTATCGTGGAACACTAGGTTCTCAGATAGCTTCACACAACTCTGGTTGTCACAGTAGATATTAGTAGCATCCAACGGGAGATCAAATAACTCAGACAGTAGCTTCCTCAGCCATATTGCCTCACAACTGGCTGAACAAGCTGCAACATACTCTGCTTCGGTTGTACTCAGTGCTACGCAGGACTGCTTCCTGCTAAACCAAGAGATCACTCCTGATCCCATACTGAAGCAGCACCCAAAAGTGCTCTTCCTATCTGTAGCACTGCCTGCCCAATCTAAATCAACATAACCCTACAGGTTAAACTTTTGATTCGCATCATACTTGATCCCATAATCAATTGTACCCTTCAGGTACCTCAGAATATGCTTTACAACAACCAGGTGAACACTTCTGGGATCCATCAGGAACTGGCTCAATGTGTTCACCCCAAAGCAAATATATGGTCTTGTGTTCGTCAGGTACATCAAGGACCCAATCATCTGACGATACACAGTGAAATCAACCGGATTAGATGAAGCATCACCAGAAGCTTTAGGTTTGATGCCATAGGTGTGGACATGGCCTTGCAGTCCATCATCCCGAACCTCTTTAGGATTTCTACTGCATACTTCCCTTGTCCAAGGAAGATTCCATCTACACTCTGCCACACCTCCATACCTAGAAAGTAGTGCATCATCCCCAAGTCCTTCATCTCGAACTCGGCAGCAAGCTTCCTCTTCGTGTCGGCAATCAGTCTATCCTCATCCGTAACAAATAGGTCATCCACATACAAGAGTAGAATCACAGGATTTCCTTTCTCAACCTTGTAGTAAATGTTGGAATCCGCCTTACTTTTGGTAAAGCCCAAATTGGATAGAAAATTGTCCATCCTACCATACCAAGTCCTAGGAGCTTGCTTCAAGCCATACAAGGCTTTCTTCAATCTGCACACATATGTCTTTCTGTCATGTGTTTCAAAACCAAGTGGCTGCTCCACATACACTTCCTCTTCGACTACACCATTCAACAAAGCTGTCTTGACATCCATCTAGTGTATCTTCCATTTCATCACTGCAGCCAGAGCAAGTATTGTTCTTATGGAAGTGTATCTGGCTACAGGAGAAAAGGTCTCTTCATAGTCTATTCCCTCTTTCTGAGAGAAGCCATGAGCTACAAATATTGCCTTGTATTTCTCTATGTTACCATCTGCAGCATGCTTGATCTTTTAGATCCATTTGGAAGTCACAACAAACTTCCCTTCTGGTCTTGCGACCACATCCCAAACATCATTCTTCATGATCGATTGGTATTCCTCAACCATGGCATCCTTCCATTCTTTCTTTTCCACTGCCTCTTCATAACTGGAAGGTTATTTTTTCATAATGTCACAAAGTAGGGAAACATAGCTAGTGTGTGACCTTGTCCTCTTCCTTTCTCTATGTTCCTCTTCTAGAATACCATATCTTTCTGCATCTTGGATGAGCTCTCTAGCCCATGCAGGTTTCCTCTTGTGAGAGATCTTCTCATGGGGTGGATCTATAGGTTTTTGTGGATCTTCAATTTCACGGGTTGCTTCTGGAATTGCTTCATTCATAGTGGTATCTTGAAATCTGATTTCCTTTGTTTCTTCATGATCTTCAACAGGTGTCTTCCTTGATATGATATAAGCTGAGTTCTCATCAAATGTTACATCCCTTCTAACATCAATCTTCTTGAACCCTGGAAAGTATATTCTGTAAGCCTTCAAGCTTTCACTGTACCTCACAAAGATGCCCTTCTTTCCTGAAGGATCTAGCTTAGTTCTCTTTTCCTTTGGAACATGAGTATATACTAGACAACCAAATATTTTGAGATGGCTGACTTCAGGTTTCTTACCAAAAAATACCTCTTATGGTGTCTTGTTGTCCAATATCTTGTGAGGTGTTCTATTTTGCACGTACACAGCTATCCTAGCTACTTCTACCCATAGATGCATAGGAAGATCTTGGTCATGAAGCATTGCTTGTGCTGCTTCTATGATAGTTCTATTCTTCCTTTCTACAACTCCATTTTGTTGTGGATTGTAAGGAGCAGTCAACTCCCTCTTAATACCTGAATCATTACATAGCTTCTTGAAATCACCTGAAGTGAATTAATCTCCACCATTATCGGATCTAAAGGTCTTGATCTTCTTATCAGTTTGGTTTTCCATCAATGCTTTGAATTCCTTGAATTTATCAAATACTTCATCTTTATTCTTTAAGAAGTAAACCCAAGTCTTCCTAGAGAAATCATCAATGAAAGAGACATAGTATACATACCCACTTAGAGAACTTGATGACATCGGAGTGGATAATTTCCAAGATTTCTTTTGCTTTACTTTAACTACTTGGAAAAGCCTTCTTAATGTTCTTTCCTTTTGCACATCCTTTGCAAACACCTTCATGCTTTGTCTTGATTTCAGGAAGACCCTCTACTACTTTACTCGCAACTGGTAGTGCTCTGTAGTGCACATGTGCAAGCTTTCTATGCCAAAGTTCACTTGGCTGCATGGATTCATGTACCATGGCTTGTTCAGGCTGTCCCTTCAATTTGTACAATCCTCCCTCTTGCTCTCCAATCACCACTGCATCATCTATAGTTTTACCCTTTGGCCACATTAGGACTTGGCCATCTACAAATGCAACCCTCATGCCTTTTGCATCCAATGTAGATATGGAGAGTAGGTTCTTCTTGAGCCCAGGTACATATAGTACATCTTTCATCTTCAAAGACTTTTCAGAGTCTAGGTTGTAGGAGGCTTCACCACTTCCCTTGATGGGATATTGATAGTCATCCCCAAGTTTTACTTTATGGGGTGACTCATGTTCAGATAGATTTATAAAAGATTCTTGAAATCCAGTCATGTGTTTGGAAGCCCCACTATTAATAAGCCAGTCATTACATCCATGAGAGATAGTACCTATGAGAGCAGATATTAGACCATATTCATCTTCACTTGATGAAGCATCACTTTCTGCCCTAGCCTTTTTCTTGGGGGGTTCATCATCCTTAGCAGCATGAGCATGGTACCTCCTTTTGGTGCCCTTCTTCTTCTTGTTGAAGTTGTTGTTGTACTTTTGTTCTTGGGACAATTTATAGCAATATGTCTCTTCTCATTACATGTAAAACATATTCTCTTCTCTTTATGCTGATGGTGGTGGGAATATTTCTTGAAATGAGATCGCTTTCTCTTGGGATTTCCTTTCTTGGTGTGAGTTGTGAGAGCTTGATCTTCATTCCCCATCTTTTCTTCTCGGGCCACCATCCTTGCTTCTTATTGTGAGCATTCCTCCCACAGTCTACTGAAGGAGATTAGTTTTCTTCTTGCATAGGTTACTTGGATAAAGGAATCCCATGACCTAGGTAGGCCATTCAAAGTGGTCATAACAATTTCACCATTCTCCACCACTTCATCCACGGCTTCAAGTTGTTCCTTGATCTGAGAGACCTTAGAAAAATAGGATTGAATGGTCTCTCCATTCTGAAGCTTTACCCCTTTCAATTGGTTCTGTAGAGTCATCTTCCGATTTATGTTCTTCCCTTCAAACAGCTTGGTTAGGGAATCAAACATCTCCTTGGGTGTCTTTAGATATGACACATGTGGTATGAGATGGTCTTTGATAGAATCAGCAATGATCCTCTTTTCCTTGACCAAGTTCTTCTTATGTAAGGCCTTAGCCTCTTATTCCTCTAGGACAGGGACCTCAAAACTTATGTAAGTATCCAATTCATTTTCTTCCAGGATTAACCCAATCCTATACTTCCATGCTCAGAAGTTATCAACCCCTTCAAGCATATCCTCAAGCTTGGTGTGGTGAGACATCTTAAAGAGTACTTCAAATGGTAATAGAAAATATTTAGGTCTTACCATTTGATTTGTAGAAATCTGGATCTGGTGCTGGATTAGGGTTTGTCCAAGAAACCTTAAAGATTCAAAACGTGAATTTCAACTTTCTGAAAGGATAGAAAGATGCACCTTGATAAGCTAATCAGCCTGGTATATTCAGAATTTGAAATCTGCAAAGTTTCACCCTTCAGAAATGCCTTTTAGTCTTCCCGGATTCACTAGGGAGGACCCTGAATTAGGATTTGAGTTTCCTGGAGCTTCACCCAACCAAAAATCTCAATCCAAAGCTCTAAACTTTGATTTTTCCAAGGAGCTTCCAACTATGTTCTCAGATTTCAGAAATTCCTATTTTTGTGGAAACCCTAATTTTTAGGGCAAAAAATGAAAGTGCTCAGAATTGAATTCTGATTGGACAGAAATATTCTCCTTGATGAGTAGAGTCAATCTACCTTGCTTCCTTTCCAAAATCTGTGGAGAGAAACCCAATAAATAAGAAACCCTTGTTTTCGCCACTACACAATGTCTTCTTCTTAGGTTAGCTCTGATACCATGTTAATTTTTGAGCATTAATTCAATATACTCTAGGATTTTACTGAGAGAATAACATGTATAGCATATCAAGTATAAAAATGCATATCAATCACATCAAGCAATCACATTAGACAATAAACACATAGAGTTTGACTGGGGAAAACCATAAAGGTTAAAAACCCCACAACTTCCTTAGAGATAGAAAGAGCAACGATACAACCAAAGTACAAGAGATAGTCTTCTCCTAGCAGCTACTCCTCCTCCTCAACTAGTGCGCCACTTTTCGAGTGATGTAGAAGTGAATAATGAGATGAAAAAATAGTGATCTCCCGCTCTCTATTTATACGTGTCCCGACTTGCCTATTACACTAGCAGGGCCGACTTCTCTAGAAGAGTCTAATAACCATGGTTACATTAATTCGGGCCGACCCCAAATTTGGTGGTCTAATAACCCATCACAGCAAGTTACGACACTTGTCAATACAAATGATGACACTTCTGTATAGAGGAATAATAACAACTGTATAGGAGTACAATATACATAGGGATTGGGTCTTATGGGTATAAAGAAAGTGAGAAACATATAGAGATGGGGGGTTAGGAGTTTAGAGATAGATATATTAGGATTTAGAGGTTTAGAAAGAGAGAGATATTTGGGGTTAGGGGTTAGGGTTTAGAGTTAGAGAGAGAGGGAGAGAGGGAGAGGGGAGAGAGGGAGAGAGAGAGAGGGGTTACATGTTTACAAAGAGAGGGATTGGGGTTTAGTGGTTTATAGAGAGAGATAGAAAGAGAGATATTTGTGGTTAGGGGTTTAGAGAGAGATATATATGGGAGGTTAGGGGTTTAGAGAGAGAGAGAGAGAGAGAGATTCAAGGTTAATTCTTTAGAGAGAGAGAGAATGGGAGTTAGGGGCTTAGAGAGAGAGATTGAGGGTTTGGGGTTTAGAGAGAGAGATTGGAGGTTAGGGTTTTAGAGAGAGAGAGAAAGATAGATATGGTGGGTTACAAATTTAGAGAGAGAGAGAGAGAGGTATTGAGGGTTAGGGATTTGGGGTTTAGAGAGGGAGAGGGAGAAAGAGATATATTGGGGGTTTAGAGAGAGGTAGAGATTGGGGGTTTGGTATTTAAAGAGACAGAAAATGAGGAATATGAGTTTAGAGAGAGAGAGATTGGGGTTCAGGGTTTTAGATAGAGATAAAGATAGAAAGATAGACATTGGGGGTTAGGGTTTTAGAGATAGATAGAGAGATAAATATATTAAGCGTTAAATATTTAGAGAGACAGATAGATTGGGGGTTTAGGGTTATAATCTAAGGATTTAGATAGAGAGAGAGAGAGATCAAGGGTTAGGAATTAGGGGTTTAAGAGAGAGAGATCGAGGGTTAGTAATTAGGGGTTTAGAGAGAGAGAGAGAGAGATATTGGGGGTTAAGGGTTGAGATATATATATATATATGGGGTTACACATTTAGAGAGAGAGAGAGAGAGAGATTAGGGATAGGCGTTTAGGGGTTTAGGTATATAGAGGGATTGGGGGTTAATGTTAGGATATTCCTATACTCCATCCTAGTCCCACCAGTATTTTGATCATTTACATTTTCAGTCATGCATGCACTTTTAGGGTTTGCATGCATTCTAGGTTTTGCATGCATCCCAGTCATCAGTCCAGCACCTAGCCCTCAGTTAGCCAGCCCCTAGGAGCTTCTCACTATTCAGTTTTATCCCTCCAGTTGCTTAATTCGCCCTTCTTCCTTGATTTTAGGAAGCAACTCGCCCTTCTTCACCTACCAATCCAGTTGTCTTCAGTTTATACTCAGTTACACTTAGTTACACTCAGTTACACTCAATTACACTCAGTTACACATACCAAACTTAGTTTGACTGCTGGTTGACAGCTACTTGAGCATTGATGACTCTACTGATGATGATGAAGACTTCCATTTGTGCTCCGATGATCATGAGGACACCTAGTTGTGATCCGGTGACACTCTATTAATCTTATGATCACTCTAAGAGGCTAATTCGAATTTCCACCTTAGGAATTCGAATCCTCTCTACCATTGTACTATTTATTTGTCCATACTGTGATTAATTAATTAGTGTGTGTGAAGTATTATTGCTTCTATCTGAGTTCTACTATACCATATTATTCTGTTGCTGATTATACTGTATTGTTCACTCTTCTTCTATTTTCCTGCTTAATCATAATTACTCTTGTGAGGTATACATCATCTCTTAGATCTGCTGTGAGGATTTTCACATGGTATCAGAGCATGTTGAGAGTATTTTTTATCTCCATTCTTAAGAGTTTTTTGCATGTTATTACCAAGATTTTGAGTGCAACATTGCAACAGTTTTTGCATTTTTGCAGCAGTAGCAGTTGCAGTTATTCTATATTGTTTTTGTAGGTCTTCTACAGCTTCAATGTATGATTTAGAAGGAATCCCTCCTCTTTCTCTATTCAACTATGATGAATGGAAACCGAATATGATAACATATTTAAAGAGCCATGATCTCTTTGATTGTTATTTTGAAAGAGAGTTCGAATCCTCTGAAGAGAAGATTGAATGGTTGAATAAAGGTGACATGCACCTTGGAAGTATGATGCTTACTATGCCTAAGTACATATTGTACCCTTTCATTATTGATATTGAAACTCCAAAAGAGCTATGGGCTCACCTGGATGAAAGATTCGGCAAACAGAATCACCTCTCATGGTTCAAAGGAGATCTCAACAAACCATGATTCAAGTCTTGGATCTAATTTGGATTTTAAGCAATTACTACTTGGGATAATTTCTCATGCATATGATAGTTTTGATCTCACCCCTACTGGTTCAAAGGAGATCTCAAGAAACTAGTCTTCAAGTCTTATATCTGATTTGGATTTCAAGCAATTATTATTTGATGGTTCTTTTTGGCATAATCTCACCCATGATGGTTCGAAGTAGAAGACAAAAGACTATCTGCATATTCATGATTTTGATCCTACCTCACCTAATTCGAATCACGGGTTCAAGGATCATCCTCATACTTTTGGATTTGTTCTCATCACATTCAATCTGAAGAGCAAGTACAAGCACATGTTTTTTGAGCATGATCCACTTCTTCCCAAGAAGAAGATACCTCCAGACATATGACCAAGCATCACACCTGCTTGAGTTTGGAGCATTTTTTTTGTGTGTGCCTTACAGTCTATTTTTGAGGAGGGGGTATGTTTCCCATGAAATTTTCCCACTTCCTTGGTTTATTGACTGTTATTATTCATTGTATTAGGTGACCTTTGGTCTTAGTTACTAGGGCCCAGGATGGATTAAGGGGGGGTGTTAGGATATTCCTATAATCCATCCTAGTCCCACTAGTATTTCGATCATTTACATTTTCAGTCATGCATGCACTTTTAGGGTTTGCATGCATCCTAGTCATCAGTCCAGCACCTAGCCCTTAGTTAGCCAGCCCCCGGGAGCTTCTCACTATTCAGTTTTAGCCCTCCAGTTGCTTAATGCACCTTTCTTCCTTGATTTTAGGAAGTAACTCGCCCTTCTTCACCTACTAGTCCAGTTGTCTTCAATTTATACTCAGTTACACTCAGTTATACTCAGTTACAGTCAGTTACACTCAGTTACACCTACCAAACTCAGTTTGACTGGTGGTTGACAGTTACTTGAGCATTGATGACTCCACCGATGATGATGAAGACTTCCAGTTGTGCTGCGATGATCATGAGGACACCTAGTTGTGCTCTGATGACACTCTATTGATCTTATGATCACTCTGAGAGGCTAATTCGAATTGCCACCTTAGGCATTCGAATCCTCTCTACCATTGTACTATTTATTTGTCCATACTGTGATTAGTTAATTAGTGTGTGTGAAGTATTATTGCTTCTATCTAAGTTCTACTGTACCATATTATTATGTTGCTCATTATACTGTATTGTTCACTCTTCTTCTATTTTCCTGCTTAATCATAATTACTCTTGTGAGGTGTACATCATCTCTTAGATCTGCTGTGAGGATTTTCATAGTTAAGGGTTTAGAGAGAGATATATAGGGTTACACATTTAGATAGATAGATAGATAGAGAGAGATAGAATGACATAGAGAGAGAGAGAGATAGAAAGAGATAGATTGAGGGTTAGGGGTTAGGAGAGAGCATGAGAGAGAGATTGGGGGTTAGGGGTTATGAGTTGGCATTTGGATATAGATAGAGAGAGAGATTGAGGGTTAGTGATTAGTGGTTTAAAGAGGGAGAGAGAGAGATATTTTGGGTTAGGGGTTAGGGGTTTAGAGAGAGAGATGGAGATTGCGGGTTAGGGGTTGGGAGTTAGGGATTTAGATAGAGACAAAAATATTGGGGGTTAGGGGTTAAGATTTAGGGCTTTAGATAGAGAGAGATATATTGGGGGTTAGGGTTTAGTGAGAGAGAAAGAGATTGGGATAGAAAAAGAGACATTGGGGGTTAGGGATATAGAGGGAGAGATATTAGAGGTTAGGTATTTAGAGAGAGAGATCAATAGAGTTTTAGGGGTTTAGAGAGAGAGAGGGAGAGAGAGATATTGGACGTTAGGGGTTTACAGATAGAAAATTTTGGGATTGATAGTGGTTTAGAGAGAGATAACAGGGGGAGTGTGGATGGTTAGTTGGGGGGGAGAGAGAGTGGGGGGAGGGGTACAACGGTGAGGAGTAGGGGTTTGGGGAGAGAGAGAGATTGGGGGATAGGATTTGAGAGAGAGAGAGGTACAAGGTTAGAGGTTTAGAGAGTGAGAGGGAGTGACTGAATGGGAGTTAGGCATTTAGAGAGAGAGAGAGGGAGATTGGGGTTAGGGGTTTAGACAAACAAAGAGAGATTGGGGGTTAGGGTTTTAGAGAGAGATATAAAAATAGTGAGATTTTTGGTTAAAGGTTTAGAGAGAGATAAAGAGAGAATGAAGGTTAGTGGTTTAAAGAGAGAGAGAGATTGGGGTTATGGGTTTAGAGAGAGAGTGGTTGGGGGTTAAGGGTTTATAGGGAGAGAGAGGTTGGAGGATAGGGGTTTGGAGAGAGAGAGAATTTGGGTTAGGGATTTAGAGAGAAAGAGGCAGGGATGGAAAGAGAGAAATTGGGTCTTAGGTATTTTAAGGTTATGGATTTAGAGAGAGAGAGAGAGAGAGAGAGAGATTGAGAGATTTTAGGTTAGGGATTTAGAGGGAGAGATTAATTGGATGTTAGGGGTTTAAAGAGAGAGAGAGAGATATTTGAGGTTAACGATTTAGAGAGAGAGATTGATTGGGTGTTAGGGTCTTAGAGAGTGATATAGAAAGAAAGAGAGAGAGATTGATTGGGTGTTAGGGGCTTAGAGAGAGAGAGAGAGAGAGAGAGAGAGAGAGATTGGGGGTTAGGGGTTATAGAGAGAGAGAGAGAGAGAGATTGGGGGTTAGGGGTTATAGAGAGAGAGAGAGAGTATGTGAGTGAGTTAGTGAGAGTGGGAGAGATATTGGAGGTTAGGGGTTTAGAGAGTGTGATAGATTGGGGGTTAATAGGGGTTTAGAGAGAGAGAGAGAGAGATCACAGGGAGTGTAGATGGTTAGTTTTTTTTGGGGGGGGAGAGGGGGGGGGAAGGGCAGGAGCATGAGGAGTGGGTGTTTGTGGGGAGAGAGAGAGAGATTGAGGATTAGTGTTTTAGAGAGAGATAGATTGGGGATTAGGGGTTTGGGTAGAGAGAGAGGGGGGTTATATAGAGAGAAATAGAGAGAGTTTGGAGGTTATGGGTTTAGAGAGATAGAGAGAGATTGGAGGTTAGAGGGAGTAAGAGATAAGGATAAAAAGAGAGATATTGGGGGTTATTGATTTAGAAAGAGAGAGAGATTGGGGATAGGGGTTTAGGGAGAGAGAGAGAGGGATTGGTGGTTAAGGGTTTATAGAGAGGGTAGAGAGAGAGAGAGAGAGAGAGAGAGAGAGAGAGATTGGGGGTTAGCGATTTAAAGAGAGACAGAGGTTGGAGGTTAGGGGTTGAGAGAGAGAGAGAGAGAGAGATTGGGGTTTATGGGTCTAGAGAGAGAGAGAGAGAGAAACAAATAGATAAAGGGATAGAAAGAGAGAGATTGGGGATTGAGAATTACACACAGAGTACACAGAGAGAGAGAGGGGGATAGAGAGAGATTGGAGGTTAGTTGTTTAGAGACACATTGATTGGGTGTTAGGGGTTTAGAGAGAGAGAAAGAAAGTGATTGGGGTTTAGTTTTTTAGAGAGAGGGAGAGTGTTAATGGAGGTTAAGGGTTTAGAGAGATAGATTGGGAATTGATAGGGGTTTAGAAGGAGAGAGATCATAGGGGCATATTGTATGCTTAGTTGTGGGGGGGGAGAGAGAGAAGGGGGGAGGATAGGTAGGAGGGTGAGAAGTAGGAGTTTTGGGTGGGCTGAGAGAGAGAGAGAGAGAGAGAGAGAGAGAGAGAGAGATTGGGAGTTAGGGATTGAAAGGGATAGATGTTGTAGGTTACGGGTTTAAATAGAGAGAGAGAGAGATTGGAAGTTAGGGGTATAGAGAGAGAGAGAGAGAGAGAGAAAGATTGGGGGTCAGGGGTTTAGAGAGAGAAAGAGATATTGGGGGTTAGGGGTTTAGAGAGACAAAGAGAAAGTGATTAAGAAAGAGAAAGAGATATTGGAGGTTAGGGGTTTAGAGAGAGAGAGAGATAGAAAGAAAATGATTGGATCTTACGGATTTAAAGAGAGTGAGAGACATACAAATATTGGGTGTTAGGAGTTTAGAGAGAGATATAATTGGGGTTAGGGGTTAGGGTTTAGAGTTAGAGAGAGAGGGAGAGAGAGGGGTGGTTAGGTTTTTACAAAGAGAGTGATTGGGGTTTAGGGGTTTAGAGTGAGAGATAGAAAGAGAGCGATTTGTGGTTAGGGGTTTAGAGAGAGATAGATATAGGATGTTAAGGTTTTAGAGAAAGAGAGAGATATTCAGGGTTAAGTCTTTACAGAGAGAGAATGGGGGTTAGGGGCTTAGAGAAAGAGATTGCGGGTTTGGGGTTTTAAGAGAGAGAGATTGGGGATTATGGGTTTAGAGAGAGAGAGAGATTGGAGGTTAGGGTTTTAGAGTGAGAGAGATAGAAAGATAGATATTGCGGGTTAGGGATTTAGAGAGAGAGAGAGAGATTGAGGGTTAGAGGTTTAGAGAGAGAGAGAGAGAAAGAGTTTGGGGGTTAGGGATTTCAGATTTAGAGAGGCAGAAAGAGGGATTGAGAGTTTAGAGAGAGAGATTGGGGGTTTGGGGTTTAAAGAAAGAGAGAGAGAGATTAGGGTTCAGTGTTTTAGAGAGAGAGAGATAAAGATATATATATAGACGTTGGGGGTTAGAGTTTTAGAGATAAAGAGAGAGAGAGAGGAGATTAAGGGTTAAGTGTTTAGAGAGAGAGATATGGGGTTACACGTTTAGATAGAGAGAGAGAGAGAGATTGAGATTTTATGGTTAGAATCTAGGGCTTGAGAGAGAGAGAGAGTGTGAGATCAAGGGTTGGGTATTATGGGTTTCGAGAGAGTGAGAGAGATTGGGGCTTAAGCGTTGGGAGAGAGAGAGATGGGGTTACACATTTAAAGAGAGATAGATTGGGGATATGGATTTAGGTATAGAGAGGGATTGGGGGTTCATGGTTTAGAGAGAGAGATATGGGGTTACACGTTTAGATAGAGAGAGAGAGAGAGAGAGAGAGAGAGACTGGCATAGAAAGAGAGAGAGAGAGAGAGAGAGAGAGATTGGAGGTTAGGATTTTTAAGATAGAGAGAGAGAGAGAGAGAGAGAGAGAGAGAGAAATTGGGTGTTAGGGTTTTAGAGAAAGAGATTTGGTGTTATGGGTTTAGAGAGAGAGCTATATAGAAAGAGATAGATTGAGGGTTAGGGGTTATGAGAGAGAGAGGATGGGGGTTAAGGGTTATGAGTTGGTGTTTGGATAGAGAGAGAGAGAGAGAGAGGGTTAGTGATTAGTGGTTTATAGAGAAAGAGAGAGAGAGATTTTGGGTTAGGGGTTAGGGGTTTAGAGAGAGAGAGATTGTGGGTTAGGGGTTAGGAGTTAGGGATTTAGATCGAGACATAAATATTGGGGGTTAGGGGTTTAAGCGTTAGGGCTTTAGATAGAGAGATATATATTGGGGGTTAGGGATTTAGAGAGAGAGAGAGATATTGGGGGTAGGGGTTTAGAGAGAGAGGTTGGTGGTTAGGGGTTTAGAGAGGGAGAGGGAGATTGGGGGTTAAGGTTTAGTGAGAGAGAGAGAAAGAGATTGGGATAGAAAGAGAGAGATTGGGGGTTAGGGATTTAGAGAGAGAGAGAGATTGGAGGTTAGTTATTTAGGGAGAGAGAGATCAATTGGGTTTTAGGGGTTTAGAGAGAGAGAGAGAGAGAGAGAGAGAGAAAGTGAGTGAGTAAGTGAGAGAGAGATATTGGAGGTTAGGGGTTTACATATATAAAATTTTGGGATTGATAGTGGTTTAGAGAGAGAGATAACAGGGGGAGTGTGGATGTTAGTTGCAGGAGGAGAGAGAGAGAGTGGGGAGAGGGGTACGACGGTGAGGAGTAGGGTTTTTGGGAGACAGAGAGAGATTCGGCGCTAGGATTTGAGAGAGAGAGAGGTATGAGGTTAGAGATTTAGAGAGTGAGAGAGAGTGACTAATTGGGGGTTAGGAATTTAGAGAGAGAGAGAGAGAGAGAGAGAGAGATTGCAGTTAGGGGTTTAGAGAGAGAGAGAGATTGGGGGTTAGTGGTTTAGAGAGAGAGAGAGATTGGGGGTTAGGGTTTTAGAGAGAGATATAAAAAATTATAGTGAGATTTCTGGTTAAGGGTTTAAAGAGAGAGATAAAGAGAAAATAAAGGTTAATGATTTAGAGAGAGAGAGATTGGGGTGATGGGTTTAGAGAGAGAGTGGTTGGGAGTTAAGGGTTTATAGGGAGAGAGAGGTTGGAGGCTAGGGGTTTAGAGAGAGAGAATGAGGGTTAGGGATTTAGAGAGAAATAGGGAGAAAGAGGCAATGATAGAAAAAGAGAAATTGGGTCTTAGGGATTTAGAGAGAGGGAGAGAGAGATTTGAGGTTATGGATTTAGAGAGAGAGAGAGAGAGAGAGAGACATAAAGATTTGGGTTTAGGTATTTAGAGAGAGAGAGAGAGAGAGAGAGAGAGAGAGAGAGATTTGAGGTTAGGGATTTAAAGAGAGAGAGAGAGAGAGAGAGAGAGAGAGAGAGAGAGATTGATTGGGTGTTGGGGGTTTACAGAGAGAGAGAGAGAGAGAGAGAGAGAGAGAGAGAGAGAGAGATTGGGGGTTAGGGGTTAAGAGAGAGAGATTATGTGAGTGAGTTAGTGAGAAAGGGAGAGATATTGGAGGTTAAGGGTTTAGAGAGAGTGATAGATTGGGGGTTAATAGGAGTTTAGAGAAAGAGAAAGAGAGTGATTGGGGGTTAGGTGTTTACAAAGATAGAGGGAGAGTGAGAAAGGGAAAGAGAGAGAGAGAGTTAATGGAGGTTAAGGGTTTAGAGAGAGATTGGGCATTACTATGGGTTTAGAGGGAGAGAGATCATGGGGGCATATTGAATGCTTAGTTGTGGGGGGGAGGGAGAGAGAGAGAGAGAGGGAGGGGGGGAGGGGTAGGAGGGTGAGGAGCAGGTTTTTTGGGTGGGGTGTGAGAGAGAGAGAGATTGGGGGTTAGGGGTTTATAGAGAGAGAGAGAAAGATTGGGGGTCAAGGGTTTAGAGAGAGAAAGAGATATTGGGGGTTAGGGGTTTAGAGAGAGAGAGAGAGAGATTGGGGTTAGAGGTTTAGAGAGAGAGACAGAAATAGAGATATTGGTGGTTAGGGTTTTAGAGAGAGAGAATGGAGGTTATGGGTTTAGAGAGAGAGATTGGTGGTTATGGATTTAGAGAGAGAGTGATTTGGTGTTAATGGTTTAGAGGGAGAGGGAGATTAGGGGTTTAGAGAGGGAGAGAGGGATAGAAAGAGAGAGATTGGAAGTAGGGATTTAGAGAGATATTGAAGGTTAGGGATTTAAAGAGAGAGAGAGATTGGGTTTTAGGGGTTTAGAGAGAGAATGAGTAAGTGAATGTGAGAGAGAGAGAGAGAGATTGGGGGTTAATAGGGTTTTAGAGAGAGAGAGCATGGGGGTAGTCTGAATTGTTAGTTTTGGGAGGGGAGAGAGAGAGTGGGGGGAAGGGGTATCTTAGGGAGGAGTGGGGTTTAGGGGGGGATAGAGAGAGAGAGAAAGAGAGATAAAAGGAGAGGGAGAGAGAGAGAGAGAGAGAGACATTGGAGGTTGGGAGTTCAGAGAGAGAAAGATTGAAATTTAAGGTTTAGAGAGATAGATTGGGAGTTAGGGGTTTAGAGAGAGAAATAGAAACAAAGGGATTGGGTCTTACGGGTTTAGAGAGAGTGAGAGACATATATAGATTGGAGGTTAGGAGTTTAGAGGGAAATATTAGGAGCTAGAGGTTTAGAGAGAGAGAGAGAGAGAGAGAGAGATTGAGGGTTAGCAGGGGTTTAGTGTTAGAGAGAGAGGGGGAGAGAGAGAGATTATGGGTTTACAAGGAGAGAGATTAAGGTTTAGGGGTTTGGAGAGAGAGATTTGTGGTTAGGGGTTTATAGAGAGAGAGAGAGAGATATATATTCGAGGCTAAGGATTTAGAGAGAGAAATATTGAGGTTAGGGGCTTAGAGAGAGAGAGAGATTGGGGGTTTATGGTTTTAAGAGAAAGAGATTGGGGATTAGGGGTTTAGAGAGAGAGAGAGAGAGAGTGAGAAATTGGAGGGTAGAGTTTTAGAGCGAGAGAGAGAGATAGAAAGATAGAGATTGCAGGTTAGGGATTTAGAGAGAGTGAGAGATTGAGGGTTAGAGGTTTAGAGAGAGAGAAAGAGAGATTGGGGGTTAGGGGTTTGGTGTTTAAAGAGAGAGAGAGAGAGAGAGATTGGGGTTCAGGGTTTTAGAGAGAGAGAGAGAGAAAGAGAGAAAGATAGACATTCGGGGTTAGGGCTATATATATCTATATCTATATATATACAGAGAGAGAGAGAGAGAGAGATTGGGGGTTAGCGGTTAGAAGCTATGGATTTAGATATTAGGGGTTTAGAGAGAGAGAGATTGGGGGTTAAGGGTTTAGAGAGATATATGTGGGGTTAGACGTTTAGAGAGAGAGAGAGAGAGAGAGAGAGAGATTGGAGGTTAGGGGTATAGAGAGATAGGGAGAGAAAGACATAAATTGGGGGTTAGGGGTTTAGAGAGAAAGAGAATGAGATTTGGTGTTAGGGGTTGTGAGAGATAGAGATAGAAAGAGATAGATTGGGGTTCAGGGGTTGTGAGAGAGATATAGGGGGAGAGAGAGATTGGGGGTTAAGTGTTATGTGTTAGGGGTTTGGATAGATAGATACATAGAGAGGGAGAGATATTTTGAGTTAGTGGTTAGGAGTTTAGAGAGAGATAGAGAGAGATCGCATCTAGGGGTTAGGAGTTAGATATTTAGCTAGAGAAAGAGATATTGGGGGTTAGGGGTTAGGATTTAGGGCTTTAGAGAGAGAGAGAGAGAGAGAGAGAGAGAGATTTGGGGTTAGGGGTTAGGGATTTAGAGAGAGAGAGATATTGGGAGTAAGGGGTTTTAGAGAGAGAGATGGAGGGTTAAGGGTTTAGAGAGAGAGATAGAGGTTGGTGGTTAGAGGTTTAGAGGGAGAGAGAGATATTGGGGGTTAAGGTTTAGAGAGAGAGAGGGAGGGAGAAAGAGATAGGGATAGAAAGAGCGAGATTAGGAGTTAGAGATTTAGAGAGAGGGGGTGGCAAGAGATTTGAGGTTAGGTATTTAGAGAGAGAGATCATTGTGTGTTAGGGGTTTAGAGAGAGAGGGGGGGAAATAAAGTGACTTAGTGGGTGAGAGAGATATATATTGGAGGTTAGGGGTTTAGTGAGAGACAAAGTGAGAGAATATGTGTTAGGGGTTTAGATATATATATATATATTGGGATTTAGGGGTTTATAGAGAGAGTGAGAGAGATTGGAGGTTAGGGATTTAGAGAGAGAGAGAGAGAGAGAGAGAGATCAATTGGTTGCTAGGGATTTAGAGGGAGAGACATATAAAGATAGAGGTTTGTGGTTAGGTGTTTAGAGAATGAAAGAGAGGGTTTGGAAGTTAGGGGTTTAGAGAGAGAGATAGAGAGAGTTAGATTGGGGTCTAGGTGTTTAGAGAGAGAGACAAAAAGAGAATGGGTGTTAATAAGGGTTTAGAGATAGAGATATTGGAGGTTAGGGGTTTAGAGAGAGAGAGAGGGTTTGAAAGTTAGGGGTTTAGAGAGAGAGATAGAGATAGAAAGAGGGGGATTAGGTTTGATGAGTTTAAAGTGAGAAAGAGACATACAAAGATTGGGGGTTAGGAGTTTAGAGAGAGATTAGGGGTTATGATTTTAGAGAAAGATTGGGAGTTAGGGGTTTAGAGAGAGAGAGAGAGAGAAATTGGGGGTTAGGCGTTTGGATAAATAGAGAGAGATATTGGGGCTTAGGGGTTACGGGTTTAGAGAGAGAGAGAGAGAGAGAGAGAGAGAGGTTAGGTGTTTACAAAGAGAGAGATTGGGGTTAGGGGTTTAGAGAGAGAGATTGGTGGTCAATATTTTAGAGAGAGTTAAAGATGGGAGGTTAGGAGTTTAGAGAGAGAGAGAGAGTGAGAGAGATTTGGGGTTAAGTCTTTAGAGAGACAGAGAGTGAGAGAGATTTGGGGTTAAGTCTTTAGAGAGAGAGAGATTGCTTGTTAGGGGTTTAGGGACACATAGATTAAGGGTTTGGGGTTGAAAGAGGGATAGATTGGGGATTAGGGGTTTAGAGAGAGATATTGGAGGTTAGGGTTTGAGAGAGAGAGATAGAAAGATAGATATTGGGGGGGTTAAGGATTTAGAGAGAGAGAAATATATTGAGGGTTAGAGGTATAGAGAGAGAGAGATTGGGGGTTATGGTTTAGGAGTTAGGGATTTAGATAGAGAAAGAGAGAGGGGGACTGGGGGTTAGAGATTATGGGTTTAGAGAGAGAGAGAGAGATTGAGGGTTAAGGTTTTAGAGAGAGAAAAAGAGAGATATGGGGTTACACATTTAAATAGAGAGAGAGATTAGGGCATAGAGGTTTAGGGAGAGAAAGGGATTGGGGGTTAAGGGTTTAGAGAGATATATACGTGGTTAGACATTTAGAGAGAGAGAGAGAAAGAGATAGAAGACAGAAATTGGGAGTTAGGGGTTTAGAGAGAGAGAGAGAGAGAGAGATGTTCTTAGGGGTCTAGAGAGAGATAGAAAGAGATAGGTTGGGGTTCAAGGGTTGTGAGAGAGAGAGAGAGAGAGACAGAGAGATTGTTGGTTAAGAGTTTCGTGTTATGGGTTTGGAGAGAGAGAGAGAGAGAGAGAGAGAGAGAGATTTTGGGTTAGGGATTAGGGGTTTAGAGAGAGAGATAGAGAGAGATTACGGGTTAGGGGTTAGGATTTAGGAGTTAGCGCTTTAGATAAAGAGATAGATATTGGGGGTTAGGGATTAGGGGTTCTGAGAGAGAGAGAGAGAGAGAAAGAGAGAGAGATTTGGGGTAAGGGGTTTAGAGAGAGAGTGTGAGAAATTGATATCTAGGGGTCGAGAGAGAGAGAGAGAGGTACAATAGAAAGATGTGATTGGGGGTTAGGCATTTAGATAGAGAGAGAGAGAGATTGGGGGTTAGGGTTTTAGAGGGGGGGGAGAGAGAGAGATATTCGTGGTTAGGATTTTAGAGAGAGAGATATAGATATTGGGGGTTAGGGTTTTAGAGAGAGATAAAAATAGTGAGATTGGTGGATAGAGGCTTAGAGAGATATAGAGAGAGAATGGAGGTTAGTGGTTTAGAGAGAGAGAGGAAAAGATATTAGGGTTTAGGTGTTTAGAGAGAGAATGATTGGGGGTTAAGGGTTTAGAGAGAGATTTTGGAGGCTAGGGGTTTAGAGAGAGAGAGAGAGATAACAAGGGTTAGGGATTTAGAGAGAGGGAGAGGGTGAAAGAGGAAGGGATAGAAAGTGTCACCGGACAATCCACTCGACCGGAGGCGAGCTGGATCTCCCTAACTCAATGCGAGTCTAGAACAAATAGAACAGACTACAATCATGTTTCCTAGATCTCCTTAAGGATCAAGTGAGAGATGTCTTACCTCTTTGATTTGCTATCATTTCTCCTGAATGTTGCTCCACATCCCATGGTCGTTAGATCCAAGCTGCAAGACCTATCAAGACACAGAAAGGAGAAACGAGTAAAGAGCATCTATACAATAAGATATCTATGTAAACAGTTAAGCAGGTAAACAACACAACATCATTACACATAAGAACGATATTGGTGAAAAGCATTTGTATTACTACAAATAGAGGAGTACATGATAGAGATATAGAACTACAACCAATGACTTAACGTAGCATCCCTTCTCCACACAAGCCAATTGCCAAGCCCTTCCAAGGAAGCATGAATTCTCCAAGAGGTGAGTGAAGGTGTCCTAAGAGAGATTTCACCAACATGTAGATACCATAGTCTTCCTCCCCTTAGTATGGGAGTGAGCCTCGTTTATATAGGACTAAGTGGATAGGGAAATGGATAGGATAGGATGAGAGATGGTAGGAGAGAGATAGGGGATCTTCCCAATGAGTTAGGGGTCGAGTACCATCTCTCCAAGAGATCAGGGATAAGCCCCCAAATGGGAAAGCTCCGAGAAAGATCTCGAATAGGCTATTTTTTTCCCATTAACAGACCTCGTCACACCTTGCTATGGAGCAACCTGAGACGTCGCATGTTGCTAATGTGCAACCTGTGACGACCTCTCAAAAGGTTGTACAAACTGAGTACAAATCCTCTCAAATGAATACTTGGTCCAGATGACTTCAGGGATGTATACACTAAATCATGATGATGGGTATATTTTAGGTGTAACATAATGCCCCCCAAAGCATGAAGTTGTTAAGGATGCACAGGTGAAGTGCTTTGATAGAAAAAATGGCAAAAGACTTGTCAGATGAAGGATGCTGCTGCAGTACAACTGACTCTGAACTGACAATCTCATATGTAGTACAACATGGCTGCCAACCAATACATTGCAGATCCATGGGAGTAATGATCGACTGAACACAATAATGGCTACTAGACACAAGTATAGATCCGTGATGAGATGATAACACAGCCATGACCAATACAAAAGTGGATCCGTGTAATACGACTCAATACAAACTCCATCGCAACCTAGATAAAAACATGATTCCCAAGGGTCTTCAAGCTAAACCCGCAATGATACGAATCTATCCATGTGATTACAAATGTCTTGACATCGAACATGGTAGAAACCACTTGATTACTGGTCATTAGTGTAAACCATTAACAAGCATGAGGGAGATCACCATTAATGTCAATGATTCCCAAGGTATCACAGTACATATCATCGAGCATGAATAAATGAGTTGAAGTCAAACCTAAGATGAAATCTTTCAATCAAGAGTCAATGATGTAAATTCATGATGAAAGCGAGGTAACCTGCCATTGAGGCATGCAGGGCCACAGTACTTGACTAGTTTCTAGATTCAATCCTTGGATGATGAGTTGAAGTTTTCAAGGATGAATCCATCGAAGGAGGGCCATGATGAATCCCCTATCAATCGACACGAAACACGACAAAAAATGTGTAGAGTGGATCGGATGGTACAGTAACATGTGAGATTGACTCAAAGTAACAACGGCATGACGATGCGTGTACTGACTGAAAATGATAGATGGTGAATGTGTTCTTGAACATGGGCATGGCATGACTTGGCAGTATTGACATGAGAATGATGCAAACTTCTAATGCAACTGATAGTGGAATCTTTCTCTGAATGACTCAAAGGAGTAACAGGACTCAGAAAGTAAGCGGGGACTCATAGACAAACAGATGACCCAAGTATTGGTATGCAAATGCAGACGAGTGCCATGTTCAAGAACGACTATATACTACCACTAAGGTATGTAACACAAACACTTTCCTTTTTCCCCATCATGAATGATTAGTGCCTCATGTGTTTTTTTATGAGCTTGATGAGGGTAACCAGATGCTGAGTATAGCTCATCTCATAGATGAGTCCAATCCCAAATATTTTCCGAACCTAGGATAGGAGGGGTTTGTCCCATGACGGGCCCTTCAATGTGAAAATTTAACGAGTCCATAGAAGGAAAACTCGGTCGTCATTTCATATTTAGAGAGTCTGAAAAGAACTAAAGAAGACTCCAACGGTCCTTTTTCGTAAACTTATCCTCATCGCATGAAAAAGGGTAAAACAACGCAGGAGAGGACGCTTCCAGTCATGATTGGATGGAGTATTCCTTTTTTGTAATTAGTGCCGCCTAGTCCGAAAAAGGGGTAAAGTATCACTAGGAAGACGACCATTCAAATACTTTAACAAGTGTGAACGCGACAAGTTTGCTTGGCAATATTTTCAATTTTAGGGAGTCTGAAAAGAGCTTAACTATGGACTCCGGGGGGTGTCCTTTTTCGTGGAAGTTTAACGAGCCCGAAAAAGTGATAAATCATAACTTGGTACTTGTTCTCATGATTTGGTGAGTATGAGAACAAACGAAGAGTAAACTCATCCTCATGCAATAATTACGACTTAACCAAAACAATAATGACAAAACGTTCAAAGGAGTGTCCATACCTGTAATTACCGTTGGTAATGCGAGAAACACTACAAAAGACCACTTTACAACTCTTGTACACTAGAGAAAGTGTCAAATAGCCCCAAATATAATGACAAACGATCGAAACTATAGTGAATGGCCCAAAAGCATCAAAATATTTGAAAAGGAATATTCCATTCTATTCTATAAATAGAAATATGGGCCAAAAATAGAAACATTATTCAAATTGCCAATTTGGGTGGAGAAGTACCAATTTGGAGCCATAACTTCCACTACCGATTCTGGGAGCTATTGTCCGCCATTTCACCAGCCGTCTAGACCAGGTAGGCCTAAATCTTGTCTTGCAACTTTGTAGTGGTTTAGTTTTCAAATTTTTGTTCATTTTTTAAGTTTTTTGATGATTTGGGGAGGGGCCAATGCGCCCTCGGCTCGTCGCAAGTGGCCCTTTCAGGACTTGCGATGAGCCTAAGTCGTCGCAAGCCTAAAAAATGAGACCTGTGATGATGTCACCCTATACCTAAATCTGAGGTGCGACGGCGGAAACCCACAAGTCAAACATAAAAAATATTCCAAAAAATGAGTTTGTGTAAGTTGGGAAAGTACCTAGAACGTTTTAAATGCCCCTTTTGGCAGGTTACTAGCAAGCAAAGATGGTATTAGAGTGGCGAGAGAGAGAAAATGAAGTGGAATATGAGCAAGCCACAAACGATCCACAATGTGTGGAAGCTTTGAGAAATTGCGGTTTGCTCAAGTTCTTCGAGATACAGGGGATGAGAGCCCAGATCTCGTTCTTGACACACAAGCTCCAGAGTTGGGATGCGGCCCAACAATACTTTTTTATAGGTGAGCATATCCTCACGATTGACATTGAGGATATCTACTTTCTGACCGGTTTGTCCCGAAGAGGGGACGTTGTACAACTCACTGAGACACGAGCCAGTGATCGTATAGTTGAGGACATGGGGCACAGTACTGCATAGCTTCTTCTCATCCTTCCAACGGGAAGATACTCATCAAAGATGTGGTGAGTCATCCACTGAGGACCATACTGCTTACTATTACTAGGGTGGTGGGTAGCCAAGCTCCACATATAGCTACTCAGACTTAGATGTTGTATGCAGAAGACTGTATGTCTCCCATGGTTTTCAACTGGTGCGAGGGTCTCCTCGCCAACATCTGAGCTCAGCTAACCAAGTGTCATCACGGGGAGCTCAAGCATTTTAGATACGGATCGATCATAGTATTGTTCCTCTTGGAGTGGGTTCCTCTCTTGCGCTCGCAGGTGGTACTGGATGACATGGATTTGAGATATCCTCACATGCTTAGGTGGGCAGAGGCCATGACCCACCATGGTGGGGGTCCTATCATCAGTTTTGGTCCCGAGCTCTTTAGCTGGTTGGAAGGCCAGTTACTTATGGTCGAGGACTTTCCATACGATGGCACGGACTTTCGAGAGGATTCTGACTTAGTGTTGCCAGAGGGTGCAGCATGGGGTGATATCGGTAAGAACAAAACCCTTGTATTTTTTAGTTTTGTTAATTATATTATTTATTTTTTTGATGTAGTGCTGACAAGTGCATAATATGTGTGTGTAGATGTGGGCCCCATGCGACTAGTAGGTCTCTCCCTTCTGGTGAGGAGAGACAAAGGTGGGGAGGAAATGGTTCCTATAGGTGCTCATCCTACCATCGAGGAGATGGAGGAGGTGTACCGGAACCTATCCGGGCCGACTGTGGAGGTACTAGAGCCAGCCATTGATGACCTACCGAGGCCCATGCAGAGATTTGTTGTTGGAGCATCCGTGCGCTTGAACTCCTTACTCCGCAAGGTGGCTAGTACTGTAGACTGCTTTCTCACCTAGCGTCAGAGAGCTGTTAGAGCTAGGGGCGTACGGGTCAGGCGTCTAGCCTGATTGCACTTTTAGACTTGTATTGAGAGCTTAGAGGCCTTAGATTTTGTACTTACTAAAAGCTATGATGCTTCATATTTTTGTAGAGACTCGTTGAAAGCCATGGTGCTTCAGATTTTGTACCAGCACTACTTTTGAGTGATTAATATATATATACATTATCGACGGTTTATACATTATGTGTTCTTCAAATGATTAGTGATGTGATCTTGTTTATATGTTTGCTTCTATACATTATATTTACATGTTGTGAATGCTTTTACATAGTATGGATGTTAAGTGTGTGCAATGTACCAATCCAAAATGAAATTAGCCATCGAGTCAGTAACTGTGTTTAAATCTCGTGGAATGTGCAGGTATTGAACAGATTCAAATGACCTTTCCAGGAGACGTACTCATCTGAAGAGACGGAGTAAGATGGGATCACGGATGGCATAGACCCGGTTAAGATGGGAAACCACTAATTGAGAATCCATGTGGATGAGAATTTGGTTCCTACCCAAGGAAATGGCATCTGCTAGGGTTCCGATTACTACTTGATATTCTGTGGCATTGTTGGTCGCAAACCCTAGGCAACTACCTCTTGAGCTAATGAGCTCACCTGTTGGGGAATATAGTACCCAGGATTCCGAAGTAAGGTGACGGGTATACTAGCTGGCGTCGTCCGTGAATACATAGCACATTGCCATCTTCACATGCAGAAAGAACATGGTATGAGAAGCAGAAACAAGATCAAAAGACACTCGAAAAGAAATGCGTCACACCACACAAAAACATGCCATGTACAGTATATACAAGCAAGTCTATGCATGAGAGATCAAGCGTAGTATCTCTTCAAGTAAATCCCATTGCGGGGTTCACCTAAAGATATTCCATCATAATCTTCAAGCTCATAGGCACCTTTTTCCAACACACATTTTATAACGTAGGGTCCATGCCACATGGACTCGAACTTCCCTGCTCCTAGTTTATTGTGTTTTTGGTCATAAGTGAGGACCAGATCACCCTCGTTAAAGATACGAGGTTCAATCGACTTAGCATATTGGGCCTTGATGCGTTTCTTATGTTCTTCATTAGCAAGAGTGCCATCTCGGCGAGACTCGTCAAGCTTTGCTAAGTGCAAGAGACGTTCTTCCTTAGTAGTAGTGTTAGGAAGAAGTTCGACTGCGAGCTGTAAAGACGGGATTTCACACTCTATCGGCAGAAAAACCTCCAATCCATATACCAATTGGAAGGGAGTGAAGCCTATGGTGGTTTTAACAGTAGTTCGGTAGGCCCATAATGCTGAGAAGACCATATTATGCCAGTTGGACTTTTGTGTCCCTACCATCCTCTGGATCATAGTTTTCAAGACCTTGCTAATTGCCTCGACCTGTCCATTGGATTGCGGGTAGTAGGGTGTTGATTTTTCATGGAGAAAACCCAACCCGTTGCTCAATTCATCAACCATATGGTTCTGAAAGTGAGAACCGTGATCGGTAACTATGGCCTGCGGAACTCCAAACTGCGCTATCACATGATTAAACATGAAGAGTGCGACGGTTTTGCCATCGTTTTGGTATGTAGGCATAGCCTCGGCCCACTTTGTGAAGTAATCCACAGCTACGATGATGCAACTATGCCCCCCAGCCGAGGTAGGCTTACAGTGCATAAAATCGATGCCCCATTTTGCAAATGGGCCAACGGCAATAACCGGATGTAGTGGGGCGGGATGAGTGTGCTTCTTCGTGTGGAAGTGTTGGCAAGGAGGACATTTTTTAACGGCCTCAATACGATCTTTGAAGATAGTAGGCCAGTAATATCCTGCGTGCAAAATCTTCTGGGCTGTAGCCATCCCAAAGAGATGACCGCCACATGCCCCAGCGTGACAGTCATTCAGAACATTTTCAGCCTCATCATGAGTGAGACAACGTCGAAGGATTGAATCGATGCCACGACGATACAAAGTATCATTAATGATTAAATAGTACTTTGCATGGTGACGAATCTTACGACGATCATCGTGAGAAAGTTGAGGATCGAAGCATTGGGTTTGAAGATACAACAAGATATAACCATACCAGGGGTCAGTCGTACTGATGAGAAACAATGATTCATCTGGAAATGAATCATTGTGCTCAACTTCTGCATCAGGATGGGGAAGGTTGCAGATGAGCTCGACAAACACCAACGACTTTTTAGACTTATCTTTCTCGAAAAGAAGATCGAATTCTTGCAGTATCACAATCCAGCGTGAATACTTGCCCCCAAGCACCTGACGTGTCAGTACGTGGTACATGGGGTTCCAGTCGGAAATGATAGTGGTGGTGCGGAGAAAAATGTAGTGATGGAACTTCTGGATGGCAATGACTACCGCGAAAGCAAGTTTTTCAACATGTGAATATCTAGTTTCAGCGTCAGCTAGACCCTTACTTGCATAGTATATCACATGTTCCTGAGCGTTTTGATCCTCCTGTACCAAAACCATGGTGATAGTGGTAGCAGAAGCAACGAGATATAGGATGTAATCTCGATAATAATTAGGTGGTTGGAACACGGGGGCATGTGTGATGGCATGTTTGATACTATCGAAGGATTTTTGGGCTTGATCATCCCGAATGAACGGGACTTCCTTCTTAAGCAGTCTCATATAGCCCTAAGTCTTCTCCACGAAATTGCACAAAAAATGTCTTAAGTAAGTCGCCTTCCCTTGGAGACTTTGAAGTTCCGTAGCATCAGTCACGGATGGTAGGTTGATGATGGCCTCCACCTTTAAGGGATCAATACGGATCCCATCCTTCGAAATGATAAATGCTAAGAGGCGTTCGGACTGAACGCAAAAGATACACTTGTGAGGATTCAGATGGATATTGTACCGTCTGTATCTGAGGAAAATGGTTGTCAGATGATCAAAGTGGAATGCACACTTCTTTGAATGAGTAGGGAGATCATCTAAGTAGGGTTCCACAAAGTCCTTAATATCGTGGAAGGCGTACGACATAGCCTGCTGAAACGTGGTGCCAGCATTTTTAAGGCCGAATGGGAGCTTGCGATAAGCGAATGTACCCCATGGGTAGATGAAAGCTGTCTTATGTTGGTCGGTTGGGTTGATCTCAATTTGGTTGTAACTAGAAAAGCCATCCATGAATGAGAAGATGACACTTTCAGCACAGTTGTCAATGATCTGGTCGATGAAGGGGGTCGGGTAGTTGTCTTTTGGACAAGCCCGATTAAGGTCCCGATAATCGACACAGACGCAAATGGTGCCCTGCTTTTTGTTCACAAGAATGAGGTTTGAGACCCAATCCATCAACGGGATAGGATAAATAAAGCTATCCTTTAAGAGCTTTTCAATTTCTGCCTTTATTGCCGTAGTCTTCCGGGGGTGTACCGGTCGCAACATTTGACATACAGGTTTGATGTCAGGATAGGTTTTTATTTCATGAGAAACAATTGCAGGGTCTATCCCAGGCATCTCCTCATAGGACCATGCAAACACATCTTGAAATTGCTTGAACAAGGCTATGCTAACAACGATTTCTTCAGGGGAACACTTCTGGCCTATGTGAATGTGTTCCACTATACCAGGTTTCACCGAGATGTCTACCAGGGTGGTTGGCTCATTGTTGGCCAAGTTGCCCTCCATGTCCGTAAGAAATGTAAGGATGGGGGACTGAGGGGATGGGTATATATCTGGTGAAAAGAGGGTATGGATGTTGTTCTCAATGTATTCCAAAGGAGGAAGAAAAGATGACCTATGATGGAGATCATCCCACGGACTGTCGTCAACATTCATTACTTCCATGATGGATTCGTCTGAATGAAAAGTCCGAAGTAAGAGATCAGGTAGAGAGGACGTCCATCGTAGAGAACAAGATGGGGAGGCCATGGTTAAATGGTCCTCCGAAGCTGATTGGATAGCCTCATAAATGCGTTCAGCTGGTGAAAGAGGCATCATATCTCCAAACAGGTGTGTTGTGGCTTCATCCGGTACAAGCCAAGCATTGTTTGAGTGAGATAAAATCTCAGTAGATATCATGTTCACCATAGCAACATGATTAGGGGGGTTCCACGGCTGGAAAAATTCCCATGAGAGATGAATCTTTCAAAAGGCTAACCCTTACACTCTCATACTATTTTGACATCTGTCCAATGGAAGGAACATGGTCACCAGGATGAGTAGTGGTGTCCGTTGTACAAAAATCTAACTAGTCGATAGTAACAATTCATCCTTGGTGGGGGAACTGTACTATGCAGAAGACTGAAGAGGCTATTGCCTGCATGGTATAAAACCAATTGTGACCAAGCAAGAGATTATAATCTAACGGGGCTGAGACCACTTCCACATTAATGGTTATGGTCTTTCCGCCCAACTCAACTGCAAGAGCTTGTAAGATCCCATGAGGTTGAAATCCATGCCCGTCGAATGCTTTCAACGTGGTAGGAGAATGACTCAATTCGGGGGAGCCAATGGCTCTCCAACAAGCGATGGACATGACAGACGTGGAGGCTCCTTCGTCCAAGAGAGTGCGATGGACAATCTTCCCAGCAAGGTTCGCAGTAACTTGGAATGCGAGCTGGTGTGAGAGCCTCGGCTTAAGGTTGTCAAGTCGGAACATGATGGTGTTCGAGGAATCCGGGTAAACTGCACCAATAGCTGCAAGGAGAGTTTTGTGTTGATTGGGACAATTCTGCAAAACTTCCAGCGTAGACATGGCGCAAGGAGCTTGTGCCAAGTCCTCTACGATATTGTAATTCTATGTCGCTCGAGCATTAGGATTGAAAACAACTTTTTGAATCATACTCTTGGGCGGACGCAATATCGAGTCTAACGAGGGTCTCTCTATGGTGAGAGAGTTCGATGGTACAGTGACATCGGTTAAGGAGTCGAAAGCTTTTTCATCATTACTTCCAGTGGATTCCTTCAAAGGGACCTGTTCATAAGATCGCGAGCGAGTAGTTAAATTAATCGCCTCGTTACGCAACATGAGAACATGTGCGGTATTGGATGGCTCCCCCTGGGTTGGGGGGGTTTGAGCAATCATCTGCTGGTTTTGAGCAGGAAACGGATTGTTGAGGACTACGGTATTCGGTTTACCCCTAAGAAACTTTTTCACTTCGTCTCTATGAGGACACTCTTTGGAGAAATGGTCTTCTCCACATAGTAAGCAAGGATACTTCAGTTTCCTTTTCTGCTTAGTATCATCAGGAGTGCTCTTCGTTTCCTGCTGGGCAGAACACTTTTTGGGTTTCCCCTTGTTCTTCTTTTTGCCATTAAACTTCTGAGATGAAGCTGATTGAACAAAATTCACCTCTTCAGTTGCAGCAGGAGCAGTGGACTTGGTGGTGCTATGGCCAGCCGGAGTCGGGTTGGATGATCCAACGGTGCTAACAGTAGGCTGGGTGTTAAGGGAACCTATGATCCCATCAGCTTGGGGTCCCTTATGTGGTTTCGTGGGATCGTTAACGTCCCAGGGTGCATCAAGAAAAATATTGAACAGAATGCCATACTGAGTGTAGACCAGGTCTAACAGATGAGCACTCGCGATGGCTTGTTCTTCGGTGACAGCACCTCGCATGGAAACATCTTTTGCTATGGTGGGAATGAGCGATTTGGTAAACCAGTCTGCTAGGAGTTGATCTGGAATGGGAGCTTTAATGAGACATTGTCTCCTTTGCCACTCGTGGATATGATCCGAAATGTGAGTGGCAGTATTCTGACGGAGCGAGGTTAAAATCTCAGTACCAGTCTCATACCGTATAGGCAGCTGGAAATGCGTCAAAAAGTTCATAGCAAGAGAGCCAAAATCAGGAAAAGAGTGTGGTGGCAACTCAATGTACCACTTGGCAGCCGAACCGGTGAGAGTCCTTTAGAACAATCTAAGACGAATTGAATCGTCCATTAAGGAATTAGATGAACACCATAAATGGTATGTCATCACGTGGTTCTTGGGGTCTTCACTCGGCTTGCCGTCAAACTTGGGGATATCAGACGAAAGTTTCACCGGAATCGGTGGCCAGTTAGATCCATGGTAAATAGGATCGTCGGTTAAACGAGAGAGGTCAGGTAGGTCCAAAGTAGCCAAAAGGGCAGCTGTGGATTACGCTGCGCGTATTGATAATACGAATATGGTGTGTAAGGACTAAACTGACCGTAAGGTGTACTAGGATAAAACTGACCGTAGGGGGGTGTCGCCAGGGCCGTAAGGAGGTCCTCCACCAAAAGGTGGTCCATTCCAATAGGGTGGCAGTCCATAACCGTAACAAGGTGGCCCACCGCTACCTCTGCCTAGAGGGGGTGGTGGACCACTTCTGCCTCCAGATGGATGGGGGCCCCCACCACCTCCACTACTGGAAGGATGTGGGTTTCCACCACCACCGCCACCACCATAGTAATTAGGTTCTCAACCGCCTCTGCCTAGAGGGGGTGGTGGACCACCACCGCCACCCGAAGGGAAATGTCCTCCTCCACCATGATAGGGTGGTCCACTGCTGCCTCCACCCAGAGGAGGTGGTGGACCATTCCTACCACCGCTGGAGGGGTGAGGGGTGTTGTAGGTAAAATGAGGTGGGCCTTCACCAACGTTAGGTGGGGTCCCACCACATCCAATAGGAGGTGGGAGAGGACCGATCGGGGGTGGTGGTACTTGAGGATAGTTGGTTGGTGGTACGCTTGACTCCATGAGGGTTGGGTTACATTTGACGGCCCTCTAACATGAGATAATCTCATGGTGGACGGTCTAGCGGGTTGGGAAGGTCCGACGGAAGGTCCGTTGGGGACTCCACCGCTTGCGTTCTGGTTAGGAAACGGGGGTTTCCCCCCAACCACAATAGGTTGACCACTATTCAAAGGTTGAACCAACGTGGGTTGTTGACTACGTACCGTGGTAATGACATTACCAATAAGATAATCCGTAGGAATGGAATACCCTCCCCTCGAATTTTGAGGTGGGGGAGGAACCGGTAAAGTAACCATGGTAGTGATAGGTGTGTTGGACCATTGTCCTTCCACCAGTTGGTTCACTTGAGGTGCAGGACTAGACTCCTGCAAGGGTTGACCAGTCTCATTAGTAGTCACGTGGTGGGGTGCTTTAGGTGATCTGAAAGATATCGAATGAATTGGGATGTTTCCGTTGTCAAGTCTTATTTGGAAATGACGATTGTGGAACTCTTCAGAGTGTCGCTCGAGACTTTGTCTTCGAAGCTCATCTCCTTTAACACGTAACTATTCCAAATGTTCATGGATGGGGCCGAAAGTCTCGGCAAGGTCAGGCCTATAGTAAGGCCTAGTGAACTCTGGAGTAGTCCAGTTAGGTGGGGATGAGATGGCAAAATGAGCCACTAGATGGTCTGTAGAAGATGTCCAATAAGCTGCTGAAGGACCAACAGCTATAGCAGGGTCGTCTTGGGGTTGGTTTATCCATTCCAATGATCCAGGTTCTCCCGGGATGACGGGAGGAAGGTTTTGAGAAGTGGGGGTGTGTGCTTCTTCATCCTGCATGGGATGAGAGGCAGGTGAATCTGGTGGAAACAAAAGTCTGCCAACATTCAAGGTGGGTTTCCCTACTTCAGTGACTACGACCACGTTACGCTGATCCATTCTTACCCTCGAAATAACCTTCGGATTAAGGGGAAATTCGGGTGGAAAGTTGAAGATCCTACAGGACCTTCTCCAGGGAAAATCCGCCAGAGTATCAGGAAAATCAACCAAAAAAGGCCGAAACAGCATTTCTCCTAAAGGTATACTAAAAGAAAAGCAGTCCAAGAAACCTACTCAAACTAAGGCAACAAACAAACTTATGTGACAGAGTGGATTCAAAATTCTGGAATCTCACGGGATTATCAAGGCATTGCAAACCGCTATATACTGCAGGGTCCAACAATATGACGCGACAAGGAGGATTGGGACCGTACCCTTTCCTGCATACCCGATTACCTGGACAGTACGTGCGTGCTAATCTCCCCGAGTGTTGTTCTCGGTGTATTGCTTTGCCAAGACGGCCAAATAGTTAACTCGGTTGGTTTCAGGAATCCTAATGGTGTCTCCCGATATACGCAAGGTACGTGGGAGCTCAAATCCGTAGTGGTGCTGTCTAATGCACAGTCGTTGGCACAAGACCTTCCGATATATGTGTCAAGTATGTGATACACCCTTCGATATACGCCAAGTGCGGATTATGGTACTTGGTGGGTACATGAAGGAGCTCGATATACCGATGTGCGTGGAAGACTACAATACCCCTGGACTACAGTGCTGGCAAGTAACGACAACTTCCACGCTTAACGACGCCGGAACATGTCTCTAAGTTACACACAAGTTACTAAAAATTTTACCTAGTTCTACCGTTAATTTTATCTTGGACGGTTAGGTGAATGCATGAGGTGAGTACATAATCGGAAACAGAATGCAAGCCCTAGCTACATGCATGAAATATTATTTTCTTTCAATGAATTCTACAATTAAAGTACTCTTTTCTTTTTCAACGAAACACGTAAATGTTCACAACACTACTATCCAAATAAAAGTATTTTTTCTTTTCTTTTCTTTTTCAAATCAAAACAACACTAAGTAATGAAATGAGAGGATTCTAAAACGGAAAATGCAAGCTTTTCGCTTTCTCTTTTCAATGATCCAAAGGCAACAAAAATAAAAAATGCACCTATCTTTCCCTAGCATGGAAACAACTTTTGAAAAAAAATGAAATGTACTAGAGCTTTTCAAGAAGATGAATAATTCATAATTCAAGAAAAACACAATCAATCATATTTCCATTCATCTTTTCCAAAACATTCCAATGCACAATGATCTTTCTTCAATAACTTTGTGAGAAATAACGGGAGAGAAGCACTTTTAATCTTTCAATGGATGTATCAAAGCAATAAAGTTGAAGACAACTTTGCTTTCAGATCTAAATGACTCAAAAGAAAATGCTACTCGCAAAATTCGTACAGTTAGAAAAATCAAGAAAAGACAAGCACTCAATCCAAGCGGAAAAGACACTCTTAACTCAAAATCAAGCAGCAGCAAGCAAACTAAGCAAGCAAAGCTCAAAACAAATGTAAATGAGGTCTGGAAGGTGATCCAATGCACTGATCAGATCAGGGATGGAAGGAAGGGAATGCAAGAATGAACGAATGAAGGTGGAGGAAACAAAAGTATCCACCACTACCGGTTTCAATATTGTCCAAGACGGAACCCAAAGTCAATCCAAACCAACCAAACTCTCAACACACAAATCAAAATGGGATCTCTGGCTGGATGTTGCAGCACAGAGGGAGTTCATACATCAAAACAAGGCTCAGACTGTCAAGCAAGAGGATGGATGCCTGTATGCTAAGTCTCGACAGATTGGGGCACTCTATCTTTGCAGATAGTGCGACGTCGCAGGTTACCTGCACGAGATATGCGATGATGTCGCAGTCTACTAATGCACAGGCCGTGATGAGCAAGAAATAGTCAAAGGACAAAGACTCAAAAAAATAGAGTTTCGCTCTGTTTTCACTGCCCAGGTGCGACAGGTGAGTTCTAGATTCAAAAATGAATCATATCTCCTAATAATGAACTACCAACAGGTTTGAAACTGAGTTGGATAAACTCAAAGGAAGAAGATCAGGATCTTCAACGTGAAGATTTGACAATGGAATCAATCCTAAGAAGGAAAATGGCAAAAGAAATGACAACAAGGCTTGTGACAAGTAATCAACTGAAAATGACTCAGATTAACGATCACTAAACAAGAATACTCCCCAGTATGGTCGCCAGGTTTGTTACTGGACAATCCACTCGACTAGAGGCGAGCCGTATCTCCCTAGCTCAATGCGAGTCTAGAACAAATAGAACAAACTACAAACACGTTTCCTAGATCTACTTAAGGATCAAGTGCTAGATGTCTTACCTCTTTGATTTGCTATCCTTTCTCCTGAATGTTGCTCCACGTCCCACGGTCGTAAGATCCAAGCTGCAAGACCTATCAAGACACAGAAAAGAGAAACGAGTAAAGAGCATCTATACAATAAGAGATCTATGTAAACAGATAAGCAGGTAAACAACACAACATCATTACACATAAGAACAATATTAGTGGAAAGCATTTGTATTACTACAAATAGAGGAGCACATGATAGAGATATAGAACTACAACCAATGACTTAATGTAGCAGCCCTTCTCCACATAAGCCAATTGCCAAGCCCTTCCAAGGAAGCATGAATTCTCCAAGAGGTGAGTGAAGGTGTCCTAAGAGAGATTTCACTAGCATGTAGATACCATAGTCTTCCTCCCCTTGGTATGGGAGTAAGCCTCGTTTATATAGGACTAAGTGGATAGGTAAATGGATAGGATAGGATGAGAGATGGTAGGAGAGAGATAGGGGATCTTCCTAATGAGTTAGGGGTCGAGTACCAGCTCTCCAAGAGATCAGGGATAAGCCCCCAAATGGAAAGCTTCGAGAAAGATCTCGAATAGGCTATTTTTGCCCATTAACAGACCTCATCGCACCTTGCTATGGAGCAACCTGCAATTTCGCATGTTTCTAGTGTGCAACCTGCGACGACCTCTCAAAAGGTTGTCTCAAATGAATACTTGGTCCATATGACTTCAGGGATGTATACACTAAATCATGATGATGGGTAGATTTTAGGTGTAACAGAAAGAGAGAAATCGGGTGTTGCGGATTTAGAGAGAGAGAGATTTGAGATCAAGTATTTAGAGAGGGAGAGAGAGATTGAGATATTTGAGGTTAGGCATTTAGAGAAAGAGAGAGATATTGGGTGTTAGGGGTTTAGAGAGAGAGAGAGATTGGGGGTTAATAGGGGTTTAGAGAGAGAGAGATCACGAGGAGTGTGTATGGTTAGTTATGGGGAGGGAGAGAGTGGGTGGAAGGGGTAGGAGGGTGAAGAGTGGGTGGAAGGGGTAGGAGGGTGAGGAGTGGGTGTTTGAGAGAGAGAGAGAGAGAGGTTGTAGGTTAGGGGTTGACAAAGAGAGAGGTTGCATGTTAGGGGTTTAGAGAGAGATATTGGGGGATATGAGTTTAGAGGGGGGAATTGGGGATTAGGGGTTTAGAGAGAGATATATATTGAGGGTTAGGTGTTTATAGAGAGAGAGAGAGAGAGATTGGGGGTTAAGGGTTCAGAGAGAGAGAGAGAGAGAGTTTGGTGGTTAGAGGTTTAAAGAGAGGAAAAGATAGAAATTGAAAGATTGGAGGTTAGTAGTTTAGAGAGAGATATTGGAGTTTGAGAGAGAGAAAGAGAAAGACAGAGATTGGGGTTTAGGGGTTATGTGTGTGTGTTTGTGGGAGAGAGAGAGAGAGAGAGAGAGAGAGAGAGATTGTAGGTTAAGGAATATGAGTTAGGCATTTGGAGGGAGAGAGAGAGAGAGAGGGTTTGGGATTAGTGGTTTAGAGAGAGAGAGAGACAGTTTGGTGGTTAGGGAATAGGGATTTAGAGAGAGAGTTTGGTGGTTAGGGAATAGGGATTTAGAGAGATAGAGAGATCGGGGGTTAGGGGTTTAGTTTGAGGAGTAGGGTTTTGGGGAGAGAGAGAGAGAGAGAGAGAGAGAGAGAGAGAGAGAGGTTATTTGTTGGGAGAGAGCGAGAGATGTTGGAGGTTTAGAGAGAGAGAGAGAGATTGTGTGTTAGAGGTTTAGACACAGAGAGAGAGAGAGACAAAGAGAGAGAGAGAGAGAGATTGGGGGTTATCGATTTATAGAGAGAGAGAGAGAGATTGGGTGTTAGCGGTTTACATAAATAGACAGAGAGAGATTGGGTGTTAGCGGTTTACATAAATAGACAGAGAGAGATTGGGTGTTAGTGTTTTAGATAGGGATACAAAGAGAGAGGGGGGAAGGGAGGGAGATTGGAGGTTAGGCGTTTAGAGAAAGAGAGAGAGAGATTTGATGTTAGGGGCATAGAGAGAGAGAAAGAGAGAGATTGATTGGCTATTACGGGTTTATAGAGAGAGACATAGAAAAATAGAGGTTGAGGCTAGGGGTTTAGAGAGAGAGAGAGAGGGAATAGCTCTGGCGAGTTTAAAGTGAGAAAGAGACATACATAGATTGGGGGTTAGGATTTTAGACAGAGATTAGGGGTTAGGATTTTAGAGAGATATTGGGAGTTAGGGGTAGAGAGAGAGAGAGAGAGAGAAATGTTGGACACACCGAGCACACTGAGAGGCGGGGGTGAATAGTGTGTATAACTTTTTATTACTTTTTCAACTTTAACAATCATCAACTGCTTCTTCAATACATCATTCATTAATGTATTACCACATTATCATTATATCATCAGCATTATTAACTATTACAACTCATCATCACCTATCATCATATCATCATCACATAGGAAGCATAGCAAAACACAGTACACAAGATTTTTACGTGGAAACCCAAGTCCTGGGGGAAAAACCACGGAAGCCTTTATAATAATAATTTACCAGCAACAACTAGAAGGAGGCAACAACTCCCTTTGTTACAAAGACTTCAATTCTCCAGCTACAAATGGAAGGAGGCTACATCCCCCTGGTTTACAGGCTACAACCTAAAGGAAGCCTTAGCTCCCTAGATTTCCTTGCCCCGTCCTGCCACCCTGATATGAAGATAGATACTGTTGAATCACAACCGCACTGATCCCGCAGACCTGCTAACCAACACCTGTACCACAATGCACCACACTGCTCAACCACTGTCACTGCTCATCAATTGACCACTGCTCATCAATTGTTCACTGCTCACATTCACTACTGATCAATTGTTCACTGCTCATTCATTGCTCATCAACTGTTCACTGACCACTGCACCACAAGTGTGTAACATTTCTCGTCAACCCATGCAATCAACCTGTCCAGTCTAGCTGTACCAATCAAGCTGTACACATCATGCCACTCAGTCAATCTAAGCCTAACCAACTGTATGCCAAACTCAGTCCACCTGAGTCAAACCAACTACTCATACAACTCAGCCAATATGAGTTGAGGAATCTGTTCATGTAACCTACTTGTCTGAATCAATGTACTTGCTGCTCATTGCCACTGGTCATCATTTCATCATTGTAATCTATATATTGCTGCATACATCACTGAGCATATATAATCCGGTGTCCATTACTGAGCATATACACTACTGAGCATATTACTGTGTAACATCTCTAGCACGTCTCTTTGTAACATTTCTAGCTCATCACTGTGTAATCAAGTTGAGCATACATGTAGGTATCATCAAACATCACTGTATATGTGTCACTGCTATTAAATTTCTATGTACTACTGAGTCATCATTGTGCATATCATAACACTGAGCATAGGTACTATCACTGTGTATACAAGCTGAGCAATGTATAATTTATCACTGAACATGTACATCATAAGTAACCACCTAACATATCAATGTATGCTCATTGGTTCACTATGTACTGTCATCACCGAGAATATGTCTCTACATAGACTATGCATACGTACTGTGTAAACTAAGCATACCACTGTGTAACTTCACATCATAGACATACATATTATCACTTTGTAAAACGCTGGTTAAATTACTTACTTGTCATTTGTCTGGTCACTTGAAGTTTCACTGTGCATACCTGAGATAGAGGACTGGCTGTCAAACTTCTGAGATGACTGTCAACAATTCAGGACTGTCCACACTGTCAAAACTTCAGGCTCAGACTGTCAACACTTCAGCTTCAAGAATTTTGGATTTGTCAACCTTCAAGATATTAATGTCATCAAATTATGTGGCTGTCAACAACTTGTCAATTCTTTGTCAAGATCATCAAGGAAGTCTTTTATACACTGCTCATGCCAAGGTAACAAGGAAGCTGCTCATAAACTATCTATGTCAAGTCAACAACGGCCACTATCATAAACCTCTGCTTATCAACCTGTTACTTAACTGTTGCTAAGACTCATCCCAAGTAATCAAGGGTCCACTTCACATATCACTGATCATCATTGTATATGCATACCTTTTTATGTCACTGTACAAACTTCACCACTGTACATCACTTTCACACACTACTGCATGTATCACTGCTGTACATTCATCACTGCTCATTTGCATGCATCATTATCATAGTGTGTATAGAAAATACATACCTTTCATTTGCAGTGCATCAACACTTTGGATTCCACACTTGTGACATGTATAACTACTGTAGAAGACCAACCACCTTCCAAATATCCTTGTTAACAATAGTTTGGCATCACAACACTAGATGTATATGCTGCTTTACAACTGTGCATCAATTATCATCATACTGTGTGTGTGGCTGCTTTAAAACTATGCCTATTAAAACTTCGACTGTATGTTAATTTCTTACTGTGTGTTTGAAGCTATAAGATGAAGACTTTAAAAACTCAGATCTGTGGAATGACTGTGTGTTTTGCAGACTAGAGTTCAGGACTGTTTGAAGGGGCAGCAACATTAACCAAAGCACCAAAAATTTGAGCTGTGTGAAGAGTAAAACCTTGACTGTTTAGTCTGCATTAAAATTCAGATTGTTCTCTTCTACTTTAGCTGCCTCACACTGAACCGAAACTTTCAGACAAAACCAAAAAAAAATTCCACAAATTTCGGGTTGCTTTTGTGACTGATTTCGGTTGCCTTTATTTGATTTATGGTGGCTGTTTCAGACCCTACTTCACCCGAAAATCGGAGATGTGAACTTATACACACTGCTGTCCTCAAGTCAGATCCAAATTAGAGATAAAAAGAAAAGAAATATTGTTCACTGTAGCTGCTACAGTACCCGCGAATTTCAGAGCTGCCTCTCCACCAAAAATCACCTCCCAAATGAATGACTTTTCAGTTGTATTTATACTACTTTTTCAATTAATTATTTTCAGCCGACTTGTCACAAATTGTGTTTATTTTTTATTATTATAATTTTAAATATAGCTGGGCCGACTTGTCATAAAATTTCATTTTATTTTTATTTTGTCAAAAAGCTTCATTTGTGGAGCCGACTTTTAACAATAAACAATTTATTATTTTGTTTTTATTTGAATTTGAATTTTATTTATTCAATGCTTTAAGGCTTTGATACCTTTACTCTCCTTGGCTTCATGGATGTACAACATCCTTGTTTTATTGGGGTTAGACCATAAGGGAATGCTTTCTAAGTACAACGTCAAGGGCTGGTAATACGTTGTGTAAGTTAGGGCACATCAAGAATACACCTCAAATTTTAGAAATGAATGTCTTCACACCTTTTGGAGGGCTGACCATATTTAAATTTATTTAATCAATTGATATTTTATTTTTGCTTCCACATTGTCATCAACAAATGTGTATTTATTCTTGGTCTTCATGCCACATTACTAGGTGGGTTTGACACCACTCGGTTTTTACTCCATCATATGCACCCAAGATCCATCAGCAAATGCCCTCAAGTGAAAAGGGTACAAGGACATCGTGGTCATGGAAAGAGGGCTTCATGGACTTCTTCAACCACCTAAGCCATACAACAGGACCTCCAAGGGTCAAGATGACATCACCTGTGGGGTTGCCATACCTTCTCCTAGTGTACCATGACCTCATTACAAACACAAATGACCACAGAATGGGTCATTTGGACTCTTCACTTCTTCAACCCATCAAGGACACTTTCTAGGGTATTAGGGCATAGGTTGTGGTACTGGAAAACAACTGGAGAACCATAGAAACACCTTAGGGGTCACTTAACCAAGTTAATGGGTAGCCAAGGCTTTTGGCATTGTCCCAAGGCCTCCAAGGGCTTCAAGCTTCGGCTTGGACAAAGTCAAAAAGGTCTCCTCTGACACAGACAACCACAAATCAAATACTAACCCTCAGGGGCTCCACAAGGGGCACCAAGACGCAACTGTTGGCATCAATGGCCAGGTATTGTTGGCATCAATGACAACTTAATCAACAATCTCCCCCTTTGTCATTAATGACAACACTCAGGCTCCCCTTGAGAATAGGCTCCCCCTATTCACAACTTCTCTCCCCCTTTGGCATCAATGGCAAAGGGTACTATCTTGAGGTAACGCTCCCCCTCAGGGCATGCTCCCCATGTCAACAACTTCTCTTCCTTTTTGCATCAATGGCAATGAGAACTTTCGTTAGCAATACTGCTCCCCCTATCACTGGGCACTGCTGCTGCTTATATGCTGGAACCAACTACTGTAGGATAATCAAGTCCATAGCTCCTTTTACACTTCATAACACTGATCGATAGTCTTCAAAATGTTATTGGGTTTTTCCCAATATTTTCATCATTTCTGTTTTGATCATTGGTGCAATCTACTGACTTTATTTTCCATACTTTGGTAGGCTGATCACTGTTCATGACATTCGGTTGAACTTGCTTTCTTCTCCAAAATTTAACTTCTCCCTGCATCCTGCAATGTTTCGCAAAATGACCATAATGATAACAATTATAACATTGAACGGAAAACATACCTTGATTTATATCTGGAATTATTTTTTCATGAGTTCTGCAATGGATGGATTTGTGACCATAGTTGTTACACTTGTAGCAGTGACCACTGAACATCATGGGATCTCCTTGAGCAAAGGATCTTCTTTGTGATGCAAGTTCTCTATTTCTATTCTTCCTTGAATCTTGCTAATCATGGGATCTACTGAAAATATCTGTATAACTATTAGCCTTTTCTTCTTTTTCCCTGGAACTTTCACTTTCTTCAATGTTCTTTTCAATCTTTGAATTTGTCTTCAACTGAGCAACTGCCTTGTTCAGATCTTCCTTTAGAGAGAGGATCTTCAATTCTTGCTTTTGACAAATTTCTATCTTTTCTTGGAGTTGTCTTGTTAGGTCTTCTTCAATTTTCTTGACTTCTTCTATCTGTTCTTTCAGAGCAATGACAATACTGTCTTCCATTTGTCCTTTTATTTCTTGATTTTCTTTTCTGAGTTCTGAGAGTTCCTTTTCAAAGTCAAAGTTCGTTAGACATACCTTTCGTAATTCTATCTTCAAGGATTTGATTTCATCTTCTTGTTTTCTTCTTATTTTCTCTTCAATCTCATGATTGAAATGAATTCCCGTTTTGTCACTTGGATCTTCTTTCTGACTGGCGGATATTTCCTTCTGCATTTTTTAAAGTAAGATACTGATATCACTATCTTTGTCTTGAAGCTTGCGAGTCAATTCTTTCTCCTTATCTTCTAGCTGTCTTCTGAGTTTGGCAATTTCTTCTGATTGTCTTTTATTTTCAACAGCAGACTTCTCAAGTTGATCTTTCAGAGAGTTGGATATGGCTTCTTTGACTCTGGTAGCTTCTTCAACTTGGAGATTTAGATCAATTATAGTCTGTGTGGATTTCTCAGATTCTTCTTGATTCCTCTTCTTAGATTTGTCCAATTGTTCTTGTAATACCTAGTTCTGTTTACAAAGTTTCTCAACCTTTTGCAAAGCATTAGTAATATCATTGTTTAAATAGTCATTTCCATCATTTATCAAGAAACAATGAGATTCATCACATTTTGATGTATTACAATCTATGAATTTTGAATAACACTTATCCTCTATACCCGATAGACATATTTCTTCAAAAACATTACAAACAGGGTGTTCAATAGACTTACCTTCATACTTACCTGGATCTTGTACTGACCTTTCTATGGAGTTGTCTTCTGCTTTTTGTTCTTCAAGTTGATCTAACTTCAGTGACAATTCTTCAATTGAGTTGCACTTTCCTATTTTCTTCTTTTGGAGATCTGTCAAATCTGCAGTCATGAGTTTCATAACTTCTTCTTCATGTTCCTTAGAGGAGTAGGGATGTTCTATTTTGAGCCATAGTTCCTTAGCAGTGTTGCACTTTCCAATATTCTCTTTTATGGAATCTGATAAGCCTTCAAGAATGGATTCCATAGCCATTGAATTATTTTTCCTTGCTTCCTTCTGAGCTGTTGTTTTCACTTTCTTCGGATGATCGTACCCAGTAAGCACTGACTGCCATACTCCACTGCCTTCTGCTTCAAGATAACCTTGCATTCTTCTTTTCCAGATCAAGTAATTTGTCCCACAAAACAATGGTGCTCCATTCATTGAGAACCCCATGGTGTGTCAAGGATCTACTTCAAGCTGGTAAGGCTTTCTGTGAAGGACCCGCTCTGATTCCAATTGTTGGACACAGTGAGCACACTGAGAGGGGGGGGGTGAACAATGTGTATAGCTTTTTATTACTTTTTCAACTTTAACAATCATCAACTACTTCTTCAATACATCATTCATTAATGTATTACCACATTATCATTATATCATTAGCATTATTAACTATTACAGCTCATCATCACCTATCATCATATCATCATCACATAGGAAGCATAGCAAAACACAGTACACAAGATTTTTACGTGGAAACCCAAGTCCTGGGGGGAAAACCACGGAAGCCTTTGTAATAATAATTTACCAGCAACAACTGGAAGGAGGCAACAACCCCCTTTGTTACAAAGACTTCAATTCTCCAGCTACAACTGGAAGGAGGCTACATCCCCCTGGTTTACAGGCTACAACCTGAAGGAAGCCTTAGCTCCCTAGATTTCCTTGCCCCGTCCTGCCACCCTGATATGAAGATAGATACTGCTGAATCACAACTGCACTCATCCTGCGGACCTACTAACCAACACCTGTACCACACTGCACCACACTGCTCAACCACTGTCACTACTCATCAACTGACCACTGCTCATCAATTGTTCACTGCTCACATTCACTACTGATCAATTGTTCACTGCTCATCAACTATTCACTGACCACTGCACCACAACTGTGTAACATTTCTCGTCAACCCATGCAATCAACCTGTCCAGTCTAGCTGTACCAATCAAGCTGTACACATCATGCCACTCAGTCAATCTAAGCCTAACCAACTGTATGCCAAACTCAGTCCACCTGAGTCAAACCAACTACTCATACAACTCAGCCAATATGAGTTGAGGAATCTGTTCATGTAACCTACTTGTCTGAATCAATGTACTTGCTGCTCATTGCCACTGGTCATCATTTCATCATTGTAATCTATATATTGCTGCATACATCACTAAGCATATATAATCTGGTGTCCATTACTGAGCATACACACTACTGAGCATATTACTGTGTAACATCTCTAGCACGTCTCTTTGTAACATTTCTAGCTCATCACTCTGTAATCAAGTTGAGCATACATGTAGGTATCATCAAACATCACTGTATATGTGTCACTGCTATTAAATTTCTGTGTACTACCGAGTCATCATTGTGCATATCATAACACTGAGCATAGGTACTATCACTGTGTATACAAGCTGAGCAATGTATAATTTATCACTGAACATGTACATCATAAGTAACCACCTAACATATCAATGTATGCTCATTGGTTCACTATGTACTGTCATCACCGAGAATATGTCTCTGCATAGACTATGCATACGTACTGTGTAAACTAAGCATACCACTGTGTAACTTCACATAACAGACATACATATTATCACTTTGTAAAACGCTGGTTAAATTACTTACTTGTCATTTGTCTAGTCACTTGAAGTTTCACTGTGCATACCTGAGATAGAGGACTGGCTGTCAAACTTATGAGATGACTGTCAACAATTCAGGACTGTCCACACTGTCAAAACTTCAGGCTTGGACTGTCAACACTTCAGCTTCAAGAATTTCGGATCTGTCAACCTTCAAGATATTAATGTCATCAAATTATGTGGCTGTCAAAAACTTGTCAATTCTTTGTCAAGATCATCAAGGAAGTCTTTTATACACTGCTCATGCCAAGGTAACAAGGAAGCTGCTCATAAACTATCTCTGTCAAGTCAACAACGGCCACTATCATAAACCTCTGCTTATCAACCTATTACTTAACTGTTGCTAACTAAAGACTCATCCCAAGTAATTAAGGGTCCACTTCACATATCACTGATCATCATTGTATATGCATACATGTTTATGTCACTGTACAAACTTCACCACTGTACATCACTTTCACACACTACTGCATGTATCACTGCTGTACATTCATCACTGTTCATTTGCATGCATCATTATCATAGTGTGTATAGAAAATTCATACCTTTCATTTGCAGTGCATCAACACTTTGGATTCCACACTTGTGACATGTATAACTGTTGTAGAAGACCAACCACCTTCCAAATATCCTTGTTAACAATAGTTTGGCATCACAACACTAGATGTATATGCTGCTTTACAACTGTGCATCAATTATCATCATACTGTATGTGTGGCTGCTTTAAAACTATGCCTGTTAAAACTTCGACTGTATGTTAATTTCTTACTGTGTGTTTGAAGCTATAAGATGAAGACTTCAAAAACTCAGATCTGTGGAATGACTGTGTGTTTTGCAGACTAGAGTTCAAGACTATTTGAAGGGGCAGCAACATTAACCAAAGCACCAAAAATTTGAGCTGTGTGAAGAGTAAAACCTTGACTGTTTAGTCTGCATTAAAATTCAGATTGTTCTCTTCTACTTTAGCTGCCTCACACTGAACCAAAACTTTCAGACAAAACCAAAAAAAAATTCCACAAATTTCGGGCTGCTTTTGTGACTGATTTCGGTTGCCTTTATTTGATTTATGGTGGCTGTTTCAGACCCTACTTCACCCGAAAATCAGAGATGTGAACTTATACACACTGCTGTCCTCAAGTCAGATCCAAATCAGAGATAAAAAGAAAAGAAAAATTGTTCACTGTAGCTGCTACAGTACCCGCGAATTTCAGAGCTGCCTCTCCACCGAAAATCACCTCCCAAATGAATGACTTTTCAGTTGTATTTATACTACTTTTTCAATTAATTATTTTCAGCCGACTTGTCACAAATTGAGTTTATTTTTTATTATTATAATTTAAATATAGCTGGGCCGACTTGTCATAAAATTTCATTTTATTTTTATTTTGTCAAAAAGCTTCATTTGTGGAGCCGACTTTTAACAATAAACAATTTATTATTTTGTTTTTATTTGAATTTGAATTTTATTTATTCAATGCTTTAAGGCTTTGATACCTTTACTCTCCTTGGCTTCATGGATGTACAACATCCTTGTTTTATTGGGGTTAGACCATAAGGGAATGCTTTCTAAGTACAACGTCAAGGGCTGGTAATACGTTGTGTAAGTTAGGGCACATCAAAAATACACCTCAAATTTTAGAAATGAATGTCTTCACACCTTTTGGAGGGCTGACCATATTTAAATTTATTTAATCAATTGATATTTTATTTTTGCTTCCACATTGTCATCAACAAATGTGTATTTATTCTTGGTCTTCATGCCACATTACTATGTGGGTTTGACACCACTCAGTTTTTACTCCATCATATGCACCCAAGATCCATCAGCAAATGCCCTCAAGTGAAAAGGGTACAAGGACATCGTGGTCATGGCAAGAGGGCTTCATGGACTTCTTCAACCACCTAAGCCATACAACAGGACCTCCAAGGGTCAAGATGACATCACCTGTGGGGTTGCCAGACCTTCTCCTAGTGTACCATGAACTCATTACAAACACAAATGACCACAGAATGGGTCATTTGGACTCTTCACTTCTTCAACCCATCAAGGACACTTTCTAGGGCATTAGGGCATAGGTTGTGGTACTGAAAAACAACTGGAGAACCATAGAAACACCTTAGGGGTCACTCAACCAAGTTAATGGGTAGCCAGGGCTTTTGGAATTGTCCCAAGGCCTCCAAGGGCTTCAAGCTTGGGCTTGGACAAAGTCAAAAAGGTCTCCTCTAACACAGACAACCACAAATCAAATACTAACCCTCAGGGGCTCCACAAGGGGCACCAAGACGCAACTGTTGGCATCAATGGCCAGGCATTGTTGGCATCAATGACAACTTAATCAACAAGAAATTGGGGGTTAGGTATTTGGATAAATAGAGAGAGATATTAGGGATTAAGGGTTACAGGTTTATAGATAGATAGAGAAAGAGAGAGAGGTTAGGTGTTTACAAAGAGGGAGATTGGGGGTTAGGGGTTGAGAGAGAGAGAGAGATTGGTGGTCAAGAGTTTAGAGAGAGATAGAGATGGGAGGTTATGGGTTTAGAGAGAGAGAGAGAGAGAGATTTGGGGTTAAGTCTTTAGAGAGAGAGAGATTTGGGGTTAAGTCTTTAGAGAGAGAGAGATTGCTAGTTAAGGGTTTAGAGAGACAGAGATTAAGGGTTTGTGGTTGAAAGAGAGAGAGATTGGGGATTAGGCATGTAGAGAGAGAGAGAGAGATAGAAAGATAGATATTGGGGGGTTAAGGATTTAGAGAGAGAGAGAGAGAGATTGGGGATTAAGGTTTTAGAGAGAGAAAAAGAGAGATATGGAGTTACACATTTAAATAGAGAAAGAGATTAAGGGATAGAGGTTTCGGGAGAGAGAGGGATTGGGGGTTAAGGGTTTAGAGAGAAATATATGGGGTTAGACATTTAGATAGAGAGAGAGAGATATTAGAGGTAAGGGATTTAGAGAGAGATAGAGAGAGAAAGAGATATAAAGACAGAAATTGGGGGTTAGGGGTTTATAGAGAGAGAGATATATATTTGGCGTTAGGGGTTTAGAGAGAGAGATAGATAGAGATAGATTGGGGGTCAAGTGTTGTGTGTGTGAGAGAGAGAGAGAGAGATTGTTGGTTAAGAGTTATGTGTTACGGGTTTAGATGGAGAGAGAGAGAGAGAGAGAGAGAGATTTTGTGTTAGGGATTAGGGGTTTAGAGAGAGAGAGAGAGAGAGAGAGAGATATTTTGGGTTAGGGATTAGGGGTTTAAAGAGAGAGATAGAGAGAGATTACGGGTTAGGGGTTAGGATTTAGGGCTTTAGATAGAGCAGGAGATATTGATAATTGGGGGTTAGGAGTTAGGAGTTAGCGCTTTAGATAGAGAGATAGATATTGGGGGTTAGGGATTAAGGATTTTGAGAGAGAGAGAGAGAGAGGGGTTTAGAGAGAGATATAGAGATTGGGAGCTAGGGGTTGAGAGAGAGAGAGAGGTGATTGGGGGTTAGGCATTTAGAGAGAGAGAGAGAGATAGAGATTGTGGGTTAGGGTTTTAAAGCGAGATAAAAATAGTGAGATTGGTGGTTAGAGGTTTAAAGAGAGAGATGGAGAGGGAATGGAGGTTAATGGTTTAGTGGGAGAGAGAGAGAGAGAGAGAGAGATTGGGGGTTAGGTTTTTAGAGGGAGAATGGTTGGGGGTTAATGGTTTAGGGAGAGAGAAAGTTTGGAGGCTAGGGGTTTAGAGAGAGAGAGAGACAATGGGGGTTAGGGATTCAGAGAGAGAGAGAGAGAGGCTGAAAGAGGCAAGGATAGAAAGAGAGAAATTGGGTTTTATGGATTTAGAGAGAGATATATATTTGAGGTTAGGTATTTAGAGAGGGAGAGAGAGATTGAGAGATTTGAGGTTAGGGATTTAGAGAAAGAGAGAGATATTGGGTGTTAGGGGCTTAGAGAGAGAGAGAGAGAGAGAGAGAGAGATAAAGAGAGAGAGAGAGAGAGAGAGAGAGAGAGAGAGAGAGAGATTGGGTGTTAATAAGGGTTTAGAGAGAGAGAAAGATGACGGTGAGTATGGATGGTTAGTTATGGGAGGGGAGAGAGAGAGTAGGTGGAAGGGGTAGGAGGGTGAGGAGTGGGTGTTTGAGAGAGAGAGAGAGAGAGAGAGGTTGTAGGTTAGGGGTTGAAAAATAGAGAGGTTGGATGTTAGAGGTTTAGAGAGAGATATTGGGGGATAGGAGTTTATATAGAGAGAGGGATTAGGGGTTAGAGGTTTAGAGAGCGAGAGAGAGATATTGAGGGTTATGTGTTTATAGAGAGAGATATATTGGGGATTATGGGTTCAAAGAGAGAGAGAGAGAGAAATATTGGTGGTTAGGGGTTTAAAGAGAGGGAAAGGTAGAAAGGGAAATATTGGAGGTTAGTAGTTTAGAGAGAGAGATCGAGGTTTGAGAGAGAGAGAGAGAAAGAGAGGTATTGGGGGTTAGGGGTTATGTGTGTGAGTGTGTGTGGGAGAGAGAGAAAGAAAGAGAGAGAGAGAGATTGGAGTTTAAGGATTATGAGTTAGGTGTTTGTATATATAGAGAGAGTGAGAGAGATTGGCGGTTTGGGATTAGTGGTTTAGAGAGAGAGAGAGAGAGAGATTGGAGGTTAGGGTCTAAGGGTTTAGAGAGAGAGAGAGAGAGAGAGATTGGGGGTTAGGGGTTAGTAATTAGGGCTTTAGATAGATAGATAGATTGGGGGTTAGGGGTTTAGAGAGAGAGAGAGAGAGAGAGAGATTGGGGTTTAGGTATTTAGGTTGAGGAGTAGGGGTTTGGGGGGGCAAAGAGAGAGAGAGAGAGAGAGAGAGAGAGAGAGAGAGAGATTGGGGGTTATGTGTTGAGAGAGAGAGAGGTTGGAGGTTAGGGGTTTAAAGAGAGAGAGAGAGATTGGGGATTAGGGGTTTAGAGAGACATATAGAAATATAAATATTGGTGGTTAGGTTTTGAGAGAGAGAGAGATATATATTGGGGGTTAAGGGTTTATAGAGAGAGTAATTGGGGGTTAAGTATTTGGAGAGAGAGAGAGAGAGAGAGAGAGGGTTAGGGGTTTATATAGAGAGAAGGAGAAAGAGACGGGAGTAGAAAGAGAGAAATTGGGGTTTAGGGATTTAGAGAGAGAGAGAGAGATTTGAGGTTAGAAATTTAGAGAGAGAGAGATTTATGGATTGTTAAGGGTTTAGAGAGAGAGAGATATTGGAGGTTAGGGGTTTAAAGAGAGAGAGAGAGAGAGATTGGGGTTTAGGGATTCAGAGAGAGAAAGATGGAAAGTGAGAGATTAGAGGATATGGGTTGAGAGAGAGGGAGAGAGACTAATGGTTAGGGTTCATTGGTTTAGAGAGAGAGCAAGAGAGAGAGAGAGAGATTGGGTTTTAGGTGTCAAGAGTTGTGGCTTTAGATAGAGATAGAAAGAGAGGTTGGAAGATAGGGGTTAAGAGAGAGAGAGACTAGGGGTTAGGGATTTAGAGAGAGAGAGAGAGATAGCTTGGAGGTTGGGTATTTAGAGAGAGAGAGAGAGATAGCTTGGAGGTTGGGTATTTAGAGAGATTGATTGGGTGTTAGGGGTTTATAGAGAGAGAGAGATTGGAGGTTAGGGTTTTACAAAGAGAAAGATCGGGGTTAGGGTTTTAGAGAGAGATGTAAATAGAGATATTGGTGGTTAGGGATTTATAGAGAGAGAGCATGGATGTTAGTATTTTAGAGAGATAGAGAGAGAGAGAGAGATTGCATGTTAGGAGTTTAGAGAGAGATATTGGAGGTTAGGGGTTTACAAATAGAGAGATTGGAGGTTAGGGGTTTGCAAATAGAGAGATTGGAGGTTAGGAGTTTACAAATAGAGATATTGGGGGTTAGGGGTTCAGAGAGAGAGAGATAGAAATAGAGAGATTAGTGGTTAGGTGCTTAGAGAGAGAGATAAAGAGAGAATGAAAGTTAGGGTCTTAGAGAGAAAGAGAGAGATTAGGGGTTAGGGGTTTGGAGAGAGAGTGATTGGTGGTTAAGGGTTTAGATAGAGAGAGGGAGGGAGAGAGATTAGAGATGAGGGGTTTAGATAGAGAGAGGGAGGGAGAGAGATTAGAGATGAGGGGTTTAGAGAGAGAGGGAGATAGAAAGAGAGATATTGAGGTCTGGGTGTTGAGAGAGAGAGAGAGAGAAATTGATTGGGGGTTATGGGTTAGGGTTTCAGAGAGAGAGAGCGAGGTAATGGGTGATATGGTTTAAGGATTAGTAGGTAAGGATTATAAGATTTATAGGTTATAAGAGTTACAAGAGATGAGTTATAATGGTTAAGAGTTAGAGGTTTCAAGGGTTAGGGGTTAGCTCATATAAGGGTTAGAGGTTGAGAGTAATAATTCTTATGAACTATAACAGTTAGATGTTATAGGGTTATGGTCTATAATATTTTCTCGTTATGTGTTAGGGATAGTGCATACTAGTTCCTAGGTTGCTTGTGTAGAGCATTAGAAAAGGAGTGTCCCTTGTTAGACCACTTTAAAAACCTTGTGTATACACAGTCGACCACCCAACTTGGGGTGTACTAGGAGGGCTTCTTTGGGAGTTACCTCCCTCAACCTATTACTAGTGCAATGGCGTCCTAGTTCCCGGCTACAGCAAAGGCACATGTGTCAAGATGCTGAGTTAGAAAATTGTTTCCAAGAAATTTTCCAAAATGTTCCTTTACCAATACTTTACACAAGACTTTCAATAGAAATGTATAGTCAATTTGATCTCCTAACTTTGATACATTAAGTTAATAAATAATACTTTTAGAATATCTAATTTACACAACTAATAACAACATAAAAAACATAATTCAATAAAGAGGTATGTGAATGCATTAAATAAGTTTAACTTAAAGAGTATGGGAATTTTGATATAAATATAGTGCATACTAGTTCCTAGGTTGCTTATGTAGAGCATTAGAAAAGGGGGGTCCCTCGTTAGACCACTTTAAAAACCTTGTGTATACACAGTCGACCACCCAACTTGGGGTGTACTAGGAGGGCTTCTTTGGGAGTTACCTCCCTCCACCTATTACTAGCGTAATGGCGTCCTAGTTCCTGGCTACAACAAAGGCACATGTGTCAAGATGCTGAGTTAGAAAATTGTTTCTAGGCAATTTTCCAAAATGTTCCTTTACCAATACTTTACACAAGACTTTTAATAGAAATGTATAGTCAATTTGATCTCCTCAAAATAATTTGATCTAACTTTGCTACATTAACTTAATAAATAATACTTTTAGAATATCTAATTTACACAACTAATAACAACATAAAAAAACATAAATTAAATAAGGTTAACTTAAAGAGTATGAGAATGTTGATATAAATATAGTGCATACTAGTTCCTAGGTTGCTTATGTAGAGCATTAGAAAAGTGGGGTCCCTTGTTAGACCACTTTAAAAACCTTGTGTATACACAGTCGACCACCCAACTTGGCGGTGTACTATGAGGGCTTCTTTGGGAGTTACCTTCCTCCACCTATTACTAGAGCAATGGCGTCCTAGTTCCTGGATACAACAAAAGCACATGTGTCAAGATGCCGAGTTAGAAAATTGTTTCCAGGCAATTTTCCAAAATGTTCCTTTACCAATACTTTACACAAGGCTTTTAATAGAAATGTATAGTCAATTTGATCTCCTAACTTTGCTACATTAACTTAATAAATAATACTCTTAGAATATCTAATTTACACAACTAATAACATCATAAAAAGACATAAATCAATGAAGAGGAGGTATGTGAATGCATTGAATAAAGTTAACTTAAAAGAGTATGGGAATTTTGATATAAATATAACATCCATGATTTACAAAAGCTACACAATCCTAAAAGGTGATAATTATTTCCTACCGCCATTAAAAAAAAATCAATGAAAATACCACCATTGGTTCTTACCACCACTTACATAATCATTAACAACATAAACACTACAAAACTTAAAACAATAAAAACATATGTAAATAAATAAACTAAACTAACTTAAAACAACAAAATATATATAAACTAAACTAAACTAACTTGAAGATAATGACAATTGATACGATATAACACCTATAACTTGTATTAGGGGTCATATAATAAATTAGAGCTACATATTTCCAATATTAGATGGTCATATAATAAATTAGAACTAGATATTTCTAAACATAACATAAAACAATAAAACCATATTTAAATGAATAAAATAAACTAACATTAAGAGACAACACATTTCTAAACATAACCTAAAACAATAAAAAGGTATTTGAATAAATAAAATAGTTAGCAATCATATAATAAATTAAAACTAAACATTCTTAAACATAACATAAAACAATAAAATGATATTTAAATGAATAAAATAAACTAACTTGAAGAGACTACACATTCCTAAACATAACCTAAAACAATAAAAAAAGCATTTAAATGAATAAAATAAACTAACTTGAAAAGTATGACGATTGATAAAATATAAGATTCATGATTTGTATTTGATGGTTTCCTACTCCATTGAGAATACCGTGGCTCCATTGTTATCCGAAAAGGGTTTCACTTAGGTGTTAGTTTAAGATAATTATGAGAGTGGGTCCACAATGAGAATACCATGACTCCATTGCCAGCCGAAAAGGGTTTCACTTAGGTGTTAGTTTAAGATAATTAGGTGTTAGTTTAAGATAATTATGAGAAGACCATGTCCATGTCCATGCCCATGATCATGATCGGTACTTTGTAGCATGTCCATTTTCCATCACCTCAATCCATTTATAACATTTCTAGACTCTAATTGATGGTTTTTTAGTTTAAGATGGTTTTAGTTATTGCATCAGATGTAATGATGATGTGGATTGTGTAATATTGGTTTCATTTACTCAATAAAAGAAACGGACGGATTGTTGACGTGGATTATATAATATTGGTTTCATTGACTCAATGAAAGATAAGGGGTTGTTGAATATAAATAATCTCAATCCGCGAGGAGGACAGGCCCACTATCTTCAGCAGGAATTCAATGAGTTCCTTGAGGCATTATGTGATTTCTATTTTTTTCCAAAACATCTGTTTTTGTTACCAGGATTCTTATGGTTTCAAAAAATCTCTTCCTTCTTTTAATGACAATATATATATTTAGTAAGGTCTTGGTCTTGAGTTTTATAGTAGGAATCCATACTAGCATATTTACATCATTTACACATATTCAAAGAATAAAAATCGGAACATTACAGTATGGCTCAAGCTCATTAGGATGAAGGATAGTAACACAACATATATATCTCATGCATGATTTACCAGGATTTGTCTAAAATCAGCATATAGATTTTTTACATGGCACGCTACATAGGGCACACTAAGGCCTCTTGGTAATGCTCAACAGGTATGGTTTCAAAAAACTCTTCCTTCTTCCAATGACAACATATATATCTCATGCATGATTTGCCAGGATTTGTCTAAGATCGATTGTTGTAATGTTACAGGGAATTCTAATAAATGGGTAATTTTCTGGACCGCAGATTGACGGTGTCACCAATGATAACATTGTTGTGAATGTATTCAATAACCTGGATGAGGCTTTCTTTGGTTTTCTCTTTGCGTATTGTTGGTTTAAGATTTATTAGTTCTTTGGTGATTTTTAATGCATGCATTGAGATCCCTATACACATTTTGGTATAGGAGTTGATCCAATAGAGGAAGAATCCATGGCTAGATGGAGTTTTTGGAATAAACTTCTCTAAACCACCAAGAAAGTACTTTACATATAAGTTCCAGGTGAAGGACGAGATAGGAATCTATTACTACTTTCCATTATTGTACTTGCACAAAGCAGCTAGGGGTTTTGGAGGGTTAAATGTAGCTAGGAGGTCCATCATCCATGTTCTGTTATGTTCCCTACTCTTGATGGTGATATCACTTTGCTCATAAGCGACCAATCACTCATTAAGTTGTTAATCCATCTCATAAACAATTACATCTTTTGAATTTAAAGAGAATCGCTATGTTCAACTTGAGCCCTTCTAGATTTGGGCAGATCCTTAGAAGAACACTTGACATGGGAAGATATCTTGGTCAACCTGATGTTGTTCTCATTAATGGACATTGGCCACCAATAGATGCAACACTCACAGTGGATCAAGGCATCTTACTACAGTTCTCTATGGCAAGGAAGTCTTCTAGTTTAGTATAGATGTTTCTAGACACTCAATGATTCACAAGATCCAGTTGTTTTGATTTTATCTTAATGGGGATCCTGCCTATTAAATCCGTTTACTTCTCCTCTAGTTATCCAAAATGACCCATCTATGTATCTGCAGGGAAAACGTACCTCCTCCGCATTGAACTTCAGGTTCCATGGTCACAAATTGAAGCTTGGGATTGCCATCTTCTTTGAACTTCAGGTTCCAGGGTCACAAATTGAATATTGTGGAGGTGGAAGGATCTCACACAATTCAAAATGTCTATGGTTCGCTTGACATTCATGTTGGCCAATCCTACTCTGTTCTGGTCACTACAGATCAGGCATCTGGGGACTTTTACATGGTTGTATCTACTCTTACTAGTCCTGTTCTCTCAGCTAAATGCATTTTCCACTACAACAATTCCCATAAGAAGGTTTTTGGACGAGTTCCAGTGGGTCCAGGCAATACTGATTGGTCTCTGATCTAGGCCAGATCCATCAAAGCATAGTTTAGGTCCAAGTTTAGCATAATGTGTGTGGAAGGATATATGTATATATTTTACTGATAGATAGATGCATGTATAATGGTTGATTCCTAATGTTTTAGTGTTTTAGTATTGTATGGAAATATAAAAAATAGCTTGTTTATGAGAAGTGGGGATGGCTATGGAAAACTTCCTAGAAGAATCATACACAGATCAGGGCTGAATTTTAAAATATCAAAATATGAAAGCTTGGTGAGAGTTAAGCCACCGTATGTCAAGTTCTAAAAATTTGGAGATAGGGCAAAATATGAGAGAGAAATTTGAAAGTGATCTTCGGTTGAGTCCTGGATGGCATGGTTGTTCCATAGTGCGAGTCTTAAATGAGATTCATGGCAGCAAATACAAGTAATGTTAAATCCCAATATTATTGGATATTCATTTGAAATGGTCTTTATATTGATTGACCTCTGAAGAGCAGCAGGAAGAGATATTATAGATTTTGATTTTGTCCGTCCAATGGAGAATTGATATAATAGTAGTAGAAATCCCATGAAGAGATTTGGAGAATCATCATCATGGGGTCGTCGGAGTGTGATTTATATGACATGAGTTTCAACAGTACTTGCTCTGCGTCGTCATCCACCTTTCTGAATTCCAGCCAACTCCAGCAGTGAAAGCTCTAGCAGTTTCAGCTGTGTTTCTTTGTGTTCATTGATTGAGAGAAGTAATGGGATTTCCAGCGCCAGGAGCAGCATTAGCTACGGAATACCTATTATTCCCCGGCCTGCAATAATGGCAACAAGGTCAACAACAAGGCCTGGGAAGCCATCAGGGCCCTGCGTTGCCAGGAAGGATCGGTTGGGCTCAATCACTTCAGGCTGGTGAAGAGGGTGGGCAGTGGGGATATTGGGAAGGTGTACATGTGCCATCTCAGGGGATTTGAGGAGGAGGATTCATGTTTGTATGCCATGAAGGTGGTGGATAAGGAGGCAGAGAAGCAAATCCTCTCCACGTTGGACCACCCCTTCCTTTCCACGCTCTATGCTCATTTCGAGGGTTCCCATTACTCGTGCCTTGTCATGGAGTACTGCGCAGGTGGAGACCTGCATTCTCTCAGGCTGCGCCAGCATGGCAGGCGTTTTAGTCTCAGATCTACAAGGTTGGTTTACACGTCCGTTATATGTACTGATTTCAACTGTTCCGTTGCTGTGCTGTGTTGTGTTAGTGTTGTTTGTTCTAACATAATGGTTTGGTTGAGTGGTTGCTGCGTGAGTACTATAATCCTATTTTGTAGATCTTGGATCCCCTCTCCTCTTTCTTTTTTTACTTTTTGTTTCTTTGTTTTGTGGGTTTGAAGATTGGGTCTGTGATTCAGTTCCCTGGCTTGATTGTTGTGCTATGATAAGTTCCCACAGTTCCCTGGGTTGATTGGTGTGCTATGATAAGTTACCTGTGTTGATTGGAGTGCTGTGATTGTGTTTATTATGTGTACCTATGTTGATAATGGAAAACACCATGAAATGAGGTTGGTGAGACTCTCTTTAGTTTTACAGAATAATTACTGAAGTGCCAGATTAGAGAGAGCAAATCCAAGACGAGCTGAACCCATATTCACGATATAAATCATTTAGTCTTGTCTACCTAATGCCTTGTAGGATAAGACTCTCCTTTTCCTTCCTCTGTGTTATGGCCCTATGGTGCAGGAGGAGTAACATGAGGTCTTGCACTTAGTGTTTGTGGTTGTCTCCTTACGTTAGCTAGCTATGATGGCCTAAGACAATAAATATATCTGGCCAAAAAGAGAAGTATCTAGGGGGGCTCATAGATGAGGTTATAGGTGGAATTTTTATTGGTTTTTTCACTTTCCTCTTCTTTTGATATGCTGGTTTTACGTTTTCCAGTATTATGTTGCCAAGATATTTCGTTCATTGGCAAACGCCCTGAAATCCTGCTGGGAAGACTCAATTTAGTTTTTCGGATTCAATATTCTGTGGCCGCTAGTTTTCTTCGTAGGATACATTGATCATTGAAAGGTATTGTGCAATATGTATTACATTTCTAAGAATTAAGAAGAGGTATTTTGATCGGCGGGAGCTCTGCCATCTTTCGGCGGGCTCGATAAATGATTGACACTCCTCTTTTTGAGAATTGAGAATTTATATAATGGCATGAAAACATAGATTTGCTCCTCTTCCTTCTTTATGGCCGCACTCTATGAAAACCTTCCCAGTATGAGAGTCTAAAATTTTGTGGGGAAGATTCCCACCAAAAATAGACATCTGTGTGGGTGGAAATGAATAGATCGACGAAAATTTAAATGTATAGAGTTGCTCTTACTCATCCCAATCCACAGGGAACTTAACACTACGGGAACTTAACTCGAACTATTAAGCTGGCAAACTCAGCTCTCGTCATCAATGGCAAACAACGCTATGGGGTGAATAGTATTTCCTACGTGAATCACAGCACACCATTGCAACTTGCATATTACTATAGCATCGCCTGACCCTGTGTACACGGAGGGACTACCACGATAATTATTCCTCCGGGGAGAGGGAGAGGTCTAGTTTGAATATATATATTTATTATATTAGGCAATAGGTAACCCTAAAGGTTTTCAATAGGTTTCTGCTACTGATTTCATTAAAGGTTTTCAATAAGTTTCTGCTACTGATTTCATCTAACTATGTTGAATAAATTTATAAAATCAATCTTATCCATGTAACTCTGGAGCATTAAATTGACAGGCATAAATAATTGAACAGTGAAATTCATTGTTATGTCCTTAAATTCAATAAAGAAAACTATTAAAAAAATTAATAACGGAAGAGTTCGGGGCTAATTGTACCTTAATCTTGATTGCGAGCCCATTGCACAATCTCCAAATCGCTCTGCATTCTCCAAAATGGTGGACCTGGAAGAAAATACTAATCAAATTGAACCAAAAAAATACATTGATAAGTTGCTTAATATAGACAATAAAACGAAATAAAATAAAGATTAAAGCTTAAAAATAATAAAAATTGCACAAATATAGTCAATATATCTTTATGCCTTGAAATTATTAAACATATTTTCAAATTTAAAATTTAAATATATTTCAAAAACATCAAAACTCAGATATGTTTAAAGTGCCTTCAAATTTAAAGATATTCAGAGAATTGGTATGCATTAGTAGCACTTTCAACAACCTTATGTGGAAACTTCCAATTTGCAGACATATATAACACCACCTGGAATCTATTTAAGCTCGTACAAATTTAACATTTCTAAAATTGAAGCATAACACGGACCCGTGCATTGATCAGTAGTGAAGCTTTGTATGTGATATGTGATCATGTCTAAAAAGTGAATGGAGTGATAAAATAATTATGTCTTTGCAGAAAGTGAGTATGAATATTTTTATAGAAAACAAAGTATAATTCAGAAGAAAATATATTATAAGTGAGTATGAGTATTTTTATAAAAAATAAGGTATAATTAAGAAGATAATATATTAAAATAATATTGAGAGAATAAATAAATAAAATTTTACTAATTAAAGAGATATTTTTTTATCAAAAATTTATGGAAGATTACCGGTTTCATTTACTCAATAAAGATTATGGTTGTAAAATATAATTAATTATATCACTTAATTGTCCAATCCAAAGTTTTGAGGCATTTTCTTAAAATAGACTTATTTTTAGCTATAGTTATCAAATAAATAATAAGTTATTAAATTTCAATTTCAATTTCTTTTTAACACATTATCCAACCATACATTTCTATCTTTTTAAAAGTTCAAATCACATTATCACAAAAAGATTTTAAAATTTGATATTCCAAATTCAACTGGAATTATAAAGTAAAGTAAGTTTTTTTGAAAAAGTAAAAATATCCAAAATTATATTTAAGTAAAAATATCCAAAAATATTCCATAAAAAACTGATCAATTTAATTTTTCCAACTAAATTAAGTTAATCTTCAAATACTATAAGAAATAATTGAATTCATTCCAATAATTTTTTTTAAATTCACCTAGAAATGCTCTATATCAATACATAAATTACCTTGAATGATTGTTCACATATAACCATGTAAGTGACCTCTATATGGTTCCACATTAATAATTGAGAATGCATTTTTATTTTTAAAAAATCATCCATACACCCTAACAGGTTACATGATCCAATTGGTAAAATCAAGAGCAATATTCAGTATAACTCTACTCACATTCACCATTGTTTGGATTCATATATTTGTGATGCAGAAAGAGGCCAAACAGCCCAGATCACTTTTAACGGAGTAGTTGGAGTTAAACGGCATAACATATCTCTAATTTTGCTTTCAATCTCCATCAAAGCTTAGTTTAGGTTCAAGTTTAGCATAATGTGTGTGGAGGGTATAAATTTTATTGATAGATAGATGAATGTCTAATGTTTGATTCCTAATGTTTTAGTATTGTTAGGAAGTATTGTGGGGATGGCTATCGAAAAATTTCCAGAAGAATCCTAGGCAAATTAGTGCTGAATTTTAAAATATCTAAATATCAAAGATGGGTGAGAGTTAAGCCACGGTATGTCAAGTTCTCAAAAATTTGTTAAGCAATTATTGTGCAGATGGAACTTGACAGCCAATGCAACTCGTCCCAATCCACAGGGAACTTACCACTTTGAGAGCATCCCCATTAGTGGAACTATTAAGCTGGAAAACTCAGCTCTCGTGATCAATGGCAAACAACGATATGCAGTTGTTTGCCATTGCAAGATCAATGTCAAACAAAGTCACAAATGTTAATGTCAAAATACTAACACCCATAAAAATTTCATACGAGAACATAATCAATTATATCTTTCAAAATAAACTTTCTCAAAAGAGTTGAGTGCTTGCATAATAATACGACAAAGGAATCTTTAGGAGTAGAAAATGCCAGTTCACTAGTTTGCAAGTATGCCCACCTGTCTCATCTGGGTTCAAAGATGGTAAGCCCACCAAATGTGTACATTGGCTGCTATGGGTAAAAAGGAGAGAGACAGAGTCATCCCTTTTTAAGTACATGAATCCCAGCACACCATTGCAGCTTGCAGATTACTATAGCATCACCGGAGTGTACAACGAGCGAGGCGCTCCATGCAGACTGCAATACAAAAAACACGGTCCAACCATGGCATTTGGAGAGACAGAGTCTGTGCAATACAATGCTTTCATTGAGATTGATTTCTAGAGCTACGGAAACACTATCCAACCATGGCATTTGGATGGACATTCTTTCTTTTGATGAAGTCGATGTCCTTTTGTTTGGACGATGGCTATTCAACCCTGGAAATGAAATTTTCCTGGTCACATGGTTAAGTGGGAAGGGGATATTTTCCTTGTCAAGTTTCATATCCTTGTACATGATTGATTTCATTAAAAACTAGTTATCAATATTTTGAGATTCTATTTAAAAACTCTGTGATAAGGGTACTCAAAATTCATTTTTTTTACAGATTGGATAGAGGTGAATGGACACATGCAAGTAGGAAGGGCTACAATGTGGTTGATGCAGTTTCTCGCTGCACAACCATACACACTTATTTACTATCATTACAGTCATTACATTTAAAAAAAACACACACTTGTAAGTTTTTTAAATATCTTAATATTCGGGGTTTCCTTTTATTTGAGTACATGCCAAATTGTCTAAATCAATTCACATTCAGCATCATTTTAAAGCCGGTTTGAATCCATATATGTAATCTAGAAAGAGCCAGATATATAGGATATGTAATTCACATACAAAATAGAGAATGGAAATGCATTTCTATGTTGGCATCCCTATGAAGTGTATAGAGGACTACTTCCTCCTAGAGAGGTCCAGGTTGAACACATTCCAACAGCTATGAGGGAAGGATATAGATATATTAATTATAGGTAGCCTTAGAGGAGATTTCTGCTCCATCATCTGTCTTTGGCCATCCAACAAGCAAATCACCATGGAGATTAAAGTTGGGGTTAGGATTCATAGGAAATGGTTTGGGAATCATATAGATAATCATTTAAATAAATATGTTGAATAAAATTATAAAATCAATCCTACCCATGTAAGTCTGGACCATTAAACTAATAAGAGGTTAAATGTACCTGTTTTTTGAATCTTGATTGTGAGCTCATTGCACGATCTCCATACATCTCAACATTCTTCAAAAAAGTAAACCTAAAAGAAAAGACTAATCAAACTCAAAAACAAAAAAGGAAATAAAATAAAGATGAAAGCTTAAATAATAAGAAAGCAGCCCAAATATAGTCAACACGCCTTGAAATTATTCAAAGATATGTTTAAAGTGCCTTCAAATTTAAAGATATTTCAAGAATTGGTATGTATTAGTAATAGTTTCCACAACCTTAAATTGAAACTTCCAATTTGCACCCATATATAACATCACCTCATCACGTGGAATTTATTTAAGTTTGTGCAAATTTACCATTTTCATATATTAGTATCATGGTTAAATGACTTTACATTTCTAAACTTGACCATGCACTCATAAGTAGTGAAGTGCTAAAAGTGAATGAAGGATAAATAAAATAATTGTCTTTGCTGAAAGTGAATATGATTCTGAAGTGGAAACTATATTAAGATAATATTGAGAAAATAAATCAAACAAATTTCCATTAACTAAATTTTTAAACAAAATTTTCTATTAAATACCCAATTCAAAATTTACAATACATTCCATATTTTTAAAAGTCTAATCACATTATTAATCACATATTTTTGAATTTGATATTAAAATTCCAATTATAAAATTTTAAAGTAAAACAAGTTTTCTGGAAAAAATAAAAATATCGAAGAATATGTTCAATTAAAATTATTTTTTAATAAAAACCTTCCTAAATTTGAATATCCAAATTCTCTTCAAAATTAAATAACAATATATTTGTCAAAACTCACATTCCACCACCAAAAACTGGCCACTTCAAATTTTCCAATTAAATTTGCTTCTCTTAAAGTTATCTTCAAACACTATAGATCAACGGATTGAATTCATTTCAATAAAAAAATTTAAAGTTACTCTGGAAATGCTCTAAATCAATAGATTAAATTATCTTGAATGATTGTTCACATATGTCTATGTAACAAATTCTGACCAAACCAAATTTAAATTTAGCTGGAGAATGATTGCTCACATATGGCTATGTAATCACATTCCACCACCAAAAACTGGCCACTTCAATTTTTCAATTAAATTTGCTTCTCTTAAAGTTATCTTCAAATACTATAATCAACCGATTGAATTCATTTCAATATTTTTTTTAAAGTTACTCTGGAAATGCTCTAAATCAATAGATTAAATTATCTTGAATGATTGTTCACATATAGCTATGTAAGAGATTCTGACTAAATTTAAATTTAGCTGGAGAAAGTATAAAAAGCTTAGTGTGGCTCTAGATGTAAGAAATTCCTACCCAATTTAATTGGCAGAATGGTTGTTCACATATGGCTATGTAAGAGATTCTGACCAAATTTAAATTTAGCTGGAAAAAATATAAAAAAACTTAGACGTGTGGCTTTAGATGTTAGAAATTCCTACCAATTTAATTCGCAGAGATGAACAGTGACCTCTATACTGCTTTTCTTGGGGCTACCTTCCATGAAGGAAATAGTTCCATATAAAATAGACGTGTGGCTCTATATGTAAGAGATTCCTACCAATTAATTCGCTACCCAATTTAATTAGCAAAGATGAACAGCGACCTCTATACTACTTTTCTTGGGTGTAGCTACCTTCCATGAAGGAAATGGTTCCACGTAACTGGGAATGCAATTTTATTTTTAAAAAAAGTCATCCATACACCCTAACAGGTTAGATGATCCCGTATATAGGAAAAATCAAGAGCAATATTCACTATAACTCTAATCACATTCACCAATATTATTTGGATTCATATATTTGTGATGCATAAAGAGGCCAAAGAGCCCAAATCAGTGCGTAGTTGGAGTTAAACGACTTAACAGATCTCTAATGTTGCTTTCAAACTCCATTTGCAAAATAAAGCTACCTAGATTATCTGATACGGCAACAAAACACCCACATAGCAAACATGGCATGGAAATGTATTCCCAAGTTCTCATCTACATTCTAGAGGACTAGCAGGATAATTATGCCTTCGGGGAGAGGTTTCCCATTGCAATTCAATAGCTGTGAGGGAGGGATATTGATTTATTAATTATATCAGAGGGTCACAGGGTCGATACCTTGTGAATCACGTTCCAAATAACTCCCTCCGTGCAAGGAGTAGTGGTGAGGGATGCTGCTACCCAGTTTTATGTGCTTCGGATCCACCATACCCAGAGCTTCCTCGGGGGGTTCCATATCCTAAATGGACTTGGTTTCATCCATTAACTATTGGTTATACCCAGAAATAGTATGCATGATATAATCTACATATATACATAATCATAATCATGCAAAACCAAATTTATCTATGAATATACCTCTGCCAAGAAAGTGTCAGGTCTACCAAACTTGTAAATAATTCCTATCACAGCGATTTTGCCGTCCTCTGCTTGATGCATCAGATGGGTTTCTAAGGGATGCCTATTTCAACGTAAACCCTTCAGCAAAGACCAAACATCGCAAAACATAATTTAGTGTAGCAGAGATCAAGAAAGGGCTGCGAGATTATACCGTGTTTCGTCTACAGTGTGCTCGGTGCCCGGGACGTGCCAATGGCATTGATTCAGTGTAAATAATTTCCCTTCTATCTTAATACTACCCGCACCATTCGGTCATTTCACCTGATCGACATGCATACACATATGTATAAGATAGAATCGAACCTGCATACACATATGGTAAAATCTTTTTAAACCAGATTCCATACTGACCATGATGTCGTGGCCCCTGTTGATGAGGGTTGCATTTGCAGGGCGATAGATTCTACAGAGCCTCTTCACACCATCGATGGGAGATTGCTGCATCCTGTTCACGCAGGCCTTCCATGGAAGCATACGTGAGTTAATGATGCGATTTTTGCTGCATCATGTGTTCAGCGATATCACACCAGCAGATTACAGGTTCGAGAGGCTAGTAATATCTAACCCTAAAGTCTTTCAGACGATTTCTGCTGTATCATCTATCTAGCAACATCACAACAGCATATTACAGGTTAATAATATCTAACCCTAAAGTCTTTCAGGATGCATCATCTCTGCAGCAACATCTCACCAACGGATTACACGTTCTAGAGGCTAATAATATCTAACCCTAGCTCTCTGATCAAGTGATGAAACATACAGTGCCAACGTTCGCTGATTCAGAAACAAATCCTTCATAGAAAGTCTGGCCTAGATTGTTAACAGTAATTCCTTCAGGTGTCGTTTGCCCACCATAAAAGCTCATCCCATGCTTAACCGCTCCACTAAAAAGCTCAAAAAAATTTAAAACGAGAAAATTCAAAAAGCACCATGGTGAGCATTCTAAGGCTGATACAATCCTTTAAAAAAGCACATCCTGCTGTTCTGTGCTCCAACGGTTACAAAGAATATAATTTTAAAATTCGTTAATATCATGAAATTCGTTGTTATCGTTAATCTCATGAAATTCGTTGTTATCGTTAATCTCATGAAATTCATTGTTATTTTTTTGTCAGCGAATGAATTTTTCATTATTATTATAAATATCTTTCCATAGGACAATTATTTTTTATTATAAATTATTCTGTTTTAATTTATTTTAATAAATTTCTTATTATTATCTTGCAACTCTCATTATGAAAAAAAAAATGACTTCTTAATGATAACGTCATTCGTTATCGTATTGTCTAAAGCATCAAAATTATTGTATTATAATAAGTTAGATTTTGGATATTTTTTGTAGTTCATAATGGATAGTTTTATTACATTTAAAACATCAAAATACTTTTTAAATGATATTTTTTTTATTATTCATTATATTAATATTATATAATATTAATATAGTGAATAATAAAAAGATTAAAAATATTTTGTTTTAATGAGTTTAAATAGAAAATATTTAAGTTATTTTTTTTTTAAATGTCTTACTTATATCATATTAGATTGCAGTTCTATTAAGATATAGACCAAAGATGATCTTAATAGACACCCACCACCACTACCACCATCTTTTATTGTTTCTACTAAGTTGATGTAGATGATGTTTTTCATAAAACCATTAAACCTCCAAAATTTTCAACCATTTTCACCTTATTCACAAAAACTTAAATCAACAACTGGTTAGATTGAGGTCAAGTGAAAGCTACATCCTACTTAAGTGTTGAGTAAATTGATTAATCTACACTTACAGGGTTTGAATTGTTTGATTGAAAATGACTAAGTTTCATTAATCTCCTTGATGATTTCTATCTTTATAGCTTCATGATCCCAATGGAATATTTATTAAGGACTATCATTTCAATTCAAAGTCTCAAAAATACATTTGTGCACTATATTTCTAAACGTGGTTTATTTGATTCAATTTTCTCCATCCATTTTCCTTTAGTTGGATATTGATCTTTGGAGTCTAAATTTAGGTCGGTTAAGTGCATTTCACCCATAAACCACAAAACAATACTCATCATAGCTAAGATTAGGTTTACATTTCAATACTTAACTAATTTTCCATGTTTGGCAACTATATTTATGCCTTAATTATAACTCTTTTGCAATGACTTTTTCTTTTATTGCAATTCTCATTTTTTTGTTTTAGCATAGGTTTTATTTATGACAAATTTATTTTATGAATACTTAGATTTCAAATTACACAATTTCATCTATGCAGAGTATACTACTACGAGATGTGAACTCCCTCTTCTATTGAATGGTCAATCCCTTGCTAATACTCCCTCTTCTATTGAATGTTCAATCCCTTGCTAATATATAATAAATGTGGGGCCTATGAAGTTGTAGAGTTAAAAGGGGATATTCTCAAATCTCATTATCATATTTCTTGGTCATTTGTTGGACACTAATAAAGTTATATTTCTTTTTCAGTTGTGGATTTAAGTTGCTTCTTTTCTTGGATTTCCAACTTTTGAAAGCAATGTGATTGTTTTGTTATATTCACATCTTTTTTTTTCAACCCTCATATTCACATACACATAGATGCTTTGTTGATTTTTTGTATATTAGGACTAAAGATCTCTTTCTTTTTTTCTTCTAATCTTGATATTTTGCATTCCAAAACCCTTTAAGACTATTTCATCTCAACTCATGTCTTCATCTCTATTATTCACTCCACTCCACGTAGGTCTTGTAAGAAGGACCCACATCTTAAATGGAACATGGTCTAACATGGTCACATGCAATATCAGTTTAACACATTATATGGCTTTCATTACACAATTTATTCTCTTATTTGCATATTTCGGGAGAGGATTGATGCTATGATTATGTTGGTCTATCAATTTCACATAGTAGGATCCGTTTTCCAATACATTCTCTATGCATTATGAAACTTGATATGTTATTTCCTCTTTGGCATGTGGTTGAAAAGTAAGTTCTATCAATTTCACATAGTAGGATCCGTTTTCCAATACATTCTCTATGCATTATGAAACTTGATATGTTATTTCCTCTTTGGCATGTGGTTGAAAAGTAAGTTCTACAAGGAGAGTTCAAGTTTTAATAAATGTTTAGAAGATAGTTAGACTTTTACAAGTATTAAGTTTGTGATCTTGTAATGGACATTCATTCTCTGTTGATATAGAAGCATATTCACTTTTAATAGAGTTATGGTCCAATAATTTTTTGTGTTTCTATCATAATTTTTCCATTGAGAAACAACCTTACAACATTACCAAATGAATGAATGCTATGTGAAAATATGATAAACTTGGATTTAGAGGTATGTTCTTATATGCTCTAAATTCCATGTCATGATATGTAAAATAAATCATTATTATTCACATTTTGTCTATTCTTTGAAGAATAAATTGGTTGTCTAAAGAAATTATTAAAAATTTCCATTTTGGTTGTACTTAGGATAATAATATTGCAATATTTCCTGAAGATTTCCTAAGCTCATGTACCATGGTTACTGGGTTGAATGTTGGTACTTGTGGTGCATTTCATAATACTAAGTTTTCAAGTGATTCTAGTAATGGAATTAATACAATCTTTATTTCCTTATATCATTTATCAATTGTTACACTTTGAGGTTTCAAATATTATTAACATAATATTACATGTTAAAAAAACAAAACTTTTTAATGAGATATATGAATCTATTGGAAATATTGTATGGCTCATCCATGTTGATATTCATAAAACCATAACAAAACACATCATTCTTATTTTTCAAATTCATGTTATTCACAACAAATTATTTTAACTAATTATACAACCCATTAACATTCACCCACATGTTATGTAATTCAAATTTATTTCATAATCTAGGTATTGAAATCTTATTGTTAGAATTTCATTGATCTATTGTTAGATCTTGAATTTAATTCTTGCAATAATTTCATCACAATCGTCATCAATTGTTGGATGCCCTTCACTTGTAGAGTTGTATCCGGGGTTAGTATGTATTAGTAAATATATATTCATATTTTCTTCTACTTTTGGTGTACTCTATGGTAAATGTTGGAGTGAGAAATTTTCATTGTAATTTGAGGTATTTCAAATGGTAAGAAGATTTCAACATTATTTTTTTCTATATTAGTTTTATTGGTGTACTTATGATTACTATCATTGATCTTCAATGAAATGAATAAATTATTTTGTTCTTTGATTCGTTGTTGATTATCATTTCACCATAATGTTTTTTTCTTTAATTCTTAGAACTGATCAAGATTCTATCCTCAACTCGTGTGGAGATTGGATCACTTCCATTCAAATTGGGCGTTAGGAACACTAGAAATGTTCTTATATAGCAATATTTATAGGAGTTAGTGTTATAAAATACCTCTAAGGTTCATGTTAAAAAAAATGCATACGTCATCATAATACTAACATCCCATAAAAATTTAAATGATGACTAACTAATGACAAACTGACAACCCAAACATCAATACTACAATATATACAATGACACTTTATTGATCGAACATCAATATTATAATGTTTGTGTGACAATGAGAATGTTAACCTCTCACTGGTATGTCATTAATATTCCAATGCATTTAAATTTTTTATATCTACCATGCGACATATTTAGACATTGGTTAGTGGTCATTCATTTGTCAAAATTTCAACGATTAATGGCATTTGAAGAGAATGTAATAGCTACCACATGACACACTCAAAAATTGGTTTGTCATCTCCCAAGAATTGGAATTCTAGATCAATAATATTTGAAGAGCAGTAATAAATGCCATGTGGCATATTCAGACATTGGTTAGCCATTTCCTAAGTGTCAAAATCCAAACATCCATAGGGATAATCAAAGCTATTAAACTTCTCGTGTTCCACTCTATATGTGTCAAAAACTGAATGGTGGATCGACACTATTAAATTGATGTCAAAATTTTAACTCCTAAATTTTGGCAATAAAATATTCTTTCTACTGATGGTGTTGTGACAATATTAACATTAATACAATGTCAAAATTTGTACCTGAATCTAGTAGTAATCTTATAGCCAGTAAGCCTTGAAACAATGATGTTGTATGTGCACGTTGCACTTAAGGGGCATAACATAATGATTTTATTTTTTATTTTTTTTGTAAATATTAGTTTCTAATAGTTCAACACTTAATTTCTTTAAGAAATGGTTAATCCCATCAAAATGTATAGTAGAAACAATAGAGCATTGTATTTTCAATCATGATATGTGTCACTAGGAAGTTAAAAATAAAATTGAAAACAATAGTATTTTTAGACAAAATTCTATATTTAGAATTTGTAGTATCTTTTCTACAAACTTCTTCAATGTCATAAAAGGTTATTGTATTCTGCATGGCTAAAAATGTCGTTGAAATCAAGCACCTTGAAAGAAGTCTAGAGGAAAACCAATAGCCATGTTGTTTTTAGTCCATGTCATTTAGCTTGTTAGGTTGAACCTAATTCTTAACCAACCATGTTGGTTACTAAGCCTATCATATATTCAAATTGAACAAGTTCATACTGCCTAAAATTTGAAATTCACATAATGCAATGCATATATGCTATAACATAGTGCATATGCACTATAAGGTAGCACATATGCTTTTTATAATGGATATACATTATGTAGACCCTAAATTGTGATGTTAGTTGTAAATTAATAGCATAAGGGCAATCAATAGTTAAATCATTTAATATATAGGATATATATAACAATAAGGTAAGGTGCAACACAATAGATAAAGCATGTGGGTACAAGAGAATATGTATTAGTAGATAAGCAATGGTAAGGAGGGTGGTGGATGATGCATGTAGAAAGAGAGGATTAATGATAATAGTAAGTATATAGAAGGTTGATGTGTGGAGAATGGTACATAAATAGGGAATGAAAGATATATATATATATATAATGAATTTTGTTTTTTTGTTTTTTCGTGGAGATTGCTTTCTACTAGTGCAATATATAATTTCTTTTGGAAATAGTTAAGTCCATAAAAATATAGTTGAAAATTTTTCAAATCATGATATATGTAACTAGATTTTTTTTGGAAACAACAATATTTTTAGAAAAAAATTATGCACTATGCAAAATGTCTTTCAAAAACTTCTTTAGTTTCATAAAAAGTGATTGCATTAGCATAGCTAAAAACATCATTGAAATCAAACAACTTGCTTATAGGTTTCGATCAATGATACACATTGCTTACAACCTCCAAAGGTTTAAACCATGTGACACAATCACAACATTTTAAAGTTTGAATATAACATTGTATTTAAAGTTATAAACACACATTGTATTACTTACAAATTTTAGTCTGTAGCAATGAATATTGCAATATCCACAAATTTTAGTAGCCATCATCGATAAACACATCATATTGCATTGAAAATATGACATAATGTGATAATGAATTGATGTACATTATATTTATCCCAAAAATGGGGACAATGTGATACATCACTCTAGTTATAAAGCTTGGGACAAAAATGCTCATCACACTACTCATAAAGTTTAAAAACCCAATATACATGCATTGCACCACTTGAAAATAATGAATAAGTGCAACATTGTGATTCATACGTTGCATCACTTGAAATGAATGAATCAATACGATAACATGGATAGCCCTAATCACATTTCCCATAAAGATTGATATCAAGCGATACATGTCGCTTCAAACATGATAGTGTGTAGTAAAAAATTAGCCCATTTAGTCACAATGCAATCTCATGGATAAAGTGGAAAGTGAACAAATCCTCACCACTTGAGATAAGGAAGTTACGCGCGGAACTCGAGCATAGGAAAAGGGGAAAGACCCAGTTTGCATTGATTGCAATGTACATCAAGGAGGTAGACAATTTTTTTCTGAACTATTGCATTTTATACTAATAAAATAAACTCTTAATTGATGGGAAATCCCTTGCAAATGCACTAATTTAATAAAAATCAATTTATCCCTCCTTACAATTTTAATAAATTTTACATAGTTTTTCTTTGGACCATGTTGAACAAGGGTCTGTTAGGAACAAAAATCAAGCCATTGTTATAGAAACTTTTACTCACGAAAAACTATATAATATAGCAAGGTAGATTCTTTATTTATTTATTTTTAAATTCTCCAAGGATCACTCGATTTGAACTTAGGGTTGTACTTTTCTCAAGGGAGTGGTTCCTTGCTTACAAAGAAGGAAGAAAGAAGTGAAGCGATATTGCTTGTTTCATTTAGCTTAAGTTGGGAATTTGAAATTTTCATATATCCAATGAACATGGGTAAGGGTGTCATGAGAATTCTCTTATAGTGCAATGAGCAATTGGATGTGCCATTAGAGGATTTCCATATTGCATTAACCATTTTGTCCTATGCAAAAAGCCTCCATATCCTCGCCAATGCCCATTTCCTATATTGTGGACATTTTCCATAGTTGATAATGGATGGCTTTATGGGGGAATTAACAAAAATGAAATTCACTATAGGCAAACCTATAAAAGGCTTGAGATGAGTAGTAAGATAAAAAAACTCAAGCAGTGCCTTTCCTACCAAGGTTTTTCAAAGTCCAACTCATTTGAGAAATCACGCAAAAGTTATTAATCCATTCCAATTATTTTTACCAACAATGTTAATGGGTGAAATGGCTACTTGCAGGGAAAATTTTAAGGATCCATATTTTTTTCAAAGTGTAGAAACCTTGGTGAATCTTACTAATTCTTAAATTTGCAACCATAAAATGTTTGGCGATTTTAAAAAAATATATATTCAAAATTATAAGGACTTTATATTGTTTTTGGATAATTTTGGTAATTTTTAGAGTAAAAAAAATTGTCCCATGGAAATTGGGTGAATCTCCTTTGAAAACAAGGCAAATTGGTGAATCTTTTTTTGGAAAAAAAGACCGAACAAAATCCCATGGGCTACATTTATCCCCTAAAATTTTCTTCAACTACTTTTGTGAAGCATAGGTTGGAAAAATGAAACCAAAGAAGAAATCCAAAGACAAGAGAAAAACACCTCAGATTGTGCTCACGGAGGAAATTTCCATAACGCTAGTGGTGGAAAATAAAGTTAGGCCATATTTTGGTGATACTTAAGCAATTTATTTACAAACCAATATCTACAATGGGGTGACATTGATCAAGTTTCCAAAAATCAAAATTATCCAAGGGACCTTGACCTCAAAGTATATCAATTAATATCTCACTTTCATTGGGTAACACCCAAGCCATCTGTCATTCCCATAGAATAAGTAGTTTCATGGTTGGTTAGTCATGCTTATATTGAGAATAAGTTGATCATAGATGATAATGGGAAGGAAATAAAATCATTCCAACCATCAAGTTTGGACATATATTATAAGTTCCCAAAGATAAAAGTCAACATGAGTGAAGGATAGGTAACAACTAGTTTCACCACTAACAAATATTATCATGATATTTTGAAATTTTGGTGGATTATGGACAAGGTTTTTACAGAAAGGCATAAATGTGTTTATTCAACCTCAAATCTCAAATTTCCTTATATATATGTAGTGGCACTAGTTAGGAGGCTATATGGTGACAAGGATGTTATATATTTCAAGGAAGCATGGATCCCACTCCTACATTAGGTAGCTTAAATGGGCTAAGTTTTTAATTGGTCGAGTATTTTATCCACCGCCCTAAGTGATCATGCTATCTCTAGAGAAAATATTTTATTGTAGATAATATCATAGTTTTCTATATGTCATCTTTCATAATGGATATTATTTTCACAACTAATCACTTGCTAGGAATGGGTGGGAAGTGGAAACCAAAAGAGAAACCTATTCATGTTTATTTACAAGTATTGTGGGAATACAAGTATAGGATTGAGATTACAAGGACTTATGACAATTTTATTTCTTCCCTATTTACCCAAGTGTTCTGCAAGCCATCTCCTTGTATCATAGAGAAGACAATGCAATTAGTTAGTACAGTTGGTAAATGGTACATGATGGATATACACTTATCTTAGAATATATGGAGCATCCAAGCCCCCACATATTCTACGAACGTTCATCCTTGATAATCTTGTTATTACATATATTTCCTATCAAACCTGTGTACATGGGCTTGTAGGATAATTGATAATAGACTAGAAAAAATAATGACCTTCATTACCACTATCCATAGGATCCTATCATATTTATACCACTAAAGTAGCAATAGCATAAACAAAGACATTGGATACCTCTCATTTCAGTGAAGAAATATTTAAGAGGAGGAATGATCCCTTAGGCACAACTATGAATCACTCTCGACAATATCAAAATGAAACTTAGACAAATAAAAAGATATAGAAAAGAGGTAGGTCATATGAAAACTTTATGACGGAAATGAGCTAAGTGAAAAAAAAGAAAAACAAAGAGAAAAAGGTTGAGCAAGAGGCCAGAGAGAAAGCAATTGAATATGAAAGAATTCATAAAGAAGAAGAAGGTGCAACTACTAGTGTTAAGGTTGAGAATGATAAAGAACAAGGAAAAAAACCCAAAAAACATATATGGGAGAGTTAGAGATTCATGGGCCATGTGTTGCAAGCTCAACCAATATGCCAAAATAACTCAAAAAACATATATGGGAGAGATAGAGATGTCGGAGCCAAGTGTTGCAAGCTCAACCAATGTGTCAAAAATGAAATAAATAATAGGAGGACATCTTCCATTTCTTTGATTGAGCTCAGAATAACCCTCGCGAGCTGACATAGAGCAAGGGGTTGTTTTAGAATTTTTCAGTTTTTACAAGAATAAGAGACAAGTGATGAAACAAACTCATAAGAAAATAATGATCTTATAAGATCAAGAATTTTTTGTAACCGCTGAGTTCCCATTCATTAAAGAAGTTGATATTAATCCTTTAGTTGTAAGCTCAGTAAGAGTATCCTTTTTCCAAGCTACAAAAACCATTGTGACTAGTATGATGAAGAATTTGTAAGAAGCAAGGAAGAAAATAGAGATTTCGGGGCATTACGTAAAATACTATTAGGGTGAGATACCCATATTGAAAGAGTTAAATGCTTGTGCTATGGAAGTTCAAAATGAATTAAATACAACACAAATTACTTTATAATATAAATTGTTCTAATTGCAAGAGAAAGGATTTCAACTCCATTAGTTTTATAAGAGGGTGAAGGTGAAGAGAGATCAATGGGAAGACACCCATATTGGTTTTGGTAGGATGGAAAAACTACAATATGAAGATAAGGATGCTATCAAAGACTTTCCAAGAATGAGTAGAAAGGAAATTGACCACACAATAGTAGCACTAGCAAACTATAAGTCGCCATGTATCTTGTTTGTATCGAGTACAAATGGGATAAAGAGGTGTTCCATTACATCCACTTAGTTTTAGGTAATAGCACAATAGAAAATATAGGCTACTATAGTGCATGTTACTTAATCTCAAAAAATTGAAGGGCATAAAAATAAACAATTAACCATACAACTAGAAACAAAATATATCACATACCTAGTAGCCTCTTTGCACTATTGAGGCCATGGGGTAGCTCAATTTCACCATAAAAGTTTACCTCAATTTTCCAATTTGAACTTCATTAGCTAGATGTAGAATTTCATAGTGGAAGCAAAACTACAACAACCCAATTATTTAAATTACATCCAAATACATGTATGCACTCCTACCATGAATTCATCCATATTTATGTACATTAAATTCATGCATTTAGAACTGAGAAATAGAGAAGTAAATAAAGGCCAAACATAAACATATGTAACATGGAATTGCATCACATATTCACAATGCTTATCTTTATAAGAGATAATCATCCAACTGGATGCAAATAAAGGATGTTACCCTCAACCTTAGGCTCTAAAACACATGCAACTGGATGCAAACAAAGGACGTTCCTCCCATATTTAGGTCTCTACCACACAAAATATCTCTATGACAGAAGACATCCCCAATTCAAGGCCATTATTCCACAAGGGTGAAGTCCCTAATGTATGGCTCCATGTCCTCTTGCTAAGCCCATAACCCATAAAACTCATTAGTGCCAGAAATCCCCTCTACAACTATGCCAATCAATTGTTACATTTTCTAAAAAATTGCAAGGACAGACATATGATTAACTTAAAAAATTTCATACTAAATGACATTAATATATTTTTAAATATATTATTATAAAGATAACAAAATTCCCTACAATTTTTTTTTACTGCACATTAGAATTCACAAGGCTTATATGAGTTTCTAGGGCTTCAACTTTCAAAATTTCAAATGTCAAATCTTCATCATCACATTACACTAGAAAGTGGGATACATATTTATAGATTCATCCCTTATCACTCTCCTACAAATTATTGGTTTCTTGATTTGGTTTTCTTTCATTATTCATTACTAACCTATCATTCTTTTATAACTACTTGTGATTAACCTTTCATGCTCTTTTAACTAGTTGATCTTCTAGTTCTAGAAACATTGGAATTTTGGTAGCCAATGTTTTGATTTATATATAATGTCACATTTTTTATAGCTATAGGTTTATTTGTACCATTGTTAATTGCTTTTTATTTGTTTAGTAAATATTTGTTATCATTATGTACTTGTTATGCACAATTAATTTTTCAGTGGTTTGTTTGTTGTCATGTGACAGTGTGAGACTTTGTGGTCCTTCATTGGTTCTTTTGATGTTTTGTTAAGAGGAACTCCAAGATGGCATATTTCTTTTCACATGATAACCTTCCCTCCTTATCCTAGGGAACCATATAATTCCACAAGTGTTCTATGGGTCTTTTCCCCTCATGCACCATTCCATTTGCTATTGTTGCTTTCCTTGTTTTATATTTGTCTTCTTTGTCATTTCCTGTCACTTTCTCTTTGCATGCCACATCAATGCTTTACCTTCCATGGATAACATCTCTTACCATGCGTTAAATTTGTAGTGCATGAATTTTGCATCATGTACTCAAATCCCATACATGACCATGAGGCCTTCCACCATCTTAATGATAGGTTATTGGTGGTGATAGTTCCTCCTTGGGTATCACATTTCCCAATTTTAGATGTGTGGATGTGTTTTTATCATTTGATGTATAGTGGTTAGAAAAGTTATTTTTTGTTATTTTCTTAGGTCATAATTTGGTCATGTTTATTCCTTATGGCTTCCTTATTTGACTATTCTCTCCCTTATCTTGGATCAATATTGGCTTGTGTACTTGATTTGGTCAATCTTTTCTACTTAAAGATTATCTTTTCAAGTTTCCTAACATCCACATAATTTTTATCGGTGCACACAAAGCTTGACAAGGTCAAATATTATCTCTCATTTTATTGTCATTCAAGTGCACCGTCTGTGGGTTGTACGACACATTTTCCCTTGTGTCGTGTGGATCAATGGACTAGAGAGTATCAGATCAGTGAAAATTTTGTGGATCTATTTGATACCAATAGATCCATAAATTTCGTCCACAGATAAGTCATTGACCTCCCAACTTTTTCTTCATGATTGTTTATCGTTCCTTGTATGCACTTGTGGCTTTTTTTTGTTTATAAATATCCCTATTTTTAACTTTGTTTAGGATATACATTATATTCTCAATTCTTATTGAAACTTTGCTTGATTTTCACTAGGATTAAAATTACCCTTCACTCAAGAACCTAAACTACATGAACCTACAATCTCCATCAACTACCTCACAACACAATATTATTAGAGCCATATTATACAAAAGTCACCTCATAGTTGAGGGCCAACTTTATATACCAATCAATAATAAAATAATTCGTTTTATTTACTTTGGAGATCTAGTGTGTTGGTATATATATTAAATTCCCATTTAAACCTATTTATGGATACCCAACTTGTATACAACAAATAGTGGGTTTATGGATACCCATACCAAATATAGCTCACCCAAATATTGTTGAGAGTGAATGTATGGAGAACTAGCTTGAATATAAGTTGGCCTTGACCAAGATACAAACACGAATGAGTTTATAGATATCCAAGGCAAAATAGGGCTATCCCTATTCACAACATCCCCCTTAATCTGAATATGATCCCTATGAGAGAATGCATTACATCACACCCCCCCCTTTAATGTTGAATGTGGTCCTATGAATAGATATAGCATCCCCTAGATTCCATATATCCCATAGTAACAAGCTTTCATAAGATAGAAAAGGTGGCCTTTAACAAAAGCATAGAAAAAGATTTACTGAAACAATTTGGTCATCAAAAGGTACAAAGAGTGGCACTAGTTGTCCCTAATTTTGAAGAAGCCAAATGTAGTACATCTAAGAAAAACCAACATCATGATTGAAGGAAGATATCCCATCTAATATGTTAAGAATCAATCGTTGGAGAATGATATATCAAAAATAGTGGGATAGAGAATGTTGACCTATGAATAGAAACTCCATCAAAGATATCATTTGTATAGGAAGGATCATATAGACAATGCACCAAAATATGAGCCGATGTACTTGATCTAAGAAAATTGAAATACAAGATTGATGAAATCATATCTTGAATATTGGATGGAATGGGTTTCTCCATATGCATCCATAAACCTTTTCTCTAAATAAATGTGGTGTCATCTAAAAGATCAATGTCACAAACTATTACTCTTACATTTAAATTATCTAAAGGCAAGCCATGCAAGACTTGGAGGCATGCTCCTTCTTATGACAAAAAACACATGTAGGTTTCTTGTTTATTTAATCAACCTAAATAGTATAAGTAGTCATGTAATTGGGAAAACATCCACTTCAAGTAAATTATGTTAAAGGATGGCACAAATAAGTATGCAAAAATAACCTTGAAACACTAGTTCTATAGCCCTTAGGGTAATTCCACACACCAAAAATATCCAAATCAGCTACTGAAAAATTAGATATGGGAACCTTAGTTCTGACACCCTTAAGGCTATGCCATTAGAAAAAAGAATATTATGAATATGCTGCTGAAAAAAAAAAAAAATAGATATGAAAATCCTAGTTCTAGAGCCTTTAAGGAAATGCCACTAGACAAAATACTTTGGATTTGTTGTAAAATGCAAAAAAAATATGCAAGGTATACAAAATCCTAGGTTGATATGATGTTAGGGAACCATTTTGAGGGTGACATCTATTAAACAAAGAAATTGAATCAACAATAATAAAATTTAGCAATAAATCAACACTAGAAAAAACTTGAAATAATGGATGGTCCAAAAAGACTAGTGTAGTAGCCCGTGGGTGATGTAACTAGTCAAGAAACTTCCAAATATATCCAAGGAAAATCCATGAATTAATATAGTAGGGAATCTCTAATGTTGGACACTTCAATCTTGTGCAAAGTGCCTCCAAAAAATGCATATAACAAACTAAAAAATAACCCTAAATGAGGTTCCCTTCTCCAACGAATGACAACACTATTAAAAACAACCCTAATATTCTTAAATTTAGGGTTTATTCCCTTTACAAGGACTGAAAGTGAGAGATACCAAAGTGAGTAGCGAAGAAAAACCTTAATGAATAGAAAAATTACTGGAAGGAGGTTCACACCCACTCTAATTCTGTGTTGAGATCAAAAGTAAAAGTAATGACCAAATGGAACCACCAACAAACCCTAAAACTTACAACAAAAGGGAGAAAACATCACTTGATAAAGAGTGACCAAGTTCACTAAACTTGAACTATAGCTCCACTAGAGTAAGTTAGAGCGTTATAAAAAGATAACTAAGCACAAATGTTATGCCAAAATAGTGAGAGGGCACAATATTATAGAGTGCATATAGGCTTAAGCACTTTTAGAGAGATAAATAACTCACAGTGATGTTCTACAAATGATATTGAGTGTGTATTGACACACATCTCAAGATGTAGGGTTCCCTCTCCAAGAGGGGTTATGGGCCCACATAAGATTCACTAGGACAACCTTAAGAAAAAACTAGTATTACAATAAATGAACACAAGTTGACCTTAGCCACATGCATTAATGATATAATGTGGGTCTTCCCTAAACACATGTGAATATTACACCATTCCCAATATTTAATACACCTGCTCAAAATCTACATGTAGGTGTTGGTCAATCCCCTTGTTAAATTAATTGAATGGGATGGTAGAATATAGCCATCAAAAAATTTTGTATAATTAGAATTCACATCACCAATGCATCTTGATCTTCATGCAACCAAAACTCACATGATATCCAATTCACTAAGTAGAGTGTATATGAGGGGAATACATCCATCCAATAAACATCAAAGTTCTTGTAAAACCTCACAATCAATGATACAAGAGATACATGGGATATCACATTGACAACATCCTATCTTATACCTTCCAAGAGACAAGAATAAGGAGCACAACCCTAAAATACAAAAGAATGGAACAAAACTAGCAAGATAGCTTCCAATTATTATTTTTAAGGCCGTGAAATAATGAAATTGACATATACGGAAATATTAAACAATTCTAGAAAAAGAAAGTAGAAATGTGCCCTAATGATGTGCGTCTATTTTATAGTTTCAATTGTAAGTTCTTTCTCATGATAGGCCAACCCAACAAAAGTATTGCACTACCTTTACCAAATTTTTCTATGACTGTGTGTAAAAAGATAGCTGAATTTTTCCGATATTAATTATAGTCATTGCTTCAACATGAATTTGGTTTATTCTATTTTACGAAGTTATTATGGCCATAGCATCCCTACCACCTTTGGGAGTCATTATTTTTTAGATTTTACATGGATAAAAACATAACATTAATACTTCGCAAACTTCATTGATAAACCCATTCAAAGAATACAACACAAATGGAAAGAAATACTTATAGTAGGAGTCATAAAACACTTGATATTACAAAAAATAGCTCATAAGTCGAAGTTGTGCAAATGATACTTCAGTATGTATTTATACACACTCAAGAAGTAGGGTTCCTTCCCCAAGAGGGTTTATGGGCCCACATAAGTAGGGTGCACTCCTCAAGAGGGTCGACTTAAATATCAAGATTCACTAGGTGAGTATTAACCATAACCTAGTAATATAATAAATAATTACAATAATGCCCAACCAACTACCTTAATGGCACAATAATAGTTGGTTGTATCCAAATGTGAGGATTACACCATTGTCAACACCACTATTTAAAACGAGCAAAGAGCTATGTAGAGAAACGATGAAATACAAAAATGAGAGTAGATTTATGGATATAGTGGCCAAAATACAACGAGTGGATTTATAGGCACCCAACTTGAATACCACTAAGAGTGGGTTTACGGATACCAAGTGCTAAGATTATTCGTTGCCAAAATATGAAGAGTGGGTTTATGAATACTAAATGCAAATACAACTAAGATAGATTGAATACAACTAAGAGTAGGTGTATGGATACCCAACTTGGATACAAAGAGTGGGTTTATGGATATCCGACTGAAATAATATAGTTCACACAAATACATTTGAGGATGGGAATATGGATACCCAACTTGAATAATGATAATGGTTTTAATGACACACAACTCAATATAAGGTTGGCCTTAGCTAAAATATGAAGAAGAGTGGGTTTATCAATACCCAACACAAATATAAGTTTCCGTTTACCAAGATGGGTAAATGAGTGGATTTATGGATACCCAACACAATATGTATTCAACTATAGCCAAAGGTGAAAATTATAGGTCTATGTATTAAATATCCCCCTTAATCTCAACATAATGCTTTGGAAAGAAGGCATGCATCACAAGTTACATCCCTCTTGAATGTTGAAAAAGAGCCAAATAATTCTATTATAGTGAAAATCAAGTAGAGAAATGGGGACTGCATGATTGCATAATCAATGAAATCCATCAATATGAAGTTCAAAAAAATTGCTCAAATGATGCCATGTCTAATAATCAGTCGAAATACAAAAAACCCTAGTTGTCATGACTAATCCAAGATTTTGTCTTCTCTCTTCTCTTCTAATCTAAAAGAGGTGTTACTACCATGCCAAAAGATATTTTGATACACAAATGAATCCCTCCAATCAATATGGTGAGGGTGTTTATATAGTCGATATGTTCATGGAAAATAAATTTCCTTCATGACAGAATATGGAATCACTAACTTGCTCATCCAATGGAGGGCAGGAAGATAGATCCTTGGAAGAAACAACCTATATAGAAATGGAGAATGTAGCCACCAATATATTCAACTGCTGGAAAAAGTGTCACTAACCTACTCATCCAATGGAGGAAAGTGGGAAGACACATCCCTACCATATAGCTCATCCAATGAAGGAGGGTAGGAAGACATATCCCTACCATATAGCCCATCCAATAATAGTGTAGTAACACTAAGTTGTCCATATAAAGAGGTCTCAAAAGAGATCTCCTATATAGGAACGATGGATGCAACCACATATTAGTACATCTATTGGAAACAACTATAATTTGTTAGGATAATTAATACTCCATCCTTGTCCTACTTAGCATTATTTACCTTTTCCTAGTAGTTGATGATGTTATTTCCCCCCTAGTGGTGTGAAAATTTCATCCAGGAACCATTAGCCACCTAATGCACCATGCATGCGTGATTTTAGGACCATAAGAGTCAATTCCCTACATTCTAGGAGCTAATTCAATGATTTAGTTTAGTCCAAGTGAGTTACACCTGAGTTCCTAAATCTAATTGGGGGTTTGAGCTCCAATCACCACTGATTGTGATCTAATGCACTCTTTTCTGATTGATTTGCATGACAAACTCACAATTGTTCCCTCCTTGGTCATTTAACTGATAGTAGCTTCAGTTAACTGAGTTTTGGTTGAGTTGAGTTGAGTTTGGGACTTCCGGAGCACTCTAGTGGTGACAATTCCTTTGTTAGAATGACATGGATTCGAATTCTCCTAGGATAATCAAATTCTCTCCATTGTAACATATTTGTTGACTATATTGATTAATGGATCATAACACACATTTATGATCCCGTCTGAGTTCCAATGCATGATTAATTTTACTGCTAATTTCACTACAATTTTCACTGTAATTCATCTTTTCTGCTCATTCTTTTCATTGTGAGGTATTCTCAGCTCTATGATTAGTTGTGTTCTAGAATTTCACATGGTATCAAAGCTCAGAGAGCATAGGTTGAACAACTGATTTTAGTAGTGCACCATAAACCTTTGGATTTCCACAGCAAATCCTGGTGCCATTGCATTGAATTCATTGGAGAAATCCTTTGAGGTCTAACCAAGTGTGAAGGATCCAAATAAAAGCGCCTATTGTCCTACAGCAGTGCTCAATAGTAGTCTATCTCCAAAATTGAGAGTTTTTTGCAGGATTTTGAAGGTTTTTCAGTGCAGTAGTTTCAGTTTGTATTCGCTCTAGCAGTTGGCACATGGAGAATTCAAATATTCCTTTGTCTCCAAGGATCCTGGAACCCTTCAATTATATTGATTGGAGGGATGATATGTATATGGTGTTGTGCAACAAGAGTCTGTACAAGGTCACAATGGGCAAGGAGGTCGAACCTCAGGTAGTTGTTGAGAAGGCTAAGTACCTGAACAGATTAGATGAAACATTTGGTTTCATGTGTATTCATATTTCCAGATATTTTCTCTTCCACCTTGATGGATTGAAGACTCCAAGAGAGGTTTGGTTGAAGCTTGAGATCCTCTTCAACAAGCAAGATGAGCTGAGAGGCCATATTCTGGAGAATGAATTAATTTCTCTTCAACCCAGAAGTTTCGAAACCATACAACATTTATTTTCTAAATTCAAATCCTTGGTTATGCAGTGCAAACAATGTGGCATTGAGAACAAGGATGAGCAGTTGATGCTATACATCCTAAGAAAGCTTGGTCCAAAATTTTCAATATTTGTTTCTACCTTCCATTCTGGGAGATTCTCAATTCCCAATTGGAAAATGCCTTCCTTATATGCATTCACTAAATCTCTCATCCAAGAACAATACAAACTGATTCAGATGGGCGCCTTGAAGGCCTCCAAAAATCAATCTCTTGAGGTTGGAGAGTCAAACAGTGGGATTGCTAAAAGGAAGCAAAAAAGGAAACAAAAGAAGCAATTTGAATCCAAGTAGAAGGAGAAGTCAAATCCATCAGAAGGAGCCTCCAACTCCAAGAAGGATAAGCAAAAGGGTTTTGAGAAGACCAAGTGTTCCTATTGCAAGAAAGGAAACCATCTAGAGAGATCTTGCATGAAGAAGAAGATAGGTCAAATGACCAAACTCCTTGAACAACACAACATTTCCCTCCTAGAATGCAGAAGGAAGACTGATTCTAGAAGTGATACATATGATCATGGGAGATTCCATGCACTGAAGGTTGGATTCTCACAATCACAAGCCTTCCTCATAGATTATGGAGCCTACAACCACATGGTTTCCTCCAGAGAATCTTTTTCTTCTCTAAATCTTACCGATGGTCCTAGCATTCACATGGGAGATGACTCTCAGATCTCTACTGAATGGAAAGGAACAATACCATTAGATCATGGAAAGTTCAGTAATGTTCTGTATGTGCCTTATTTGACAGCAAACTTGTTATCTATTTATTAGATGACACACACGGGTTCACCGAAGAAAGTTTTTTTTGGACTTAACACAGTTGAGATTGCATAGATATCTTATGGGAAGTTAATAGCAAAAGGGGTTGCAAACCATGCCTCAAAGGCATATGAATTCTCTCATTTTTTTCCATGCTCTCTTCCTACTCCATGTGAATCTGATGAAGATCAGAATCAATGTCTCCTCTAATGATCTAGTTTTAGATTTTGAATATGAGGACCAATATATTGATGTTGAGTATGAAGTTCAAGCAGATCCAGATCCAAATCTAGCACTTGCTCCCAATCCATGGCCAAGGACAATATGGGATCACAAATTCCTTGAAGCTAATGGTAACATAGATGGGGATCCATTTGACCATAGAAGAACCAAAAATCAGTATCAAGATGCAAACCTTGCACTATGTCATACAGATCCACTTCTCTCAGAGAGGTGCTACATGATGGTCAGGTCTGATCCACAATATTTCAAAGAGACTTTCCATGATGTATCTACAACTAAGTACAACGCTCGGTTGGTTTAAAAAGGGTACTCAAATTTTCATGATTTGGACTACAATGAGCCATTCGCTCCAGTAGCAAAGATGGTTTCTGAAAGACTTGTTTTGGAAAATACAGCTTCGATAGAGTGGGAGGTAAATCAAAGGAGAAGATCTAGATCCAACACCTACATTACTATCCTACGCATGAACATATTTCCGACATTTTAACAAAGTATTTCACTCATAAAATGTTTTCCTTTTGTGCTTAGCATGAAGACTATTTGAGTTCATTGTTGTTCATTTTTGAGAGGGGGTATTTTTCCCATGAGGTTTTCCTCATTTCCTTAGTTTCATGAATAGTTATTTTTTATCATTTATTTGATTGTATGGGTGACCTTTGGTCTCAATAACCAGGGCCCAGGATGTCCAATCTTGGATTAAGGGGGGTGTTAGGATAATTAATACTCCATCCTTGTCCTACTTAGCACTATTTACCTTTTCCTAGTAGTCGATGATGTTATTTACCCCCTAGTGGTGTGTATATGTCATTTAGGACCCATTATCCACCTAATGTGCCCTGCATGCATGATTTTAGGACCACCAGATTCAGTTCCCTACATTCTAGGATCTAACTCAATGATTCAGTTCAGTCCAACTGAGTTACACCTGAGTTCCTGACTCTAATTGGGGGTTTGAGCTCCAATCACCACTGATTGTGATCTAATGCGCCCTTTTCTGATTGATTTGCATGACAAACTCACAATTGCACCCTCCTTGGTCAATTAACTGACAATAGCTTTAGTTAACTAAGTTTTGGTTGAGTTGAGTTGATTTTGGGACTTCCAGAGCACTCTAGTGGTGACAATTACTATGCTAGACTGACATGGATTCGAATTCTCCTAGGATAATCGAATTCTCTCAATTGTAACATATATGTTGACTATATTGATTAATGGATCATAACACACATTTTTGTTTCCATCTAAGTTCCAATGCATGATTAATTTTAATGCAATTTTCACTGTAATTCATCTTTTATTCTCATTCTTTTCACTGTGAGGTATTCTTAGCTCTATGATCTACTGCGTTCTAGAATTTCACATCACTAACTTGCTCATCCAATGAAGCAGGGAAAGAAGATATATCTCAACCATACTGTGCACTTACTGAGAGTGTGGTATTGAATTTTACAACTAAACAAGTGTTAAAAGAAACATACTATAGGAGATAGGAGTACCCAACTCAAATAGATCAATCATCCTTGAAGTGAGAATGAGAATATTCAACTCCATATATTTGAAAGAGATTGAATACAAGCAAACATGTTAAAATAAAACAAGGTTGTGGTTTTATGGATACCCAACACGTGCACTTGAGAAAGTGAAGCTAAGAATGAAGCTCATATATAAGATAAGAGTGGTTTTATAAATACCTAACTCCTCATAAAAAGAGGCTATGGCCAAAAATGTAGAATATAGGGGGATGAAATAAAAGTGAGAGTTGGTGTGTGGATAACCTACTTGAAAATATGGTTGATTGTAGTCAAAATAAAGAATTGGGAGGGTACATGAGCACCAATATCAACATAGGGTCATCCCTCAACACAATATCATGCTTGAATATGGACAAGAGACCAAGAAGAGAAATCAATAGATAGCACCTCCACGCCATAATGCTAAACGAGGAAGATAGAACCTCCCCAAAACACCATAATACTTATGCCAATACAGTCCACAACTGAGAAAAGGGAGTCTCTCGCAAATATCTAAAAGGAGACATTGAAGTGTCTTACATTTAGGATGTCCAATAAGGACAAATGTTGGAGAGAAGGTTATAGATCCACAAATAATCTGAGAATCATCCATAGAATCATCAACAAAGTAGAGTGGGACGTATGAGTGGAAATTGCGTCAAAGGAACTAAGAGGGGTTTTCCTTTGTAAATAAATGACCACAAACTTGATAGAGTCTCTATGAATCATTCTTGGAATTTGTAGACTGGGCCTCGTATCACTAACTGCAATATCCAATATAATGTACCAATCCTTAGAAATGAAAAATATCTCCAAATACAAAGAGTATCATCCTCTAAATCAAGTACAACTCAATCTATAGATTACACCTACCATATGTATAAACAAAGAAGCATTCCATCTGATCCTAAAAAGAGAATTCCCTGTGAAGATATCAAGAGAACCCACTAAAGGGGCCAATAAGGGGTTTGAAACCCTATAATAACAATGATCCAAAAAATGTCACCGCCAAGCAATCCTTCAGATGAATAAACCAACGTTTACCTTAAAAAACTATATCTTTTTGTGGAAAGATGGAAAAAGGAGAGCACTACCTCAAACAAGGCCACAAATTTGAAAAAAATATCCTTGAATCCATTGAAAGGACCAAAATGTTATACTTTTGGGTTTTTTTGAAAGTGTTTACTCTATGTTTGTGGTGCTTCACGAGATTTGGGGTACATAGTGTATGTTCAACCCCTAGACGATCTAAGATGTATTGTAGCATGGGAGATGGTCCATGATGGATATGCACACTTGGGATAGCTTACTCAATGGATTTCATACCTCAAATGGTCATTGGATTAGTATTCTTCCCTAGGGAGTTGGATATCTCTTGTAGATTGTGGATTCCCTACATGATGGCCACATGGAGGATTTTCCTAGTGGGAGAACATCCTACAAGATATGAGGAGCATTGTGCATTGTGGAGGAGGGATACAATCCCTAGATGGAATGTGGAAACTTGGTTTCATAATTGGAGTATTGGAGATGGCTTGGGTATGCTTGGGGCTTCAACAATGTTCTTTCAGGTGATAGCATCCCTAGTGGAGTACTTGACTTTGGAGGATGGATGGAGTCTATGGAGGCTCAAGATGGAGTGGTGTGGACTTTCCTTATATAGCTACATAACCTTGGGTCATTATTGTGCATGAAATCATCAGTGGAGCTTTACACTTGTACTCTACGAGTGGAGAGTTTCACTTGTGTGTGGATAGCTTATGTTTAGTAGGCTTGCTTGTAAGGATTAGGTTGACTTGTGTTATATTGTTCACCTCCCTTACCTCTCATATAAATAAAGGAGAGAGTCTTTCAAAACACATCACATCACACATTCATTTGTATCTCCTTTGGAGTGCTCTCTTAGTGGTGCGCTAGGGTTTATGAGGAAACCCTAAAGGAGCATATGAGGAGGTGGATGATTTCTCTCTCTTGAGATTCTTCTTTGTATGCTTGATCGCTCTCTCTTGGGCACTAGGGTTTCTTGGTCTCTTGGAGCATCTTGGATTCTAGGGTTAGGGTTTCATCCCTTAGAGGCTAGAGATTAGGTTTTGTAAACCCTTATATGTATTTGGAGAATAAGAGAACATCTTTCCTTAGAGATAGTGTTGGAGGGATTCTTGCACTTGGAAGATCTAGGGTTTGTTGACTAAACCTAGCTAGGGCATCTTCGATGGTTGTATTTTGTCCTATCCCTAAGAGGAGGCTATGGTATGTGTGTACCTCATTCATTGAACATCTATATATGAGATTTCCAACTATCCACATGTTGTGTATATTTCATATTTGATTTCAGCATTTTATCTTCTTGGGATGATTATGTCCAACTCTTAATTGTCTTTCTGATTTGACACACTTAAGAAAAAAAAGTTAAGGGACTTAACACTAAGATTGAAGACAATAATACAACCATCAATTCTTGTTATGTTTGTTTTTATATATTTTGTATATGAATATTTTTCCGATCTAGTTTATACATGTGAAGTTTCCATAGAGAGTTGGAAACTCATTGGAATGATTGGTATCTTTTCTCCTTGAATTGCCATGAATTTTGGGGCTACTAGAAGTGAATTATTGAGTTTGTCCCACTAGTGTTTTACACATTAATTTATAGAAAAATTTCCTTGCATAGCTACATCACCTTGGATCACTATTTTGCATGACATTATCATTGGAGCTTGACACTTATACCCTAGCAGTGGAGCACTTCACTTATGTGTGTCTTACTTATGTTCAGTAGGCTCACTTGTAAGGATTAGGCTAACATGTGTTATATTGTTGGATTAGGATAAGCTGTGTTATATTGTTGGCCTCCCTTAACTATCATATAAATAGAGGAAGGAGAGAGTCTTTCAAAACAAATCACATCACACATTCATTTGTATCTCTTCTTTGGAGTTCTCTCTTAGTGATTCATTAGGGTTCATGAGAAATCCTAGATGAAAATATGAGGAGGAGGTGGAAAATTCTCTCTTGAGATTCTTCTTTGTACATTCGATCTCTCTCTCTCTCTCTTGGATCTAGGGTTTCTTGGTATCTTGAAGAATATTGGATTCTAGTGTTCAGGTTTCATCCCTCAGATGATAGAGATTAGGGTTTGGAACCATTGAATGTAACGGGGGAAGAAGAGAAGGACATCTTACCTTGAAGATATTGTTGGAGGGATTCTTCTACTTGGAGGAGCTAGGGTTTGTTGACTAACCTTAGTTAAGGCATATTGGATGGATGGACTTTTTCCTAGCCTTGAGTGGAGGCTACAATGTGTATGTACTTCATTAACTGAGAAAATTTCAACATTTTATCTTCTTGGTATGGTTATTACCAGCTCTTAATTGTCTGTTAATTTGACGAAGTTAAGAGAAATTGTTAAGGGACTTAACACAAAGATTGAAGATAATAGTAGAGTCATCTATTGATGTCATGTTTGATTTTATATATGTTGTATAAGAAAATTTATCATATCTGGTTTATGCATATGAAGTTTCCCTAGAGAGTCGGAAACTCATTGGAATGATTGGTATCTTTTCTACTTGAATCGTGGTGAATTTTGGGACTACTAGAAGTGAATTATTGTAATTCTACCCCTTTTGTTTTACACATTAATTTACAACAATCCTAAAGGATGAAAATTCTACGGTTTAGATTCTAGGAACTTTCTTGGAAGAGGGTGAATTTTAAGATTTGCATTAATTTCCCAGTGCAAATAATATTTTCAACATGGTATCAGATCGGTTATAATTGGGATCACTCTTGAAGAAGAGGAAGTTGTATTTCATCTAGTGATTACCTGGGATAGATACTTGACCTAGGTGAGATCACTGGTTTGAAACCCTATGTTGCTTGAGATAAGCATCTTGACACTTTGAAGGGTTATTTCTAGTTCATATTTTCCAAGAAGGACATTTGTTTAATTTCTTGTTTATCTTCTAACTTCGTGTCTAGTGTTGATCAGTATGTGGACAATGGATCTTCTATACATATGACATATGAAAAGTCATTATTCAACAAGATTCAAGAGCAAGAGGAAGAAAGGAATGTAGATCTTGGTGATGATGCCAATTATCCTATAAGATGATGGGTTATATCTCCTTCCAGACATCAACGAGTTATGATCTTGAGTTGAATGATGGTTTATATGTTCCTAGGTTGAAGAAGAATATTCTTTCAATATCTTTTATGGAAGATAATCATTGGATGGCCAAGTTTGATGCTTAAGAGGTCATCTTTAAGAGACGAACCGATGTGTGGGAAAAGGGATTTGTCCTAGAGGTATTTACTAGTTACAAGCATATCCAGTGAAGCATAATGCATTGGTGCATACCAATACCAAGTTGCATGAGTTATGGCACAGACATTTGGTTCACTTGCATTATGGAGAAATTCCCATCTTCAAGAGCTTAGTATAAGGATTACCATACTTCAAGATAGAGAAAGAGGGCTTCTACAAAGGATATGCTCTTGGAAAGCACATTAAGACTGATTTTCCTAGCAATGAGCATAGATCAAGAGGGAGTCTTGATCTGATCCATTCATATGTATGTGGACCTATATATTCATCCTCTTTAATAGGTATTTGTTATTTTGTCACTTTTATTGATGATTTTTCTCACAAGATCTAGATCTATTTTTTGAAGACTAAGGATGAAGTGCTCAGTGAGTTCATAGAATATAAATCCTTGGTTTGAAATCAAATAGGATGAAAGATCAATGTAATTTTCTCAGATAATAGAGGAGACTCTTTGTGTAAGGAAATGGGAATCAAGAGGGAGTTGATTATACCATACAACCACAACAAAATGGGGTTGATAAGAGCAAAAATCATCCCATCATCAAGATTTCTATGTCTCTAGTTCATGACATGGATTTTCCCACGAGTTACTTGGGTTAGGCTTGTAATACAACCATGTATATTTTGAACAGGTATCCTCATAGGATCTTGAAGGACATGACACTAGAGGAGTCATTTACTCCTTTGAATGTAGATCTATCTCATTTTCGTGTGTTTGATAGTCTAGTTTATATTCATGTGTCTAAAGAGAAGATGACAAATTTGGACCCCTCTAGTATGAAGGGGATCTTTGTTAGATTCTATGACACTTCAAAGTATTATAGGGTCTATATTCCAACTCAAAGGAATGCTATGGTAAGTAAAGATGTGAAGTTTGATGAGAGATATTCTAGTGCTCATGAAATTCTTTCAATGATTGAAGAAGGTAAGGAAGTTGTTATTCCAATGACAAAGCTTGAGGCTCCTGATGAGATGGATTTAGGTGAGGATGAGGTGATCCTAGGATTAAACATGCCCTCACCTTCCACCCCATCCCATAGGAGATTAAGATGTATTACTTAGACATTGAAGGAGGTTAGGGAGCATGATGGAGCACCTAGATCCTCAATGAGGGCAAGTGTACCACCTAGGAATATGCTAGTCTTATAATATTAGTTTCTTCCACCCACGAAACTTCTAATTGTACAAAGGAGGAGAATTTTGATAATGAGATTGAATCCATGCATGATCTTTGTAGTTATTCATTGGAGAGGTGTGATTCCTTGATGGAGGATGTTGTCGAGATTGATTCTAGAGTTGCATTTAACGGGAGTATTATAGAGTATAGAGCTAGGGATTTTGAATTCTCTCATACTAAAAGAGTTTCCCTTGATGTTACTCTTACTTAAGGATTCTGTCAAGATGAGGGAGTTGGTCTAGTTCAGGATAGTTCAATTGTCAGAGGATTTGGTGGCATGAGAGGGAATCTCATGATGACAAGTTGGTAATGACCTTGCATAGTTTGATTGGAATACCACAATATTTGCGTCCCATGATTGATTTGATCTTGCATAGATATATGATTGTATTTTAAGGTTGTCATGGTCATCTTATGATGACCCATGACACTGAGTATGATAGAGAATGCCAGATGACTAATGCTCCAAGGGACATTCCTATATATTCACAGGTGTTCATTATTCATTAGAGGATAGAGATGTTGTGATAACATGGTTGGAGGCTTTGTTGCAGATGGCAATAATTGAATCCAAGACTACAACCAGTATTGATAATAGATTTGGTGGAGTTGCAGAGGGAATTGAGAAGCGTTGGTGTAAACACTTTCCTTGTGAAGAAGGAGTGATAGACTTTACTATGAAAGTGTTTACACCATGTTTGGGGCACTTCAAGAGATTCGAGGTACATGTGTATGTTCAATGTTTGGATGGTTTGATATGGATTGTAGCATGACAAATGGTTTTTCAGGTGGATATAAACACTTGGGATATCTTGCTCAGTGGATGCCATAGCTCAAATGATCACTTTCTTAGTATGCTTCCCTAGGATGTTGGAGATCTCTTGCCTAGATGGTGGACACCCTACATGATGGTCGAATGGAGGATTCACCTAGTGGGAGAATGCCCTACAAGATGAGTGTTGTGCATTGTGGAGGGATACAAGTCCTAGATGGCATGTGGTAGCTTGGTTTCCTATTCGGACAATTGGATATGGATCGAGGATGCTTGGGGATTTGAAAATTTTCTTGCAGGGGGTAGTTGCCCCAATGGAGTACTTGGATTTGGAGGATGGATGGAGTCCATGGAGGCTTGGGATGGAGTGGTGTGATATTTCCTTGCATAGCTACATCACCTTGGATCGCTATTGTGCACGACATTGTAAATGATATTCACACTTGTATTCTAGGAGTGGAGCACTTCACTTGTGGGTGGTTAATATATGTTTAGTAGGCTTGTAAGATTTAGGTTAACCAATGTTATATTGATGGCCTCCCTTACCTGTCATATAAATAGAGTAAGGAGAGTCTTTCAAAACACATTACATCACACATCCATTTGTATCTCTTCTTTGGAGTGCTCTCTTAGTGATGTCTTAGGGTTCATGAGGAAACCCTACAAGACCATATTAGGAGGTGGATGATTTATCTCTCTTGAGATTCTTATTTGTGTATTTGATCTCTCTCTCTCTCTTGGGCCCTAGGGTTCCTTGGCCTCTTAGAGCATCTTGGAATCTATTTTTAGGGTTTCATCCCTCAAAGGCTAGAGATCAGGGTTTGGAAACCCTTAAATGTGGTTGGGAAAGAAGATGACTCCATCTTACCCATAGATAGTGTTGAATTGATTCTTGCACTTGAATTTGCTAGGGTTTGTTAACTAACCCTACCTAAGGCATCTTGAACAGGGAAAATTTTTGGGGCGAAATTTAGCCCATGGGCTAATTTTGGAGGTTTTTTCCAAAAAAATATTCACCATTTTTCATTTTGCTCCAATATTATTCGCCCAAATTCCATAGGACTAAAAATTTTTACTCTAAAAATCACCAAATTTTCCAAAAACTATATAAAACCCTTAGAAATTGATTTTTTAAATATCGCCAGACATTTTATGGTTGGAAATTTGATAATTAGTAAGATTCACCAAGCTTTCTACACTTTAAGAAAATTATGGATCATTAAAAATTTCCTTGATCTTGAATGGTTGGGTTTTGTCCTAGCCTTGAGAGGAGGCTATGGTATGTACTTTGTTCATTGAGCATATATATTTCCAATTGTCTACATATCATGTATATTGCAGATTTGATTTCAATACATTATCTTCTTGTGATGGTTATTTCCAGCTCTTAATTGCCTTATTGATTTGACACACTTATAGAAAATTGTTAAGGGACTCAACACTAAGAATGAATAGAATAGTATAACCATCTACTATTGTTGTGTTTGCTATTATATCTATTGTATAAGAAGATTTTTCAGATCTAGGTTATGCATGTGAAGTTTCCCTAGAGAGATAGAACTTCATTGGAATGATTGGTATATTTTCTCCTTGAATTGTCGAAAATTTTGGGGCTACTAGAAGTGTCTTATTGTAATTGTTCCATAGTTGTTTTACACACTAATTTACAACTTCCCTAAAGGATGGAAATTCAATGGTTAAGTTATAAGGAACCTTCTCTAAAGAAGATGAATTTTCATATTTAGATTAATTACGCCATACAAATGAAAATTTCAACACAAAAAATGCCAAAGAATAAGTGTCTTGGTGAAATAGGGGGTAAAAACCCTAAAATACTACTTTGTCTAAATATATGTTGAAAACCTTAAGTTTCAAACATAGAACAACCTTAAAATAAGTCGAGAGCCCTAGTTTTAAAGTTAAAGCCAACATACAGGCAATGTTTACTAGTCACAACTACATATCAACTTCAAATGAGATGTTGAAATGCATTATGGGTGAAAAACACGACATGTACAAGAAACATTAAGCATAAAAATGGTAGATAAGGAAGAGGAATTCCACACCCACTCTGATACCATGTTGAAATAATGAGAGAGAGAAAGATCAAATGCGACCAACAACAAACCCTAAATCAACATGAACTAGAAAAAGAAAAAGAAAAACACAAGATATGGTGCCCATATGCTAAATAATCAATCACTATGAATCAAAAGGATGAGATGATACAAATGAGAGCTTGATTTGTGTATTTACACAACTCAAGTGAAGTGTCCCTTCAAAACAGAAGTTGCACCTTCTTGAGGGGATTATGGGTGCATATAACAAGGGCACACACCCCAAGAGGGTGACTAGGTCAACCTAGTCAAATATATATAAAATACATAAAGAGGGCACTTAAGCATAAATGACCACATGTCGATATTACTATCATTCCTACAACCCTTCAACCCACAAACATTGTAATCAAATCCTTGGGTAGCTCAGGCATATTCCAATATATTATGTATGCCAAAAAATAACTAGGAGAATTAGCACAAAATAGTGTATGTTGTTACCCCTTGATCAACAGTGGTGATGTATTGATCAATTGTTCCTAAGAGAAGATCCATGACTTATCCATATATCATTGGTCAGATATCCTTTCAAAATATTCAAATGGTCCATGTGCCTTGAATGTTCCTAGTAGAGATGGTGTCAAATGCACTAGTTCTATGATATCTCTTACCCTCATTAACACTTAGAATATTTGCTTATATGTGGATATGATAATGAGGAGTCATATTTATGCTTGTTAATGACTAATAACACTTAAATTTATTACTCATTAATTAGCCTAACTTTGGTGTCATCATAATTCTTCCTTAGAAGTGTGTTGTTCCGAAGGTTAAGTTGTACCCAAGTGAACTGAGTGTTTCACACATTTCATAACATTTTTCCTACCCATTTCATCCATCCCCCTCATTAGTAAGTATATAAGGTCTCATAACTATCCCCATGAATGAATTCCTAAATAAAGATAAGAGAGTCTACTCTAAGATTGATGTTGCTAAATTGAAATAGAAAACATATGGAAGATATTCCCCTTGCAAAACATCTAGGTTCCCTACATCCCAGTTATCAAAGCAAAATCTAAAGTGAAGGGACAAAGCCAATGAAATGGCTAAAATGAGATATCAAGAAATAAAAGAAATGGATCGCAAAAAATAGGTGCATGTATGGGTGACCCATGACAAAAATTCCTTCTAAAGGAAAACATGTGGAAGAAATTCCTAAACCCCTAACTCTTGAAAGTTAAAGATAGACCTATCACACTCAATTGCTAAGATGGTTAACTTGCAAAGACTCCCTTCCTTCCCTAAGTACACATTTACTTCATTTACCCTCACTTGTTTTAGGAATCTAGGCTATGCACCTTGGCTAGGCTTAGGAATTTCCACATGCAATAAGATCTAATATAGGTCACACCATTGTTAGATTAGATGAGTAAAAGATAAATGGGTTATTGAGTTGTTAGAAGGGTGTAATTGTGATTTATTTCATGTAATATCTTTATATTTGTGTACATTTCCTAGGTTAAATGTGGGATTACCCCTTAGCACTAGAGCGCTCTATTATATTTCTATGATATTACACTTGTTGGGGTGTATTATGATGATTATTAGGTGCATTATGTGGAGCACCCCCTTTGGTACACTCATTTGGAGGTTTATCTTGGCACCTAGGGTCTCTACGTGTTACACGTAAATCTTACCATCATGAGACATAGTGTAAACATCCCTAAAGTTTCCTTGACTAAGACATTAACTTGGAAGAGATGCAGACCCTTTTGTACTAGGTTTTGAGAAGTCGTCGTAGGTTGTCCTCATGCAACCTGCGACGTCGCAGGTTGTCCTCTTACAGACTGCGACGATGTCAGTTAATTGACTAAAATAGCTTCTTCGAGCCCATTCTCCAAGCTAGCTGATGTGTATCCCTATCCCTATCCTTTGGGTAAGCTGGCATTCGGTTCCTATCCTCTTGGAAGGATCCCCTATCTCTCTCCTACCATATCTCAACCTATCCTATCCACTTAGTCCTATATAAGTGAAGCTGACTCCCATCCCAAGGGGAGGAACTCTATATCTAATTGCTGGTGAAATTAGCTTAGGAGAGATCTCTACTCATCCTTGAGAGATCCATCATCCCTTTAGAGGCTTTGCCATTGGCTTGATCGGAGAAGGATTGATACGTTAAGTCATTGGTTGTAATATCCTCATCCTATGTATTTCCCTTTTAATACATTAACATAAGTGCTTTCCACCAAATCTCATTGTGTTAATGATACTTGGTGTAGTTTGCTTACTTAACTGCTTACTTAGAGATATTATTGTGTAGGTGCATTTTACCACTTGTTTTGTTGTGTTGTCTTGACAAGTTTTGTAGCTCAGATCTGAAGACTATCAAGCTTGGAGCAGCATTCAAGGAGAAAGGATCAACGATTCAAAAGGTAAAGCATCTAGTTCCTTGATCTCTAATTAGATCTAGGAGAGTTATTTATGTTCTGTCTCTATTTGTTCTAGACTCACGTTGAGCTAAGGAGATTAGGCCTTGAGTCCCCTCTTGGTAGATTGTCCATCAAACAAATTTGGCTACCATACTAGAGAAATCACATTGTTTAGTTTTCATTTGAATTCCATTTTCAGTTGATTTCTTTTACAAGCCATTTTATTTTGCCTCCTAAGTCTTTTTCACCATCAGATCTTCACTTTGAAGAGTCTATAGTCCTCCTATGAGTCTGTACTCACTATTTTCAAACCATTTTATTGCTCATTGTTTGGAGATTTATTCATTCTTGAACTTGGATCTCGCCTGTCACACCTGGGAAGTGCAACCAAAGCGTTGATTGGACCTCTGTTCTCTGTCTTTTGGCTTGTCATCGTAACCCATCCATTGGTGTACTGCGACATCGTCGCAATTCCCATACTAGTGACCTGCGATGGTCACTCTATGTATACACACAAACTGTGTCGATCTGTTAGAATTGACATATGGGAATCCCCCTCCATTTTTTTATTTGAGTTTTGGTTTGGTGTGCAGACCTCTCTGTGCTGCAAGATCAATCAAAGACCCTTTTGATCAGTGTGTTGAAAGTGTTTGGTTTTTGTGTGGGTTGTATTGAGCCTCACTTCTTGATGAGCTTAAGCTTGGTAGTGGTGGACAATTTGAGTTCCCCCATCTTCATCCACTTAGCCTTGTCATCACCCCTCTCCTCACCTGATTTGATCCTTGCATTGGATCTGATCCCAGACTTCTTTTTGCACTTGTCATTAAGCTTTGTTTGCATTTCAGTTGTTTGATTGAGTGTTTTAAAGTGTTTTCAGTCCATTTGAGTGCTTTTTTTTGCTTGAGATTTCCTAAGTATTAGAGTGCTGCAAATCAACTTTCTTTTCAGTTATCGATGCTTACAAATATCATTGTTATCAAGTTATTATCTTGGCATACCATTGGAAAATTGAAAGTGCATCATTTTTACTATTTTCAAGTACATTTGAAAATCATTGTAGAATTTGGTTCATGCATTGGAATGGTCATTCATTAATCTTTTGGAAAAGTTTGAAGAAAAATTAGTCATTTCTGCTTTTTCGGGAATTATGAATCATTCACTTTCTTGAAGAATTCAAATGAGATCATTTTTTTACAAAAGTGACTCCATGCTTGAGAAAATTGTATGCATTTTTGGTTTTTAGTATTTTTAAGCTATAATAATGAAATTGAAAAATTAGAGTGCCCTAGATAGGAAATTTCTCTCTTTTCATATCTTAAGTTTTGATTCGAAAAGACAAAAGAAAATATTTGGATTTGGTTGTCATGCTTGTTGATTTCTTTAGTTTTGCTTTAAAAAACAGAAAAACGAAAAGAGTATTTTTATAAAATTTGGTAGATTTTGGGATTGTGTTGCATTGTATTGCTTTGGTAAAATCACTTGGAAAGAAGTTTCTCCCTCCCATACATAGAGTTCATCAAAAGAAAAGTACATTTTTTTGCATGTAGTTAGGGCCTACATTATGTTTACATTTATGTACTCACCTCATGCATTCACCTAACCGTCCAGATAAAATTAACGGTAGAACTAGGGTAAAATTTTTAGTAACTTGTGTGTTAAGTTAGAGACATGTTCCGGCGTCGTAAAACGTGGCAGCTGTCGTTACTTTCCAGCACTGTATTTTGGGGGTATTGTAGTCTTCCACATACTTATCGGTATATCGAAGCTCTTTCACATACCCACCAAGTACCTCATGTGCTTGGCGTATATCAAAAGGTGTTTCACGTACTTGGCATATATAGAAAGGTGTTTCACGTACTCGGTAGTATATAGGAAGGTATCGTGTTGTACGGTTGTGCATTAGACAACACCACTACGAATTTGAGCTCCCATGTACCTTGAGTATATCAGGAGACACCATTAGGATTCCTAAGACCAACTGAGTTAACCTTTTGGCTGTCTTGGTGTTGATGTATATGTAACTTCGGAATGTATTTCATCTATGTATTTCATATATATTTATTGTACCCTTATTAGAGATGTGTTATTCCTCTATAAGGAAGTGTCCTAATGTGGATTGACAAGTGTCGCAAGTGTGTGTACTTGTCGATGGGTTATTAGACCACCATGTGTGGGGTCGGCCCTAAAATATATATTATATTGTGGATGTATCTAGATAGACAAGTCGGCCCCATAGTGTAACTGGGCAAACAGGTTAAGTATAAATAGAGATCGGGAGATCTCTATTTGGATCATTCGGAAAGACACACTTATCTCACTGAGAAAGTGGCGCACTAGTGAGGAGGAGGATCATCTGCTCTAGGAGACTATCTCAAGTGTATTTTGGTTGTACTTTGGTTGAGCCATTGCTCTCTCTATCTCTGAGTAAGTTGTGGGGATTTTCACCTTAGGGTTTTCCCCACGGAAACTCTGTGTCTCTTGTCTCTCATGCTTTTGGTTATTGTGATGCTTGTCATGCTTATTGTGATTGTTATGCATTGATATAATGTATATGTTATTCTCTCAGTAAATATCCAAGAGTATTGTGAATTAATGCTCAAATGATGCTTTCTAAGTGATGCTTCATCTGAGCCGGTTGATGTCTCTATGTATCGTCAAATGATTGGGTCCTTGATGTACCTGACGAACATGAGACCAAATATTTGCTTTGTTGTGAACACATTGAGTCAGTTCCTGATAGATCCGAGGAGTGTTCACCTGGTTGCTGTAAAGCATTGTCTAAGGTACCTGAAGGGTATAGTGGATTATGGGCTCAAGTATGAAGCGAATCAAAAGCTTAACCTACAGGGTTATGTTGATTCATATTGGGCTGGCAGTGCTGCAGATAGGTAGAGCACATCTGGGTGCTGCTTCAGTATGGGATCAGGTGTGATCTCTTGGTTTAGCAAGAAGCAGTCCTGCGTAGCACTGAGTACAGCTGAGGCAGAGTATATTGCATCCTGTTCAGCTAGTTGTGAGGCAGTATGGCTACGGAAGCTACTGTCTGAGTTATTTGATCTCCCGTTGGATGCTACTGGTATCTTTTGTGATAACCAGAGTTGTGTGAAGCTGTCCGAGAACCCAGTGTTTCATGACAGGTCGAAACACATAGAGATCAAATATCACTCTATCAGGGATATGGTGCAGAGAGGAGCTGTGAAGCTCCTATACGTTGCGACGGACGAGTAGATTGCAGATGTGCTGACGAAGCCACTAGCCAGGGTGAAGTTCGAGTACTTCAGGGAGAGGCTTGGTGTTCTTTGGATTGATGACACTTCGAGGAAGAAGTGATGGACACATTTGCAGAAGCCATTCCAAGCATGTTGGAAGGAGGATCCTTCACATGGCTATGGATGTAAGCACTGGATGATGAGCACCAGGACGATGCTCCAGTTATTGCTCCATATATGCATCAGGAGGATGCTGGATATGATCAGTTGGATCATTTATATGTATGTACGCATCATGTTGGATGCTGGATATGATCAGTTGGATCATTTATATGTATGTATGCATCATGTTGGATGCTGGATATGATTAGTTGGATCATTTATATGTATATGTATGTACGCATCATGTTGGATGTTGGATATGATCAGTTGGATCATTTATATGTATATGTATGTACGCATCATGTTGGATGCTGGATATGATCAGTTGGATCATTTGTATGTATTTTGTATATGCATCATGTTGGATGCTTGGACCATGTATATGTATATGTATTAGGTGGATACATTGTATGATCAGGTAGATCATGTATGTTGATATGTATCATGTATGATCAGGTGGATCATGTATTTGTATTTGTATCATGTGGATACATTGTATGATTAGGTGGATCATGTATGATGATATGTATTAGGTAGATACTTGGTATGCATCAGGTAGATGCATGATATGATCAGGATGATGAATGGTGAGTATCAGGTTGATACTCTATGGCCGTGGATCAGGTTGTGCAGATGAGCATATAATTTGTCCCTGGGAGATTTGCAGATAGTCTTTCGAGGTTTTTCCTATGGCATGTAATATGGCCATGGGATATCTGGAAAATGCTCTTTCGAGGTTTTTCTCTGGGAGGACATATAATTTGGCCCTGGGAGATCTACAGATAGTCTTTCGAGGCTTTTCCTATGGCATATAATCTATCCCTAGGATATCTGGCAGATGCTCTTTCGAGGTTTTGTCCTATGGCATATAATATGTCCCTGGGAGATCCGATATGTTGAGCTATGTGCTCGTAATAAGTCCTGGGATGCTCTTGCAAGGTTTTTCCATGACCACATATAATCTGTCCCTGGGAGATCGTATAGGTAGAGCTGTGTGCTCGTAATAGCCTGGGATGCTCTTGCGAGGTTTTGTGGTGACCACATATAATCTGTCCCTGGGAGATCCTATAGGTAGAGTTGTGTGCTCGTAACAACTTGGGATGCTCTTGCAAGGTTTTGTGGTGAGGTCACATATAATATGGCCTTGGGAGATCCTATAGGTACAGCTGTGTGCTCGTAACAGCCTGGGATGCTCTTTCGAGGTTTTGTGACGCACGTAATAAGTCCTGAGGATTCCACAGTATGGCCAGTGATGACGAAGACCTGCAGGTGGTGGGCCTACATCCAGTATGAAAAAGGACTGGCTCTGTATAACTTCCTATGACGAGTAGAGTTAGAGATTGGTTGAGATAGCAGTAGCAGTGACGATGATGATGACAATCCATCGATGACGATGATCCCGAGAAGAAGAATTGTCTAGCATATCTGTGTCGAGAAATACCTTCCTAGTTAGGAGGGAGTGTTGATGTATATGTAACTTTGGAATGTATTTCATATATATTTATTGTACCCTTATTAGAGATGTGTTATTCCTCTATAAGGAAGTGTCGTCATGTGGATTAACAAGTGTTGCAAGTGTGTGTACTTGCCGATGGGTTATTAGACCACCATGTGTGGGGTCGGCCCTGAAATATATATTATATTGTGGATGTATCTAGATACACAAGTCAGCCCCATAGTGTAACTGGGAAAATAGGTTAAGTATAAATAGAGATCGGGAGATCTCTATTTGGATCATTCAGAAAGTCACACTTCTCTCACTGAGAAAGTGGCGCACTAGTGAGGAGGAAGATCATCTGCTCTAGGAGACTATCTCAAGTGTATTTTGGTTGTACTTTGGTTGAGCCATTGCTCTCTCTATCTCTGAGGAAGTTGTGGGGTTTTTCACCTTAGGGTTTTCCCCACGGAAACTCTATGTCTCTTGTCTCTCATGCTTTTGATTCTTGTGATGCTTGTCATGCTTATTGTGATTGTTATGCATTGATATACTGTATATGTTATTCTCTCAATAAAGATCCAAGAGTATTGTGAATTAATGCTCAAAATTTAACACTTGGCAGAGAAATACAGCGAGAACAACACTCGAGGAGATTACTACGCACGTACCATCTAGGTAATCGGGTATTCAGGAAAGGGTATAGTCCCAATCCTCCTTGTCACGTTTTACTATTGGACCTTGCGGTATATAGAAATTTGTGAAGCCTTTACAATCCTGTGAGGATCTAGACTGTTGAATCCACTCCTATCACATAAGTTTGCTTGCGGCCTTAGTTTTTGTAGGATTTTTCTGGATTGCTTTTCTTTTGTTTAGTTTTCCCTAGGAGAAACTGTTGTTTCGATCACTCTAGTTGACTTTCCTTGGAGAAGGTCCGTAGGATTCAGAACTTACCGCTCAAATATCCCCTTAACCAGGAGGTAATTTCGAGGGTAAGAATGGACTCACAATCCATGGTCGTGTCGTCTGAAGTAGAAAACCCTACTTTGAATATTGGAGCACAAATGTTTCCTCCAGATTTACCTGCCTCCCATCCCCCACAGGGTGAAGAGGCACAAACTTCTACTCCACAAGACTTAACTCCCATTTTTTCGGGAGAGCCTGGATCATTGGAATGGATAAATCCACCCCAGGACAACCCTGCAATAGCTGTTGGTCCAGCAGCAGCTTATTGGACATCATCTCTACGCCACCCAGTGGCCCATTTTTCCATTGCATCCCCACGTAGTTGTCCTACTCCTGAAGAACTATTCGGACCCCTTCATCATCGCTTGGATCGATTATGTGTTAGGGGTGATGAAATTCGAAGACAAAGTCTTTCACGAAGAGTAGAAGACTTGACGTCACATTCTTATCAACCACTCCCAAGTCGTGTTTTATATTATGATTCACCGGAATCATCCACGCAACACGTGACCACTTCCGAGTCTGGTCAACCCTCAACTCCTGCACATCTACACCCTATACAAGAGACCAGTCCTATACCTTAGACGACTCAACCCGTTGAAGGACAACAATCCAACACACCTGTCACTACCATGGTTACATTACCCATTCCTTCCCACCCCAAACCTCACGGGGAAGATACTCTTTACCCCCTACCTTCCTTACTGGTAATGTTAATCCTACGGTAGATAATAAAAAACCCATGTTGGGTCAACCTTTACTTAGTGGTCAGCAAGTTGTTGCTAGGGGGAAACCCCTGTCTCTTCACCATAATACTGCAGCAGGAGTTCCCATCAGTCCTTCCATTGGAAATTCCTTACCTCCTGGACCTTCCACTACGGGATTATCCCATGTTGGGGGGCCATCCAATGTAATTCAACCACCATCAAGTCAAGCATATCCAGGCTATGTTAACCCTGTGTCGGGACAACTCAATCCCGAAAATACACTCTACGGGGTACCCTCCTCCGAAAATCTATACACTCTATAGGGACGGCAAAATGTTTTACAACATGGACCCCCACCTACAGTCCCTCAAGTCCCTCCACCCCCGTTTGGTCCACCCCCACCTCCCATTGGAGGCGGTGGGCCCTCACAAAACTCTGGAGGAGGCGGACCTCTACCCTCTAGCGGAGGACCACCTCATTCCAGCCATCATGGCCCACCCGCTCCTGGCGATGGAGGTGAAGGCCCTCCCCCTTCAGGCAGAGGTGAAGGACCATCCCATCCTGGTGGTGTTGGTGGTGTTACACCTAAAATATTACCACCATTAGATTCAGTGTATACATCCTTGAAGTTCCATTGGCTAAGTCATTTACCTAGAAGGGACATCATTGTGCTTCTACTAGGTTTTGAGAGGTCATCGCAGGCTGCACTCATGCAACCTGCGACGTCACACCTTGCTCCATTACAGGGTGCGACAAAGTCAATTAAATGGAAAAAATAGCTTCTTCGAGCTCATTCTCGAAGGTTGTTGACTTGGATCCCTATCCCTGACCTATTGGGGGAGCTGGCCTTCGGTTCCTAACCTCTTGGAAGGATCCCCTATCTCTCTCCTACCATATCTCTACCTACCATATCCATACCCTATCCACTTAGTCCTATATAAGTGAATCTCTACCCCTCTCCAAGGGGAGGAAGTCTATAGTGTCTACATGCTGGTGAAATCATCCTTGAGAGATCTCTACTCATCTATTGGGAGACTCATACTTCCTTGGGAGGATATGGCAAATGGCTTGGATGGAGAAGGGCTGCAGCGTTAATCCTTGGTTGTAGTTCTATGTCTCTACTATGTATTTCCCTATTTACAGTAATAAAAATTCTTTCCACCAATATTGTTAATGTGTGATGATATTTAGTAGTTTACCTGCTTAACTGTTTACTTAGATCTCTTATTGTATAGATGCTCTTTACTCATGTTGTGTTGTTCTTTGTGTCTTAACAGGTCTTGCAGCTAAGATCTGATGACCGCTAGACGTGGAGCAACATTCAGGAGAAAGGATTGCGAAGTAAAAGGTAAGACATCTAGCACTTGATCCTTAAGTAGATCTAGGAAATCCATTTGTAGTCTGTTCTATTTGTTCTAGAATCACATTGAGCTAGGGAGATCCGGCTCGCATCTGCTCCAGTGGATTTTCCATCAAACAAATCTGGCGACCATATTGGGGAAGACATTGCTTTCTAGTTGTCAATTTGAATGATATTTTCAGTTGATTTCTTACCAAGCCTTTTTATTTGTCATTTGCTTCTTAAGTTGATTTCACCATCAGATCTTCACTTTGAAGACTCTGATCAACTTCCTTTGGATCTACATTCCCATTACCAAACCTGTTTATTGCTCATTACTTGGATATTTGACTCTTTTTTGAACTTAGATCTCGCCTGTCGCACCTGGGTGATATACACAAAGCGACACTATGCCATTCTTGGTCTCTGTTCTTTGTATGTTGGCTTGTCGTCACAACCCTGTCACTGTCCTTCTACAACACCATCGTATTCCCTGCATTGGTGAACTGCGACGTCGCACTGTGTACAAGCACAGAGTGCGCCAATCTACCCTTTTTTCCATACAGGCACCTTTTCTCCTCTCCTGTTTTGGATGTGGTTTGTATGCAGACTCCCTCTGGACTGTATGATCCAGTCAGAGATCCCTTTTGCTTTGTGTGATTAAGTTGTTTGGTTTTGTTGGAGTTATTTTGGGTTCTCATTTGGGAGAAATCTGAGATTTGGTAGTGGTGGATACTTTGGTTTTCCCCACCTTCATCCTTTTCACCTTTGCATTCCCTCCTCTCCTAGCCCGATCTGATCAAGTGCATTGGATCAGTTCTAGACCTCATTTTGCATTTCATTTGTGAGTATTGCTTGCTTTAGTGTTGCTTGTTACTGTTTGACTTTGAGTGTTTGAATGTATTTTCAGTTCATTGAGTGCTTGCTTTCTCATGAGAATTTTCTGAGTTGTTAGAGTGCTGCAAGTCATCTTTTCAATTCAAGTACCCATGTTTAAAAACATAGTTGTTATCAAATTGTCATTTTGATGCACTCATTTGAAAGATCAAAAGTACTTTGCTTCCATTGTTTTTCAAGATCATTTGAAGAATTGCATATGCATTGGAATGTCTCATTTATGAATATTTTTGAAAAGTTGAACGAAAATTGCATTATTTGTGTTTTTCATGAATTATGAGTTGCTCATTTTCATGAAAGATTCGGATAGACATCAAGTTTTGTAAAAGTAGTCCCATGCTTGGAAAATTGCATTGTATCTTTTGATTTTTATGCTTTTAGGCCATCGTAGTGAAAGTGAAAAGTTTGCACTCTGCTTAGAAATCCTCTCTTTTCATTACTTAACATCATTTTCGTTTTGAAAAGACAAAAGAAAAAGAAAAAACATGTTTTGATTTGGCTTAGTAGTGTTGTGAAATTTTTTATGTTTCGTTGAAAAAGGAAAAGAATATTTCAATATCATTTTTCGTAGATTTGGGATTGTGTTGCATTGCATCGTTTTTGGTAAAATTGTTGGAAAGAAAAAAGAAGATTTCTCCTTCCCATAGGTAGCATTCATCGAAAGAAAAGCATACTTTTTGCATGTAGTTAGGACCTGCATTATGTTTCTTATTATGTACTCATCTCATGCATTCACCTAACCATCCAGATAAAATTAACAATAGAACTAGGGTAAAATATTTAGAAACTTGTGTGTAAGTTAGAGATGTGTTCCAGCATCGTTAAGCGTGGCAGCTGTCGTTATTTTCCAGAACTGTATCCCTGGGGTATTGTAGTCTTCCACATACTTATCAGTATATCGACCTCTTTCACGTACCCACCAAGTCACCTTGAGTACTTGGCGTATATCGAAGGGTGTATCACGTAATTGGTAGTATATCAGAAGGTCTCTTGCCGAACGATTGCGCATTAGACAACACCACTACGGATTTGAGATCCCACATACCTTGCGTATATCGGGAGACACCACTAGGATTCCTGAGACCAACTGAGATAGCCTTTTGGTCGTCTTGGCGGAGCAATACACCAAGAATAGCACTCGGGGAGATACTATGCACGTACCATCCAAGTAATCGAGTATGCAGGCAAGGGTACAGTCCCAATCCTCCTTGTCACGTCATATTGTTGGACCCTACGATATATCGCGAGTTGCGAAGCCTTGAAAATCCTGTGAGGATCCAGACTTTGAATCCAATCTTATCACATAAGTTTGCTTGTGTTCTTAGTTTGTGTAGGGTTTTTTTTGTTCTACTTTTCTTTTAGCTTGCCTTAGGAGAAACTTTTTGTTTCAGTCACTCTGGCTGACTTTCCTTGGAGAAGGTCCCATAGAATCCAAAACTTTCCACCCAAATATCCCCTTAACCAGGAGGTAATTTTGAGGGGGAGGATGGATCCACAAGCCAAGGTCGGGTCGCAATAAGTGGAAAACCTCGCTTTGAATATTGGAGGAAATTTGTTTCCTCATACTCCTCCAGATTCACCTTCCTCTCATCCCCTGTGGGATGAAGAAGCACGAGTCTCCACTTCACAAGACTTCCCTCCCATTACACCAGGAGAGCCTGGATCATTGGAATGGGTAAATCAACCCCAGGATGACACTACAGTAGCTGTTGGTCCTGCAACAGCTTATTGGACATCTTCTACCAGTCACCCAGTGGCCCATTTTTTCGTTGCACCCCCACCTAGTCAAGCCAGTCCCGACGACCGCTTGACACCATATCGCGAGCAATTGGCTTGTTTACGTTCCATGTGTGAGGAGTTTTGAAGTCGGAACTTTCAAATAAGGTTCGACAATCGACCGATCCCAGGTCGCTCTTTATCTTTCGAGTCACCGGAGTCATCCACACAACACATGACCACTTCTGGAACTGGTCAACCATCCATCCCTGCACATGTACCTCCTATACAGGAGACCAATTTGGTACTTCCTACTACCCAATCTATTGAACAGCAACAATCCAACACACCTGTGACCACCACAGTTACGTTACTTGCCCCTCCCCCACCCCAAACATCGTGGGGAGGATACTCTTTACCCCCTACCCTTTTTCCAGATAACGTCAAACCTATGGTGGATAATCAACAACCAGTATTGGGTCAATCTTTACCTAGTGGTCAGCAAGTTGTTGCTGGGGGGAAACCCCCATCTCTAAACCATAATACCGCAGCCGGAGTTCCTATTGGTCCTTCCATTGGAACTTCCCTACCTCCTGGACCTTCCACTTCGGGACTATCCCATGTTGGGGGACCGTCCAACATAATCCAACCTCCATCGAGTCAAGTGTATTAAGGTCATTTTAACCTTGTGCCAGGTCAACATAATCCCGGAAACACACTCTACGGGGTACCATACCCCGGTAATCCTTACACTCTTTGGGGACAGCAAAATGTTTTACAACATGGACCCCCACTTACAGTCCCTCAAGTCCCTCCACCCACATTTGGTCCACCCCCACCTCCCGTTGGAGGCGGCAGACCCATACATAATTATGGAGGAGGCCGACCCCTACTTTCTGGCAATGGTCCATCTCATTCTGGTCATCATGTCCCACAACCCCCCCAGAGGCGGTGGTGGAGGACCATCCCACCCTGGAGGTGGTGGTGGAGGACCGTCCTATCTTGGCGGAGGAGGTGGTGGTGGAGGACCGTCCTATCCTGGCGACGGTGGTGGAAAACCACCACCCTACTATGGTGGAGGAGGCGAAGGAGATCGTTACCCATCTGGAAGTGGCGGTAGTGGACCACCACCTCCTCCTGGCAGAGGCAGTGGAGGCCCATCCTATTCTGGCAGCGGTGGCGGACCACCACCTCCTCCTGGCAGAGGCGGTGGAGGCCCATCCTACCCTGGCGGTGGTGGCAGACCACCGCCATTTGGAGGTGGCCCACCCTCTCCCGGCGGTAGAGGTGGGCCACCACCTTATGGTCATGGGCCACCTTATTATGGCAATGGAACACCTTACTATGGAGGCGGACCTCCATTTGGTCCGGGTGGCACATACTCCTACGGTTAGTTTCCTCTTGGTACACCTTATGGTCAATCAATGCAAGGTCCTTATATGCCTTATCTGTACTATCAGTACTCGCAGCCTAATCCACAGCTGCCCTTTTTGGCTACTTTGGACCTACCTGACCTGTCTCGTTTAACCAATGACCCCATTTACCACGGAACTAATTGGCCACCTATTCCAGTGAAACTTCCGTCTGATATCTTGAAATTTGATGGCAAGCCAGGTGAGGATCCTAAAAATCATGTGATGACATACCATTTATGGTGTTCATCTAACTCCCTGATGGACGACTCGATCTGTCTTAGATTGTTTCAAAGGAATCTTACCGGTTCGGCTGCCAAGTGGTATATTGAACTACCACAACATTCTTTTCCCGATTTTGGTTTTCTTGCTATGAACTTTTTGACCCACTTCCAGCTACCTATACGGTACGAAACTGGTACAGATCTTTTAACCTCGCTCCATCAAAATACCGCCACTCACATATCAGATCATATACATGAGTGGCGAAGGAGACGATGTCTCATTAAGGCTCATATTCCAGATCAACTCCTAGCGGACTGGTTTACGAAGTCTCTCAAACCCACCATAGCACGACATGTTTCCATGGGCGGTGTTGTCAATGAAGCAAAAGCCATCGTATGTGCCCATTTGCTAGACTTAGTCTATGCTCTGTCTAACACATTGTTTTATATCCTTCCTAACACACCCCGCAACACTTATGACCCCACAAAACCACCCAAGGGACCCCAAACTGATGGCATCATTGGATCCCTTACCACCCATCCTTCTTCTCAAACCGTTGGTTCCTCGAACCCCCAAGGTTCTTCCCCATCACCAACACAGGCTGGTCACAACACCACCAAATCACCCACTCCTGTTGTCACCAAAGAAGTGAATTCCGTTTCATCAGCTTCACCTCAAAAGTCTGGTGGTAAGAAGAAGAACAAGGGGAAACCTAAGAAGTCTTCCACCCAGCATGAACAAAGGAGCACCCCTGATGATACCAAACAGAAAAGGAAGTTAAAGTATCCTTGTCTACTGTGTTGTGATGACCATTTCTCTAAGGAGTGCCCCCATAGTGATGAAGTTCAAAATTTTCTTAAGGGAAAACCCACACCCACAGTTCTCAATGATCCTTTCCCTGCTCAAAATCAATAGTCGATCGCTCACACTTCTTCTTCCCAAGGAGAAGCACCCAAAACCGCACATGTTCTCATGGTGCGTAACGAGACCATCAATTTGAACACCCGTTCTCGTTCGTATGACTTTGTTCCAGCTAAAGAACCTATTGGAAGTAATACTGAAAAAGCTTCCACCTCGATGCCTGAAGTCACCATACCAATTGCGCCTCTCACCATCGAGAAGCCTTCCCTCGAGTCAATGTTGTGTCCACCCAAGAGCATGATTAGAAAATCGGTTTTCAATCCAAATGCTCGGGCTGCGCAAAACTAAAACATTATAGAGGACCTAGCACAAGCTCCTTGTGCTATGTCGACGCTAGAATTTTTGCAAAATTTTCCTATTCAGTGCAAAGCTCTCCTCGTTGCCATCAGTGCAGTTGAACAAGATTCATCGAATACCATTATGTTCTGGCTAGAATGCTTCAAACCGAGGCTCTCCCATCAGCTGGCATTTCAAGTTGCCATAAACATCACTGGGAGATAATCGATCGTACTGTCTTAGATGAAGGATCCTCCACTTAAATCATGTTGATCTCATGTTGGAGAGCCATTGGCTCTCCTAAGTTGAACTGTTCTCCATTGAGATCCTTTGACGGACGTGGCTTTCAACCTCATGGGCTGTTACAAGATTCACCTATCGAGTTGGGGGGCAAGGCCACAACCATTAACATGGAAGTAGTTGTTTCCCCGTTGGATTACAACATTCTGCTTGGTCGTAATTGGTTTTACACCATGACCATGGTTGCCTCATCAATCTTCCGCATAGTGCAATTCCCCCATCAAGGGTGAATTGTCACAGTCGACCAACTAGATTTCTGCGCACCTCACACCACTTCTCACCCAGGCGATAACGTTCCTTCCATTGGATAATCTTCGCAGAAGTATGAGAGTGTGGGGGTTGGCCTCCTTAAGGATTCATCCCTTATGGGCGTTTTTTTTACTCCGGATCCCCCCAACCATGTTTCCACAGTGAACATGATCTCTTCACAGAATTCGTTCATTCCCAACTCCACTAATTCATGGCTTGTACCTGATGAAGCTACCTTACACCTGATTGGAGACATTATGCCTTTGTCACCCATTGAACTTATGTACAAGGATATCCAGTCAGCCCCCGAGGATCACTTAGCCGTGACCTCCACCTCTAGTTCTCTGCAGCAGGCATCATCCGATCCCTTCCTATAGAATTTTCATTCTGATGAGTCCATCATGGAAATCATGAGTGCGGATGATCCTCCGTGGGAAGACCTCCATCATCATTCGTCTTCCCTTCTCATTTTGGCTATTGTAGAGAAAACCATTCGCACCATCTCTACACCGGATGTCCTTTCTGGCTCTCAGTATTTGATACTCGTGTGTCAAACAAATTCTGAAGGAAACTTAGCCAACATTGAGCCTACCACTTTGATCAACATCTTGGTTAAACCTGGTGTAGTGGAACACATTCAGTGAGGCCAGAAGTGTTCCCCTGAAGTGGTCATTACTGCTACGGCCTTATTCAAGCAATTTCGAGACATATTCACTTATACCTACGAGGAGATGCCTGGGATAGACCCCTCCATTGTTTTGCACGAGATCAAAACCTATCCCAACATCAAACCTGTCCACCAAAAGTTGCGACCGGTACACCCCCAGAAGACTGCGGCGATAAAGGCAGAAATTGAGAAACTCTTGAAGGTCGGATTCATTTACCCTATCCCATTGACAGAGTGGGCCTCTAACCTCGTCCCTGTTACTAAAAAATAGGGTACTATTCGCGTCTATTTCAATTATCGGGATCTCAACAAAGCTTGTCCCAAGGACAACTACCTAACTCCCTTTATCGACCAGATTATCGACAATTGTGCTGTAAGCATCATCTTTTGATTCATGGATGGATTTTCTAGATACAACCAGATTGAGATTCACCCAACCGACCAACATAAGACTACTTTCATATGTCCTTGGGGAATGTTTGCATACCACAAACTTCCATTTTTTCTTAAAAACGACGGTGCCACATTCCAGTGGGCCATGTCGTACGCTTTCCATGATGTGAAGGACTTTGTGGAACCTTACTTGGACAATCTCCCTGCCCATTTGAAGCAGCGTGAGTTCCACTTCGATCATCTGACGGTTGTTTTCCTCAAATTCAAGCGGTACAATATCCGTCTGAATCCTCATAAGTGTATTTTTTGTGTCGAGTCTGGACGCCTCCTAGGGTTTATTGTCTCGAAAGATGGGATCCGCATTGATCCCTCGAAGGTGGAAGCCATCATCGCTCTTCCACCTCCAACCAATGTTACAGAACTTCAGAGTCTGCAAGGACGAGCGACTTATTTACAGCGCTTCGTTTGCAATTTCACGCTAAAGACGCAGGGTTACATGAGATTGATGAAGAAATATGTCCCATTCATTTGGGACGACCGCGCTCAACAATATTTTGATAGTTTGAAGCATGCCATCAAGCATGCCCCCGTGCTCCAACCGTCGAATTACTATCGAGATTACATTCTATATCTTGCTGCTTTTGACACCACTATCGCCATGGCTTTGGTTCAGGAAGACTAGGACGCCTAGGAACATGTGATATATTATGCCAACAAAGGTACACTGAAACCCGGTATTCACATGTTGAAAAACTCGCTCTCGCAGCCGTCGTAGCCGTGCAGAAGTTCCGACACTACATTTTGCTCCGCACCAACACCATCATTGTTGATTCGAACCCCATGTACCACGTTTTGACATGTCAGGTTCTTGGGGGCAAGTATTCACGCTGGATCGTGATACTACAAGAATTTGATCTTCTTTTTTAAAAGGCGAAGTCTAAAGAGTCATTGGTGTTTGCCGAGCTCATCTGCGACCTCCCCCGTACTGATGAAGAGTCTAATCCCAATGACTCCTTTCCGGACAAGTCATTGTTTCTTATTAGTATGTCTGACCCATGGTATGGAGATATCACATTGTATCTTTAAACCCAACGTTTTAGTCCTCAACTGTCTCATGACGACCGTCGTCACATACGCCACCATGCAAAGTATTACTTGATCATCAGTGATACCTTGTACCGTCATGGTGTCGATTCCATTCTCCGACGTTGTCTCACTCATGATGAGGCTGAACACGTTCTAAATGACTGTCATGCTGGGGCATGTGGCGGTCACCTCTCTAGGATGGCTACAGCCCAAAATATTTTGCGCACTGGATATTATTGTCCCACTATCTTCAAAGATTGTATTGAGGTCGTCAAATAATGTCCTCCATGTCAACACTTTCATACGAAAAAGCGCACCCACCCTGCCCCGTTACACCCGATTATTGCCGTTGGCCCCTTCGCTAAATGGGGCATAGATTTCATGCATTGTAAGCCTACCTTGGCCGGGGGGCATAGCTACGTCATTGTAGCTATGGACTACTTTACAAAGTGGGCCGAGGCAATGCCTCAATACACGAACGATGGCAAGATCGCCGCACTCTTCATGTTCAATCATGTAATAGCGCGGTTTGGAGTTCCTCAAGCGATAGTTACCGACCATGGTTCTCACTTTATGAACCACATGGTTGACGAGTTGAGCAATAGATTGGGTTTTCGCCATGAAAACTCAACACCATACTACCCACAATCGAATGGACAGGTCGAGGCCATCAACAAGGTCTTGAAAACTATGGTCCAATGAATGGTAGGTACGCATAAGTCCAACTGGCATAATATGCTCTTCTCTGCACTTTGGGCTTATAGGACTTCCGTTAAAATCGCCACTGGATTTACTACTTTCCAACTAGTATATGGATTAGAGGCAGTCCTCCCTATAGAGTGTGATATTTCGTCTCTCAAGCTCGCCATCAAACTTCTCCCAAACACTACTACCGAGGAAGAACGTTTCCTCTACCTAGCTAAACTTGACAAGACTCTCCGAGATGCCACTCTTGCCAACGAGGCTCACAAGAAACGCAGTACAACAAGTCGGTAGAACCCCGCGCTTACAGTGAAGGAGATTTGGTCCTTACATACGACCAAAAACATGATAAGATGGGGGCAAGGAAGTTTGAGACCATGTGGCATGGACATTACATAGTAAAACATGTTTTAGAGAAGGGAGCTTATGAGCTTGAAGACTATGACAGGATATCTTTAGGTGAGCCCCGCAACGGGATCTACCTGAAGAGGTACTATGCTTGAGTCTTTCATGCATGGGTACTTTTGTATATACTGTACATGGCGTGCATGTGTGTTTTCTGTGTGGTGTGATGCTTTGATTTCTTACGTGTTTAGGTCTTGTTTCATTTCTTATACCATGTTTTGTCTGTGTGTGCAGAGGGCAACTTGTTTCAGATTCACGGACGGCGCCAATCGGCATACCCGCAACCTTGCTTCGGCAGCCTGGGTTCTCTATTCACCTACGGGTGAGCTTATCAGCTCAAGGGGAATGTGACTAGGTTTCACAACCAACAATGCTGCAGAATATCAAGCAGTCATTGGAACCCTAACTGACGCCATTTCTTTGGGTATGGACCACGTTGTCATCCATTTGGACTCTCAACTAGTGGTCTCTCATCTTAACCGAGTTTACGCCATCCGTGACCCCTTTTTACTCCATCTATATCGACGATTCCGTCTTCTGGAAAGGTCCTTCGAGTCCATTCAATACCTGCACATTCCATGAGACATAAACACAGTTGCCGACTCTATGCCAACTTCATCTTAGATTGGTACATTGCACACACATAAGCATATTCATGAACTGTTAAAAGTAGACATAACATGTAATTAATTCATTTTATAAGCAAACACATAAGCAAGACCACATCATTCACTCATTTGAAACACATAATGTATAAATCGTTGGAATGTATGTATATATATATAATCTCAAAAGGTAGTGCTGGTACAAATGTCTGAAGCATGATGGATTTCAGTGCTAGTATCTACAAAATATGAAGCCTCGTAGCTTTCAGTAGTACAAAAATATGAGGCCTCTAAGCTCTCCGTACACACACAGTAACAACATATGGCCTATCACTTGGCCCGTACATCCCTAGGAGGTCTAGCATCTCTAGCCTGCTGAGTCTGGAAATAGTCGACTGCTCTCGCAACCCTGTGAAGTAGCGTGTTGAAGCGCGCAGTAGCTCCAACCGTGTGTACCTACATGGGCCGCGGCACCTCATCTACCGTCAGCTCAGAAACGTCTAGTGTCAACCCACTCAGGTTGGCATAGACTCTATCCATCTCTACGATGGCAGAGTGCACAGCCAGACCCACAACTGCTCCCTCTCCTCTCTCTCTCCTAGCAAGAAGAGAGGCCCCCACTGGTCGTACAGGCCCCACATCTACACACACATGTTGTTCACCTGTCAACACTATATAAAAAAAAAAAATCATAAATGCAAAAAACTTAAAAAGTACAAGGGTCATTTGTTCTTACCGAGGTTTCCCCATGTTGCTTCCTCTGGCAGCGGCAAGTCCGAGTCATCTCTAAAGTCCATACCACTGTATGGGCAGTCCTCCACCATCAGTAACTAGCCCTCTATCCAAGTGAAGAACTCAGGAGGGTATCCAATAATGGGGCCCCCACCGTGTCGGGCCATCACATCAGTCCACCTAGCCATGTGAGGATCTCTAGGATCCCTATCCTCCAGTGGTACCTGAGGACGAAAAAGGGGAACCTGTTCCAGTAAGAACGAGATCACTATCGATCTGTAGCCAAACTATTTGAGCTCTCCCCACCGACACTTTGTCAGCTGAGCTCGCATGTTTGCGAGGACTCCCTCGCACCAGTTAAAGATCTTCAGAGACATACAGTCCTCCACATAAAGCATCTGTGCCCTAGTGGCTAGGTGAGGAGATTGGCTCCCCGCCATCCTCATAATGGTGAATAGTATGGAGCGTAATGGACGTTGCCGTACATATTTGATGGGAATATTCCCACTAGATGCACGAGTGTTGGAACTACAATGCTGTTGGATCATATCATCCACGGTCCGATCACTCCCACACTATCCAGTAAGTAGCACATTGTCCCCTCTTCCGGACAATCCGTTTAGAAAGTAGATTTCCTCAACATCTATGGTAAGCTCGTGCTCACTGATCACGAAGTATTGCTAGGCCGCATCCCAGCATCAGAGCATATGAGTCAATAGTGATATTTGGGATCTCACCCCTGGATGCGAAAGAACTTGAGGATCACACAATTCCTCAATGCTTCTATGCATTCTGGATCATTTGCAGCATGCATGTCATCTATTTCATGTTCCCTTTCTCGCCATTCCAAAACCATTTTGGATGCTTGGAACCTGTCAATAGGAGAATTTTAACAATCTTAGAACTTGCTTCAACCACTGAAAGTCCTTCTTTTGATCTTGGCTTGAGTTTGGGGATGGACATCGCTGTCATCGCAACCCATTTTTACAAATAGAGCAACGTCGTCACAGTCCAGTTGTGAGACCCTACCAATAACTCAGTCTCGTCGCAATTCCCGAAAGGGAAAACTGCGACGAGCTGAGGGCGCAATGGCCCTTCCCAAATCAAGCTAAAACCCAAAAAAATGACTGAAATTCAAAAATGTAAACCACAACAATCATGCTGGATGAAGTTTAGTGTTACCTGCTCCTGATGGCGAGTGCAATGGCTGCTCGTATCTCCCGGAATCGACGAGTGAATATTTGGCTCCAAATGGCACTACTCCTCCCAAATTTGGCAAATAGAACAATGGTGACTATATTTGGTTTTTATTTCTATTTATAAACAAAATGGAATATTCCTTTTTCAAATATTTGATGTCGTTATGCCATTTTCTATAGTTTGGATCGATTTTATTATTTTTGAACGTTTGGTTGACTATTTGACCTAGTTTCCAAGTGTACAGGAATTGTGAAGTGTCTTTCTACACCATTTTCGCATTGGAACAGTCATCTCAGGTATGAACATCCCTTGTGTATTTTGTCGTTTATCTTTTCATTTAATTAGATTGTAATTATTTAATGATTATGAGCTTACTCTTTGTTCTTTCTTGTGCTCTTGAAACTATGAGAATACGTTACCGAGTTACGATTTATCACTTTTCCAAGCTCATTAAACTCCTACGGAAAAGGAACCCCCCCGGAGTCTATCTTTAAGCTCTTTTTAGGCTCTCGAAATACAAAAAGATTGCCAAGTGAACTTGTCACGTTCACGCTTGTAAAATAATTTGAATGGTCGTCTTCCTGGTGATAGTTTACCCATTTTTCGGACCAGGGGGCACTAGTTATGAAAAAGGTATACTCCAGCCAATCATGACTGAAAGAGTCCTCTCCCACGTTGTTTTACCCTTTTTCGGGCGATGAGGCTAACTTTACGAAAAAGGACCGTTGGAGTCTTCTTTAGTTCTTTTCAGACTCTCTAAACATGAAATGACGACCGAGTTTACCTTATATGGACTCGTTAAATTCTTACATTGAAGGGACCGCCATGGGACGAACCCCTCCTATCCTAGGTTCAGAAAATATTTGGGATTGGACTCATCTATGGGATGAGCTATACTGAGCATCTGGTTACCCTCATCAAGCTCGTAAAAAACACATGAGGACTCATCGTCCATGATGGGGAAAACGGAAAGCATTTGTATTTACACCTTTATCAGTGGTAGTACCTAGTTGTTCTTGAACATGGCACTCATCTGCATTTGCATACAACACTTGGATCATCTATTTGTCCTTGAGTTCTGCTTACTTCCTGAGTCTTGTTACTCCTTTGAGTCATTCAAAGAAAGCTTCCATCATCAGTTTCATTAGGAATTAGTGTCATACTCGTCATGTCAATATTGCCAAGTCATGCCATGCCCATGTTCAAGAATACTTTCATTATTCATCTATTTGCAGTCAGTACACCTTCAATCATGTCGGTATACTCTTAGTCAGTCTCACGTATTATTGTACCATCCGATCCACTCTACACATCCTTTTTCGTGTTTCGTGTCGATGATGGGGGATTCATCATGGCCCTCCTTCAATAGATTCATCCTTGTCGACTTCAACACATCATCCAAGGATTGAATCTAGAAACCAACCAAGTACCTTGGCCCTACATGCCCCAATGGCAGGTTACCTCACTTTCAATATGAGTTTACATCATTGACTCTTGATCTAAAGATTTCATCTTTCATTCGACTTCAACTCATTTATTCATGCTTGATGATATGTACTGTGATACCTTGGGGATCATTGACATTAATGGTGATTTCCCTCGCACTTATTAACAGTATACATCAATGACCGGTAATCAAGTGGTTTCCACCATGTTCGACATCAAGACATTCGTAATCACATGGATAGATTCATATCATTGCGGGTTCAGCTTGAAGACCCTGGGGAGTCATGTTTTACCTAGGTTGCGATGGAGTTTGTATTGAGTCATATTACATAGATCCACATTTGTATTGGTCGTGGCTGTGTTACCATCTCATCATGGATCTACGCTTGTGTCCAAGTAGCCATGATTGTGTTCAGTTGGTCATTACTACTGTTATTTCCAGATTTATCCCATAAAATTTTAGATCCTAGCAGCATTTTCACAGTACTGACAGCATTGTGTTGTTAAATAATTCTGCAAATTTCTTTTAATGTATGAATCATCTTTGGACAAAGCCCATTATTGCCCAACACATCAACTTGAAGCAGGAAAAACATGTAACTGTTTTGAATGTGAAGTTTGTTCTGTCATTTTCAAGAATGCATTTTCTCTAATAGTTCACAAAAGCCCTTTGACAACATCATATCCAACAAGCCCTTATGTCAAATGGTGGCATTTTATGTTGTTGTTTTGATTATGGAATGCGAGGAAGTAGAGCTTTAGAGAAAACTAAATTGCCAAAAGTTGACTCTGCAAGTTTTGGGGGTAGTGATTTAAAGGAAAATATGGCCAATGTCAAAAATTATTTTACTAAGGGGTGGCATTTCAGAGTCCAACAGTGAAGGTTCTGACAAGATTCCCAACAGTGGTGAATGCCAGACTAATACGGAAGAGAAGGCTGAAAATGATGCTAATCATGGAATTATGGAACAATATCTAGAACAACCATGTGATTGTCAGGATAAGAATATGATTATTTATCACGGCCCAATTCAAAGCAGCAATGCCCCTGAAATGGTCCCTGTAGTGATTGTTTCTTCCCTACCAACATCTGAGTTAATTCAGAGTAGTGATGAATCTGTAATGAAGTTGGTTACAGAAAGTTTATCCATAGCTGTGCCAAAAATTTGAAAATCCTCAACTCGATGCAAGGAGATGTGCTTATGTCATTATAAGATTTTCACGAAGGGTGAAGCTACAAAAGTTTTCTTTTGATGTCACAAAAGATTTTTCAATCCAATCACCTTTAGCTCAATGCCTTTTTGATCAGCTACACTAGTCAGGTTATACGAGAATCAAGTTTAAATACACAAGCATCAAACAGCTAACACTCTGTCCAAGCATTATTGAAGTGATAGAGCCAGCGTGAATGTGTTGAGGAGAATGATGTTCATTGCCAGCTACCCAGAGTGATTGCGCAGATGTCCAAGAGAATAAAGTCCACAGGAACATATAAGTGCACCAAGCATCGAAGGGATATCCAAAGTTGAAAACTTGCTGCTAATGGCTTTCTTTGTCCAGCTTGAATTCAAATCTGAAGATGACGATTATCCAAATGACAGGGCTTTTGAAGGTGAAAGCTTAATTAAAGATGTTTTCCAAATTTCAAGATGTAAGCTTAAGCATCTGATTTCATTCTATCTGACAGTCAAATATTAATTCAAAGATGAGTGAATAACAAATTTTATGAATAAGGATTGTGGTTCGAGTTCATATCTTATAGGCAAAGAATCAATAGATAAGGTAGAGATTGAACAGGTGTTTAAAGGAGAATGCTCAGCATTGTGAAAGTTGAAGAGAGTTTTGAATGCCACCAAATTCATTACAAGTCCACACTTAGCTTCCAGCAACGATTGTTAATCATCTAGAAAACCCCATCTAGAAGTGTTGATCCATGCCATTGATTGTAATAAAATTTTAAGGCATATGGACAGCGTTTTTATAATTTTCAATGTTAACAAAGAAGGGCACTATTCAACTCAGCAAAAGACATGGTGCTATTGCATGAAGGCTCCGATTTAGAGATGATAAGAAGGGGTCTTCTTCAGCATTTCCAAGAAGGAAGTCACAAGTGTCGAGATGGAGCATCAAAGATCCTCAGTTGATCTCAACAGGTGGATAGACTCTGCGCAATTTGTCGATGAGTGCCATGAATAGTAGTTAATAAAAAGGGCATAAATGATTCTCCTTTGATTACATGTGGGGTTTTATCCTAAGTTCAAATGCTTATGCTCTGTCCAAGAATTGTGAAGAATGGAAATTGCCAATAAGAATATTAAATTTGCTGTTGTGAAAGAAATCACCCAAGTGTTGATATCATCATCCAGCTAATATAAGCGGCCCTCAGTTATATCGACTCGTCATATGAAACTTCAAATATGGTTCTTCTTATATATTGGCGACCTGAAACAGAGGATAGAGATAGCAACAGGGTTTTAGTCACTGTTCATACCTGTTTCTGGATTTTCTTGGAACAATTGTTGTGGTTGAAAGTCTGATGATGATCGTTGCAACCTTGGCACCCAACTTTTGATGGAAATTGGAACAGGTGTTGAAATTCTGGGCTACTATTCTGGGCCTCGATACCTTCACACCAGGAGCATATAAAATTAGTGGTGAATATGTACAACTCTAGAATTGAGCCTGTAAAAACATTTAAAAAACACTCAAGAGGAGTTGCGATTTGGAAAGGGTGCAGGCAGAATTGATAATATTCTTCCAAGTCTTCTAATAATATAAAGGCAAAGATTGTCGGGCATTTGTTATTGAATCACATCACATGCTAAGAAGCACTCCAATAAGCAAATAATAAAGCTTATTCTTGTTTCTGTAGCATTTTAAATAGGGATCAAATCTACTTTTTCAGGCAACAAATTTAGCATTCAGTTCCACATTTAATGGAAGCAAAAAGGGGAAAATCAACCTCACATGGAGTAGCTCCAGATTGGATGAAATCCAATTAATAATTAAATGACTTCATCGAAAGGCACAAGATTAGCATCAAATGACAGTTTTCAAGATAAAGCTTATCCATATTTGGCTACATATCTCATATTTGAAGGCAGCTCGAAAGCAGTATTTCAATTTTCAATGATGCAGATGGCAAATCTTAGTGAACCACTTCCATGTTTAAAGGCATGAAGGAAATTAATCGACATTTGGAGGATCATATGACTTGTTCATTCTAGATTCCAAATTTTAAGGTGGAAGAGGATCAAACTAACAGCTCCAAATGTATCGTGGTCAATCAAGAAGCGATTCTAGATTCTTTTTCAAGTAACAGAGGTTTATTTTCCAAATTAGTACATCATGTGGCAATCTAACATTGGGAAGCTAGAGATGATGATATTTAGTTTACAACAGATCATCTTTGAGAGAGGATCATTAATCCTTGAATTTTGTAATGTAATATTATAAATAGGAAGAATAGAAACTGTAGAGTGGAGGGAGACAGAGTTCCAGCCGAGGGCTGAGGTAGGGGGTCAGTCTGATACAACACTGTACAGGCATGTATTTTGTTTCTCATGTTAATCTGTTGCAGGCATGATTGTTTATGAAATAAAGTATGATCTTTGAGCCAGTTCTGTTTCAATTTATGAAGTGTATGCTTTTGGTATTATGTCCGTGCATGGTCTAAATTTCATGCTATGATTCTTCCAAACAGTATATAACTATGCCCCCATCATGAAATAGCATATGAGCTCTTATATTCGTAGTTTTATGATCATAGTCATCTTCTGTCCATGTTTCGAAACCCATGTACTCCCGGTCATCTTATTCTTGAGTTGCTTGATCTCTGTCATATACTCAGCTGCCACCAGAACATCATAAAAATTACTGAGTAGATGTCTGATATCTACTATCTAAGATTTCTCTAAGCTTGACCCTAGCAGTCAGGTTCAACTTTAGGGATAACAACTACCATGGATCTGCATTGTATTGGTCGGAAGCCATGTTGTACATCATATGAGATTGTCAGTTCGGAGTCAGTTGTACTGCAGCAGCATCCTTCATCCGATAAGTCCATTTTTCCATTCTTTCTGTCAAAGCATTTCACCTGTCCAATCTTTAAACAAATTCATGCTTTGGGGGGCATTTTGTTACACCTAAAATCTTCCCACCATTAGTTCAGTGTATACATCCCTGCATTTCCATTGGATAAGTCATTTAGCTGGAAGGGACATCATTGTGCTTCTACTAGGTTTTGAGAGGTTTTCATAGACTACACTCATGCAACTTGCGACGTCGCACCTCTCTCCATTACAGGGTGCGACGAAGTCAATTAAATGGAAAAAATAGCTTCTTCTATCTCATTCTTGAAGGTTGTTGACTTGGATCCCTATCCCTGACCTGTTGGGGGAGCTGGCCTTCGGTTCCTAACCTCTTGGAAAGATCCCCTATCTCTCTCCTGACATATCTCAACCTACCTTATCCATACCCTATCCACTTAGTCCTATATAAGTGAAGCTCTACCCCTCTCCAAGGGGAGGAAGTCTATAGTGTCTACATGCTGGTGAAATCATCCTTGAGAGATATCTACTCATCTATTGGGAGACACATACTTCCTTGGAAGGATATGGCAAATGGCTTGGATGGAGAAGGGCTACAGCGTTAAGCCTTGGTTGTAGTTCTATGTCTCTACTATGTATTTCCCTATTTACAGTAATACAAATGCTTTCCACCAATATTGTTAATGTGTGATGACATTGAGTAGTTTACCTGCTTAACTATTTACTTAGATCTCTTATTGTATAGATGCTCTTTACTCGTTTTGTGTTGTTCTTTGTGTCTTAACAGGTCTTGCAGTTGAGATCTGACGATCGTTGGACGTGGAGCAACATTCAAGAGAAAGGATTGCGAAGTAAAAGGTAAGACATCTAGCACTTGATCCTTAAGTAGATCTAGGAAATCCATTTGTAGTCTGTTCTATTTGTTCTAGACTCACATTGAGCTAGGGAGATCCGGCTTCCATCTGCCCAAGTGGATTGTCTGTCAAATAGTGGAGGACCATCCCAACCCAGTGGTGGTGGTGGAGGACCATCCCATCCCAGTGGTGGGGGTGGAGGACCATCCCATCCTGGTGGTGGTGGTGGAGGACCACCCTACCATGGTGGTGGTGGTGGAGGACCACCCTACTATGGTGGTGGTGGTGGACCACCCTACTATGGTGGAGGTGGCGGAAGAGGCCCTTACCCTTCCGGCAATTGCGGTAGACCACCACCCCCTCCCGCCGGAGGTGGTGGAGGCCCACCTTATTCCAACGGTGGTGGCATACCACCACCTCCTCCCGGTGGAGGTAGTGGCGGCCCATCCTATCCTGGCGGTAGTGGCGGGCCCCCACCATTTGGCAGCGGCCCACCCCCTCCCGGCGGCAAAGGCGCCCCCCCACCTTATGTTAATGGGCCACCTTATTATGGTAATGGACCACCTTTTTATGGTGGTGGACCTACTTACGGTCCAGGCGGCACACCCCCTTATGGTTAGTTTCCTCCGGGAACACCTTATAATCAGTCGATTCAAGGTCCTACCGATCCATACACGCCTTATCAGTACTATCAGTACCCCCAGCTGAACCAACAACTTCCCTTTTTGGCTACTTTGGACTTACCCGACTTGTCTCGTCTGACGAATGATCCCATTTTCCATGGGCATAATTGGCCACCCATTCCAGTTAAGTTACCATCAGATATCCCCAAATTTGATGGCAAGCCTAGTGAGGATCCTAAAAACCATGTGATGACATACCATCTATGGTGTTCATCCAACTCCTTGATGGATGACTCGATCCGTCTTAGGTTCTTTCAATAGACTCTCACCGGCCCAGCTACCAAGTGGTACATTGAGTTACCACCCAATTATTTTCCCTATTTTCAATCTCTTGCTATGTCATTTTTTACCCACTTCCAATTGCCCATTCGCTATGAGACTGGTATGTACTTATTGACCTCCCTTCACTAGAACACTGTCACTCATATTTCAAATCATATTCATGAATGGCGGTGAAGACAACGTCTTATTAAGGCTCATATTCCCGACCAACTCTTAGCTGACTAGTTACCAAAGTCACTTCTACCCGTCGTAGCTCGAGACGTAGCTATGGGGGGAGCTGTCACTAAGGAATAGGCTATTTCCTGTGCCCATTACTTAGACTTGGTCTATGCTCAATCCGACACATTGTATGAAATTGTTCCCGACGCACCTTGCCCTACATGCGATCCCGCAAAACCACCCAAGGGACCATAAACTGATGGAATCATTGGTTCCCTTGCCTCCCATCCTTCTATTCAAACTGGTGGCTCATCGAACCCCCAAGGTTCTTCCCCATCACCACCACAGGATGGAAAAAACACTACCAAGTCCACCACTCTTGCTTCCACCGAAGAGGTGAATCCTGTGCAATCAGCTTCATCTCAGAAATCCGGTGGTAAGAAGAAGAACAAAGGGAAACCTAAGAAATCTTCTAACCAACAGGAGCCCAAGCCCACTCAGGAAGACACCAAACATAAGAGGAAGTTAAAGTATCCTTGTTTGTTGTGCGGTGGAGACCATTTCTCCAAAGAATGTCCCCACCGAGACGAAGTTCAAAAGTTTCTCAAAGGAAACTCTACTACCGCAGTTCTCAATGATCCCTTCCCCACTCAAAACCAGCAACTTATTGCACACACCTCTCCTTCACAAGGAGAAGCATCCTCCACCGTGCATGTTCTCATGATGCGTAGTGAGACCATCAACTTGAACACCCGTTCTTATTCGTTTGACTCCGTCCCGCCGAAAGAACCTGTTGGAAGTAATACTGAAAAATATTCCACTTCGATCCCCGACATCACCATACCGCCTGCTTCTCTCACCATTGAGAAGCCCTCTTTCAAGTCAGTTTTGCGTCCGCCCAAGAGCACGATTAGAAAATCTGTTTTTAATCCTAATTCTAGGGCCACTTAGAACTACAATATTGTAGAGGACCTGGCACAAGCTCCTTGTGCTATGTCGATGCTTGAGGTCTTGCAGAACTGTCCTAGCCAGTGCAAGACTCTCCTCACTGCCATCGGCGCGGTTGATCCGGATTCGTCGAATACCATCATGTTCCAGCTGGAATACTTTAACCGAGGATTTCCCATCAGTTGGCATTTCAAGTTGCCACCAACATTGCTGGGAAGAAAATCCATCCTACTGTTTTGGACAAAGGTGCCTCTACTTCAGTCACGTATATTTCATGTTGGAGAGCCATTGGCTCTCCTGAGTTGAACCGTTCTCCTACCACCTTGAAAGCATTCGACGGACATGGATTTCAACCTCATGGGTTGTTACAAGCTTTAGCAGTCGAGTTATGGGGCAAGACTGCAACCATTAACGTGGAAGTGGTCGCTACCCCGTTAGATTACAACATTCTGCTTGGTTGTAATCGGTTTTACGCCATGACTGCGGTCACATCATCTGTCTTCCGCATAGTACAATTCCCTCATCAAGGCCGAATTGTTACTATCGACCAACTGGATTTCTGCACACCTGACACTGCTACTCATCCAAGCGATAATGTTCCATTACTTGGACAATCTCCGCATTAGTATGAGAGCGTGGGGGTTGGCCTCATCAAGGACTCATCCCTTATGGGTGTTTTTCCAACCTCGGATCCCCCAAATCATGTTGCCATGGTGAACATGATCTCCTCGCAGATTTCATCCATTCCCAACTCTACTGATTCATGGCTTGTACTTGACGAAGCCACCACACACCTGATTGGAGACACTATGCCTCTTTCACCCGCTGAACTCACATACGAGGCTATCCAGTCAGCTCCGGAGGACCACTTAGCTATGGCCTCCACCTCCTGTTCTCTACAACGGACATCATCCCTACCCGATCCTCTGCTGCGGACTTTTCATTCTGATGAGTCCATTATGGAAATCATGAGTGCGGATGATCCTCCGTGGGAAGACCTTCATCATCGGTCGTCTTTCCTTCCTTCATTGGATACTGTGGAGAATAGCATTTCCACCATATTTACATTGAATGTCTATTCTTGCCCTCAGTCCTCGATACTTACGTGTCAAATGGACTCTGAAGGCAACTTGGCCAACATTGAGCCTACCATTTCGGTCAACATATCGGTCACACCTGGTGTAGTGGAACACATTCATTTAGGCCAAAAGTGTTCCCCTGAAGAAATCACAACGTTCATGGCCTTGTTCAATCAATTTCGAGACATGTTTTCTTGGACTTACGAGGACATGCCTGGGATAGACCCCGCTATTTTTTCACACACAATTCAAACCTATCCCGATGCCAAACCAGTCCGACAAAAGTTGCGACCGGTGCACCCCTGAAAGACTGCGACAATCAAGGCAGAAATTGAAAAGCTCTTGAAAGCTGGTTTTATTTACCCTGTCCCGTTGACAGAATGGGTCTTGAACATCATCCCTGTAGCTAAAAATCAGGGTACCATTCGTGTCTGCGTCGATTATCAGGATCTCAACAAGGCTTGTCCCAAGGGAAATTACCCGACTCCCTTTATCGACCAGATCATTGACAATTGTGCGGGAAGTGTCATCTTTTCATTCATGGATGGTTTTTCCGGCTACAACCAGATCAAGATCCACTCGACTGATAAGCACAAGACAACTTTCATCTATCCTTGGGGTACATTTGCTTATCACAAGCTCCCTTTTGGTCTAAAAAATGCTGGTGCCACATTCCAGTGGGCCATGTCGTATGCCTTTCACGACGTGAAGGACTTTGTGGAACCTCACTTGGATGATCTACCTGCCCATTCATGGCAACGCGAGTACCACATTGACCATCTGACAACAGTTTTCCTCAGATATAGGCGGTATAACATCTGCCTGAACCCTCACAAGTGCATCATCCGCGTCGAGTTTGGATGCCTCCTCAGTTTCATAGTCTCGAAAGATGGGATTCGCATTGATCCCCTGAAGGTGGCAGCGATCATCGCTCTTCCACCTCCCACTGACATAACAGAATTTCAAAGTTTTTTAAGGGAAGGGAACTTATTTAAGGCGTTTTGTCTATATTTCGTGCAAAAGACGCAGGGCTACATGAGATTGATGAAGAAAGATGTCCCATTCATATGGGACGACCAAGCTCAACAATCTTTTGAAAGCTTAAAACATGCTATCACGCATGCCCCTGTGCTCCAGCCTCCCAATTACTATAAGGATTACATCCTTTATCTTGTCTCTTCTGCCACCACGATCGCCATGGTCTTGGTCCAAGAAGACAACAACACCTAGGAACGTGTGATATACTACGCAAGTAAGGGTCTCAATGACGTCGACACTCGCTATTCACATGTCGAGAAACTCGCTCTCGCGGTAGTCATTGCAGTCCAAAAGTTCCGACATTACATCCTGCTTCACACCACCACCATCATTGTCGATTCAAACCCCATGTACCACATTTTGACACGTCAGGTGCTTGGGGGAAAGTATTCACGCTGGATCGTGATACTGCAAGAATTTGATCTCCTTTTTGAAAAGGCTAAGTCTAAAAAGTATCTGGTGTTTGCTGAGCTGATTTGTGATATTCCCCGGGCTGATGTCGATTTTGAGCCCAATGATTCTCTTCCAGACGAATCATTGTTCCTCATCAGCACGTCTGATCTGTGGTATGGAGATATCACTTTATATCTTCAGACCCAACATTTCAACCCCCAACTTTCGTGGGACGACCGTCGTCGAATACGCCATCATGCAAAGTATTATCTAATCATCAGTGATACTTTGTACCATCGTGGTATCGATTCTATTATTCGATGTTGTCTCACTCATGAAGAGGTTGAACATGTTCTAAATGACTGTCACGCTGGGACGTGTGGCGGTCATCTCTCTGGGATGGATAAAGCCCAGAAAATACTTCCCGCAGGATATTTTTGGCTGACTATCTTTAAATAATATATCGAGGCCGTTAAAAAATGTCCTCCATGCAAACACTTCCAAACTAAGAAGCGCACACAACCCGCCCCGTTACACCCGGTTATTGCCATTGGCCCCTTCGCTAAATTAGGCATCGACTTCATGCATTCTAAGCCTACCTCGACCGAGGGGCATGGTTACGTCATCGTAGCTGTGGATTACTTTACAAAGTGGGCCGAGGCTATGCCTACATACACGGATGATGGAAAATCACCGCACTCTTCATGTTTAATCATGTTATAGCGCAATTTGGTGTTCCTCAACCTATAGTTACCGACCATGGTTCTCACTTCATGAACCATATGGTTGACGAGTTGAGCACTAGATTGGGTTTTCTCCATGAAAACTCAACACCGTACTACCCACAGTACAATGGACAAGTAGATGCCATTAAAAAGGTCTTGAAAACCATAATCCAATGCATGGTGGGTATGCACAAGTCCAACTGGCATAATATGCTCTTCTCTGCACTATGGGCTTATCGAACTTTCATTAAGACCGCCACTAGATTTACTCCCTTCCAACTAGTGTATGGATTGGAGGTCGTCCTTCTGATAGAGTGCGAGATTCTGTCCCTCAAACTCGCAATTGAACTTCTCCCCAACACTACTATTGAGGAAGAATGATTCCTCTACCTTGCTAAACTCGACGAGACTCGTCGCGATGCCCCTCTTGCCAACGAGGCTCATAAGAAATGCATCAAAGCACAGTACGATAAGTCGGTAGAACCTCGCGTCTATAGCGAAGGTGATTTGGTCCTTACATACGACCAAAGACATGATAAGCTGGGGCAGGAAAGTTTGAGTCCATGTGACATGGACCCTACATAGTGAAAAGCGTCTTAGAGAAGGGATCTTACGAGCTTGAAGACTGCGACGGGATATCTTTAGGTGAACCCCACAATGGGATTTACCTAAAGAGGTACTATGCCTGAGTCTTTCATGCATAAGTACTTTGTATATACTGTACATGGCATGTGTTTTGTGTGGTGTGACGCTTTGATTTTTTGCGTACTTAGGTCTTGTTTCGTCACTTATACCATGTTCTGTCTATGTCTGCAGATGGCAACTTGTTACGGATTCGCGGATGGCGCCATCCAACATACCCGCAACCTTGCTTCGGCAGCCTAGGTGTTGTATTCACCAACCGGAGAGCTTATTAGCTCAGGACGAATGTGTCTAGGTTTCGCAACCAATAATGCTGCGGAATATCAGGAAGTCATTGGAACCCTAACCGGCACTATTTCTTTGGGTATGGACCACGTTGTCATCCATTTGGATTCCCAACTTGTGGTCTCTCATCTTAACTGGGTTTACACCATCCGCGATCCTACCCTACGTCGTCTCTATAGACGAGTTTTTCTTCTGGAAAGGTTCTTCGAATCCATTCAGTACCTGCACATTCCACGAGACATGAACGTAGTTTTTGACTGTATGGCCAACTTCATCTTAGATTGGTACATTGCACACACATAAGCACATTCATGAATTGTAAAAGTAGACATAACATGTAAATAACTTATTGTATAAGCAAACACATAAACAAGATCACATCATTCATCCATTAAAACACATAATGTATAAAGCCGCCAAAATGTCTGTATATATATATAATCAAGATAATGTAGTGCTGATACAAAAAGTCTAAATCACGACGACTTTCAGTGAGTCTATACAAAAATCTGAAGCCTAATAGCTTTCAGTAGTACAAAATCTAAGGCTCACATAGCTCTCAATACATACATAATAACATCACAAGGCCTGATGCCTGGCCTGTGCACCCCTAGGTCTCGCAGCCCTTGCCTGCTAGACATGGAAGCAATCAACTGCCCTCACTACCTTGTGGAGTAGCATACCAAAACGCATAGTCACACCGACTGTGTACCTCTGCATGGGCCTCGACAACTCATGTGCTGCTGCATCTAGAACGTCGAATGTCAGCCCAGTAAGGTTCTCATGAACGTCATCCATCTCCACGATGGCATCATGCATGGCTAGCGCTACTGGTGGTGCCTCTCCTCTTCTCGCTAGTAGTGAGACTCCCACTGGCTGTGAAGGGCCCACATCTGCACACACATGTTATTAACTCATCAGCATTATCCAAAAAAATTATAAATACACAAAATAAAAAGTACAAGGGTCATTGTTCTTACCTATGTCTCCCCACACTGCTCCCTCAGGTAGCACGAGGTCTGGGTCCTCCCTGAAATACATACCGTTGTATGGATAGTACTCTATCATGAGTAGCTGGCCTTCCATCCAGGTGAAGAATCCAGTACTGTACTCGATGATCGGACCCCTGCCACCATGGCAGGCCATCACCTCTGTCCATCGGACCATGTGTGGATCGCTGGGATCCCTCTCATCCACAGTCACCTGCGGGCGTAAAAGGGGAACCCACTCCAACAAGAATGAGATCACTATCGATCCATACTCGAACTACTTGAGCTCTCTGTGCCGACACTTGGTCAGCTGAGCTCGTAGGTTGGTGAGGAGTCCCTCACACCAATTGCACACCTTCGGAGACATGCAGTCCTCTGCATACAACATCTGGGACCTAGTAGCTAGATGATCTGCTTGGCTCCCTGCTATCCTCACTATGGTGAAAAGTATAGGACGCAATGGACGATCTCGCACCTCTTTGATGGGAATCTTCCCACTAGAGGCACGGGAATGTGGAGTACAGATCTCTACAATCAAGTCGTCCACCGTCCGGTCACTCCCACGTGATCCGGTAAGAGCCACAGTGTCCCCCCTCCGGGACAATCCAGTCAAGAAGTAGATGTCCTCGACATCTATAGTCAGTATGTGCTCTCCAATCACAAAGTACTGCTGTGTTTCGTCCTAACAATGGACCATATGTTCTAGCAGTAGGACATGGGCCCTCATGCCCTGGACCTGGAAGCACTTCAGTAGCCCACAGTTCCTCAATGCCTCCACACATAATGGGTCATTTGTTGCTTGCACATCATCCACCTCATGTTATCGCTCGCGCCACTCTAGAACCATATTGGCGGCCACAAACCTGTCAATAGGAGCATTTAAATAGCATTAGAGCTCACTCAAGCCATTAAAACTTTTTCTTTTGGGCTAGATTTTGAGTTGTACATGGACGTTTCCGCCATCGCACCCCGTCCTTGCAGACAGGGCAACATCGTCGCAAGATGCCTTTGCAGGCTTTGTGATGACCCGGGTTCGTCACAGTTCCAGTAAGGGAGACCTGCGACGACCTGAGGGTGCACAAACTCCCCACAAATCAACTCAAAAACCCTAAAAAATGAACAAAAATTGAAATTCTAAACCACTAGAAATATGCTGGCTGAGATTTAGAGTTACCTGCTCAGAACGGCTCGTGAAATGGTTGCTCGTAGCTCCAACAATCGGCAAGTGAAATTCTGCTCCAAATGGCACTTTCTTCTCCCCAATTTGGAAAATGAACAATGGTAACTATATTTGGTCATTTTTTCTATTTTATAAACAAAAAGAGAATATTCTTTTTCAAATATTAGATGCTCTTTGGGTTATTTTCTATAGTTTGGATCATTTTACTGCATTTGAATACCCGGTTGACTGTTTGACCTAGTTTTCAAGCATGCAGGAGACGTTAAGTGTTCCATTTGCGTCGTTTTCACATTGTAGTGATCATCTCAGGTATGAACAACCCCTAGAATATTTTGTCGTTCTTTTTCATCCGTTAGATTTTAATTATTTAATGATGACGAGCTTACTCTTTGTTCTTTCTCGTGCTCTTAAAACCATGAGAATAAGTCACCGAGTTACAATTTATCACTTTTCTAGGCTCATTAAACTCCTATGGAAAAGGAACTCCCCGAAGTCTATCTTTAAGCTCTTTTTAGGCTCTCGAAATACGAAAAGATTGCCAAGAAAACTTGTCACGTTCACGCTTGTTAAAGTATTTGAATGGTTGTCTCCCTGGTGATAGTTTACCCCTTTTTCGGACCAGGGGGCACTATTTACGAAAAAGATATACTCCAGCCAATCATGATTGGAAGAGTCATCTCCCGCGTTTTTTTACCCTTTTTCGGGTGATGAGGCTAACTTTACAAAAAATGACCATTGGAGTCTTCTTTAGTTCTTTTCAGACTCTCTAAACATGAAATGATGACCAATTTTACCCTCATCAAGCTCGTTAAAAACACATGAGGCACTCATCATTCATGATGGGGAAAAATGAAAGCTTTTATGTTACACCCTTTATCTATGGCAATACCTAGTCGTTCTTGAACATGGCACTCATTTGCATTTGCATATTGTACTTGGATCATCCGTTTGTCTTCGAGTCTTACCTACTTCATGAGTCTAGTCACTCCTTTGAGTCATTCAAAGAACGCTTCCATCGTCAGTTGCATTAAGAAGTTAGTGTTGTACTCGTCATGTCAATATTACCAAGTCATGCCATGCCCATGTTCAAGAATACTCTCACCATTCATTATCTGCAGTCAGTACACCCTCCACCATGTCGTTCTACTCTGAGTCAGTCTCGTATGTTATTGTACCATCCGATCTACTCCAAACATATGTTTTCATGTTTCATGTCAATGATGGGGGATTCATCATGGCCCTCCTTCGACGGGTTCATCCTTGTCAACTTCAACACATCATCCGAGGATTGAATTTAGAAACCAATCGATTACCTTGGGCCTGCATACCTCAATGGTAGGTTACCTCACTTTCGAAATGAGTTTACATCATTGACTCTTGATTGAAAGATTTCATTCCGCGTTCGACTTCAACTCATTTATTCGTGCTTGATGATATATATTCTGTGATACCTTGGGAATCATTAACACTAATGGTGATTTCCCTCGCGCTTTTTAACGGTATACATCAATGACTGGTAATCAAGTGGTTTCTACCATGTTCGACGTCAAGACATTTGTAATCACATGGATAGATTCGTATCATTGTGGGTTCGGCTTGAAGACCCTGGGGAGTCATGCTTTACCCAGGTTGCGATGGATATTGTTTTGAGTCATATTACACGGATCCACTTTTGTATTGGTCGTGGCTGTGCTATCATCTCATCATGGATCTACACTTGTGTTTAGTAGACATGATTGTGTTCGGTCAGTCATTATTACCATGGATCTGCATTGTATTGGTCGGCAGCCATGTTATACATCACATGAGACTACGTTCTCAGAGTCACTTGTACTGCAACAGTGTCCTTCGTCCGACGAGCCATTGCCATTCCTTCTGACAAAGCATTTCACCTGTCCAATTTAAACAGCTTTATGCTTTGGGGGGCATTCTTTTACACCTAAATCTTACCATCATGAGACTCAGTGAAACATCCCTAAAGTTTCCTTGACTAAGTCATTAACTTGGAAGAGATGTAGACCCTTTTATACTAGGTTTTGAGAGGTCATCGCAGGTTGTCCTCATGCAACCTGCGATGTCGCAGGTTACGTCGCAGGTTGTCCTCTTACAGACTGCGACGATGTCCGTTAATTGACTAAAATAGCTTCTTCGAGCCCATTCTCGAAGCTAGATGATGTGTATCCCTATCCCTAGCCTTTGGGGAAGCTGGCATTCGGTTCCTAGCCTCTTGGAAGGATCCCCTATCTCTCTCCTACCATATCTCAACCTATCATATCCACTTAGTCCTATATAAGTGAAGCTCACTCCCAACCCAAGGGGAGGAAGTCTATAGTATCTAATTGCTGGTGAAATTAGCTTAGGAGAGATCTCTACTCATCCTTGAGAGATCCATCATCCCTTTGGAGGCTTTGGCATTGGCTTGATCGGAGAAGGATTGCTACGTTAAGTCATTGGTTGTAATCTCCTCATCCTATGTATTTCCCTTTTAATACAGTAATATAAGTGCTTTCCACCAAATCTCATTGTGTTAATGACACTTTGTGTAGTTTGCTTACTTAACTGCTTACTTAGATCTATTATTGTGTAGGTGCATTTTACCACTTATTTTGTTGTGTTGTCTTGATAGGTTTTGCAGCTAAGATCTAAAGACTATCAAGCTTGGAGCAGCATTCAAGGAGAAAGGATCAACGATTCAAAAGGTAAAGCATCTAGTTCCTTGATCTCTAATTAGATCTAGGAGAGTTATTTATGTTATGTTTGTATTTGTTCTAGACTCACGTTGAGCTAGGGAGACCAGGCCTCAAGTTCGGCTCTTGGTAGATTGTCCGTCAAACACTAGGATGGGGTTGGCCCCTTTCTAGATGATGGAGGCACTCATTCACTTGCCATGTGGGAGGATTTTACACATTTGGACCATCCTTTCTCACATTTTGACCATTTTATGCCACCTTGGACAATTGGTAAAACTTGTAGAGGCCTCTTAGGGACATTGGAGCACCTTATCATTGGGTTGTACCATACATGTGGTTGATTTGAGGATATTTCTTAATATTTGAAGAGGACATTCAAGGGTTTTGACCATCCTTTGGACCTTCCCTCCACTTGGAATTTGGAGCACTCCCTTGTTTGAGGGTCTTCTACTCATATCCAAGATCTTTAGACCTAGACGTCACCTTGGAGATTGCATTTGGACCACATGTGTGGCATATTATGAGTGCTCTAGATTTTAGGAGCTTATTCATGTGAATGGTTATCTTATAGTCCATACTTAATAGAGCGCTCCCTTTATTGGAGCTATTTTGTACCATTTCCATGTGTTTGACCTCGGCCTAAGAGGTGCACCTCCCTCATCTTCGGGATTTTGTTAGATTTTTTGAGTTGCTATCCAAGTTTATGATATTTTGATCTAGTTTATCCTATTAGTCTATGATAGTTGTTATCCTAGTTATCCTAGTTTATTGAGTTTATGTCTAGAGGACTTTTGATCCTTCCTAGCATAGATCTAGGGATTTCGCCCAAGATATTGTATTTTATCTAGAGTGTTGTTGAGCCTATAACCTATATAAGAGGCTCCCCTCTTATTTGTCTCTTCTTATTGTTGTGGATTGGAGAATAAAGATACATTTTGTCTCAAAGTTATTGGTATTCTTTGGAGATTTTTATTACATTGTGGGGCACTTTTGGTTAGTATATTCTTGATGTAACATGTTGAATTTTCCATTGCCAAATTCCTGGATTTAGTTCAAGAAGAGTAAAATTGCTCCATTAGAATTAAGTAAATGAAAATATATTTACTTGTTATATGCTTTAGTCTTATTTGCTTGCTTGTAAGTGTCATCTCTAAGAGTCTTGCAAGTCCTAGTGAGCATAGGCTAGGGTGTATACTAGAATCTAGTTATTGAAGGTGTATGCCTATAAAGTGACCCTTCCTTGAAAGGATTTTGTATGAAATTGTAAAGAGGGAAATTGTCATGTTTTGAAAAGATTTTGCTAAAATATAGTTATTGAAGGTGTATGCCTACAAGGTGACTCTTCCTTGAAAGGATTCTGCATGAAATTGTAAAGAGGGAAATTGTCATGTTTTGCAAGTATTCCAACTCTAAGCAATTACAAGCAAGGCCCAAGGAGAGGCATCTCTAAGACCCCATTGGCCCAAGGAGAACTATCACTAAGACCCATCGACCCAAGGATCAAATACACTTATCTATTCTTCCATCTCATCAACCACCAAAACTTCAAAATTTTATTTTTCTTTTACTTTTTAGGCAGAAATTTGGGTTTCTTCAAGGCTACAATAAATTTCCAAATTTCTAAATTCATTAAGCTAAAATATTTTCTAACTTTCTATCTTCATTTTTTAGGCTTCATTTCACTAGATTTATTTTTGTTTTATAGTCATTTCCTAACAGCAAGCAAACAAAAAATAAATTTACCCTAAACACATCATAAAATCACATTTTATGTTAGGGTTAGATGCTTGGATAATCCCATCTAAAAATCTAGGTTATCTGTTTATGCTTTTAGGTCATTTCAAGTGGTTATTGTGCTCATAATTAGTTCTAAATAATTATGGAAATTCACAATTCTAAAATTTTTATGCGCAACTAGTATGTTTTAATTTTTAGATTTCATGGTTAATTTTATGTTCATTACTTCACAATGAATTCTAAAAGCTTTTCAGTTATTTTGCTTCTTTACATAACAACAATCGACTTTAAAAGCAAGATCTATTTAAAGTGTTTCTATTGGTTAATGTTTGATTATGAATCATTGTCTTATCAAGCACATCTACATTGGCTAAGTGTTTCATTAAAATTCTAGAAATCACGTGTGCAAGATTTCAGATACTTGCAAATTGTATTTCTCTTGCACAACTCTCAAGATAATTTTTTAGATATTTGGATAATCATGGATCAATGGATTAATGTTGCCTAAAATTTATTTGAAGCATTTGTTGTAATTTATCTTATTCAATTCCACACTAATCTAAATCCTTGAGTGACACTTTGCTTTAAAATTATTCTCAAGCAAGGCCTTACCATGGATTAAACACTTATGCTTTAAGACATTCATTGGGCAACTTATTTTACATCTATTTCAGTTTTGGATTATATTTTACATGACAAGTGAACCCACTCATTAACCACATTTGGAATTAAATTTGTTGAGTATTTTTTCTACAAAGCTCACTTAAATTTCCATAGTTGATGATTTTTAATGTTCATGGATTTTTATTGTTCCAGTTGATATCTTGCAATCCTGATTATTTCCATTCAAACATTTGATTTATTTAGCATTTTAACAATCTCACATATTCAAACTCTCTTTGTGGAATTAACTTTGCAATTTACACATTATCTTACAATCAATTCCCCATTAGTTCTCTTCATCAAGATCCATCAAATCAACCTTAGGGAAGCCCTCCTTGACCTTAAGAGTTGGTCAAAAGTGAGGGAAGTTGTTGTGATAGTGGTGCCTTCTTCTGAATTTGCTCCTTGGCAGCACTAGTGTGTTGGGACTTTCCCATTCAAGTGCTAAATCATGTTGTAACACTTGCTATAAACCACATATTGTATCATTCACATTACTTGCATGTTTTATTTAAACCATTTGTGTTCTTGACAAAGTGAGCTCATGCACTAAATTTAATGTCATTACAATGTCCTCACACTCAAAACTCTATTGCAAGAACAATAATGACTTCATATGAACCACTCAAACAACATAATTTGAATGCATTAATACCCATATCTTCATGCATACCTTATACACATGATATCACGTTCACAAGGCTAAGTTTTATTCCATCACCACAATTAAAAATGTTTATTGCAACACTTAGGGGAGATTGAAGAATACTACAAAACTCACGCTGAATGTGTGAGGAGACACTATTTTGATTATCCCATTTGATAGGTTGATTTATACTAGACAACCATAAGCATACAAGTGTCCATGGAGATTTTTATTCCATACAAAAATATCTCCAAAATAATGTTTGAGAATTTACATGGATAAACACATCACATTAACACTTCAACAATTTCATCAATGGAACCATTCAAAGAATGGAACAAAAAATAAGAGAAACATATCCATCACAATAGCACTACCAATTTTGTCGATGAAACCATTGAAAGAATATAACAAAAATTAGGAGAAACACCATTGTATAGTGCTCATAGGCTTCAAACACTTGATATATGAGCAAATACTTCACGAGTCTATATTGTACAAATGATACTTGGCTGTATATTTATACACACTCAGGACTCTACGGCACCCTTCCCATGAGGTGTTATGGGCCCACATAAGTAGGTACACCACACAAAAGGGTTATTGAGATCATATATCAAAGTTGACTAAGTAGGATTTAACCATAACCAAATAGTACAATAAAGGATCACAATAATGCCCAACCAATTGCATTATTAATGACACAATAAGACTGTCATAGCCGATTGTGAGGATTACGTAATTCTCAACAATTATCCTCAACAAGGATAAGTTACATTTTTTTGCAAAAGCAATCATTCTTATGCAATGAAATTGGATTTGCATGGTTTGTGAAAGTTGTTCATTTAAATCATGTACTGTGGTAAGGGGGGCAATTTTATGAGCGCTAATAACATTATTACTTTCCAATATTATTGTCTTGACACTCCCTAACTTCCCTACAAATCAAATTTATTTGACTTGAAAAGGTGATTGTAAAACTATGAAATTGGATTTGCATGGTTTGTGAAAGTTGTTCATTTAAATCATGTATTGTGGTAAGGGGGTCAATTTTATGAACCCTAATAACATTATTCCAGACCAATATTCTTGTCTTAATACTCCATAACTTCCCTACAAATCAAAATTTATTTGACTTGAAAAGGTGATTGTAAAACTAGAGGCAATTAATTGCCTTCGATAAAGTTGTGTATGTCTTTAAAACTAAGAACATAATCTTTAATATATATTTAAGATTGAAAAACACAATGTAAAGTGAGAACTTATATCTTAAGGTTGACTATTGCTTAACTTGTTTGATCTACCATGGACCCCATACTCTTGAGGCTGGAGAGTTATGATAAACCCATCTTAAACTAATGTAGAGGTTGAACGACAAAGTGAGAGCATACTCTTGATGCTAGAGAGTTGATGATAAACCCATCTTAAACTAATGTAGAGGTTGAACGACAAAGTGAGAGGGTTGTCATCATTGTTAATTAGATGCTCCATGTCCTCTGGGGTTCTAGCGATCCAATCCATCGACTACATTCTATAAATGGTTAAGTACTACAAATGGTTAGGTAACACAACTCGTTGAAGTTAGCATGCAATAGCCCTCAAACTATAAGGTCAAGAAGAGATCGGTCCTCTACTCTACCCCATGAATGAGGCAGTAAAATATGGCCATCAACTAACCTCCTCCCATGTAGCTCAAATTTATGTGGTCAATATCCCTAGCTCATATCACTTTTTCTCATGCATTAGAAATTTCAAATGGTTACACTCACTAATTTCTAAATTGTGACTCCAACTTAAACCACTCAATCTTTATCCAATTAACAACATCAAAGGAACCACTGAAGAAATATCTCAGCAAATAAATGTAAGAACTTCTTGAATAACTATCTCTCTATCAATAATCTATGTTGCACGGGGACCCGTCCTCCCAAAAAAAAGCCTTGTACCCGTTGTCCTCGCATTTCGAGGACTTGAGGTCTCCTAGGAAACGTCCCTAATCTTTAGAGGACTTCATTAGGGACTTGGGGACTGGTTGGCTGTATCCAAAACGTCTCCAACAGATTTTGGGGACTTCCATGAAGATTTTGGAGACATTCCTAGTAGATTTCAAAGATGTCCTGGGCAGATTTTGGAGATGTTTTGGTCATGTACCTTCAGTTTTGACAATGGACATTGATGATTGGACAATATGATAATTTATTCCATCCATATTTTTTGTATTATTCTATATCTAAATCTTATCTATACAAATTGCAACTCAAAATATGGGTTGTGTATAATGGATTTTGATTTGGGTTTCTGGTGATTTAACTATTGTCTTTTTAGCAACACCATTTCAAGCAGCAAAACCTCCATGTCAACAAACTAAGAAATGCAACAACTCAAAGGTTTGATCATTTTGGGTATTGCTTTTGTTCTTCTCATTTTACGGGTCATCTTAACTTTTACACATTGTACCTAGGTGTCCAAGAGTTATTCAAGCCCACCTCTTCCCCTATGCCAACCTCAAGCACTGTCAAAACAATTGGATATTAAAGACTTAGATTGTGTACTAAACATTTGAATAAATTCCTATTCAATATCCTTATTAGTCTAAAATATGAATCTAATCTATGTATAGAATGCAAGCATGTATATCCCAAAGTGTTTGGTAGTGGTTTTCAACACAGTTGTAAAAATATGCATAACCTATTGTGAAGGGAATGCTTTTTAACCCAATCATAATAAACAAGAAATTTAAAGAAGAGTTGTTATAGAGATAAGCATTCTTCTCATAGACCCTTCAAGGGCCTTAATGCACATTGAAAATAGTTAAACTTAAGTTTCCTAAAGCTAAACTGCATTTTGCTCACGTTCAAGTGCCAATAATGGTCACTCAATCCTTTTCTTATTTGCCCGAGTTTCTTAAAAACTAGCAAGTGTAAGTGTTGTGCTTAATAATATATATATATATATATATTATTGTCATCCCCAACCTGACATCCCCTGAAAAATTGGGGGTGCGCTCTAGCCGTCTCGAGGACTCATCCCCCCGTTCCCCCGTCCCCAAAGCTAGTGCAACATAGTCAATAATACAAAGGAAACCACACAAAGAATACATGAATCGGAACAAACCAACTTACACCTCCCGTGATGCAAAAACAAGGGGTGCAACCCTGAAATAAAAAACGGAAATGCAAACTCTTAAACAGAAGAAATACGTCTATAGCATTTGTTCACCACTTTTGATGCCAAGAACGGAGGCTTATGCTATGCATAGATACAAACTACAAATATGAAATAAATCTGAGGATCTTTGTTATAAAGATTGTTGAGTGTTACATAATTCATTTTCAAAAATTATTCTCGAGTAGAAAGTTGCATGTTTCCATTAATCTCGTAAAATAATTTTAAATATATGTTGAGATTCCAGAATACCAAATATGTGCCAAAATAGACAAATTTGAAGTTAAAAAAAAAAAGTTGCTATGTAAAGGAGAAAGACAGCTAGTGCAGAGAACACTTAGGAAAAATTTGTAGAAATACACCCCAATAATTTATTGTTCCAGCTCTCGGTTTTTCTCCTATCATTGGTCAACCCAACAGTCTCATGCACTGTCACTGTCCAATTGGCCTGTGAGCTAGTCTCTACAAACCTTAACATTGTTTTCCTATATTTTAGTTGGTCCCTTTTCCAATAATAATGTAGTCATTAACTCAATATGAATTTATTTTATTCCTCATTACTGGAGGGATCAGGACCTTAGCTTTCGATTGCATCAATTAATTGTTCATTGCACCACCCATTATGACCTTCATATAACATCGTACAAAATTCAATATTATATTGACCTTGATGCGCCAAGTTACTGCTATGAAGCAACTTTTGCTATCATCATCTAAACTATCCATTGACTAATTGAGTTACACCTCACTACAATATCTCCTTTAAAGTACAAGTTGGATTAAAGTTGATGCAATTGGAAGCACTAGTTCACTTGAAATTTCTGCATCTTAAATTTTCAAAACGCACATTAAGCACATTAAAGGATTCTTGAAGCGTAATTTGGATCTGAACAATTCACCAGCATCAGAGCATCACTACATGTTTGTGAAGTCTGTAGTCCATGAGCAAAGATGCAGTAAGATAATATACAGTAATGAGCATACAATTGTGGAAATGAATGTCAAACCAAAAGCAAAGAAGTTTAATAACATAATATAGATAAATGAAAAGAATGAAATTACTGTAAAGAGAATGATTTTGTTACAACAGCAGTTGCGTAGAAGATTATAAAGTACAAAGGAAGATTGGAGATAGGAGGAAAAGACCCATGATATCTCCAATTTCAAAGGAAATTTACAACTCCTAATTACGCACACCCATTGCATATTTATTTCCATTGACAATGGAGGATACATATTTCTTCATATAATGCTAAATTTAAAAGTCTGCATGATATATGCACACTAAATTAGAATGTGATACAGGAGACCGACAAAGAGGACATTCTGGCTTCTCATTGCACCATTCTGCAACACAATTCCTGCCAATGCATATTTGAGGGGAAAAATAAGATACTCTTTTAGTATTACAACCAATTTTTATGGATTTAATTCAAGTATGCCGCCATTGTCAATGCCAACCTGAAATTAAAGTACACCTAATTTTTCAAGATATTGCTGAAATGGTTGCAGATTGCATACCAGCAAAATACATGGCCACAGGGTGTAGCAGTAGGATGTTGCCGAGGACTGAGACATAGTGGGCACTTGCTCAAACCACCCATCTGAAACCAGCACAGGCAAAATTAAAACAGATAAGAGCAGCATGCCTCTAGTTTTAATTTCTTATGCAAATGCAAAATACAAGGACTGCTCAGATATTACACATTTTTCCAAAAGCAAAAAAAAAAAAATTGAAATTGCCATTTTTACAGCCAAACCTATAGCATGCATTTGGAGACAGTCATAAGAACGAATTCTCAAATGTGCAAACATTCATCGCAAACAAAAGAGAGGATAATTCTTGTTTTTAATTAATCAAAGTTGCTTGGTCTAGTACAGGGTCTGAAACAATTCATATCATCATCATGCCTAATGAAAGGCCCAAGGGGGATACAATAATACCTTAGAAACCAATTTCCCTAACTCTCGGAGATGAAAAGGAAGTCTACACTGTACAGTAGAGCTACACTAAGGATTTAATCTATGAGTACATAAGGATGTTGCTTAGAGACTTCAACATGAAAGGAAGAAAGATATTATTTCCTGTGATATCATGCACTGATCTCATTTCAACATGTAACTTGATATCGCATCAATTTTGTATATCATACACTTCCACCTATTGCCAGACAATTGCAGGAGTGTCATAAATTTCCTCCCTCATGATTCAGAAGTTGAACATCACTTTTGTATGATATCTTCCTTGTGTAGCTACCCTTTTTGTTATATCTTTATCAAAGCATACTACGTTCTGGCCTAGTTCTCCTAATATGTGAATAACATTTAGTACACTATTCTTTCTAAAGTAGATCCAACACTGATATGTATCCAGTGGGTAAGTCAGAATGACCCAATGGCAGTCAAACAGATTCTTTAAAAATATTCATAATTTCCAAAACAATGCCCTTGTGTGTTAAAGAAATTTAACTGCGGAAGATATTCTAAATATACTTGTCTACCGTGTTCCTCCTTCGGGAGATGTCATTGATGTAATTGATAATGTAAGAGTCATTGAAAGAGTCAATGTAAACCCTAACTGTTAGGTCGGCCTGGAAATATCTAGATAAGAATATTTTATTGTAAAGTGTACAGGTCAGCCCAATTAGGTGAGTCAAGCCGACCTAATTAGTAAAAAGGTCAAGTCACTTGTTTAGTATAAATAGGAGGTTGAGTTGCTCATTTGCATCACTCATCCTCACTCACTCAAGTTCACATAGGAGAGAGAGAAGTTCGCACAAGTGAAGGATAGAAGCTGTTTTGCCTTGGGGTTTTTATCTTGTACTTGGTGAATTCTATATTGAGGAAGTTTTGTCGGGGTTTTCTCCCTTGTGGTTTCCCCGAGAGAAATTTTGTGTTCTTCGTGTTTGTTGTGCTTGTCTTTCTTTCAGCGAATATATTGTTTAATGTTATTATGCTAAACAAGTAAAAACTTAACATGGTATCAGAGTAGGCCTGAAAGAAAACATTGTGCAACTAGTGCAACTACAGAAACTAGGGCTTCTTATTCCGAGAGCTCTCTCCACATATCAGCTGAAAAAAAGGGTGCAACTAACTCGCCTCACTAGGGCGCATCTCTCTGTCGAAGCAGAATTCAATTCCGAGAATTTCCATTTTGGGTCCACCACTTCAGCCCGGAGAACTAGGGCATCAAGTTTTTGGAAGATCTGCTCACAGATTTGGGAGAAAGAGTACATTTCTCAACTCGCCTTGAGTAGGCGCATCTTTTCATCCAACCAGTTTCCCAAGATCCCGACGTTGGAAAATTAGGGTTTCTCTATCAAATCCTAGGTCAAAGTAGAAGCAGTTTTCAAAAGGACAACTTTACTGGTAAGTACTATCTCCATTCTATTTCCATTTGAGGTTCTCAAAAACACTACCAAGCTTGACAAGAAGCTTGAAGGAGCTGATAACTTCAGGGCATGGAAATATAGAGTCATGCTCATTCTTGAAGAACATGACCTAGAAGGCCTTGTAAAGGAAGAAGTTGCAGAACCAAAAGGAGATGAGCCCAAAGCAAGACACGAGAAGAATATGATCAAGGCTAAGAGGATCATTACTGAACTCTATCAAAGATCACTTGGTTCCTCAAGTGTCTTCAAAGAAGACCCGAAAAGAAATGTTTGATGCTTTGACCAGTCTATTTGAAGGAAAGAATATTAATAGAAAGATGACCTTGAGAAATCAACTCAAGGGTGTGAATATTCAGTAGTCTGAGACTATGCATTCATATTTCACCAGAGTATCTCATATCAAAGAACAATTAGAAGCCATTGGAGACATGATAGAAGAAGTTGAAGTTGTGATGACCACTCTAAATGGTCTTCCTAGAGATTGGGAACCTTTCATTTGTGGCATATCCTCTAGGAAGAGATTAATCCAGTTCAGACAACTATGGGAAGAGTGTGTGCAAGAGGAAGAAAGAATAGCAGTAAGAGAAGACAAACTCAATGATAATGAAGATCAAGCTTTGGCAACCCATGCCAAAGGAGGAAGGAAAAGAAAGGATGAGGTACGTACTCATGACCACCCTCCCAGAAGACCTCAAAGATTTCAAAGGAACAAGAGGGTCAAGAAAGACTTCTCTGCCTTTGAATGTTTCTCTTTTCACAAGATGGGACACATTGCAAGAAATTGTCCTCTCGAATCTGGAAAATTCAAGAAGCAGAAGAAAAGATTTCATGCTCATGCAGCTGAAGATAGTGAATATGATGACGAAATAAAAAACAGAGAAGACGAAGATTCCAGTGAAGAATATGTTCTAATCTCAACCCTCACTGGTGCAGTATCTCATGAAAGTGACACTTGGCTAGTGGACAGTGGAGCCTCCAAACACATGACGGGATACAAAGACTCTTTTACATCTCATGCAGAAAGATTCTCCACACAAAGTAAAGCTTGGAGATGATTACCAATACCCTATCAAAGGAATGGGAGAGGCTACTTACAAATTGGACTTTGGAAAGTCCATGACCATGAAGTAAGTCCTATATGTTCTAGGTTTGAAAAAGAACCTTCGTTCTATCTCAGCATTAGATAAGAAAGGTCTTAGAGTTGCATTTGTAGATGGTGAAGTTCTTATGTGGCCAAAGGGGAAGACAATCAATGATGCAATTGTTATTGGAGTTGAAGAAGGACTCTATAAACTCAAGGGTCATGCAGATTCAACACTAATGGCTAGTACCGTGAGCCCCTGTAAATTATGGCATAGAAGACTAGCTCATGTACACTACAAAGCTTTACCAATAGTGAGTAAGGTGGTGACTAGATTACCAGAAATCTAGGTTGATCATGGAATGTGCAAAGGATGTGCACAAGGAAAAAGTACAAAGAACCCATTTCCAAGCAGCGATAGCAAAGCAAAAGGCATATTGGATATTGTTCACTCCAACATTGTGGACCTATGACAACCACTTCATTAAGCAGGTATGTTTACTATGCTTTCTTTATTGATGACTACTCCCGCAAAACATGGATTAATTTTCTAAAGAATAAAAATGAAGTATTTGAGAAATTTAACGAGTTTAAGGCTCTTGTAGAAAACCTCTCTAAAAAGAAGATCGAGATACTAAGGACAGATAATGGAGGGGAATACACTTCAGGTGATTTCAAAGAATTATGTAAACAAGCGGGGATTAAGAGGGAGCTTGCCATTCCCTATAATCCACAACAAAATGGTGTAGCTAAAAGGAAGAACAGATCTATCATGGAAGTAGTGAAGGCCATGATCCATTATCAAGATTTACCCATGCATTTATGGGCTGAAGCAACTAGGACCGCAGTCTATGTACAGAATCGAATCTCTCATAGTGCTCTTGGGAATAAGACCCCAGAAGAGATGTTTATCGGTATGAAGCCTGAAGTCAGTGATCTAAAGATATTTGGATGTCCAGTATTTATTCACATTCCAAAAGAGAAGAGAACAAAGTTGGAACCTTCAGGAAGAAAGGGTATATTTGTGGGTTATAGTGAGCAATCAAAGTCTTACCATATCTACATCCTAGGATACCGCCAAATTGAACTTAGCAGAGATGTTACATTTGATGAAGATACGGCTTTCAACAAATCTAAGAAGACTCATGAGGATGAAGAGGAGCATGAAGCTCCTAGAGTTACAGAAACTAATAATGCACCAGACAGGAATATTGAAAGAGAACATATTCCAGAGGATCATGACATGACAGAACCTCAGAGACGTGAGGAGGCACCTCATGAGGTAAATCCACGGAAAAGAAGACCAGCTTGGGCACGAGAAATAATCCAAGATGCAGGAAAATATGGTGCCCCAGAAGGAACCAGCAGAGAAAGCAAGAGACCAAGGCCATACTCTAGTTATGTAGCCTTGATGTGTAACCTGGTTGAAGAAGAACCCACATGTTTCGAAGATGCAGCAAAGAAGAAGGAATGGTTGGATGTTATGATTGAAGAATACCAATCCATCATAAAGAATGATGTTTGGGATGTGGCACCAAGACCAAAGGACAAGTCAATAGTTTTGTCAAAATGGATTTTCAAAACAAAACATTCGGCAGATGGAAGCATTGAGAAGTACAAGGCAAGGTTCGTAGCTTGGGGGTTCTCTCAAAAGGAAGGAATTGATTATGAGGAGACTTTTTCTCCTGTGGCTAGATACACCTCAATTAGAACCATCCTTTCCTTGGCAACTAAGATGAAATGGAAGTTACATCAGATGGATGTAAAGACAGCTTTCCTAAATGGAAAGATAGAAGAGGAAGTATATATCGAGCAACCAAAAGGATTTGAAACAGATGACAGAAAATCACATGTACGCAAACTAAAGAAAGCACTATATGGGTTGAAGCAAGCACCCAGAGCATGGTATGAAAGAATTGATGGTTTCATGATGAGCTTGGGCTTTAACAAGAGTAAAGCAGATTCTAACCTTTATTATAAGGTCATAGATGATGAACCTATGATATTGCTATTGTATGTAGATGATTTATTTCTGACAGGAGAAGACAAGCCCATCATTGAATGTAAGAAGAAGCTTGTTGTAGAATTTGAGATGAAAGACCTTGGGATGATGCACTATTTTCTAGGTCTTGAAGTATGGCAGTTCCCAAATGAGATTTTCCTAAATCAAGGAAAATATATTGTTGAGATCCTAAAGAGATTTGGGATATTGGATTGTAAGGCCATGAATACTTCGATAGTGACAAACTTGAAGCTCTTGAATGATGCTTCATCAGAGACAGTAGATGTTACGATGTACAGACAGATTATTGGATCATTGATGTATTTGACCAATACTAGACCAGATATATGTTTTGTTGTGAACACCTTGAGCCAGTACATGGTAGAGCCTAGACATGTATACCTAATTGCAGCAAAACATGTGATGAGGTACCTAAAAGGTATGTTGGACTATGGACTCAAATATGCATCAGATAGTGAGTTCAGATTGTACGGATATATAGACTTAGATTGGGTTGGAAGTGCCGAGGATAGAAAAAGTACTTTAGGATGTTGTTTTAGTATGGGATCAGGTATGATTTCATGGCTCAATAGAAAGCAGCCCTATGTTGCTCTCAATACAGCAGAAGTTGAATACGTCGCAGCATATTCAACTTGTAGCAAAGCAATTTGGCTTCGCAAGATGTTGGCAGGATTGTTCAATGTAGAGATAGATGTGACTGATATTCTCTGTGACAATCAGAGTTGTATCAAGATGTCAGAGAATCCAGTGTTCCATGATAGATCGAAGCATATCAAGATCAAGTGTCACTATATCCGGGATATGGTGCAGAAGGGAGCAGTAAAGCTCAAGTATGTTCCTACAGAGGAACAAGTTGTTGATGTGTTGACTAAGACTCTGTCTCGCATAAAGTTTGAATACTTTCAAGACAAGCTTGGTGTGGTCCGAAAGAACCTCCCTCGAAAGAGGGAGTGATGATGATGTTTGGAGCTCCTTCGAAAGAATGAGTGGGGTCCGAAAGGATCACCCTCGAAAGAGGGAGTAGTTTCCTGGAGCCTTGGTATGGCAGCTCAATCTAGGATTGGTACGTCAGCCTGACAAGGCCTATTTGATCCGAAAGGATTGGTATGTGAGCACTGGCTAGATCCTAGGGGGATTGGTATGTCTGGCTAGGCCTGTTTGGTCCGAAAGGATTAGTAAACTAGACGGCCTGTTTGATCCCTGGGTAGATAAGGATGTCTGACTAGGCTTGTTTGGTCCGAAAGGATTAGTAAGTCAGCATCATCTACCAGAGTGCCCACCACAGCACATATTCCAAATGATGATGTGATTCCAGTACTTGCCGACTGATGATGTTATTCCAGTACTTGTTGACTGATGATGTTGTTCCAGCATTCACATGCTGATGGTTGATGTTATTTTAGTACTTGTCGACTGATGATGTTATTCTAGTACTTGTCGACTGATGATGTTATTCCAGTACTTGCCGACTGATGATGTTGTTGTTCCAGCATTCACATGCTGATGGTTGATGTTATTTCAGTACTTGTCGACTAATGATGTTATTCCAGTACTTGCCGACTGATGATGTTATTCTAGTACTTGCCGATTGATAATGTTGTTGTTCCAACTTTCACATGTTGATGGTTGATGTTATTCAAGTACTTGCGACTGATGATGTTATTCTAGTACTTGCCGACTGATGATGTTATTCCAGTACTTGTCGACTGATGATGTTATTCCAATACTTGTCGACTGATGTTGTTGTTGTTCCAGCATTCACATGTTGATGGTTGATGTTGTTCCAGTACTTGTCGACTGATGATGTTGTTGTTCCAACATTCGCATGCTGATGATTGATGTTGTTGTTCCAGTACTTGTTTACTGATGATTGATGTTGTTGTTCCAATACTTGTTTACTGATGATTGATGTTGTTGTTCCTGTATTTGCTTACTGATGATTGATGATTCCAGTATTCACTTACTGATGATCGATGATGTTGCTACAGTATTCATATACTGATGATGACGATGATGTTCCAGCAGTTCTTGCTGACGATGATGATGTTGATGTTCCAGCAGTTCCTGTTGACGATGATGATGTTGATGTTCCAACAGTTCCCGTTTACGATGATGATGTTGATGATTGATGATCCAACAGTTCCATGCTGACGATGATGATGACGATGTTTCCCCAGACATATGATGATGTTCCAAAAACTTCCTACGACATATAGAGTTTCACCAGTCAGTTGGAAAGTTGTTGATGTTGATGATGTTGCCCGCAGAATACCTTCCTAGTTAAGAGGGAGTGTTAAAGAAACGTAACTGCGGAAGATATTCTAAATATACTTGTCTATTGTGTTTCCTCCTTCGGGAGATGTCATTGATGTAATTGATAATGTAAGAGTCATTGAAAGAGTCAATGTAAACCCTAACTGTTAGGTTGGTCTGGAAATATCTAGATAAGAATATTTTATTGTAAAGTGTACAGGTCAGCCCAGTTAAGTGAGTCAAGTCGGCCTAATTAGTAAAAAGGTCAAGTCACTTGTTTAGTATAAATAGGAGGTTGAGTTGCTCATTTGCATCACTCATCCTCACTCACTCAAGTTCGCATTGGAGAGAGAGAAGTTCGCACAAATGAAGGAGAGAAGTTGTTTTGTCTTGGGGTTTTTATCTTGTACTTGGTGAATTCTATATTGAGGAAGTTTTGTCGGGGTTTTCTCCCTTGTGGTTTCCCCGAGAGAAATTTTGTGTTCTTTGTGTTTGATGTGCTCGTCTTTCTTTCAGTGAATATATTGTTTAATGTTATTATGCTAAACAAGTAAAAACTTAACATTGTGTATGTGCCCAAATTTGTAGTTCTACTGTTTAACTAATTTCAACCATCAACAAGAAATAGATAGCAACCACAAACAGATGTTTACAGTACACAAAGGTTTTAATAGAAGACACCCTCATGGGAAAAAAAACTCCAGATATATTACAAAATCTGTTGACAACAATGCTTGGAACTGCAGTTCACTTCTGCTATAGAATTTCGCTTCTCACAATGATCCTCATACAGTATGGAATCATTAAGGGGTCAAATATATAGTTTTTTGGTGTCTTCCATGACCAAACTATCTAATTGCCTAAGTTCACTAGCAGACTTCTTTATGGCTGCTCAACTGCAAAGTTTGGCTTTCAAAAGGCTTAGCTCTTGAACTCTGCCTCTCTACCCTTGGATCTAGGCTCCAAGGATCTTGGCTTGGCTTGGGCTCTGATTCTGACCTCGCCTTGGCTTGGATCACTCTGTTCTGTAACAGAATTCCATTCCACTAGCTTTGCTACAGTAGAGTCATCCTTTGCTTGTTGAGACCTCCTCTGCTAGCTCTACTATGCTTTTCCAATGCTCCCGAACAGAATATAACAGAACAGAATGGACCCCCTCTTTTTGTGTCTTGTCCCTCTCTCTTAAAGCTTGGTCGTTATAGAGTCAAGTTCAAAAAACAGTTATCCTTACTCATTAATACAACTATTATAGGCTTGGATTCCCTTTACAGATGTCACTAGTGATCTGTCCATTTCTGTTTGGCCATAGGTTCATGGTGGTTTCATTACCCAACATAAATTTTCTTGGAACCAATGTTATCAGAACCGGACCAGTGGTCAAACCGGTCGGCCCTAGGACCCGGACCGGACAAAAACCGGGAAAAAAACCGGAACAAAACACCGGTTGAGCAAAAATATATAAAATATTCATATTTTCAAAAAATAAATATATATTCATGTGAATTCAAACCATTATACACAAATCTGCGAAGTTTCTCATGTATATAGCAAGAGTGTATAAAACAAAAATTTGGGTGTGCCATGGCCCACAATTGAGATTTGATTCCAGACTCTCGAACGCCCTGCTGCCCTAACTCCGTAATTCGTATGCTTAGCCTAGAAAAATTGAAAGATGATTGTGAATCATGATTGCAATTGAGGGTCCCTGCGTCAATATATAGTGATTGTACGGTAAGTAGGTTAGTGGATGTGGTCGTTGTGCCCAAAATTTTTGGTTTTTTAATTAAAAAAAAATCAAAACGAAGGCTTTTTGCCCTAGAAAGACCCGATATGGAACCGGCTGGTTCCATACAGAACCCGACCAGTTTGAGAAACTGGTCGGTTCCATACGGAACCGGGCGGTTCTTGGTGGAAACCGTCCAGTTCCGTACATAATCGGTCAAAAACGGGTTGAATCAAACGGTCGGACCGGAAAACCCTTGGAATTGGTTGGACCGCTCGGTTTTGCCGGTTTCGGGCCAGTTTTTATAACATTGCTTGGAACTACATCTTCATTTGTGTCACCTTTGTTTTGGATACTATGGGACCTATGTGTTGTACACATGGCAATCGATGAGAGGTTGTAGTTAATGGGTTGGTCTACCATCATCATCATGGCAGTCTCTACTATCATTGCCATGGCTTTCTATGACCAGCCTGCTGCACTAATGGATTCATCCCACGCACTTCACTTTTGTTTCCCTGTCTTTGATAGTTATGGGTGACATGGCATCCACAAGGCTTTTGGCACCCATGTCTCTACTAGGTGGCACTAATGTGTTGTACAGGCAATGCAAACTAGGAGGTCTCAATTGGCATCTTCAATGATGTGGCACAGGTCATCCTTCACGTTCTGTCTTATTGTTGAGCTTCTCCAACGCACTTGAGTAAGCCATGTGCACTGTGTGAGATGTAGAATGTACAAATACAAGGAATTTGTGAAGCATGAAGAGCCTTGAGCTGTCATCCCCAATCTGCCTACATGCAAAGCACCCATATCATGTGGCCCACATGCAAGATGCAAGGGTGTGAGGATATGTTGGATGGAGGAAATCCTTGTGCAACCCCCTGAGTGATTAATTTGAATGGGACCTCATGCATGATATCATGTGGATGGAAGACAGGTGCAAAGGCTCTTCAACACATATGCTACCCTCAATAAAAGATCTATACATCTTGCTCCCAGCAAATGATGTCATCTGGGTTCGAAACTTTGTGGCTCTTTTTAAACGTGGGAGAATTGTGAAGCTTGGCCATATTTAACCCTTTTCCATTATTCTACAAAAAGCCTCGGAGCTTTTCCCTTAGCCAAGTTTTGCATTTGGGATTTAGCCTTATCCATAACTCCGGCTGTGTTAGCTTTCGAGGTTACTCCAAATGTGTTTACACTATGTTTGGGGTGCTTCATAAATTTTGGGGTACATAGTGTATGATTAACCCTGGATGCTCTATGATGGATTTTCCCAATGGAAGTACCTTACTTAGCGGTTGCTTGACCTCAGTTAGATGCTTGCATGGCATTCTTCCTTGGAGTGTTGGAGATCTTCGGACAACTTGGGACATTCTTCATGTTGGCCACATGTAGATTGTTTGCTTGCATGAGAGGATGCCCTACTTAGAGGAGGAGTGTCTGGCATTCCAAAGGAGGGCACTGAGTCCTAGACAACACGGGATAGGGTTACGTCCTAAATCTACACACAAGATAAATACAAACTTCCATTTACAAACCCTAGGGCAACTTTTGAAAGTTCTATCCACTGTCACCTCAATAGAACCTCCAATCACTTTAGGCCGACTCCTCTAACAGAAGGGGGGATTCCCTAAATCAAACCACTAATCTATCTATTAGCAAAGATCTGAAAATCAGATTAGTGATTTGTTTGTTTAATGATTTTCTTTAAATAAAGGGTGAGAAGACAAGTAAGACTGAGTTTCTTGTCCTTTGGGCATATGGAGAATTACTTGAAGAAGTTTGTAATGTGAAGGAGAAATCAGCTAGTTATGTTATACATGAACATCACCAATTAACTCAACCAGATTAATGCAAAGAACTATATGATAAACCTATTAAGATGCTTTAGCCCGATGGGTTAGCTCAAGTGGTTGAGAGCTGTGAGTTGTAAGCAGAAGGTCCAGGGGTCAAATCCCTGGGTGGCAATGCATAGATATATAAGGGCCTCACTTGATGTCCCCACTAGGATAGGCTCCGTAATCAGAGCCAACGAGGTGATGCCCCTTCGGGTAGGCCCCCTATGAATTCTTCCCGGACGTAGCAATTCCTCTTTGGGGTTGTGAACCACATTGAAAAAAAAACCCATTAAGATGCTTTGTCATTTACCAGCTCAAAATCAACCAGCGTATGATGCAACCAATAAAGCAAAGAGATCAACAATAGCCATCAAATAAGAGTGAGCAACAACCTTAATCTTTATTGACAAGCATTGATTACATCAAGGACCAAGGAGGGCGTGAATAGCTTTCCAAAATGTCCTTCTCTAGCATCCACATAATCCACAAGATGTATGTAACAAATCCAAAGATAGAGATATATACCAACAGATTTTAATATGGCAGCCCTAGGATCAATATGATCTACACTCCAGCAAACGATATCATAGTTCACCCAAGATTTTCCTCCCTCTAACCTGCAAATTTATAATACCCTTGACCTTCTAGGGGACATTCTCTCCACTTGAACTTCTGATTTGCAAGTGAAGAGTGCCTCTCCTTTTATGGCTTTACTCCCCAACTAATTTACAATTAAATATTATTGAGAAAGATCTCAATATCCCTAGATCCACCTTTCCTTCCAAAGATAATATAAGTATACATGAGAAAGGTCTAGAAATGCCACCTGTCCTCTCCTTAGCACATCACTCCATTAGAATAAGCACTTTTCTTGATACATAAGCTGATCTAGAACTTTCCTAATGGAGTGCTCCCTCAAAATTTGATTTATTGCTTGAATAAATAATATAATAAGGGTTTTCTAGATCATTCCATGCAAAACGCTCCTTGAAAAGGTGTTTTATTTGCCATGTGCCACTCTCTAATCAAGAGTGCTCCTTTAAATTATGCATCTTTGGCCTTGTGTTCCCTAAAATATGACATGAACCTCTCTTATGGAACTTGAAAGGTGGAGCACTCCTCAAATTAAGCCATAATCCTTCCTCAAATCATCCTAGCTGCCACTTGTCTTCTCTCTGGCTAGGGCATTCCTTAAAGTATTTTAACATTTGACCATGCTTTCTTTCCCTTGAGACGAGCCTTGGAAACTCCCCCAGGTGGAGCGCTCCTCTTCATTTGTGTATGCATCCCTTGAATATGACATGATATCCTCCAAAAATCCCTTCAGATGAGGGGTGTTCCTTTCATGATAAGTCCTTGACCATGTGGGAGGGCATTTAAATGATACTTGACTCCATCTCATGAAGGACATCCATAATAAACCTCTCTCTTGTAGATGATGCCTCAAAGCTCACAAATGATGAGTCATGACTCAACATATGTAGAAGTGCCTCGGGTAATGTGAGATGAGCTCAAGGGGTGAGAAATGCCTCCAAATATGTAGTATTGTCATGGGATACATGAGATGCATCCTTAATGAGTAAGTATACATGAAAATATGTGGATAAGAGCTCCAAAAGGTGAATCTTGGTCACATGTGCAAACTTGCCTCAAAAGACATGAGCATACTCCAATCATATGAAAGAAAAGAGCAATCTAAGCCACCAACATACACATGTCGTAATGCAATGCTACCGAAATAATGCAAATTGAATTTTGCATCTTCTAGTGGTAACAAGTAGCTAGCATGCTTGCAAGGAAGCATGGAGTTGACTTGGAGACACTTAGGTTGCAATAGTGTTCATGTAGGTGGAGTGCACCCATTGGAGCACATGGCTTAGTAAGAGCATTGGGGTCTATGGAGTTTGTAGGAGCATTGGACACACCTCATGAAATTCCCTTGAATAGGAGCCTTGCATGTGTACAACATCACCTTGGAGCTTGACTGTCTACCCTTGTAGTGTAGTGCTTCACATGTGTGAGCCTAGTTGTGTTTGTAGTATGTTGCTTGTAACGGTTTAGGCCCACATATGCATTGCTGGTCTTCCTCACCTCTCATACATATAGAGGAAGGAGAGAGTCATTTCTCATCATCATCATAATTTATACTCTTTTCTTGGTACTTGTCTTCTTGGAGTAAGGTGACAGAAGACAGGATTCATAAGAAAACCCTAGGAGAATTATGAAATCTAGAGATGCATCTTTGTTGGGTGTTTTCTCTTGTGAGATGCTTGTGTTCGTGATTGTGAACTAGACACTGGAGATGATAATCAGACTATGTATCACATCATCGTTTAATTGTCATGTGTTAGAGATGTGAGAGAAGAGCACATTGGTCTCTCTCTTTTTGCACTTCCTCTTTGTACTTTATCTCTCTTGTCTTGGTGGCACTAGAGTTTCTGGGAGCACATTGAGCGTCCTGAATACTAAGGTTAGGGTTTCATCCCTTGGAGAAATTAGAGATAAAGTTCTGTGATTAAACCTTAGATTGTACTTTTTGAGAAGTGGAGAGGAGGAGATTCCTTGCCTAGGAAGACTTGCTAGTGTGATGCTTGCTTGTTGGTGTAGAAATTTCACTTCCCAATAGACTTTAAGCTATGAATAGATACCAATTCAATATTTAATCTTATTCAACTAATTGCTGCAAATAAAATTCTTACTCATGAACCATCTAACTTAAAGCACAATGAGAAGTTCTACCACATTAAATTCAGAGCAGAAAAAACACAACCATCACACATAGTTTCAGACACACAGATTTTAGCCAATATGGCCCAGAGTTACTTTCTACATTTCCTTTTATTAGTTAGTTTTTTTTCCTTTTGAATAAAGTAACTTATGGTTCATTGGTTTCTTGCAAACACTTGTGCTATTGAAAGGTTTTCTTGTCAAGTTGAGATGTTTTTATAGGTTATAGAAACCGGAGATTCTAGTGTTCTCGTATGCTCTCCTTGCCTTAAGACTAGATCAAGCACACGTCCCGCAGTTAGAGCCAGATGTTACCACCTAAAGTTGCACTTTAGTTGGACTTCAGTGAGCCGCCAATGTTGCACAAGTCACTTGTGCTTATCAGAGTTCAGAAGTTCCAAGTTTGGCCTGTTCAGGGCCCCTTTTTTAATGTTTTGCAGTACATGACTATGCCCCACGGGGTTTGTAATAAGCGTACTAGCATAGTGGTCTTTGAGTGACTCAGTTCCCTAGGACTTGACGACCAAAGAAGGTATTCCAAGGAGTTTTTTCCCTTGTCGATTATTCTTTGCCTTTAGCCGAGTATAATTGGAGAGGTTTTCTCCTGCACCACCAAAGCTAGAATGCCCAAAGTGGGGGTTAGGCCTTAGGGGATTATTAGAGCCCATTTTGTAACATGAATAAACATGCTAGACGCTAGAATTTTATCGTTTTGTCATGTACTAGGTTCCCCTGAAGTTTTAGTCGATTCCGAGAAAAAATATTTTTCGCATTTTTTAAGCCATTTTTTAATGGTTTAATTAAAAAGTTTCAAAAGGTGATAAAAGTGTGATCCGAAGTCGGAATTTGGCGCAAGGATGCTCGTTTTCAAGCTCAGAGCATCCTCTTTACTTTGGTACCCAGTTTTCCTACTTTTCAGGCGACCGAGAACCCCCGTGGAGCAATTTTGCCTATCAGAGGTACATATTAGCATTTTAATGCTAAAAGAGCATCAAATTGCACTGTGACCAAAAATTAAATTATTAAAAAATTTGAATATGTCACATGGCAAAAGTCAATGAAGGAAGGCGTTTTCATTAAGGAGCCAAAGCATATGTTAAAGGTTTAATTAAAAGTCAAATTTGGAATATTTATATTCCATGCTCACATTCCTTCACGTGGGTGTGCCGTACGGATCTATGTTGTCCGATTTTCAAGTGGTGAGGCCCACAAGTGACATGGCAAATTCTTCAAATGGTGGGCGACTTGTTCCAAAGTTTTAAAGCATGTGATATAGTATACAAATTAAAGGATGGGCATTTAACGTATGGCTCTACCCTCGTGGGCCAGCTCCTTCATCATTCTCGGCTCATGCGAATTGGTTTATGATAAATCAAATGGTGGATGCCTACCTCTTGTGAGGTGGCACCACCCACGTATGGTGCAGCTTCTAAATTAAACCAACCATCCAACTCACCTTTTTAACGCAGCATGGAAACATCTCAAAGCATCCGCCATTTGCCTCACGTGGGCGTCATCTCCACTCGGCAGCTCTTTAGATTTTGGTTGGATAAGTCATTGGTGGGGCAGCTACTTTCTTTGAGGTGGCATAATGTTTTTGGTAAGCTTTTGCAAAATACCAATTGGATCCTTCACCCATCGTCCACTAAAAGCTTGTAACATGGAAACACCAAGTTCGACCTCATCCTCACTCGTGTGAGCTGCTTCAATTCGGCATCTTCTATTTCAGAGTGTTTTTGTCCATTTGAAATAGTGTTTCTCCATTGGGTGAGAGCTTTCCTTGCTCTACAAGTTAGGAGCTTTGTCTCTTAGGGTTTTGCGCCCTAGCTCACTTGTCATTTGTTATAAATTGAGGAGCTTGGCTCCATTGTAAAGGATCAGAAAGTGTGGAACCTCTGCTTGCATTTGTATCGTAATATTTTTCTAAGTTTAATAAAGAAGGCTTTGGAGGCTAGTCTGGTGATTGTCTTTGGTTGGATTTTCATGCTTGTACATCAGAGGTAAATTGTATTATGTTTCATAGCTAGTATTGGTGGGATTATGTCTTTAAAGGGAAGCTATCTTTTGTAAGATCTGTAAGTAATACTTTATAGTTTGCTTATTCATGTTGATAATATTAGGAGGCTAAGCGTAATGTAATTTCTTGTTTGAATTCATTGCATCGCTACTTTCTTTTAATTATCTACACATATGCTCTTATCCCCTTGCTTGTTGTTTGCAGCTGTTTACAAGTAGCCTAAGTTGGAGAAGTCCACAAACATGTTAGATCGTGCCTTCATTCAGTAAACACGAACCAAGTCTCGATCCTACCGATGCATCAGGGAGCTTGACTCCATTGCCCTTTCTTCAAAACGCTCAACCCCCATGGGTTCACTTTTCTAGATCCTTTTTTTTATTCTATCTCGATTACTGTCCTATTTAAATCTAAATCTTGCTTCAAAGTTCATTTGATTAATAGATCTAAGCAAGTAGCAATCTAAAAAGTCTAATAGCTTCATTTTTATTCAATTCTAGGTTGCTAGCTAAGTTAGAAATTTTTGCAATTTTTTGTAACAACGTCAAAGACACTTTTTAAGTGTTTCTTGGCATTTTTAAGACTAATTCAGTTCACTAGTTTTTTTTGTCTTTTAGCAGGTTTGAACTTTTTAAAGCTCAAAGTCTGAGATTCGGAGGTGTCCGTAGCCAACCGGGGAGCTGGTTTTACCTCCCTTACATCATCCTAACATTTATAAACTGTATTGGTGCCTAGTTAAAGGACCAACAAGGTTTCTTGAGCTTCATGTGTAAATCATAAAAAATAAAAAGAGCCCAGCAGGCAATTCCAGCGCCTGAACCCAATCCCCCTAGGGGGGATTCGCACCTTTTTCATTTTTATTTTTCGCAACTTTTTCGCAACTTTTTCTATTTTTCGTTTTAAATTAGTTTTCATTTGAGCAGTAGTAATTAAACAACTTACATAAGCACACAACGTCCTCTGAGGACCTGCTTATAATTTTTTATATGCTTTTGTGTTTTATTCAATTATTATTCTGTTCTTAAAATTTAATCCTAAAATTAACCCCCCTTGCTTTATGCTTGGGGTTTAGTGTAGATTAATCATCCACTCACACATTTTAATAAAACGAACAACACCCCAAACCCGAAGTATGCTCTTGACTACTGCAGCTTAGTCGGAACAGTTGGCTCAATCAGAAACGGGTGCAAGGTATTTAGTGTTAATAGGACAATCCATTAGAATCCAATCCTAAGAACTCGGGAGGTTGCATGGACCGAATCCACAGAGTCAGCAAGTTCTTAAGCGGGTTCATCCTCGCCTGGTTGGACACTTGGTAAGGTTGCTAGAGCACTCAGTTCGAAGTTTAGGTTTCTTTTGGGCCAAACCAAGAATTAACCCACTCTTTAATCCACTCATTTAATAATCATAAAATTTACCAACTGAGACACTGCAATACTTTTACTGAGACTACACAAGCAATCCTACACAGCAGCAATTGCACGCATCTCACATTCTCGGCACTGGTCATTAATTTTCCATGTTTTAAGTTTCAATCATACATGTCGTGAATGCATATCTATCTTGTGTGGGGTTAATTTATTGTTTTAATTTGCAAACAGTGCTTAGTTGTTAATTTTTCATCTCATTATCTTTTAACTCCTAGAATAGACTTTTACTTTTGTTATAGATTAAAGGCCTTAGTTTATTTTTCATAGGGACCACCCCCCTTGGCTTCGCTAGGAGTAAGCCTAGACGAAGGAGTCGAATAATCAGGTGACAGCACTTGACTCTCACTTGCCCCCAAGGACACACCGAGCGGCTTGAAGGTTTCCTGCCGCGTCCCCCCCCAGGTGTGTGTTAGGCAGCAACAAGAATAAATGCTCATTAATTCTCTCCATAAATTAATTTCATTCACCTACCACTTAAATAAATCAAAAGTCACTTTATAACATTAAAGCGAATTAATTGCTCATCTCAAGCAATTAATACAAGGGTCATGTCACCTTTTCCTCATTAATTACTTAGGCAAAAAAAATAGCTAGGGGAACACTTCCTAGGTACAAATTTCAACACTCCCCCTTACCAAGGAATGTGTTCTCCCTAACAACCAACTCATCCTTGAAGAAGATAAACTGCTTCCCCACCAAAGCTAGTAAACTGCTCATGTGCTTCTCGCACAATATCGAAGTTTACTCATGTGCTTCTCGCACAATATCGGTGATGCCCACCATTTCTAAACTCTGGTCTAGAAAGGTCAACTCAAGTGTCCCTTCATGTTAGACATCATTACATGAAGGACATACTGAGCAGCAAAGCTCAGTGCTTCTACTTCGCATGGGCAGACCTTCTGGCATATCCTCTGCCAGAACCACACTCCAATCTCACACTGTCAGCAGTAGATGCTCCCTCTCTCTCTAGAAACTGTCCTGCATCTTGCACTGATACCTCATGTCAAGACATCTCATCTCACACATCCATCAGTGACAAGTCATACCAGCTAACCCTCTTTCCAACACTAGAGGAAGTAGCCTCTCGCTAACACCTCTAAATAGAAGACGAACTACTTGGTGCCACAATAATCTCTAGAGCATCTCGCTCTCCCCTATGAACTGCAGACTGACTACTCGACGCCACATCAATCCTCGAAGCATCTCGCTCATTGTCTGTCTCAGACTCAGGATCTGTGATCCACCCAGATCCTCCTGCTATAGGCTGACCATGCACTACATACTCTCCATCTCTCCAATGGGCTATAAACACAGAGTCAACCGGATCCACTCCCAATACATAAATGAAGATATGTTCACTCTTGAACAATACTACATATCATGCTCCCTCCAAGGATGGAATTGAAAGCCTACTGTCCTGCAGCCCTGGAACATAACGTACTCCTGAAATCTCCAGAATCTCTCCAAACTCAAGCTGGAACCGTACTCATCCCAATCCTTTGAATGCATGCACTGCCCCATCTCTATCCTATACAAGCTGCTCTGGGAGAGTCTCAATAGTGCGGAAGGCATCTCGCCTCCCAGTTATGTGACTGCAATAGGAACTATCCACAATCCACTTCCCAACATCCACTAGTCCGCTACTATCGCAACTCAAAACAGCAATGTCGAGAGAGAACTCTTTCTCGAACTGTGTAGCATACCTCTCAATCTCTGTAGTAGCTGCAACCTGCTCCTCCTTCTCCTACTTGCCTTTCTTCTTCTTAGGACATTGTCCAGCATAATGACCAAAATCATTGCATGCGTAACACTTGACTCTGCTCAGGTCCTTCTTCTGCTCACCCCTCTACTGCTTAGCCCTTCCCATAGGACCCTTTTTGGACTTCTTGCTTTTAGCGGATAAGGAAACATTCTCCTCATTCTCCTTACTATTTGAGTAGCTCCCCTGCACAAAGTCACCCTAGAGACGATCCCAAAAAAGCATGTTCTCTCGTGCAACAACCACCCCACTTCCCAACATCCACTAGTCCGCTACTATCGCAACTCGAAACAACAGTGTCAAGAGAGAACTCTTTCTCGAACTGTGTAGCATACCTCTCAATCTCTGCTGTAGCTGCAACCTGCTCCTCCTTCTCCTACTTTCCCTTCTTCTTCTTAGGACATTGTCTAGCATACTGACCAAAATCATTGCATGCGTAGCACTTGACTCTGCTCAGGTGCTTCTTCTACTCACCTCTCTACTGCTTAGCCCTTCCCATAGGACCTTTTTTGGACTTCTTGCTTTTAGCTGATAAGGAAACATTCTCCTCATCCTCCTTACTATTTGAATAGCTCCCCTGCACAAATCCTCTCTGAGTCTCCTCCTGCACAAAGTCATCCTAGAGACGATCCCAAGAAAGCATATTCTTTCGTGCAACAACCGCCTCCACGAAGACATCCCACTGCTTGGATGCTCCATTCAGTGTTGTCCTCACTAGGTTACTTCCCTACACAACCTCCCCAACTGCTGCAAGCTCATCTCTCACCTGAGTGATCCAAGTAAGGTAAGTAGTCACATTCTTAGATTCTGCCATCCATATGCTTTTCAACTTCTCTTTTAGTACCATCTTTCGATTTTATTTGAACTTTGGTACAGCTTGGTCAACGCATCCCACATAAGATATGCTCGTGTCTTGGAGGTTAGGTGTGGGATCACATGATCCTTCACCGCATCAAGGATGATCCTCTTCGCCTTGATGTTCTTCTTGTTGAAGGCTACCAATGCTACTGCATCAGTGGTTATCGGAACTTGAACAAGATTCGCTTAAGTGTTGTTCACTACTTCATCCCACAATTCATTCTCTTGCAAAATTAACATTATCCTTGCTTTCCAAGGAGTGAAATTGGCTGCCCCATCCAGCGTGTCCTCCAACCTTAACCCAATGGCCATATCACTGAAAATGTAAGTCCAAAAACTACCTCTGGTAAACAAAATAAACCTGCCTCTGATGTCTGAAAATCACTATCTGTCAATCTGCCCTCAATTTGGCTCTGATACCATGTAGAAATTTCACTTCCCAACAGACTTTAAGCTATGCACAGATATCAGTTCAATATTTAATCTTATTTAACTAACTGCTGCAAATAAAATTCTTACTCATGAACCATCTGAACTTAAAGCACAATGAGAAGTTCTACCACATTAAATTCAGAGCAGAAAAAACACAACCATCACACATAGTTTCAGATACACAGGTTTTAGCCAATATGGCCCATGCAAAACCCCAACTGGGGAAAACCTGAGAGAGAGAGTGAGAGTATTTTTATTTCTTCTGCAAAAATAAATTTGTACATCAATAGAATCAAGATTCCAAGTCCAACTTATCTCAACCAGGAGACAAACAGGCTGCCTCGAAAACAGTGCAAAGGCTGCCTAGAATTCTGTGCAACCAGTCTCAAAATTCGTGCCAACCCAGCAGAGTATGGACTGTCATCTTTCAGTCTGTACGGTCTGTTATCAACTGATTTGTACAATAGTTGAAACCTTATTGAGCCGCCAGTGTTGGAACACATCAGTGTTCACTTCCAGAGTATCTGGGTTTCATTGTATTTGGGTCTAGCCAGTTTTGGCTAGCCAGTTTTTGTTTTTGAGTCGACATGACCATGGCCCCATGGGGGTTTGTATCAGTGTGCTAGTAGGGTCTGAGTGGCTCGGTCTCCCATGACTGGATTAAACAACTAAGGTATTCCAGGGAGTTTTTTCACCGTCAGATTATACTTTGCTTCAGGCGAAATATAATCTCTTGGTTTTTCTCCCGCTTCCTCCAAAGCTGGAATGCCCGATTTTGGAAATTTGGCCATGGGGGGTTATTAGGGTCCAACTATAATGTATAAACCTACTAGACACTATTAGAATAGGTTTTGGTCATGTCCTAGGTCTCTAGGACCCCCAGAAAAAATTTCGAAAAAATTTTACCGGACGCGTCGGAATTGGGGTTTTTAATTATTTAATTATTTTTAAATTTTAATTAAATTTCTCTATAGTTTAAATAGAGAAATTTGAGTCTGTAATATGTCAGTCATCCGGGGTCCGTTTTCAGTGTTTGATGGCTCGTTTCATAAGCCAAAAATCACACATGACCCATGGAGCAGCTAAACCCAACTTTCGGATGTCAATTCCGCCCCATAATTAATATTTTCTCTGAAAAGTCATTTACAGAAAAATTATTAATTAAAATAATAAAATTGATTATTTTGGAGATAATCCAAATCTCTCCAAAATTAATCAATTTGATTAAAATAAAGGGCTAAATGACATGGCAATGAGCATTAAGGAAGATTCCAATCAACTCCAAGCCCATCCAGTCACTCACCCAGTCACCAGCAAAGAGTCTCCTTGAGTAAAATCGCCCTCCCTCATGCATAATTCGATTTTGATGAAGTGTCAGCTGATAAATGGATTGGTGGTTTTGTATTAATGATAAGGTGGGCGCCCTCATGACTCACCACACCCACCATTACTTGGCTCCCTTCATAGCTCGAGTTTTACCAACCTAGGATCACGTGTTCCTACCTCAAGCAATTCGCATATCCCTTGTCCTCACGTCAATCCTCTCCTACCCTCACGTGGCTCTTAGTTAGGGCGTGTTCATTGGTTAATGGAATCTTTGATTGGCTTGGCTCTCATCCAAAACTCGAGCTTACACCTACCTTGTCCACTTGTCATCCAACAAACTAGCACTCAACCTACCACAGCTCACGCCCTTCACGCCCTTGCTCACGTCAAACCTCTTACCAGCTCGCACTTCCCTTGTGTAGCATGCCCATTCGCTGTGTCTCCTTCACAAAGTCGAGCCCTTTGCCACCTATTCAATCCTACCAACCTCAAACTCGACCTTGGACCATTGTTTACCATGCCAAACCCTTGATTGATTGGAATTCGACCTTCTCCATTGCCAAATTCGAATTAGGGTTTAGGTGTGTAGTTTTAGTATAAAGAGAGGCCCATTTGGGTTGTTATCTCATGGATTTTTGTGTATCGAAGCTCTGATAAAATTGTAAACGCTTTTAATTGGAATAAAGTTGGGACTTTGGAGGTCAAAACCGTGGAGGCTTTTGATGTGCTTGCTTCACTTGATATTGAGGTGATATTGTTTTACATTTCATTTGAGGCTCTTAAGTTGTAGAACATGTTCATGAAGGCTAACAATCTAGCACAAGTAGCATGTATCTAGATCTTTTCACTTGAATGTTTTGTTTCAATTATATTATTCATGCTTAAGGTTATTGCAGGTATTTCTTCACTCCATAAACGAGACCAAAGGAGCTTTAACTTTTATGATTTGAGAAACAAAGAGAGCTAGATCTTCTCCATCAAACTTCTAAAATACAATTTTGGTTACTTGTTACTATAGGCTTCCTCTCTTCTAGCCTTCTACTTTGCTCCTTGAGTTTTTTGTTTTGAATTTGCTAAACCATTTCTAGCCCCTCTAGCCTTGATCCAAGATTGTCCTTGTTTTTCAAGCCATAGATTAGTTTGCCATAAGGTTGAAGTTCCTTCAACCTTGGGGAATAACTTGGGATTTGTTCCCTTGTGCTCTCTTCAACACTCGTTGTCGGCGTATCACCGGTTAACCGGAGGATTTCCAAGGCGGTGTTTTACCATCCCAAGTGTTCCACTTGAAGCCCTTGCCCTAGATCTGCTTCCCCATAGTTTTGTCTTCATCCCCCCTTTTCGTCCCACTTCATTTTTTCCCTTTCTCCCTCTTGCATTCGTCCCTCTCAACATCTTTGCCCTTCGTCCTACCTTACCTTCCTCCTCTCGTCCCTCTCTTCTTCATCTCCTCCTTCCATTCTTTTCCTTCTTGGTTTTTTGCCTCTCTTCCTATCATCCATCCCCACTTGCCCTACAACATAAAACAACAACAAAAAACAAATAAGTGTTAGTGTTAGTAAGTGGTTAGTACAATTTTCATGCTTAGTTAGTTGTTAGTTATTTATTTAAAGTTAGTAGTTGACTAGTTGTTCTTCTTTTGAAAAGGTGATTGGTTAGACTTCTCTTATAAAAATCAAAATTTATGCATTGAAAGTTCAAGTTAGGCATATCAAGGGGTCATTTAGGGCTTGCATTTAGTCTTTTCCCTTTAAGTTTTGTAGTTCCATTTCAAAGTAGGAAAGTTGGCATATAGGATAGTGTAAAATTTTATGGTTGCATTCTCATTCCCACCATATTTTGGGGCATTTTAGCTTGCTGGTCCGTTTTACCATATTAAACATTTTAAGACAAAATCTCATGCTTTTTCATGTTTTAGTCCCACTTTGCAAACTTAGACTTTATTGTTCAAAGTTTGATTAGATTTCTAACGCTAATGGGTGCATGAGTTATTGGCTTATCCTTGTGGTAGGATTGTGGGAAGAGAAAGATCCCTTAAATCCAAAGATCAAATCGAAGAGAGAGGAGGAGATTAAGTATCATAAGACATTCCAAAATATTTCTTCTTATCCTTTGTAAAAGCCATCAAGGGCTTCGATCCATTAAATTTTTATAAGTTGTTTCTAAAGTAGTCATTAAAAGACCTTTCAAGGATTTTCCCTTGAGGCACTTGTAATTATCTAATAAAACTTTTAAGTGGAGGAGGCCTCCACTCTTTGGGTCTTCTTCCCCATTTGGGGAAGGGTGTTGGGTTTTTTGTTTGATTCTAGCTTAGATTTATATTTTCATGCTTTTAGTTTAAATTCTGTTTCAATTAAGTTATCTTGCTTCTCTTCCAATCCTTGACCAGAGAATAGCTAACTTTGGGATCGTATCCCAAAGGCCACATAGTCTTGTGGTAGCTTCTCGCTCCCCCATCAACTTCTTGTGGACATCCAGCTAGCTGGAAGGTTTCCAGGATTGGTGGCTTCTAGTGGTTGGTCTTGTTCGGAGATCAATCCCACCCAGTAGATTAAAATTTGTATGGTAGAACACTAGTTTGATTTTTATTTCACATTATTTGGCAAAGTAGTTATTGTTGAAGCATTAATTAATATCTTTCAAGTTATCAAGTAGTTTCATCTTTCTCAAAGTTATTTTATTGCTTTTCACAACACAACTGCTCTTGTTTGTTTAAAATAAACCAAAGTCTCTTGAACTTGGCCAAATCCAAGTCAAGAGCACCCTCTATCGGAGGGCATTTTTAGTCTTGCATCATCCCCTGCATTAGGCATTGTTAATTTAGCAAGTCTCTTGAACTGTGGTCATAAGACCGAGTCAAGAGCGCTCTCTGTCGGAGAGTTGAACAAGGCTTTCCAATAATAAAAATTTTCCACTCACACACCCTTTAATTAATTTATCTTGGTTTCTGTCCTACACCCGTATGCTCTGCCAACCTGAAAAGGTTGGGCTAGTACTCAGAAAGGTGGAAGACTTGTTAATTTACAAGTGAAAATCTAATTAAAACTTTCACCCCATAAACCAACGAACCGGCGTTGACATAAAGTATTTTAATCAGCTCTCAGGGGAGGCGCCGGACCGCCCAATCTGCGACACGGTGGCTGGTTAGCATTGCGCGCCTCGCCGTGATTCCAGACAGGCCCCGACAGGTCTTTTAAAGGGGTTGCTTAAAATTACTTTCCGGACACTCTTTGAATACCCTTGGTTTTAGCCCTAATAATCAAGACAATTAAAACTTTAAATTTACCAAGATAAGCTGCATAACGTTCTCACAAACTTTCAATTCAAGCACTTGTATCAAGTTTTCGCAATTCACATTTAATTCTTGACTCCATAAGGCACTGGTCCTTTATCTCATATTTTGCTTGTTTAAATATCTACATTGGAGTTATCTGTTATATTTCGCGAAAAGTGATTGACTTATTGCCCAAGTGTATCTTTCATCTTGTGTTTGCAACGTGGATTGCGTTATCTTGTCTTATATTTAATCTTTATAATTGTCTCTCATTTAAAAAAAACTCCTAAAAAACACCCATCCGCATCACTACATCAAAAAACACATAAATACACAAAGAGCCTTAGACAACTCTTTTTTAGGGACTACCCCCCTTGGCTTCGTTAGGAGTTTTGCCTAAACGGAGGAGCTGGGATTCAGGTGACAGTACCTGGCTCATTGCTTGCCCCCAAGGCCACACTCTCTCACTTGAAGTGAAGAGACAGCTTTCGAAAGATTTCCGCTGCTGGTGTGCAGTTTGGCGGACAACATTTTTGGCGCCGTTGCCGGGGACAAATCTTTTTGTTCCTGGACGACCTTAGTTTTTTCTAGTTTGTTTACCTTTTGATAGATTCTCAAATCTGTCTGGCGACTCCACTGCCCTTTTTTCTTTTTGGTAGTTTTTTAGTTCAATCACTCTCAGAAATTAGACTTAAAACCACCTGGCGACTCCACTGTCAACTAACACCTCAAGGTATTCAACCAGAAGAAACTCTGAAGGCTTGCTTAGTTTTATCCCAGAACCTGAAAAGGTTTATAGGAGGAGACTAAACAGGCTTGCTTCTCGTAAAATCCTTGAAGAACTTAGGTCTCAGTCTATTTCTGACATCCATAGTCTCTTTCAGGAAGATAGCTTAGAAAATTTTGAAAATTTTGAAAACAGTAATAATTGTTTTTCCGATACAATGGGTGATTTTTTCGCCCCCCTCAACATTACTCAGATTGCAGGTCAACCACATGATCTTCCAGATAAGGCCATCGACAAACTCCCAACCTTTACCGGCACTGATACTGTTACTGCCGCACAACATCTCACTGCTTTCTCAAGAATAAAAAGTGGATATGTCAGAGAACCTGCTCATAGGCATGAAGATGTGTACATGAAGTTATTTGCCTTATCCTTAGAAGGAGATGCTGGTGACTGGTTCATCAGCTTGCCAGCCAACTCTTTTGTCACCTTAGCTGAGTTTTCAACTGCTTTCACCAACAAGTATGGTGAGAAAAAAGAGCCACGTCATCAACTTGCTGCTCTAACAAACATTAGAAGAAGTGAAATGGAAACTATGGAAGATTTCAACAAAAAGTTCATGGATTTATACAATGCAATCCCTACAGACTACAAGCCAACTCCACAGACTATACTGGTTTATTACATTGAAGCTTTAAGTGGAGAGATGCAGTATCAACTTAGGGATAAGGAACCCACTACTTTGTTGGAAGCACAAACAATGGCAACCAAGATTGATAGGAACATGCAGTCATCTGGGAAGTCAAACCTACCCGGTTATTCAAGAGCCCAAACTCCTTTGAAAACAACTGAGCCTAAAGGTAAAGATCCTTTGGATGCTTTGAAAGAATCATATGAGAAAAAGATGATGGACATGTGTGAAAGAATGGAAAGAGCTGAGCAGAAACATGTGGCCCAAATGAAGGAAGTTCAAAACAAAATAATAAACATGGAAAGGGCACAAGTCCAACAGGTCCAACGAGTTCAACAAGTTCAACAAACTCAACCTGGTCAGAGAAATTACCCTCCCAAAAATAACTGGCAAAAGAAAGCTCACGAAAATGAAAAGAGGCCTCCCACTCAGATAGAGGCTGCCAATACAAATGAGGTGTACATCCCATTTTGTAGAGCTTGCAAGGATTTCCATGAGGAATTCGCTTGTTATTTTGCTAACTATGTACAAGAGCATGGGTATCCTGAAGGGGAGGGTACAAATAATCCAACATCAAGCGAGCCTGAATACATTAATGCTGTAGGAGATATCCGAAATGTTCCCAGAGAAAATTGGAAACCTGTTGACAATGAACCAGACAACATGACAAAAAACTTTGGAGGAAGACCATCAAATGAACAACTCCAAAACATGCAGAGATTTAAAGGGGTTGGATACCAAAGAAGATCAAATCCTGCACCTGCTATACAACCTCCCAAGGTAAATGTTCCAAGTGAGTCAGCTGATTCTAGTAAATTAAATTTTGATTGGAGTAACTGGTTCAATACTACTAAGGTGCCTATACCCATAAACGAACTTTACAAAATTCCTGGTCAAAAGGAGAAGTTGTTGAAAACATTAGAAGCACCTAATCCTACATATATTACAAATCCTAGTCCACCTACTCCTGCATGTACTACCAAGCCTACTCCTCCCACTCCTCTCACTCCTCAGATTCCTAAAAAAGTCACTTTTTCGGCTAATGTGGAAGAACCTTCAACCAGCTGTGAATCAACTTATGAGGACCCTCCTATAATCTTGCATACTAGGGATACAAGAAAAGAAGCTCACCCTCCTTTCTACATATCATTGATGATAGGTGACCTTCTTCTACACAATTGTATGTTGGATTCAGGATCCGCTGCGAGTTTAATGACCAAAAGGGTTATGCAACAGCTTAACTTGAGGACCACCAGGCCCTACCAAAATGTGTGTGCCATGGATTCCAGACCCGTTAAGGTCGAAGGGATGATAGAGAAAGTTCCTGTGAGATTGGCCAAGTACCCGGACATCCACCTAACTATGGATATCCTTGTCATAGACGTACCAGATAGGTGGGGCATGCTACTCTCTAGAAAGTGGGGTGCAACTTTAGGTGGCTCTATACAATTGGACTGGTCTTATGCAACAGTTCCTGCTTCCGAAGACTCACTTGTAAAATTACACACTGAAAAGGAAAGGAGATATCATGTGGAAAATCCGGATAGACCATCAAATGAGTTTGTTTGCCATATCGGTGAGATCGGAGATATTCAAATCAACTCCACCTTTTTAGATCCAATCCAGGAAGAAGTTAAAAATGTAGAAACAAGTAAGTTATGGAAAATGAATTTTGATGGAGCATGTTCTAGAGCAGGAAAGGGTGCTGGGGTTGTCCTCACTTCTCCAGAGGGTAGGATTTTCAATTTCGCCTTTAGACTAGAGTTTGAAGCAACGAATAATGTAGCAGAGTATGAGGCACTTCTACTAGGCATAGAGATTGCCAAGGATATGGGAATCAAATTGCTAACTATAAAGGGGGACTCAGATCTGATTGTCCAACAAATTAAGGGTCAATTCGCATGTAAATGCCAGAGACTTAAGAAATACCGAAACGCAATATGGGACACAATGGAATTCTTTGATGCCCTTAATATAGAAGCAATCCCTCGAGATCAGAATAGTGCCGCGGATAGACTTGCAGTTTCAGCCTCAACACTCCAACCTTTGGACGAAATGTTAGAAGGACATTGCCCCTTGGAAATCAACTTTAGACCTTCCATTCCTGATAATATAGAACATTGGCAAGTATTCAGAGATGATGAACAAATACTTAAGTTCATAAACAACATTGATGAGTTCTTAAATTATAAACCAAATGATCAGGAGGAAGGCAAAGTTTATCAGGATGAGGGTAACCGCTCAAACCCTGTCCCACGGGGTTTTGTGGCTTTGGAACATATTTTCGACAGACAGGATAGAAAAAAGAATAGTGTGGACCAAATGAAACCAGGTGAGTACGTTGAGATTAACATTGGAACAGAAAAAGAACCAAAAATACTGAAGATTGGAAAAGGTATCCCTGATAAAGAAAGAAATGCCCTTATTAACTTATTAAGAGAATTTAGGGACATATTTGCTTTCACATATGATGAGCTTAAGGCGTATAGGGAGGATGTTTTCCAACACACCATTCCCTTAAAACCGGAGTGTCAAAAGGGTAAACCTTTCCGACAAAAGCTGAGACAGATAAACCCTAAACTAGCTCCTGTTGTAAAACAGGAGTTAGAAAAGATGTTAGCAGCAGGCATCATAGCACCCACACGGCATACTTCATGGTGTTCCAATTTGGTAGTGGTCAGAAAAAAGAATGGCAGCTTAAGAATATGTATAGACTTTAGAAATCTAAACATGGCATGCCAGAAAGACAACTACCCTCTTCCTAATATGGAGACCCTCCTCCAACGGGTCACTGGATCTGGCATGATGTCAATGTTGGATGGATTTTCGGGTTACAATCAGGTAGTCATCAAGGAGGAGGATAGACACAAAACTGCTTTCACAACCCCTTGGGGAACTTTCGAATATTTAAGAATGCCTTTTGGCCTTACCAATGCTGGGGCCACTTTTCAAAGGGCCATGGACTATGCCTTCAAAGAATTAGTGGGGAAAATCATTGAGATATACCAGGATGATTTGACCGTATTTTCAAAAGAAAGATCTAGTCATGTTGGCCACCTTAGGAAGGTATTTGAAAGATGTAGAGAGTATGGGATTTCTTTAAATCCGGTGAAATCGGTCTTTGGCATTGAAGAAGGCAAACTTTTGGGTCACATTGTTAACAAAGACGGGGTCAAGGTTGATCCCGAGAGAGTAGAAGCTATCCAGAAAATTCCCCTTCCTAGAAATGTCAAAGGTCTTCAATCCTTTAATGGCCATATCAACTTCATAAGGAGATTCATACCAAATTTAGCCGAGATAATAAAACCCATGCAACGGTTGTTAAAAAAGGATGCTAAATTTGTTTGGGATGATGAAGGGAAGGAAGCCTTTGCAACTATCAAAGATGCTATTTCTAAGTCACCTGTGTTAGTCAGCCCTGATTATACTAAAGAGTTCATGATATTCTCTTTTGCCTCAGAAGACACAATAGCTGGAGTGTTGCTCCAGAAGAATTCCGAAGGATTTGAACAACCTATTGCCTTCATGAGTAGAGCCCTCCAAAACTCTGAGTTGAAATATACTACCATGGAAAAGCAGGCCTATGCCTTGGTGAAGTCTCTAAAACACTTTAGGACATACATTGGTTATTCAAGAGTCATAGGATATGTCCCCCATGCCGCTGTAAAAGACATCCTGGCCCAACAGGATTGCCTTGGAACAAGAGGCACATGGGTGTCCAAAATCCAGGAGTATGATCTGGAAATTCGGCCCACTAAACTGATAAAGGGGCAAGGCCTAGCTAAGATGTTAACTCAGAAGAATGAAGAGGCCATTGACATGTGTTGTGCAAACCTTTCATCTCATCCTCGTATGACACCAGCTTTACAGGACCTAGATAATCAGTGGTACTCTGACATCATATACTTTCTGCTACACCTGGATGTTCCAGAACATCTTAAGGGACATAAAAGAAGAGCTCTTAGATTAAAAACTGCCAGGTATTGCCTCACTCAAGAGGGTTTGGGTTGGAGGAACCCTGATGGTGTGATACTTAGATGTGTGCACGAGCAGGATTCCAAAAGGATCTTGACTGAATTCCACTCAGGTTTTTGTGGGGGCCATTATGCAGCGAATACAACTGCTCACAAAATCCTTAGGGCTGGATACTATTGGCCAACCATATTTTCAGATGTGTACAGACATGTCAAGTTTTGCCAGGAATGCCAACTATTCACAGGAAATCCCAAACTGGCCGCCTTGCCCCTCAACCCGGTTGTTGTCATTGCCCCTTTCCAACAATGGGGTTTGGATTTCATTGGTAAATTTAAAGATAACTCTAGCAATGGTTTTTGCTGGATTCTGACGGCAACTGATTATTTCACTAAATGGGTCGAGGCCATTCCCACCAAGACAGCTACTGAGAAGGTTGTTATGGATTTTATTGAAGATAAAATCATCACTCGATTTGGCACCCCTTTGAAGATAACTACTGACAATGCCAAAGCTTTCAGTTCAACAGAAATGACTGATTTTTGTTTCAAATATGGCATTGTTCTATCTCATTCTTCTGACTATTATCCACAAGGTAATGGCCTTGCTGAATCCTCAAACAAGAACCTGATGACTATCCTTAAGAAAACTGTTGGTGACAACAAAAGATCCTGGGATAGCAAGATCAAATATGCCCTTTGGGCGGACAGAATTACAAAGAAAAACTCCACTGGAAAGTCCCCCTTTGAACTTGTTTATGGCATCACAGCGATACTACCTCTTAGCATGCAGATCCCCATCTTCAGAATGCTAACTGATTATGACTCTGAGAAGTTAGAGTTGGAAGATAGGGCTAACCAAATCATCGAGCTTGATGAAAACAGAAGAAACTCCTTGGACAAAATGTTAAGACAAAAAGAGAGTATGAAAGCCACCTTTGATAAGTCAGCCAAGCCAAGAGCTTTTCAAGAAGGAGACACTGTTTTATTATGGGACAAAAGAAGGGAAAAACCTGGGAAGCATGGGAAGTTCGACAGCCTTTGGAAAGGCCCCTTTATTATACGCTGCACAGTTGGAGATAATTCTTTCGGCCTCAATACTATGGAAGGAGAAATATTGCCTCTTCCTATAAATGGGCAACATTTGAAGCCCTTTTATCGGAACAACATTCAAGATGACCAAGAGGCCATCTCAGGATCTCCCTAAACTCTTATCTTTGTACTTTATGTATCATTATTTTTGTATCATAGTGTATTTTTGTACTATAGTTCATATATATGCTGAAAAAAGAAAAGATTTCTATTTTTGTACTTTGAATTTGAAAAGAAAAAGCAAAAAATAGTTTCATAGTTGTTATTTCATTTTGGCATTATTTATCATATACATGGGAAACTAAGACACTTCTCTTTCTGTGCAGGAAAATGATATTCTGGGATTCTCGAACACCTTCTTTGACTCCTAGATCAAGCAAGTGTCCGTCCCGCAGTTGGAGCCAGATGTTATCAACTGATTTGTACAATAGTTGAAACCTTATTGAGCCGCCAGTGTTGGAACACATCAGTGTTCACTTCCAGAGTATCTGGGTTTCATTGTATTTGGGTCTAGCCAGTTTTGGCTAGCCAGTTTTTGTTTTTGAGTCGACATGACCATGGCCCCATGGGGGTTTGTATCAGTGTGCTAGTAGGGTCTGAGTGGCTCGGTCTCCCATGACTGGATTAAACAACTAAGGTATTCCAGGGAGTTTTTTCACCGTCAGATTATACTTTGCTTCAGGCGAAATATAATCTCTTGGTTTTTCTCCCGCTTCCTCCAAAGCTGGAATGCCCGATTTTGGAAATTTGGCCATGGGGGGTTATTAGGGTCCAACTATAATGTATAAACCTACTAGACACTATTAGAATAGGTTTTGGTCATGTCCTAGGTCTCTAGGACCCCCAGAAAAAATTTCGAAAAAATTTTACCGGACGCGTCGGAATTGGGGTTTTTAATTATTTAATTATTTTTAAATTTTAATTAAATTTCTCTATAGTTTAAATAGAGAAATTTGAGTCTGTAATATGTCAGTCATCCGGGGTCCGTTTTCAGTGTTTGATGGCTCGTTTCATAAGCCAAAAATCACACATGACCCATGGAGCAGCTAAACCCAACTTTCGGATGTCAATTCCGCCCCATAATTAATATTTTCTCTGAAAAGTCATTTACAGAAAAATTATTAATTAAAATAATAAAATTGATTATTTTGGAGATAATCCAAATCTCTCCAAAATTAATCAATTTGATTAAAATAAAGGGCTAAATGACATGGCAATGAGCATTAAGGAAGATTCCAATCAACTCCAAGCCCATCCAGTCACTCACCCAGTCACCAGCAAAGAGTCTCCTTGAGTAAAATCGCCCTCCCTCATGCATAATTCGATTTTGATGAAGTGTCAGCTGATAAATGGATTGGTGGTTTTGTATTAATGATAAGGTGGGCGCCCTCATGACTCACCACACCCACCATTACTTGGCTCCCTTCATAGCTCGAGTTTTACCAACCTAGGATCACGTGTTCCTACCTCAAGCAATTCGCATATCCCTTGTCCTCACGTCAATCCTCTCCTACCCTCACGTGGCTCTTAGTTAGGGCGTGTTCATTGGTTAATGGAATCTTTGATTGGCTTGGCTCTCATCCAAAACTCGAGCTTACACCTACCTTGTCCACTTGTCATCCAACAAACTAGCACTCAACCTACCACAGCTCACGCCCTTCACGCCCTTGCTCACGTCAAACCTCTTACCAGCTCGCACTTCCCTTGTGTAGCATGCCCATTCGCTGTGTCTCCTTCACAAAGTCGAGCCCTTTGCCACCTATTCAATCCTACCAACCTCAAACTCGACCTTGGACCATTGTTTACCATGCCAAACCCTTGATTGATTGGAATTCGACCTTCTCCATTGCCAAATTCGAATTAGGGTTTAGGTGTGTAGTTTTAGTATAAAGAGAGGCCCATTTGGGTTGTTATCTCATGGATTTTTGTGTATCGAAGCTCTGATAAAATTGTAAACGCTTTTAATTGGAATAAAGTTGGGACTTTGGAGGTCAAAACCGTGGAGGCTTTTGATGTGCTTGCTTCACTTGATATTGAGGTGATATTGTTTTACATTTCATTTGAGGCTCTTAAGTTGTAGAACATGTTCATGAAGGCTAACAATCTAGCACAAGTAGCATGTATCTAGATCTTTTCACTTGAATGTTTTGTTTCAATTATATTATTCATGCTTAAGGTTATTGCAGGTATTTCTTCACTCCATAAACGAGACCAAAGGAGCTTTAACTTTTATGATTTGAGAAACAAAGAGAGCTAGATCTTCTCCATCAAACTTCTAAAATACAATTTTGGTTACTTGTTACTATAGGCTTCCTCTCTTCTAGCCTTCTACTTTGCTCCTTGAGTTTTTTGTTTTGAATTTGCTAAACCATTTCTAGCCCCTCTAGCCTTGATCCAAGATTGTCCTTGTTTTTCAAGCCATAGATTAGTTTGCCATAAGGTTGAAGTTCCTTCAACCTTGGGGAATAACTTGGGATTTGTTCCCTTGTGCTCTCTTCAACACTCGTTGTCGGCGTATCACCGGTTAACCGGAGGATTTCCAAGGCGGTGTTTTACCATCCCAAGTGTTCCACTTGAAGCCCTTGCCCTAGATCTGCTTCCCCATAGTTTTGTCTTCATCCCCCCTTTTCGTCCCACTTCATTTTTTCCCTTTCTCCCTCTTGCATTCGTCCCTCTCAACATCTTTGCCCTTCGTCCTACCTTACCTTCCTCCTCTCGTCCCTCTCTTCTTCATCTCCTCCTTCCATTCTTTTCCTTCTTGGTTTTTTGCCTCTCTTCCTATCATCCATCCCCACTTGCCCTACAACATAAAACAACAACAAAAGACAAATAAGTGTTAGTGTTAGTAAGTGGTTAGTACAATTTTCATGCTTAGTTAGTTGTTAGTTATTTATTTAAAGTTAGTAGTTGACTAGTTGTTCTTCTTTTGAAAAGGTGATTGGTTAGACTTCTCTTATAAAAATCAAAATTTATGCATTGAAAGTTCAAGTTAGGCATATCAAGGGGTCATTTAGGGCTTGCATTTAGTCTTTTCCCTTTAAGTTTTGTAGTTCCATTTCAAAGTAGGAAAGTTGGCATATAGGATAGTGTAAAATTTTATGGTTGCATTCTCATTCCCACCATATTTTGGGGCATTTTAGCTTGCTGGTCCGTTTTACCATATTAAACATTTTAAGACAAAATCTCATGCTTTTTCATGTTTTAGTCCCACTTTGCAAACTTAGACTTTATTGTTCAAAGTTTGATTAGATTTCTAACGCTAATGGGTGCATGAGTTATTGGCTTATCCTTGTGGTAGGATTGTGGGAAGAGAAAGATCCCTTAAATCCAAAGATCAAATCGAAGAGAGAGGAGGAGATTAAGTATCATAAGACATTCCAAAATATTTCTTCTTATCCTTTGTAAAAGCCATCAAGGGCTTCGATCCATTAAATTTTTATAAGTTGTTTCTAAAGTAGTCATTAAAAGACCTTTCAAGGATTTTCCCTTGAGGCACTTGTAATTATCTAATAAAACTTTTAAGTGGAGGAGGCCTCCACTCTTTGGGTCTTCTTCCCCATTTGGGAAAGGGTGTTGGGTTTTTTGTTTGATTCTAGCTTAGATTTATATTTTCATGCTTTTAGTTTAAATTCTGTTTCAATTAAGTTATCTTGCTTCTCTTCCAATCCTTGACCAGAGAATAGCTAACTTTGGGATCGTATCCCAAAGGCCACATAGTCTTGTGGTAGCTTCTCGCTCCCCCATCAACTTCTTGTGGACATCCAGCTAGCTGGAAGGTTTCCAGGATTGGTGGCTTCTAGTGGTTGGTCTTGTTCGGAGATCAATCCCACCCAGTAGATTAAAATTTGTATGGTAGAACACTAGTTTGATTTTTATTTCACATTATTTGGCAAAGTAGTTATTGTTGAAGCATTAATTAATATCTTTCAAGTTATCAAGTAGTTTCATCTTTCTCAAAGTTATTTTATTGCTTTTCACAACACAACTGCTCTTGTTTGTTTAAAATAAACCAAAGTCTCTTGAACTTGGCCAAATCCAAGTCAAGAGCACCCTCTATCGGAGGGCATTTTTAGTCTTGCATCATCCCCTGCATTAGGCATTGTTAATTTAGCAAGTCTCTTGAACTGTGGTCATAAGACCGAGTCAAGAGCGCTCTCTGTCGGAGAGTTGAACAAGGCTTTCCAATAATAAAAATTTTCCACTCACACACCCTTTAATTAATTTATCTTGGTTTCTGTCCTACACCCGTATGCTCTGCCAACCTGAAAAGGTTGGGCTAGTACTCAGAAAGGTGGAAGACTTGTTAATTTACAAGTGAAAATCTAATTAAAACTTTCACCCCATAAACCAACGAACCGGCGTTGACATAAAGTATTTTAATCAGCTCTCAGGGGAGGCGCCGGACCGCCCAATCTGCGACACGGTGGCTGGTTAGCATTGCGCGCCTCGCCGTGATTCCAGACAGGCCCCGACAGGTCTTTTAAAGGGGTTGCTTAAAATTACTTTCCGGACACTCTTTGAATACCCTTGGTTTTAGCCCTAATAATCAAGACAATTAAAACTTTAAATTTACCAAGATAAGCTGCATAACGTTCTCACAAACTTTCAATTCAAGCACTTGTATCAAGTTTTCGCAATTCACATTTAATTCTTGACTCCATAAGGCACTGGTCCTTTATCTCATATTTTGCTTGTTTAAATATCTACATTGGAGTTATCTGTTATATTTCGCGAAAAGTGATTGACTTATTGCCCAAGTGTATCTTTCATCTTGTGTTTGCAACGTGGATTGCGTTATCTTGTCTTATATTTAATCTTTATAATTGTCTCTCATTTAAAAAAAACTCCTAAAAAACACCCATCCGCATCACTACATCAAAAAACACATAAATACACAAAGAGCCTTAGACAACTCTTTTTTAGGGACTACCCCCCTTGGCTTCGTTAGGAGTTTTGCCTAAACGGAGGAGCTGGGATTCAGGTGACAGTACCTGGCTCATTGCTTGCCCCCAAGGCCACACCTCTCTCACTTGAAGTGAAGAGACAGCTTTCGAAAGATTTCCGCTGCTGGTGTGCAGTTTGGCGGACAACACGGTCCTCAAATTTCGTGTCCAGAATTTTCTCTTCCTTCTCAGAATTTGTGCCCACAGTTACAGTCAAATACTGCCTTGAAATTCGTGCTCACTTTGCCTCGAATTTCATGCCCAGAATCAGCCTGGAAAATCATGCATTCAGCTGTACAATTTAGTATTTAATGCAGTTGTACGGAACCTTGAAAATTGTGCAAGAAGTCTGGAAATGAGTGCCCAGTCTCTTCTCGATTGGCATGCTCATTAATTGCAGCTGTACGGTCTAGTTTCACTGCTGTACCTGCACCTTGGAACTCGTGCCAGTGGTCTCCTACCTCTCCTCTCAAACTCGACTTGCTCCAACTCTCTTGGATATCATGCCTCACTAAAAACTCTCTTTTTGGATGCTCAACAATGGTAGAGGGAATGCCTTTTAATTCAAATCACTTGTCTTTTGGTTTGCCTCTCAAGGGTAGCTAAACGGTCATCTAATCCAAGGGCCCACATTGGCTTAGATCTATGGAAAAGAATAAATGCTCATTAATTCTCTCCATAAATTAACTGTATTCACCTACCACTTAAATAAATCAAAAGTCACTTTATAACATTAAAGTGAATTAATTGTTCATCTCAAGCAATTAATACAAGTGTCATGTCACCTTTCCCTCATTAATTACTTAGGCAAAAAAAATAGCTAGGGGAACACTTCCTAGGTACAAATTTCAACAGTTGGAGCTCCTTGGTGTTGGCTAGGGTTTCTTGGTCTTACCTGGCTAGGGTTTTGGTTTTCCTTAGCTAGGGTTTTGGAGAGCTTGGAGGATTGTACCAACTTGTGATAAGCTGAGAGTATGTACTTGAACTTCATCTCCTGAATATATATATGAAGTTTTCAGCTGTCCAAATTTTCTTATTGCAGATTTGAGTTTCAGTTATCTATTTCTTCATGGTTTGGTGTTTTCCAGAGCTTGTATGTCTTGCTGATTTGACATAAGTTAAGGCTGAAATTATTAAATGATTTAAAATTATTCTTGCAGAAGATAGGGCAGATTTATTGCTGTAATTAATGTCGTCATAAATGATTTTCGGATCTGGTTTACAAATATACACTATAAGATTGCCATAGAGGGCTAAAACTTGTTGCCACACATTCAGTCTCTTTTCTCGTGAAATGCCTAATGGATTGGGGTTGTTAAGGAGTGAAATATTGTCTGTTGTTGCTGCTATTTTATCATATTTCATAACAGCCCAAAGGCTGTAAAGCTCTGATGACATGGATCCATTGACAGAACAATCATGTTTGGAGATTAACTTCTACAAAGACTAAGATCATAAATAAACCATCGAAATGCAAAACAATCGTTGTGACACTCTTTCAACTTCTGAAAAGAAAGTGGGGAATCCTTTTCGAGATCTGACTATTAAAGGCATACAAAAGAGATACAAGTCTCAACATTGAAGAGAAGTCAAGTGGGAGAAAAATGCATTGCAACTTGACCCTCGCTGAGTAAGAATACAGCCAAAAAATAGAAACAATAACTTAGTTTTATGAAAATATGATTTTTTTCATGACAAACTGGATTTTGGCTGCACATAAAGGCAAATGCCTTCTTTACTACTAAATCTGAAAAATTATGCTTAATCAAGTATGATCTTCAACACACAGTTAGCACCATCAGTTGCCTACCCCTCTTATCAAAACTACCTTTCATTTCCTTATCTACATCCCCCTATAAACCAATAACAGATTATGTTTTCAACCTTTCTACAAAAAGCCATCCACCAATTATTATTGGAGCCTGTGATGCATTCACGGTACTAACTCCACAAAAGTAATGAACTTTTAGTTCGGGAGGACAAAAATGCTACACAATATCTTTCTGAAGGTTCATCGCTAGAAATTTTTGGATTTGCAAAAGAAATAGAAAAAAGATATATGAGATTAGAACTATGCTGTTGGGAGTGGGGAGCGGGAGCGAAAAGAGAAATTTTCAAAAGCTTCCGTTTTGGGAGCGTTTTTATATAATACATATTTTAATATATTTTGATACATATATATAAAAAAACAAGCAGGATGCCAAATTAGTTGTAGAAAACATGAAAACATAGATCTAACTATTGGATTAATAATGATTATTAAATCATCAACCATTCAGTACACATATACCATCAATAATCTAGCAGCTATAACTTATAACATTGCCATGATTTGCCATCAACAAACTCTAACAAATAACATCAACCACAATGAAATAGAGCATTATATTCATTACCAGAGAATTGTAATATTTAATCAACAATTCAAACTTCAAAGGTAGGTTCAAACTTCAAACTAACCATCAAGAACAAACCTAACTTGTGCCCAAAACTAACCATCAAGAATAGTGTCCTCCACCTCTTGAAATTCATGTCCAGCAAATGTGATGCAACAGTGTCTTTCAAACCCTGCCATGAATAACTTGAGACCATACTAGCCAATGACTCATTTACTTCAAAAGGTGCCTGAAGGTGAGGTACTAGCTAGCGAATATGGTCTTTGCAATCTTAAGTAGCTTCAACCTAGAGTGATTTTAAAAAAAGTGGTGGGCCATGCTATGATTGGTAATAAATGTTATCATTTTCTTCCTTCTTTTACAATGCACCATTCTATTTATAACTAGGGTCCTTCATCTTAATAATAATACGCATCAAAAGGTTTAGTGTGTTAACCGAACACCCTGATGAAAATATGGTAGGATACATATCCTCAATGATTGCTCTTGCTACCTTACAATTAGTAGCGTTATCAGCGATGACTTGAATGGCATTGTTCAACCCAATCTCTTGAATGGTTTTAATTAAAGGTTTTGCAATATTAATACTAGTCTTGTAACACAGTAGTCAAGGGCTAAAAGGAAGACCGCACCACTAGCAAACACACCAAGAATATTTATCAATGGCCTGCCACTACATTTGTCCAAGCACCAAATACAATGTGAATGGATACTAGTACACCATATTTAGTCCAATCAATTGTAAAATGTCCTAGACCATTATGGATTTTTGGCTCTTTCCATGTTAAGCCCATGGTTTTAGCTTTGTCATACTCTAGGCTCTTGTATCCTTTAGGGGAACTATTGATGGCTTGTACCATTTCATGCCAATAAGGTGAATGAAGAGCATTGAAAGGAACACCACATGCATCGAGAAACCTGAAATTTTTTGCATCCACTTCATCCTTGCAACTATCATTAAGGGAATCAAATATTGTTTTAAGCATAGGTGAGAATCCACTACCATGGGGGGATGGGGATTGACCACCATACATTCTATGTGAGCTTGAAGTCTTAGATTCAACCCTTGTTTTTTGGATTTGTTTTGCACAACATCCTCTTCTTGTGTTTGTTTCTTCTTTCACTGGCACAGGGTCACATGTTTTGAATCCTAGTCTTACCTTCATCCCATGGCGTAATGCCATATAGATGCTTTCTCACATCGGTATGTGAACCTGTGTAAGTTTCATTACAATGGGGGCATATAAACTTTGTTTGTGCTTCCACCCTATTTCCCTCACCCAAGCCTTGTCACATACTTCCACAAGGGTGTTAAAGTCTCTTTGTGTTTTTTCCCATCATCATTGTTAGCCTCATTATCAACATCCCCTTCTATTTCTTCCTTCTCTCAATGGTATGTGCCACCGCTTACTTCTTCCTCCTCAACACTGGTATTTCAGCTTCCTAACACCACAATCATAATAAAAAATGGAACCAAAAGAAAAAACCACATAGCCATCATGCTTCTTGACCCAAGATCAAAATAACTTGCAACCTCCAATAGAATAATGGAGAAAGAGAAATGGGAAAGAGTAGAAGAGAAAACTCAAGATTCAACATAGTGGAATTTAAAACAAAAAAACAAACAAAGAGTGGGTTTTAGAGCCTACCTCTTTAGCTCTCCAACAGTGATTGAATGTAACTATGGAAGCCTTCAATCTCCCTTCCAAGATCTCACAAATAACAACCTTCAATCTACCTTCCAAGCTCTCACGAATTTTCTCATTAACACTAGCTAACTTCCCACTCAAAACCCTAGAAAAGAGGAATAACATGAGTGAACTGATAAATAGAATGAGAGAAAATGAAGTGAGTGAGTGTTTTAATCAACTAAAGGAACCCCAGTCATGCAATAACCAATGATTGAATCCTTGTCTTGGTTCACACAAGCAAGAGAGAAAAAAGAAGTGCCTCTAACTAGCGGGAGCTAAGTGGGAGCACTGAGGGAGCGTTTTTTTGTCTCCTGGGAGCGACTGAGGGAGTGACCTGGGAGCATTGACAGAGCGATTTGGGAGCATTGAGGGAGCGATTCAAGAGCGAATCTCCTTGTTTTGGCAAGGAACGTATTTTTCTAGGGAAGCGGGATTCCAAAAAACGCTCCCAAGAGGAATCGATGAGGAATCGCGCTTCCGAGGCCAATTCCTCTGGGAGCGCAAATTGGGAGCGAAGCAGGGAGGGGGGGGCGATTCCCCGCAACCTAGGATTAGAATAAGCCAGAATAGTCTTTGTTTTACAACAACATTTGGACTTGGCCCCAAATAGAGATGCTTAATTTTCTCTGCATCTAGGGCTGTCAAGTTCGTTGTAACTTTGACACAATCTCGGATGTGATCTTCACTGGACCCAACTCATCATGATTTGAACCTAGGTGATCTTCACAATAATCACTCTGATTTGTCTCTAAACTATAACCCAACAGAGTTAAAAATGGCTACAGAGAATAAGGGGGTGGGCTAGGGTCCATAGTATGCACATGCACATCATGACCTATCAATGCCATAAGTTCAGCCCTACATTCTAACAACCCCCATGGCTACTTCAAGGTGTTGAAACCTAATCAAGCTATTGGGTGAAGTCCATGAGATTTTAACCTTGACCATGGGTGTGGAATTCCTCACTCCCTGCCACTAGGTTTAAAACATGGCAAGCCTCAAGGAGAACCTGGGGAGGAGCTTGGGTATGCATGATATGTGCATGAATCATGAATCATAGTGGCATAAGTACGACCCCTACCTCTTGGTGTCCCCATGGCTACCTCAAGGTGTTTGAACAGCCCGTGGGAATGGAACCTAGAGATCAATGAGATTTCAACCTTGGACAAGAGAGTCAAACTCTTCACTCCCCACCACTAGTCCCATCCCTATTGCGATTAGATGATAGGCCTTAAAGAGAACATGGACGTGGGCTTGGGTTGTAATATGCGCATGTGCGTAATGACCTCCTCGTGCCCAACTTTCAACCCTCACCACTCAATGCCCCCATGTATACATCAAGATGTCGACATAGCTCATAGGAATGAATCCGGTCAAGTTATTGGGTGAAGTCCATGTGATTTGAACCTTGAACAAGGGCATGATAAATTTGTAAATCCATAAAATAATTTAATATCCCTTAATATTTTAATATCCTTAGTAATTTCATATTTTTCTTGTCTATTCCCTAAGACTTATCCCTTTTTAAGAACATATATGTCACTACCTATGTTTCTAGATTGGATTCATCCAAGGGAAACATATTATAAACTAATTCATACTAGATTTAGAACATATGAAAATGTAAGATTTGAGCTTTATTGAGATATAGTTTTGAAAAACTTATAATACATTCTTGCAATACTTTCGTTATTTCTTTGTTAGAATGGTCACGACTTCATTTGTAAAGGCCTCTAATTGCATTCTTTTGAATAGTGTTTGTATAGACTATAGTTAGGCAATTAGTTTTACAACTTAGGTTAACTGTGATCCCCTTCCTTGTAAACTATGAGTAAAGATTGTTAACCTAAATTGTTACATGAACTACGATTTACAAGTTGGTTTACATGAACTAGGGTTTACAAGGAAGGGGATCAAATGAAGTATCCACTTCCTTTCAAGCTATGTTGGTTGCACCCTATAAATAAAAGGTTTATGGCTGCACAATCCAAATTAAGGCAAAGGTACAACACATAAATCCCATATAGATTGAATGCAAGAAACGATGAAGTAGAGAATAACTGAAAACATTATTCTCCAACAGGGTAGTACGAACCTTTCAATGGCCCAAGCAAAGCATAGAAATGATTTAACAATGTAAAACACCTATCAATCTTACAACTATGAAGCTCCAAGCAAGAGAGGTATGCCACACATGAACAAGAAGGGAACCCCTAACACAAAATTTACCCCAAGAAAAGATATGTCAATCAATTAGGCTCAAGAGAGAGAGAGAGATCCAAAAATCCAACCATGAGTACAAATGAGGAAGAGGCTCCCTTATATAGATGAGCTCAACTTCCTTTACAATAAAATAATCATAAATCCTAGATCTAGCCTAGGGTGGAGTAAATAATGAATATCCTCCACTAAACCCTAACAAACTCTAATAATATCCATGATAAATGGTGGTCAAAGCCACAAGTACAATGTCAAAGATACATAAGGCCCCAAGAAATAGGGTGCCTCCACCAAATAAGGATGAATGCCAAGTGGATGTCCCAAAAATAGCCTCCAAAAGCTAGTGCACAACGAGATGTATCCACAAAGATGAATATAAGTGTACGAACCTAAGTTGCAGGAAACGGCCTATCTGCCCCCGTCCCCTATCCGTTTCCGTACGGAAACGCAGAAACGCGTACGGAACGTACGGAAACCCGTTTCAAAAAAAATGAAACCCGTTTCGAAATCAAAAACACGTTTCAGGATTTAGGAAACCCGTTTCCAATTCGTAAATCGATTTTTGGCCACGTTTCCGGCCAGTCAACGCTTAGTTCGACGGAAATTTGTTTTTTTTTTTTAATTTCGATTCCGGTTTAGGGTTTTCGCGGTTTCGGGAAGGTTCAGCTATCCGCCACTCCGATAAATTGGCTATCCCTCGCAGCATTGGAGCTGGAGCAGTGTGAGTGTGAGGATTTTAGCGTAGTGAGCGTGAGGGTTTTAAACAGTGCAAGCATTGGAGCTGGAGCAGTGTTGGAGCAGTGTGAACGCGACTGGAGCAGTGTGGAGCAGTGTTGGAGCATTGAACGCGACTGTGCTGAACCGTGTGAACCGCGCGACTTTGTTGAACCCTGAAGTGAACCGCACGTGAAGTGAACCGCGCGACTGTGTTGAACCGTGAGTGAACCGCGCGACTGCTGCGTGGGTGAAGTGCACCTTCAACCGTGGATTGGAGCACATCATCGAACAGGATCAGAATAGGTAAGAAATTCATTGCATTATTTTTTAAATTGAAAAAAATAAATAAATAATAGTGTTTTACAGTTACTGTTTTTAGTTTTATTTAATTTTAGTTTTAGTTTTATGAACTATGAAATGTATAACCGGAATCGAAATCATTTTGAAAAAACAGTATACGATATTACGATGGCATGGAAAACAGTATTATAATTTATAATTTATAAGTTATAAGTTATAACATTACTTTTTGAAATAACATATATTGTATAACAGTATTATTAATTTATGCATTATTATAATTCATGTATCAGTATAACAATATTTCATAGTTCATACATTAATAATATATTAATGCTATATTTATCTCAGTGATTTATAATGTATAAATCATTGCATTATATTTATCTCGGTGATTTATATTTACTGTTTTATTTAAGTTTTTAGTTTTGCATTAATGCAGTGATTTATAATGTATGAAATTTAAAAATTATAACATTAACTGTCCTACTTCACAATATTATTATATTTATCTCTGCATTACTTTTAACTTTTAAGTTTTAAGTTTTTGTTGAAAATTTGAAATTTAATCACTCTCACACACACCTTACCGACCTTATAAATTTATAACAGTATGAACTATGATGATCATCATCAATGTGTCGACTTGCCAGAGCTGTATGACAACTATTCTGTCATCTGCCATTGAATTGTATTTGTGAACCTCTGATTGCACTTTGCAGAAATAATTTATAAAGTAGATGAAGATCCATTTATTTTGTTCTAATTTGTTTTTTAATTTTTTTTTTGCAGCAATGGCTTCCAGCCAAGCAACTGGTTCAACCCCTAAGGTCAACAAGAGGGCTGAATACTATCCTCTTTGGGCTCATGTTCAAAAGATTGCAAGATGTGGAGGTGGTGGCTCATGGGAGTGGCGATGTACACTCTGCAAATCTCAGTATAAGGGCTTCTACCCAAGAGTCAGGTCACATTTCTTGCATGAAGCAGGAAAAGGTGTTGAAGGTTGCCCAAAAACAAGTGACCCCATTGAGAGGAGGAAGTATGAAGTTGAGCAAGATGAGGCTGACAGGATTAAAAGAAGACATGACCAACTTTCAAATGCTTCCATTCAGCCTCCAAACACCGAGCCAAGGATTGTGCTTGAAGCAAGGAAGAGGAAAGCAGCTCAACAACAAGAAGTACAAGCATCAAAAAATCCCAGAGGGACTCCTTCAATCCAAGAGAGTAGAATAGCCAAATTGGTGAATGTTCAAGGGAGAGAAGAAGCCGACACAAGGGTGGCTAGGGCCCTCTATGCTTGTGGGATACCTTTCAATGTGGTTCGGTCTCCTTACTGGCATGATCTTGTGCGAGCAATTAACACAGCTCCTGCAGGGTACAAGGGGCCAAACTATGAAAAAGTCCGAACTGATCTCATAAAAAAGGAGAAGGAGCTTGTGGAGGATATCTTAGCACCGATTCGTGCTTCATGGGGCAACTCTGGGGTTACAATAGTCTCAGATGGATGGACAGATACTAGGCGTAGGCCACTGATAAACATCATTGCCACTTCACCAAAAGGAGCAATGTTTCTGAGGGCTGAAGACTGTTCAGGGGAGGTGAAAGATGCTCAATTCATTGCTAATGTTTTAATCAAAGCTATTGAGCAAATAGGCCCTAATAAGGTGGTGCAAGTTATCACGGATAATGCACCAGTTTGCAAGGCGGCAGGTTTAATTGTTGAGAGCAGGTTTGAGCACATTTTTTGGACACCTTGCATTGTCCATAATCTGAACCTGATCTTAGAAGAGATCGACAACAAAGTTCCATGGATCAAGGAACTCACAGGGCAAGCAAGGGAGATAGTTAAATTCATCACCAACCACCACCAATCTCAAGCCATATTTCGAGAGTACTCCAGATTGGAGTTGTTAAAAGTTGCCAAGACAAGATATGCTTCCAACTTCATCATGTTGCGTCGCCTTGTTGAGGTTAAGCAACCATTAGTTTCTATGGTAGTCAGTCAACTTTGGGTTGAGTGGAGACAGGCAGATTCAGAGCGGGGAATTGTTGTGCGCAGATTGTGCCTTGATGAGGAGTGGTGGAGCAAGATAGATTTCTTGCTCAAGTTCACAACCCCTGCATTTGAGCTTCTTCGAAGCGCTGACACAGACCGACCTTTCTTGGGAGAGGTATACGATGGCATGGATACCATGGTTGAGAAGACTATGGAAATCATTTTGCTTGAGTCTCCTCAGCTTTTATATGTTGATGCTGGATTTGTTGATTTGGTACATAAAATCATGGTTGACAGGTGGAATAGTTTCAACACTCCATTGCACACTTTAGCACATGCCTTGAACCCAAGATTCTATGATGAACAACTCATTGCTCAAAGCAATGGGAAGACGAGGGCACCTCATCAGGATAGAGAGGTGGCTAATGGAGTGAAAAAGGCCCTTATGAGTATGTTTCCAGCTCATCTACACAGGGAGGTGAAAGAAGAATTCGCTAGTTTTGCTGCAGGATTGGATGATTATTCAGATATATCATCTTTGGATGAGAGAAGCACCATGAGTCCGGTTAGGTGGTGGATTTGTCATGGAGCAAATGGTGTGCATTTGCAAACACTTGCCATTCGTATTCTTTCACAGGTGGCAAGCTCTTCATCGGCAGAAAGGAATTGGAGCACCTATGGTTTTATTCATTCTGTGAAGCGCAATAGGTTGGGTTCACAAAAGGCCGAGGATCTTGTTTATGTGCACTCCAATCTTCGCCTTGCTTCTCGTAGGGGTCCGGAATATACCAGTGGGTCTTCTAAAGAATGGGATGTGGATCCAGAATCAGCTGATTTGGACATCTCTCTTGCTGCCCTGAATATTGAGGAACCTAGAAGTGGAGTTGGCCAATCTTCTTCCAGTCAACAATCCACTATTGGGCGTGCTTCTTGTTCTATTTTTCAGGATGAGTATGAAGATGAGCCCGAGGATGATGACTATTAGTCTTTGGGCTTGAGTGGATGTTTTTTTTATGTGTTCATTGTTCATGTTGATGTAGCTTTGTACTTGTAGCCTCATATATAAAGGCTGATTTTTGATATATATGTATTAGCGGCTTAGCCTCATTTATGAAGGCTGTTTTTTGGCTATTTCCACTTGCATTATGGAATCGTTTATGCGTAAAATACTAAATTGTGTTGTTTTTTGGATATTAATACTTGCATTATGGAAACACTTATGAAATTATGAGTAAAATCGTAAATGTGATGTTACATGTATGACTATGACTAAAATTTTAATCTGAATACAACAATGCAATTCCGAACAACGGCAATGAAGCACAATAGTAGATCTGGATGATCTACTCACTAGAATTGGCTAGGATGGATAAGTTTCACCATCGAATCCAATGTTCGTCAAGGGTTTCCGTCCTCAACACCCAACAAGCTCATAGAGCTCTCCAAATTTATTTCTCAAAAGTGAATAATAAGAATGGATACCAAGCAATTCACTTTTTCTTCTTTTATTACTTTTTTAACCTTTGCATGCTGCATGCAACTTTAATTACACATGCATGCAATTTTAATTACGCATGCCTGCCAATTTAGTCACGCATGTCACTTAAGTGACCCCCTTTTCATTGATGACTTAGTGTCACTGCTAAAAGTATGCTTTTATCCCCTTGTGGCATAAGTCATTAGTTAATTCTCCAGCTTGTCAAAAACAGGACATTACAATATACAAGTCTAATCTAATGTTGAATTTGACATAGGAGTGTCTGGGACTTCTTAGTGTTGGTCAAATCAATATTAGAGCTCTATGCGTGAATAGACATGCAGATGATCATCAACATGGACAACTTTTCTAGTGAAGAAGAAATAACCAAGAAGACAAGTCATACCATGGAAGAAGTCCCAGATAGCATTGAAGAAGTTCCAGAGAAGATTGAATACAATAAGACAAGCCGGCCATAGATAAGAAGACAAGTTGGCCTCACCAAAAGTACAAGTCGGGCCCAAGACGAAAAATCAAAGTCAACTAAATAATATAAATAAAGTGCTCCAACATTTCATTTTCACAACATCACAGCACAACATCTCTTCTCCACTGGTGCACACTTTCCAAGAAGGCCTAGCAAAGGCACAAGAAGTAATTTTTGGGGTTTCTTATTGTGACTAGAGGTTTGCTACCCTTGCAAGGTTTTCTTGTGAAGGAGGGCGAACTTTTTGTATGCAAGGGTTTCTCTTCATGATGGTGATGTACTTGTAACTTTGTAATGATTTATTCTCTAGAAAGGTTGCTGGGTTTTCTCCCTTATTGGGCTTCCTAGGGTAAAAATCTGTGTCTATTGTGCATGGTTGTGTTTCTATAATCCTTGCTTCTGCTGCAATTTAAGTTGAAATTTTCAGTGTGCAATTATTCAATGAAAACAGTGGGATGAAATTAATGCTTGAAATCATTAGGAAATAATTGTCAAGATCTGGAAATAGATAAAAATTCCAAGACAACGTCATATTGAGGTTAGTCGAGATGTTACTTTTGATGAGGAGGTATCCTTCAGAAGGTCCAAAGATTCTCACATGGAGATTGATGACGAGGAGCAGGAGGCTCCAGGAGATGAGGGTACAAAACCCTCTAGTCCAGTTATTTGTCCGTTAGACTATCAAGAGGAGTTTGTAGAGCTAGTAGAGCCAGTAGATATACCTAGAGATGTTGTCGTGACCAAGAAGAGGCAAGCATGGCCTCGTGACACCTTGTAGGATGCAGAGAGGCATCCAGTTGCCAAGGGCACTGTTATCACACCATAGTGCAGGGCTACTATTCTTGCTTAGCAGATATCTGCACATTTCAGAGCTTAGATTTTTCAGAGCTTGGCTATGATGACTTTATATTTTGAGATCACTCATGATCAGAGCAGTGTATTATTCAAACTTATGTTAGACCTTGTGTCAAGGCTGAGCCTTGATAGTTTAGATTTGATGACCGATGTGACCCTTTATTCCATACAGTTTCAGTTCAGTGCCTAGAGATGTATTGCAGCAGTGTTTCAAATGGTATATGATGATTATTCTTATGATGATGTTGTATGTGGATTATTATCTTGTTATTTTAGTCATGTTCACAGCATTGGCTTGGTATATAATTCATGATGTGGCAAACTATATGAAATGAACTATCTTGATAATAATTTAAAATGGACTTTTTACTTGCACATTTAAGTTGTTTGACAAAACTCACTGGTTCACTACCTTGCATAGATATGGTCTTTCTTGACACCATTTATCAGCTAGCTTAGGCTCCAACTTCACTTGGCTCCATCCATACATGACTTTCCTTATTTGACTTTAAACCTTGACTTGTCCTACTTTACTTTCTGGTACTGAGGACTTCCCCTTTTTCTACCTCTGTGTTTGGACCGCATCCCTGTATGTTTAGTGTCTCGGCTCTGAGTTGGTGACAAAACTTGCCTTTGATAAGTTGGATTGTAGGCCTAAATCATTCTGGTCGGTTGTCCCGATGTTTGGCACTGGCTCGAACTCCCCCTAGTCACTTGAGATGTTGTTGGCTAAAACCGAAAGCTCATGTACTACTTATGGAAACTTATATAAATTCGCTCATGGAAACTAAAAAGGGCAAGAGCGATGAACTGCTAAAAATACTCCTTGAAGAGTATAAGAAAGGTCCAAAAAGCAATGGTTCTTAAAAGCTATTTAAACAATTGTTGACCTTATATGTATATGTAAACATGCCCTGGATGCAAGCTGCAATTAGTTGTGCTTATCACCACACCCGAGATCCGAAGGGTTATGTAGGCCAAAAAGGATATGAAATGAAAGTATCTTTCAGTTGAGTTTAGACGAGTCACCACCTTTGCCCAACCTTGTTCCTAGCCTTCATCCTTAGCTAGCAGTTAGACCATGTCCAATGGGTGAGTTTGTCATTTAAGCTATTGTGCAAGTAATTATAAATAACAACAGAATATGCTAACATGATTAATGCCACTAAATGAATGCTCTACTTTAAGTTAAGCTGTGAGTATGATTAGAGGAACATGTCTTAGTCTATTGAGATGATTTATCCTTGGTTGTATATGGACCTAGTCAAACCTAGTTTGACTATGGTCATTTCTTGGGATCCATGATGATGTGGGCCATATATATACCTATTGATGATGATGGATGCTCCCACATCCTCTTGATGATGATACTATATGATAGACATATGATTCAGATGATGATTGATGTAGTTCAGCAGGTATTATTATTACTTCATATCATCAGATTATGCACTGTCCATATATGGTGGATCCTACAGTTAGCCCATCAAGGAAATCCATGGTGTATGAGTACACATTCTTAGTAGATTTGGGTCTTCTGAATCCAATTAGACACTTATCTTTCAGTTCCGGGCACTTCTGACAGTGATAGATGCAGTTTTACACTTGTTGACCAGATTTGGGGCTGATTTCCCAGCCTGAGTAGAAGGGGCCATGAGAGGCCAATTCACATAGGGCGTTGTATGAGGAGGGGGTGGTCCAACCACTTGTTATTACCATTTATCCCCCCTTCTAGAGAGCCTGGTGGGCTCAGTTTGACAGTGCAGGTGACCTAGGAGGCAGTTTCAGCACTTTCACAGCTACCGAGGCAGTCCAGAAATGGGATAAAAGGGTCACTGAGGAATTCGATTTGGGCAATTGAGGCAAGGTTTTGGCACTTGGTTTTTACAGAGGTCTTCCAGGGTGAACCCCCTATCTTCCAGCCAGTTTTCATCACTTGGGTGGGTCCATAGAGGCCACAGGAGGCCTTTTACTGCTTGTCTGTCACAGATTTTGAGGACAGATTTGATCATTTGTATTTATTTTGGACATTTTATACTAAGTTGCACGAAACGGGGAAAAGGGGACGAGTTTCCGAAACGGGGACGCGTAGGAAACGTGACCCTCCAAAATTTAGGAAACGGGGAAACGCGATATATATATATATATATATATATTTATAATTATTTACAGATTAAAATTTTAGTCATAGTCATACATGTAACATCACATTTACGATTTTACTCATAATTTCATAAGTGTTTCCATAATGCAAGTATTAATATCCAAAAAACAACACATTTTAGTATTTTACGAATAAACGATTCCATAATGCAAGTGGAAATAGCCAAAAAAACAGCCTTCATAAATGAGGCTAAGCCGCTAATACATATATATCAAAAATCAGCCTTTATATATGAGGCTACAAGTACAAAGCTACATCAACATGAACAATGAACACATAAAAAAAACATCCACTCAAGCCCAAAGACTAATAGTCATCATCCTCGGGCTCATCTTCATACTCATCCTGAAAAATAGAACAAGAAGCACGCCCAATAGTGGATTGTTGACTGGAAGAAGATTGGCCAACTCCACTTCTAGGTTCATCAATATTCAGGGCAGCAAGAGAGATGTCCAAATCAGCTGATTCTGGATCCACATCCCATTCTTTAGAAGACCCACTGGTATATTCCGGACCCCTACGAGAAGCAAGGCGAAGATTGGAGTGCACATAAACAAGATCCTCAGCCTTTTGTGAACCCAACCTATTGTGCTTCACAGAATGAATAAAACCATAGGTGCTCCAATTCCTTTCTGCCGATGAAGAGCTTGCCACCTATGAAAGAATACGAATGGCAAGTGTTTGCAAATGCACACCATTTGCTCCATGACAAATCCACCACCTAACCGGACTCATGGTGCTTCTCTCATCCAAAGATGATATATCTGAATAATCATCCAATCCTGCAGCAAAACTAGCGAATTCTTCTTTCACCTCCCTGTGTAGATGAGCTGGAAACATTCTCATAAGCGCCTTTTTCACTCCATTAGCCACCTCTCTATCCTGATGAGGTGCCCTCCTCTTCCCATTGCTTTGAGCAATGAGTTGTTCATCATAGAATCTTGGGTTCAAGGCATGTGCTAAAGTGTGCAATGGAGTGTTGAAACTATTCCACCTGTCAACCATGATTTTATGTACCAAATCAACAAATCCAGCATCAACAAATAAAAGCTGAGGAGACTCAAGCAAAATGATTTCCATAGTCTTCTCAACCATGGTATCCATGCCATCGTATACCTCTCCCAAGAAAGGTCGGTCTGTGTCAGCGCTTCGAAGAAGCTCAAATGCAGGGGTTGTGAACTTGAGCAAGAAATCTATCTTGCTCCACCACTCCTCATCAAGGCACAATCTGCGCACAACAATTCCCCGCTCGGAATCTGCCTGTCTTCACTCAACCCAAAGTTGACTGACTACCATAGAAACTAATGGTTGCTTAACCTCAACAAGGTGACGCAACATGATGAAGTTGGAAGCATATCTTGTCTTGGCAACTTTTAACAACTCCAATCTGGAGTACTCTCGAAATATGGCTTGAGATTGGTGGTGGTTGGTGATGAATTTAACTATCTCCCTTGCTTGCCCTGTGAGTTCCTTGATCCATGGAACTTTGTTGTCGATCTCTTCTAAGATCAGGTTCAGATTATGGACAATGCAAGGTGTCCAAAAAATGTGCTCAAACCTGCTCTCAACAATTAAACCTGCCGCTTTGCAAACTGGTGCATTATCCGTGATAACTTGCACCACCTTATTAGGGCCTATTTGCTCAATAGCTTTGATTAAAACATTAGCAATGAATTGAGCATCTTTCACCTCCCCTGAACAGTCTTCAGCCCTCAGAAACATTTCTCCTTTTGGTGAAGTGGCAATGATGTTTATCAGTGGCCTACGCCTAGTATCTGTCCATCCATTTGAGACTACTGTAACCCCAGAGCTGCCCCATGAAGCACGAATCGGTGCTAAGATATCCTCCACAAGCTCCTTCTCCTTTTTTAGGAGATCAGTTCAGACTTTTTCATAGTTTGGCCCCTTGTACCCTGCAGGAGCTGTGTTAATTGCTCGCACAAGATCATGCCAGTAAGGAGACCGAACCACATTGAAAGGTATCCCACAAGCATAGAGGGCCCTAGCCACCCTTGTGTCGGCTTCTTCTCTCCCTTGAACATTCACCAATTTGGCTATTCTACTCTCTTGGATTGAAGGAGTCCCTCTGGGATTTTTTGATGCTTGTACTTCTTGTTGTTGAGTTGCTTTCCTCTTCCTTGCACAATCCTTGGCTCGGTGTTTGGAGGATGAATGGAAGCATTTGAAAGCTGGTCATGTCTTCTTTTAATCCTGTCAGCCTCATCTTGCTCAACTTCATACTTCCTCCTCTCAATTGGGTCACTTCTTTTTGGGCAACCTTCAACACCCTTTCCTGCTTCATGCAAGAAATGTGACCTGACTCTTGGGTAGGAGCCCTTATACTGAGATTTGCAGAGTGTACATCGCCACTCCCATGAGCCACCACCTCCACATCTTGCAATCTTTTGAACATGAGCCCAAAGAGGATAGTATTCAGCCCTCTTGTTGACCTTAGGGGCTGAACCAGTTGCTTGGCTGGAAGCCATTGCTGCAAAAAAAAATTAAAAAACAAATTAGAACAAAATAAATGGATCTTCATCTACTTTATAAATTATTTCTGCAAAGTGCAATCAGAGGTTCACAAATACAATTCAATGGCAGTTGACAGAATAGTTGTCATACAGCTCTGGCAAGTCGACACATTGATGATCATCATCATAGTTCATACTGTTATAAATTTATAAGGTCGGTAAGGTGTGTGTGAGAGTGATTAAATTTCAAATTTTCAACAAAAACTTAAAACTTAAAAGTTAAAAGTAATGCAGAGATAAATATAATAATATTATGAAGTAGGACAGTTAATGTTATAATTTTTAAATTTCATACATTATAAATCACTGCATTAATGCAAAACTAAAAACTTAAATAAAACAGTAAATATAAATCACTGAGATAAATATAATGCAGTGATTTATACATTATAAATCACTGAGATAAATATAACATTAATATATTATTAATGTATGAACTACGAAATACTGTTATACTGATACATGAATTATAATAATGCATAAATTAATAATACTGTTATACTATATATGTTATTTCAAAAAGTAATGTTATAACTTATAAATTATAAATTATAATATTGTTTTCCATGCCATCGTAATATCGTATACTGTTTTTTCAAAATGATTTCGATTCCGGTTATACATTTCATAGTTCATAAAACTAAAACTAAAATTAAATAAAACTAAAAACAGTAACTGTAAAACGCTATTATTTATTTATTTTTTTCAATTTAAAAAATAATGCAATGAATTTCTTACCTATTCTGATCCTGTTCGATGATGCGCTCCAATCCACGGTTGAAGGTGCACTTCACCCACGCAGCAGTCGCGCGGTTCACTCACGGTTCAACACAGTCGCGCGGTTCACTTCACGCGCGGTTCACTTCAGGGTTCAACAAAGTCGCGCGGTTCACACGGTTCAGCACAGTCGCGTTCAATGCTCCAACACTGCTCCACATTGCTCCAGTCGCGTTCACACTGCTCCAACACTGCTCCAGCTCCAATGCTCGCACTGTTTAAAACCCTCACGCTCACACTGCGCTAAAATCCTCACGCTCACACTGCTCCAGCTCCAATGCTCGCACTGCTCCAGCTCGCTCTGCTCCAATGCTGCGAGGGATAGCCAATTTATCAGAGTGGTGGATAGCTGAACCTTCCCGAAACCACGAAAACCCTAAACCGGAATCGAAATTTAAAAAAAAAATACAAATTTCCGCCGAACTAAGCGTTGACTGGCCGGAAACGTGGCCAAAAATCGATTTACGAATTGGAAACGGGTTTCCTAAATCCTGAAACGTGTTTCTGATTTCGAAACGGGTTTCATTTTTTTTGAAACGGGTTTCCGTACGTTCCGTACGCGTTTCTGCGTTTCCGTACGGAAACGGATAGGGGACGGGGGCAGATAGGCCGTTTCCTGCAACTTAGATTTTATATTATTTTATTGTGCCATGGGGATGAGCTAGCAAGGATTGATGCCTCCTAGACCCACCATGTGCTTTATGAGTCATGTCCTAGTCATATGAGGTGGGCCCATTGTATTTTGCCCCCTTTAGAGGATGACGTCACCCTCACTTTGTACCATTTAGCTATGACATCTTCACCTTTTGAGTGATCCATGTGATATATTGTTATGGTTCATTATTAGCCATTGATTATGTATTGAGATCTTTTAATCTCAACCACTCATCTTTTGTAAAGTGGTTTTGAGATCTAGGGTTTTGGTCTTTATTATCCTATATAAGGAGGAGACTCCCTATTGTATAGCTCACCTTTGGGCTCTGGAAAACTTGGAATGAAAGAATATTTTGGAGATCTACTTCTTGGCTTTGATTGGGTTGTTCTTACATGTGTTCTTGGATATCTTGCTTCTAGACATTGTTTGCTTTTCAGGTGAAATCGACTTCAAGAGAGGGAGGCCGAATTGCTCAAGCTAGCTCATCGATTTTGCTTTGTGGGAAGATTGTAGGGGTTGCTCACATCCCCCATGGACAAATCAACTTCATAGAGAGGGAGTTTTTCAATTGTGCTTTGTCCATTGATTACTTTCTTGATATGACATGCTTAGATCTTATGGATTTGTAGATCAAATCTAACTTGATGTAGTTTGATTTTGCAGGTTCTCATGAGACATATTTCCTCCTAGGGTTTGAATGCTATTGATTGAAGACACTTGGATCAAGCTTGGAATTGTAACTAGGGCAAAATTCTCCATATGCTAAGAGGCCGCAAGCTTTTGAGGTAAGATCTACAAGGTACGTATTGATTTCGCTTGCAATCCATCCCATTGGTCAAAATTACATTCAAATCAAAACCCTCATTTTTTGTTTTTCTTAGATCTACTTGGATCTAGCCTTGCTCTTGAAAAGATATTAAAAACCCACCTCTACAGTATCCACGGCAATTCGGATCTATAGTTTGGTCGTGATTGGGTTCCATTTGACACACTTTTCAAGGCACTTAGCCCTCCTTGAGCAAAATCGCACCACATGGGAGAAGCTAATTTGGTTGGTTCCAAGACATGGGTAGGTGAGATCCCACTTGATTCATACTCTCCTCACTTGATAACCTACCCCTAGTGTGTCACTTCTTTGATTTCTGCCTTGTGGGACCCATTCCTCATTTTGAGGGTTGTGCCCCACTTGGGTCAATTTGGTGATACATTTTCAATCTCACATCTATGGAGATGTAGCCATTGGATCCCCTTGATTTTCAAGATCCACATTGATCATTGCCTAAACTACTTGGATCTATAATTGGGTGGCCATTGGACTTGTTTTGACACACCTTTCCATGCTTTAAACCCTCCTTGGGCAAAGTCGCACTCCTTGGTTGTTTGAGTTTGTCCACTTCTAGGATGTGGGTGATTGTGATCCCGCTTGATTTGGATAGAGCATACCTTGAAACCTACATTTAGTATCTCACTTAGTGAAGTTCTGCCTTGGGGATAGCATTCCTTGTTTTGGGGAAAGTTATCCACTTGGGTCACTTAGTGAAATATTGAATCTAGTAAGATCCACCAATCACACCTTAAATAGCCCACTTGATTTGTATCCTAGGTGTCCCGATCTACAATTTGACATATCTTTTGACTCCATTAACCCATCCATCAAGGCACTAGTCCACCTAGGGCAATTCGCACTCCTTGGGATGTGTGTCAACTGCTAGATCCCATATGTGGGTATCCCTATTTTCACCTTAGATCTATAGATCTACTCTTGACATACCCCTTAGTATCATTTGCACCCCTAACTTCACCTTGTGGGTCCCATTTGAGCCATTTCCATATCCCAAGGAAGTGGGTCCCACATGTGTATTTCATGGTACTAGATCTTGTCCTTTAATCTCATTATGTGGCCTAAATCGGTCATTGGTTAAAACATAAATCATTCTTTAAGTCTCCTTCAACCATACCTTAACTTATAGGTTCACCTAACCTTGCATTGGTTTCCGTAACTTGTCTTTTACTTATCCCTAGGAACCTTTGTTTGGGTCCAATCATCTATGATTGGTTATAAGGTCTCCCCCGAGGTCTTGATTCATCTTGATCTAAAGTGAAGAGTGCCTCGGTTGACGTGACTCCCAGCTTGCATTGGGAACCATGGCATCTCTTGGGTCACCTCTTTAGTTGTCTATCTCCTCTACCATCCCGGATGGGATACCACTAGGAACAACTACAAGTTGTCTGATAACAGGTACTTTCAAGGAGAGCAAAAGGCCTCAAAGGTTCTTGAGTTACATGGCATTGATCAGTCACATCATTGATTTCGAGCCTTCTAGTTATGATGAGACAGCAGACCAACAGGTTTGGAGGGATGCCATGATGGAGGAGTATCAGTCCATCATGAAAAATGATGTGTGGGATATTGTTCTGAGACCTAAGGGGAAGTTAGTGGTGACTTCCAAGTGGATCTATAAGATTAAGCATGCAACAAGTGGCCGCATCGAGAAGCACAAAGAGAGGTTTGTGGCAAGAGGATTCTCCTAGAAAGAGGGAGTGGACTATGAGGAGACTTTTTCTTTAGTTTCTAGGTACACTTCCATCAAGACTATTATTTCTCTTGCTTTAGTGATGGGATGGAAATTACATCAGATGGATGTAAAGACAACATTCCTCAATGGTGTGATTGAGGAAGAGGTTTACATAGAGCAACCTGAGGTATTTGTGATACACGGGAAGGAGTCCCATGTTTACAGATTGAAGAAGGCCTTGTACAGACTCAAGCAGGCATCCAGGGCTTGATATGCCAAGATAGACAGATACTTGATGAACTTGGGCTTCACCAAGAGAGATGCGGATTCCAGCCTTTACTAGAAGGTTAATGATGGTGATGCTGTGATCTTGGCGTTGTATGTTGATGATTTGTTCCTTACAGGATGCAAAGAGGATCATAGACGAGTGCAAGAGGGAGTTGGCCTCTGAGTTCAAAATGAAGGATCTTGGCCTGATGCATTAATTCTTGGGATTAGAGGTGTGGCAGAGACCAGATGAGATCTTCCATAGTTAGGGGAATTACACTATCAATATCTTAAGGAGATTCGATATGATGGACTACAAGTCCATGACTATACCTATGGAAGCAAACTTGAAGACGTTGAGTGATTCTGCTTGAGATTCAGATTTGGTGGATCTCACGATGTACAGCAGCTAATTGGATCCTTGATGTACCTGGTCAACACCATGCCATATATTTGCCTTGTAGTGAACTCCTTTAGCCAATTTATGGTTGAGTCGAGGCATGTACATTGGATTGCAGCAAAGCATGTGTTGAGGTACCTACAGGGTACGGTTGGATATGGCTTGAGATATGTCTTAGGTGGTGAAGTGAGGTTATAAGGTTATGTAGATTTTGACTATGGGGGGAGTGCAATAGATAGAAACTAGAAAGAGCACCTTAGGGTGTTGCTTCAGCTTGGGATCAACCATGATATCTTGGTTTAGCAGGAAGCAGACTTTTGTCGCACTCAGTACAATAGAAGCAGAGTATTATGCATCCAGCGTCGCAAATCGTGAAGCAGTGTGGCTTCGGAAACTTCTTACAGGACTATTTGATCAAGAGCCAGAGACAACCTTGATACATTGAGATAATCAAAGTTATGTAAAGATTTCGGAAAATGCAGTATTTCACGACAAGTTGAAACATATTGAGATCAAATATCACTTCATCAGAGACATGGTGCAAAAGAAAGTAGTGAAGCTCTAGTACATATCCACAGAGGAGCAGATAGCTGATAGTCTCACCAAGCCTTTGTCTAAGGCGAAGTTTATATACTTCAAAGACAAGCTTGGCATGATGGAGAATGTCTCCCTTAGCGAGAGGGAGTGTTGATGGTTCTATAGCATGGGACAGACATTCACCCTCAAAGTTTGAGTCATATGGCTAATGGTGAATGGCCCAAATACCGTGATGGTTCTAGAGATGAGCAGCAGACACCATGATGGTTCTGTAGATGAACAACATGGGGCAAACATTCACTCATGGAGACTAGGTCATATGGCTAGTGGTGAATGGCCTAGGTGCAATCTTTATCCAAATAGCCATGTGATTTGGCTAGGAGTGAAAGACTCGAGATGCAAATGCAGTACATATTCAAGATGGATTACGGACATTCTCACCAAGTGTAATGCTTGGCATGATGCAAAATGTCTTCCTCACTGAGAGGGAGTGTTGATATTTCTCCAGGCTGTAGCATCGAGCAGACATTCTCCAGAGCGGTCATGAGATTTGACCAAGAGCCTAGGTCATCGTTATCACATCCATGTTAGTTGAGGCTACCATGTTGTAGAGCTATTGTTAGAGACATTTTTGAGCCGAAGCAGATATGAGTTGAACAGAGCTAGAGCTATGACCAGAGATGGCATAGTTGCATTTTTGCATATCCAGAGCATCACAGAGCAGCATTCCAAACCCCCTTGTCCTAGTTGCTCTTACATGACCCCACTAAGATGGGTTGCTTAGTCATGATTTTATTGGAACAACAGAGATCAATGCTGGTTTGCCACTCCCTTGCCCACATATTTTAGAGTTCAGTTTTCAGATCCGCTCATCAGAGCAAGTATATGGCATGGCAGGTATATGGTTTATGGTTTATGCTCATAGGTGTACTTTTGGCTTGTTTATTTGTACTAGTACTTTAACTTAACATATGGTGACTTGTTGGTTGATCCACTTTGTTGATTTGATGATTTATGGTGGCCTTTGGAAAGGGTAGCTTACCCCTTTGGTTGTGTTGCCGCCTGGTTCCACACCTGGGAAAAACGCAGCAGAAGTCTTCAAGCTGCTGGTGTGGCCTTGGGGGCAAGTCAGAGTCAAGTGCTGTCACTTGGGACTCGACTCCTCCGTCTAGGCTTTCCTAGCGAAGCCAAGGGGGATAGACCCTAAAAAATAAAAGAAACTAAAGCCTCTAATCTAGGAGTTAGAAAAAATACTTTTGCAACCAAGACAGATAACATATACCTTTTCAAATAAAAACATCATTTATCATTTACTCCCATTTAAAAAAATAATCATCATTCACTTGCATACTAGTCAACAATAAAATGAAATTTGCATCAGGACCAGTGCCTTGCTATGGAGTCAAATAACAAATGCATAAACAGAAAAGTAAATGTTGTGGAGTGTTCTTGGTTTATTTTAAAATTTAATGTGATGGTGATCTTTTTATTAAGGCATGTGGGTTCCCGATATACGCAAGGTACGGGGGAACATGTCCGGAAATTTGGAGTGTGGCTTCCCTCTCAGGCTTTAGGCTGGATCGGAGTCTCGAGGAGGTGTTCAGATGCTATACCAACGAGGGCAAGCCTAACGGTTTCCAAGAGGTCGCTATCCAGTTTTATCCCAAGCCTTCTGGGAAATTTGCCCACGACAACAAATTGCGTGTTGTGCCGGATTTTCACAAAAAGGTTTTTTTTATTGGGGTGGTGTTAAGTCCTATTACTAGTCATCAACTCCTTTCTGGTGTGTACCAACTGGATCAGACTAAGCTGCAAGTTGGCCACAGAGCATACGGGAGAAGACCTTGGTATATTTTATAAAAATTTTAAGAACCCAAATTTTATCTTTTTATAACCCCAAGAGTCTCTTTTCAGGCATGCATTTCGGGCAAGCCCTCATACACAACCCTACTTCGGGAAAGCAAGGGGGGCGTTATGAAATTGTAAAAAAAAAAAAAATGTGAAAAGCTAGGTTGTGAGTGAACTTGTGGCCCGCTAGTGAAACGGACCAACAAGGTTTATTTTAATCCTAATTGATTTTATTTAATGCCGAAAAACAAGAAATAAAACTACTCTAACATTCACGCCATGAAAATGAGACGACGCAGGCCACCCCTGGGGGGATGGGGTATGGGCGCTGGCTAGCCCACTTGCTCTCGTTTAAAATGTGTACAATGATAAAGAGAAGTGCCCCAAGTCTACTTAATGTGACTTGGTGGCTTACAAAATTATAGAAAGATATGCCCGGTTTTGAAAAATATGGAAATATGTGTTCCGGATTGCCTGGATGCTCGAAATTTTGCCAGCACTTCCTCCTACCTGCTCATCTTCTGCTGCAAACCAGCAAGCAATAATTAGAACAAGATGCCCAAAAACACTTTAAGAGTGTCTTTGGAACACCTCCTAAGAAACCCAAAATTTTCTAAGTTAAAAACTAAGTAAAAATGACAAAAATAACCAAGTAAAACAAGCTATGGAGCTTGTCTACTTGGGATCTTTGCTAGCCCTTTAATGGCTGCAAATTATCAGCTCTATGGCAGCCAGATAACACTTTGCAATCAGATCTAATACTTCTTTAGAAAAAATTTGAAAGATTTTGACAACTTTAAACTAGTTTTTTGGAAAGAAAGTACTAGTAAATCATAAAATTTGAATTTTTTATAAGTGAAAGAGAGAGAGAGATGGAACAAATCCTTGTTGAAAATCGAAGCTTTGAAGATGGTTCCATGATGTTTGAAGGGACTATATCTGCAAATAATAATTAGTAAAAAGCGGAAACAAACAAGATCCTGCTTCTTGCCAACTCAAGAAGACACCTGCACATCACAGATCTTACCAAACAAAGATTAAATGTAGATATATATACTCATAAGAAACTAAGCTGCTACAAATAAACAAATTTAATAACAACTTATCTCACAGATGAGCAAACCACACCCTTGAAAAATAAGACTTATGCACAAGTCATCTTGGAAAAGAGATCAAGATACTTCATCCACATGTAACCAAGACACCACAAGCTGACCTCCAAAGTCTTCTTTTATTTCAAAATGACAAAAATATTACAATCATAAGTTAGCTGCTCCAATTCTCACTAGTGAACAATGGAGAGCAAGCTTCAATTTGTAGAGAAAATGATCAAGGAGGGAGGGCGCACTTGCCAAAAATGGGTGGAAAGCGTGGCATGGATGGTGGAGGGAATGGGGCTGCCATCCCCATGTCTTTAGCTGCCCATGGAAGCCCCAAAAGGTGCTAACATATCAGCACTATTAGTGCTGCCCCTCCCTTAACTCGTGGGCTGCCCACATTCATGAATGCGCCCCTCCTTGAGTGAATGCGCCCCTCCTCAATGGGCACTATTATCTCCTTGTTTGGGGCTGCCCAAAACCTTCCAAAATCAGCCCAAAACATTCCACATATGATGCTGATCCAAAACTGAGTTGTCATAACTCCCAAAAATAATTAATTTTTTAAGTCATTTTTTCACTTTTTGATTTTTTTATGACTTTTTTGGGATTTTTTGATTTTTTTGATTTTGACCAAGGTAGAAGCACCCAAACATTAGGAAAAGTGGGTTTAGGGGTTTAGGGGGTGCTCTGAGTTAGAAAACGAGCACCCCTAAGGCAAAAAATACCTCCAGACGCCCCAGATAGGCCAATTACAAATTTTTTAATTGAACCATTAAAAAATGGCCCAATTTACGGAAAAATAAAAACTTGCCGAAAATTAAAAAAAACACCTAGGGGGACTTATACATGTCCATATGACTCAAAATTAACGCCTAGCATGTTAATATACATTGACCCATAGACTCTAATAATTCCCTAAGGCCCGTCAGCCTCCCCAGGCATTCCAGCTTTGGAGGAGCAGGAGAAAAACCAATTAATTATGCAATGCAGTGATGCGAAACATAATAGATAGGTGAAAAAACTCCTTGGAATACCTGACTTGGCCAAAAAGTCCTAAGGAACCGAGTCTTTTACAAACACCATGCTAGCACGTTTTGTTACAAACCCCGCAGGGCCATGGACATGTAAAAAAAAAAAAAAAACGGGTGCCTTTTAAAGGCCAGCTGGACATCAAATCACCAAAATTGAACATGTGTCATGTTCCACTTTGCCCGCTCGCTAGATAATCCAACCAAGTGCAACTTAGTTGGCAACATCTGGCTCCAACTGCGGGACGTGTGCTCGATCTGATTTCAATCAAATAGAGTATGCGAGAATCCAAGAATCTCTGGTTCCTGCCACGAAATTAAAATGCATTAGTCCCATATCTTTGCCAAATGAAACATAAGTTGCAACATTTATTTCAAAGCAAAAACTAAAGTAAGCAAATGAAACTAATATACATCAATAATATACAAAACATAATGTACAAAAATGCAAGGCAAAGGTTTAGAGATGGCCCTGCTATCAATCTGCCCCCGTGGGCATTAGGAAATCTTCTTTGAAAAACAGCTTGAGATGTTGCCCATTGACTGGGAGAGTCAACTTTTCTCCATCCATAGTGCAAAGGAAAAAAGAATTAACCCCTGCTGGTTCAGATATAATATATGGTCCCAACCATAGGCTATCAAACTTTCCATGCTTTCCTGGCTTATCCCTTCGCTTGTCCCATAGAAGAACCCAATCCCCTGGCTGAAACTCTTTTGGCTTGGCTGACCTGTCAAAAGTTCTTTTAACCCTGTCCTGATTTCTGATACTTTGGTCTAAAGCCTTTCTTCTAGTCTCATCTAATTTCATAATTTGCTCAATTCTGTTCTGCATACCATCATCATTTGACTCATAATCATGCAACATCTGATACACTGGCAACTGAATATGAATGGGAACAGAGACTTCCAAACCATAAACCAACTGAAAAGGGGTTTTCCCAGTAGCACGTTTCTGTGTTATTCTGTCGGCCCATATAGCAAATTTTATCTTAGAATCCCAAGACCTTTTGTTATCACCCACAGTTTTCTTTAAAATGTTCATTAAGGTCTTGTTGGTTGATTCAGCCAATCCATTTCCTTGGGGATAATAGTTGGATGAGTGGGAAAGGATTATACCATACTTGAAGCAGAATGCCGAAAAGGCCATGGAGCTAAAACTAGGACCATTGTCAGTTGTTATCTTGGATGGCACCCCAAATCTAGTTATAATATGATTTTCAAGAAAGTCCATAACCACTTTATCAGTGGCATACTTAGTAGGGATTGCTTCCACCCACTTGGTGAAATAATCGGTGGCAGTTAGGATCCAGGTATATCCATTGCTTGAGTTTTCCTTAAACTGACCGATAAAATCAAGACCCCATTGTTGGAAAGGGGCTTGAACAACTACTGGCTCAAGAGGTAAAGTTGCCAATTTCTGTTTCCCAGTGAACAACTGACATTGGGGACAAGATCTGACAAACTTGTGCACATCAGCAAATAAAGTGGGCCAATAGTAACCTGATCTAAGGATCTTGTGGGCTGTGGTGTCTGCTGCATAATGCCCACCACAAAATCCATTATGAAACTCAACCAGAAGTTTTTTGGAATCTGGTTCATCAACACATCTAAGAACTAAGCCATCAGGATTTCTCCAACCTAATCCATTTTGAGTTATGCAATATTTGGTGGCTTTAAGTCTTAGAGACCTTCTTTTATGACCAACAAGATGTTCAGGACAAGTAAAATTGTTAAGAAGGTAGATAATGTCGGAATACCATTGAGTTTGACTTAATCTTTGAAGCTCTTCAGATATGATAGGTGCTGACTCATTATTTTGACAAATCATTCCTACAGCTTTCTCATTACTTTCTGTCATCATGCGTGCAAGACCTTGACCTTTGATTAACTTGGTAGGTTTTATCTCCAAGTCATACTCTTGTATTTTGGACACCCATTTTCCCCTTATACCAAGGCAATCCTGTTGAGCTAATATATCTTTGACAGCAGTATGAGGAACATAACCCACAACCTTGGAATACCCAATATATATCCTGAAATGTTTCAAAGACTTAACAAGGGCATAAGCTTGTTTCTCCATTATAGTATATTTAAGCTCTGAATTTTGTAAAGCTTTACTAAAGAATGCTATGGGTTGCTCTTGGCCTTGGTCATTCTTCTGAAGCAAGACTCCGGCAATAGTATGCTCTGAAGCAAAGGAAAAAATTTGGAATTCTTTTGAATAATTAGGGCTTATCAACACAGGGGCTTTAGATATGGCATCCTTGATACCTGCAAAAGCTTCTCTTCCTTGCTTACTCCATTCAAACTTAGCATCTTTTTTAAGTAAGAGTTGTAAAGGCTTCATTAGCTCGGCTAGATTTGGAATAAATCTTCTAATGAAATTAATCTGGCCATTGAAGGATTGAAGAGCTTTGACATTGGTGGGGATAGGAACCCTTTTAATGGCCTCAACTCTTTCAGGATCAATTTTTACACCATCCTTAGTGATAACATGCCCTAACAGTTTGCCCTCATCAACACAAAGCACAGATTTAGCTGGATTTAAAGATATGCCATACTTTCTGCATCTCTCAAAAACTTTTCTAAGATGGCCAACATGATCTGATCTTTCCTTACTATATACTGTTAAATCATCCTGATATATTTCAATAATTTTACCAATCAATCCATTAAAAGCAACATCCATAGCACGTTGAAAGGTAGCACCAGCATTAGTAAGACCAAAAGGCATTCTAAGGTACATGAAAGTGCCCCAAGGTGTGGTAAAAGTAGTTTTATGTTGATCCTCTTTGTTGACTAGCACTTGGTTATATCCTGAAAACCCATCAAGAAAAGACATCAAGCCTGATCCAGTCACCTTCTGAAGTAAAGTGTCCATGCTTGGCAACGGATAGTTATCTTTTAGGCATGCCCAGTTCAAGTTTCTAAAATCAATACACAATCTGATATCCCCATTCTTTTTTCTAACCACCACCAAGTTAGAACACCAAGAAGAATGTCTTGTTGGAGTAATGATGCCTGCTGCCAACATCTTTTGGAGTTCTTTGTAAACCATAGGAGCCAACTTGGGGTTTATTCGTCTCAGTTTTTGGCGAAAAGGCTTGATACCTGGTTTAAAAGGGATTGTATGTTGAAAAATATCATCACGATAAGCCTTAAGTTCATCATAGCTGAAAGCAAATATATCCCTATATTCATAGATTAAGTCAATCAAGGCTTTTCTTTCTTCTTGAGATATTCCCTTTCCAATTTTTATCATCTTTGGTTCCTTCTCAGTTCCTATGTTTACTTCAATATACTCCCCTGGTTTTATTGAACCCTTTTTTCTTTTATGGCCATCTTGCCTGTCAAAAAGCTGCTCTAACCGGGTGATGCCCTTGGGAATTTTGTTCCTAGGTTGGTCCTCTTCTTCAGGATACTCTTTCCCTTCTTCCTTATAAGTGATTTTACAATCAGAAAATTCTTGAAGGTTATGGATGAAGTTGAGAATTTGCTTGTCACTATCAAACACTTGCCAATGATCTATGTTGTCAGGGATTAAAGGTCTAAAGTTGATTTCAAATTTCCCATTCCCCTTTAATATTTCCTCAGTTGGTTGAAGTGTAGAAGCTGCCACAGCTAGTTCATCTGCCTCAATGTTTTCTTCTCTAGGAATTGCCATGATATTTAAAGCATCAAACCACTCCATAGTATCCCAGACAGCATTCCTATACTGTTTCAACCTTTGACTTTTGCAAGCAAATACACTTTTAACTTGGGAAACCACTAAGTCAGAATCACCTTTAATAGATAAAATCTTAATCCCCATATCTTTGGCGATTTCTAACCCTTGCAAAAGGGCTTCATACTCAGCCACATTATTTGATGCATCAAACTCAAGTCTGAAAGCAAATTTGAAGGTTTGTTTAGAAGGAGAAGTTATGACAATTCCAGCTCCTTTTCCATATCTTGAAGATGCCCCATCAAAACTCATCCTCCATACCCCATCCTTCTTTTCATCTTTGGATGCTTCTTTAAAAGGTGCTATGAAATTTGAACATATAGAATAGTTTCCAAAGTTGTCAGTTTGATGCACAAATTCATTGGCCAGATTCTGTGGGTCTTCAACATGGAGTTTTCTAAGTTGTTCATTGTATAGCTTAACAGTTGTATGTTCTGATGCAGGGATAGTAGCATATGACCAATCCATCCTTATGTCTCCCCCTAAAGATGCAGCCCACTTTCTAGATAAAAGCATTCCCCAATTGTCTGGTACATCAATTACTACGACATCCATGGTTAAATGGACATCAGGATACTTGGCCAACCTAACAGGTAGATTTATAATTATACCAATAGTATCAACTTCCCTTGAATCCATGGCACACACATTGTGATAGGGTCTAGTTGTTTTTAAGCCCAATTGATCCATAACTCTTTTGGTCATAACATTTGAGGAAGCACCAGAGTCCAACATGCAATTGTGCACAAGCATATTATTGACAAGCAAGGAGACATAGAAGGGAGGGTGGTCTTCCTTATGAGGATCCACACTATGCAAAATAATCGGGTCATCTTTATGGCTAGGTTCCTCTCTAGTCTGGTTAAGATTAACTATCTCTGAGTCCATAGGAGCCTTGCCCTTTTCATGTTGAGGATGATCTATCACTTTCATAAGATTTTCTTTCAAACTTGGGATTTTGATAAGGTCAGTAACAAGAACAGGAATCTTTGCAGAAGATAACCATTGAGCCAAATCGACATGAAGACTTTCAGAGTTGGAAGAAGGTGTTACCTTAGGGATATTCTGATTTGAGTTTGAGGTTCCAATATTGTTCTTTCTTCGATATGTTAGGCCTTTGAACTTTGACATCTCAAGAATCTTCTCTGGTGGAGGCATCTCACCAAATCTAAGGGTAGCTTTATCTTTCAAGTCTTGGCTGTAACATCTAGCTTGTTCCCAAGTTTCTTTAGAGACAGGGTGAGTTTGACCAACAACATTGATATATTCAGGCTGGTTCTCAGGCTCGCTTGCTAATCTGACACTGCTACTGGCTTCTGACGGATTCTGTTCCATTGACCATTTAAATATAGCACAAGTAGACTCTTCATGGAAACTATCACATGCCCTACAAAAGGGAGGAATTTCTTCTGAAAGAGTATTTACAGTTTCCAAAGGATTTGGGGTCCTCTGATCTTGAAATGGAACTTTTCTCTGATATTGAGGCCTAGGAGCATATTGGGGCTTAGGCACATACTGATTTGAGACTTGGTGGTTTTGAGATCTTTCAATGGAGATCAACCTGTTCTGTATGGCAGTCATGTTGGAGGCTTGATTTGACACAGCTTCTTTTAAGAGTTGGGCGATTTCTTTCAAAGGTTCCTTTGAAGGATCCTTGATCTCAGTGCTAATGGTTTTATCTTTACTCTCGCTTTGCTTCATAGGAACATTGGCCCTTGTGAAACCAGGAAGATGAGACTTGCCACAATTTAACATGTTCTTATCAATTTTCTCGGCCAATTCCATGGCCTTCTTTAGATCAGCAGGTTCTTTATCAGCTAATTGATATTTCAACTCCCCACTAAAAGCTTCCATGTAGTAAATGAGGATGGAATTATCAGGTGGCTTGATATCAGCATGAAGTCTACCCACAATTTCATTGAATTTGTTGTTGAATTCTTCCATTGTCTCATTTTCATTTTTCTTAGTATTGGTCAAGGCAGCTAGAAGGTAGCGGTCTTCTTTGATATCCCCCCATTTGGCCAAGAAAGCAGTTTCAATTTCTTTGTAGGTCTTGTACTTGTCAGCTTCCAACTTGTTAAACCATTCATAAGCATTTTCTTCCAAAGATAAAGCAAACAACTTCATTTTTACATCCTCATGCTTGGCACCTAAGCACCACTTGTCAAAACAATGGCAAAAACGAGTTATATGGGATTTAGCACTAATAGCATTATTTCCTTGAAAAGATGGCAATTTATCAATGGCTTTTTCAGGGATATCATGAGGGTAACCAACTATAGCAGTAAAATCATAAGGACCAAACTCAGCCATTTCAACAATAAGATTATTCAAATTATTTTCTGTGAATAAAAGGTGAATATCAGAAATTGACTGAGAACCAAGATCCTCAAGGGTTTTTCGAGAAGATAACTTGCTTTTCCTCCTATGATAGACCTTTTCAGGCTCAGGAAAGAACTGAAGCAAGTTCTGAGGATTCCTTCTTGTAAAACGCCTTGGTAGATTTGTTGATAGTGGAGTCGCCAGATGTTCTTAGTCAATTTAAAAAATTCACTACATACATCAAACAAAGCGAAAACAAAAAGGAAAACTCAAAAGTCGTATTCCGGGAATAGAAAGACTTATCCCCGGCAACGGCGCCAAAATGTTGCCGCCTGGTTCCACACCTGGGAAAAACGCAGCAGAAGTCTTCAAGCTGCTGGTGTGGCCTTGGGGGCAAGTCAAAGTCAAGTGCTGTCACTTGGGACTCGACTCCTCCGTCTAGGCTTTCCTAGCGAAGCCAAGGGGGGTAGACCCTAAAAAATAAAAGAAACTAAAGCCTCTAATCTAGGAGTTAGAAAAAATACTTTTGCAACCAAGACAGATAACATATACCTTTTCAAATAAAAACATCATTTATCATTTACTCCCATTTAAAAAAATAATCATCATTCACTTGCATACTAGTCAACAATAAAATGAAATTTGCATCAGGACCAGTGCCTTGCTATGGAGTCAAATAACAAATGCATAAACAGAAAAGTAAATGTTGTGGAGTGTTCTTGGTTTATTTTAAAATTTAATGTGATGGTGATCTTTTTATTAAGGCATGTGGGTTCCCGATATACGCAAGGTACGGGGGAACATGTCCGGAAATTTGGAGTGTGGCTTCCCTCTCAGGCTTTAGGCTGGATCGGAGTCTCGAGGAGGTGTTCAGATGCTATACCAACGAGGGCAAGCCTAACGGTTTCCAAGAGGTCGCTATCCAGTTTTATCCCAAGCCTTCTGGGAAATTTGCCCACGACAACAAATTGCGTGTTGTGCCGGATTTTCACAAAAAGGTTTTTTTTATTGGGGTGGTGTTAAGTCCTATTACTAGTCATCAACTCCTTTCTGGTGTGTACCAACTGGATCAGACTAAGCTGCAAGTTGGCCACAGAGCATACGGGAGAAGACCTTGGTATATTTTATAAAAATTTTAAGAACCCAAATTTTATCTTTTTATAACCCCAAAAGTCTCTTTTCAGGCATGCATTTCGGGCAAGCCCTCATACACAACCCTACTTCGGGAAAGCAAGGGGGGCGTTATGAAATTGTAAAAAAAAAAAAAATGTGAAAAGCTAGGTTGTGAGTGAACTTGTGGCCCGCTAGTGAAACGGACCAACAAGGTTTATTTTAATCCTAATTGATTTTATTTAATGCCGAAAAACAAGAAATAAAACTACTCTAACATTCACGCCATGAAAATGAGACGACGCAGGCCACCCCTGGGGGGATGGGGTATGGGCGCTGGCTAGCCCACTTGCTCTCGTTTAAAATGTGTACAATGATAAAGAGAAGTGCCCCAAGTCTACATAATGTGACTTGGTGGCTTACAAAATTATAGAAAGATATGCCCGGTTTTGAAAAATATGGAAATATGTGTTCCGGATTGCCTGGATGCTCGAAATTTTGCCAGCACTTCCTCCTACCTGCTCATCTTCTGCTGCAAACCAGCAAGCAATAATTAGAACAAGATGCCCAAAAACACTTTAAGAGTGTCTTTGGAACACCTCCTAAGAAACCCAAAATTTTCTAAGTTAAAAACTAAGTAAAAATGACAAAAATAACCAAGTAAAACAAGCTATGGAGCTTGTCTACTTGGGATCTTTGCTAGCCCTTTAATGGCTGCAAATTATCAGCTCTATGGCAGCCAGATAACACTTTGCAATCAGATCTAATACTTCTTTAGAAAAAATTTGAAAGATTTTGACAACTTTAAACTAGTTTTTTGGAAAGAAAGTACTAGTAAATCATAAAATTTGAATTTTTTATAAGTGAAAGAGAGAGAGAGATGGAACAAATCCTTGTTGAAAATCGAAGCTTTGAAGATGGTTCCGTGATGTTTGAAGGGACTATATCTGCAAATAATAATTAGTAAAAAGCGGAAACAAACAAGATCCTGCTTCTTGCCAACTCAAGAAGACACCTGCACATCACAGATCTTACCAAACAAAGATTAAATGTAGATATATATACTCATAAGAAACTAAGCTGCTACAAATAAACAAATTTAATAACAACTTATCTCACAGATGAGCAAACCACACCCTTGAAAAATAAGACTTATGCACAAGTCATCTTGGAAAAGAGATCAAGATACTTCATCCACATGTAACCAAGACACCACAAGCTGACCTCCAAAGTCTTCTTTTATTTCAAAATGACAAAAATATTACAATCATAAGTTAGCTGCTCCAATTCTCACTAGTGAACAATGGAGAGCAAGCTTCAATTTATAGAGAAAATGATCAAGGAGGGAGGGCGCACTTGCCAAAAATGGGTGGAAAGCGTGGCATGGATGGTGGAGGGAATGGGGCTGCCATCCCCATGTCTTTAGCTGCCCATGGCAGCCCCAAAAGGTGCTAACATATCAGCACTATTAGTGCTGCCCCTCCCTTAACTCGTGGGCTGCCCACATTCATGAATGCGCCCCTCCTTGAGTGAATGCGCCCCTCCTCAATGGGCACTATTATCTCCTTGTTTGGGGCTGCCCAAAACCTTCCAAAATCAGCCCAAAACATTCCACATATGATGCTGATCCAAAACTGAGTTGTCATAACTCCCAAAAATAATTAATTTTTTAAGTCATTTTTTCACTTTTTGATTTTTTTATGACTTTTTTGGGATTTTTTGATTTTTTTGATTTTGACCAAGGTAGAAGCACCCAAACATTAGGAAAAGTGGGTTTAGGGGTTTAGGGGGTGCTCTGAGTTAGAAAACGAGCACCCCTAAGGCAAAAAATACCTCCAGACGCCCCAGATAGGCCAATTACAAATTTTTTAATTGAACCATTAAAAAATGGCCCAATTTACGGAAAAATAAAAACTTGCCGAAAATTAAAAAAAACACCTAGGGGGACTTATACATGTCCATATGACTCAAAATTAACGCCTAGCATGTTAATATACATTGACCCATAGACTCTAATAATTCCCTAAGGCCCGTCAGCCTCCCCAGGCATTCCAGCTTTGGAGGAGCAGGAGAAAAACCAATTAATTATGCAATGCAGTGATGCGAAACATAATAGATAGGTGAAAAAACTCCTTGGAATACCTGACTTGGCCAAAAAGTCCTAAGGAACCGAGTCTTTTACAAACACCATGCTAGCACGTTTTGTTACAAACCCCGCAGGGCCATGGACATGTAAAAAAAAAAAAAAAAACGGGTGCCTTTTAAAGGCCAGCTGGACATCAAATCACCAAAATTGAACATGTGTCATGTTCCACTTTGCCCGCTCGCTAGATAATCCAACCAAGTGCAACTTAGTTGGCAACATCTGGCTCCAACTGCGGGACGTGTGCTCGATCTGATTTCAATCAAATAGAGTATGCGAGAATCCAAGAATCTCTGGTTCCTGCCACGAAATTAAAATGCATTAGTCCCATATCTTTGCCAAATGAAACATAAGTTGCAACATTTATTTCAAAGCAAAAACTAAAGTAAGCAAATGAAACTAATATACATCAATAATATACAAAACATAATGTACAAAAATGCAAGGCAAAGGTTTAGAGATGGCCCTGCTATCAATCTGCCCCCGTGGGCATTAGGAAATCTTCTTTGAAAAACAGCTTGAGATGTTGCCCATTGACTGGGAGAGTCAACTTTTCTCCATCCATAGTGCAAAGGAAAAAAGAATTAACCCCTGCTGGTTCAGATATAATATATGGTCCCAACCATAGGCTATCAAACTTTCCATGCTTTCCTGGCTTATCCCTTCGCTTGTCCCATAGAAGAACCCAATCCCCTGGCTGAAACTCTTTTGGCTTGGCTGACCTGTCAAAAGTTCTTTTAACCCTGTCCTGATTTCTGATACTTTGGTCTAAAGCCTTTCTTCTAGTCTCATCTAATTTCATAATTTGCTCAATTCTGTTCTGCATACCATCATCATTTGACTCATAATCATGCAACATCTGATACACTGGCAACTGAATATGAATGGGAACAGAGACTTCCAAACCATAAACCAACTGAAAAGGGGTTTTCCCAGTAGCACGTTTCTGTGTTATTCTGTCGGCCCATATAGCAAATTTTATCTTAGAATCCCAAGACCTTTTGTTATCACCCACAGTTTTCTTTAAAATGTTCATTAAGGTCTTGTTGGTTGATTCAGCCAATCCATTTCCTTGGGGATAATAGTTGGATGAGTGGGAAAGGATTATACCATACTTGAAGCAGAATGCCGAAAAGGCCATGGAGCTAAAACTAGGACCATTGTCAGTTGTTATCTTGGATGGCACCCCAAATCTAGTTATAATATGATTTTCAAGAAAGTCCATAACCACTTTATCAGTGGCATACTTAGTAGGGATTGCTTCCACCCACTTGGTGAAATAATCGGTGGCAGTTAGGATCCAGGTATATCCATTGCTTGAGTTTTCCTTAAACTGACCGATAAAATCAAGACCCCATTGTTGGAAAGGGGCTTGAACAACTACTGGCTCAAGAGGTAAAGTTGCCAATTTCTGTTTCCCAGTGAACAACTGACATTGGGGACAAGATCTGACAAACTTGTGCACATCAGCAAATAAAGTGGGCCAATAGTAACCTGATCTAAGGATCTTGTGGGCTGTGGTGTCTGCTGCATAATGCCCACCACAAAATCCATTATGAAACTCAACCAGAAGTTTTTTGGAATCTGGTTCATCAACACATCTAAGAACTAAGCCATCAGGATTTCTCCAACCTAATCCATTTTGAGTTATGCAATATTTGGTGGCTTTAAGTCTTAGAGACCTTCTTTTATGACCAACAAGATGTTCAGGACAAGTAAAATTGTTAAGAAGGTAGATAATGTCGGAATACCATTGAGTTTGACTTAATCTTTGAAGCTCTTCAGATATGATAGGTGCTGACTCATTATTTTGACAAATCATTCCTACAGCTTTCTCATTACTTTCTGTCATCATGCGTGCAAGACCTTGACCTTTGATTAACTTGGTAGGTTTTATCTCCAAGTCATACTCTTGTATTTTGGACACCCATTTTCCCCTTATACCAAGGCAATCCTGTTGAGCTAATATATCTTTGACAGCAGTATGAGGAACATAACCCACAACCTTGGAATACCCAATATATATCCTGAAATGTTTCAAAGACTTAACAAGGGCATAAGCTTGTTTCTCCATTATAGTATATTTAAGCTCTGAATTTTGTAAAGCTTTACTAAAGAATGCTATGGGTTGCTCTTGGCCTTGGTCATTCTTCTGAAGCAAGACTCCGGCAATAGTATGCTCTGAAGCAAAGGAAAAAATTTGGAATTCTTTTGAATAATTAGGGCTTATCAACACAGGGGCTTTAGATATGGCATCCTTGATACCTGCAAAAGCTTCTCTTCCTTGCTTACTCCATTCAAACTTAGCATCTTTTTTAAGTAAGAGTTGTAAAGGCTTCATTAGCTCGGCTAGATTTGGAATAAATCTTCTAATGAAATTAATCTGGCCATTGAAGGATTGAAGAGCTTTGACATTGGTGGGGATAGGAACCCTTTTAATGGCCTCAACTCTTTCAGGATCAATTTTTACACCATCCTTAGTGATAACATGCCCTAACAGTTTGCCCTCATCAACACAAAGCACAGATTTAGCTGGATTTAAAGATATGCCATACTTTCTGCATCTCTCAAAAACTTTTCTAAGATGGCCAACATGATCTGATCTTTCCTTACTATATACTGTTAAATCATCCTGATATATTTCAATAATTTTACCAATCAATCCATTAAAAGCAACATCCATAGCACGTTGAAAGGTAGCACCAGCATTAGTAAGACCAAAAGGCATTCTAAGGTACATGAAAGTGCCCCAAGGTGTGGTAAAAGTAGTTTTATGTTGATCCTCTTTGTTGACTAGCACTTGGTTATATCCTGAAAACCCATCAAGAAAAGACATCAAGCCTGATCCAGTCACCTTCTGAAGTAAAGTGTCCATGCTTGGCAACGGATAGTTATCTTTTAGGCATGCCCAGTTCAAGTTTCTAAAATCAATACACAATCTGATATCCCCATTCTTTTTTCTAACCACCACCAAGTTAGAACACCAAGAAGAATGTCTTGTTGGAGTAATGATGCCTGCTGCCAACATCTTTTGGAGTTCTTTGTAAACCATAGGAGCCAACTTGGGGTTTATTCGTCTCAGTTTTTGGCGAAAAGGCTTGATACCTGGTTTAAAAGGGATTGTATGTTGAAAAATATCATCACGATAAGCCTTAAGTTCATCATAGCTGAAAGCAAATATATCCCTATATTCATAGATTAAGTCAATCAAGGCTTTTCTTTCTTCTTGAGATATTCCCTTTCCAATTTTTATCATCTTTGGTTCCTTCTCAGTTCCTATGTTTACTTCAATATACTCCCCTGGTTTTATTGAACCCTTTTTTCTTTTATGGCCATCTTGCCTGTCAAAAAGCTGCTCTAACCGGGTGATGCCCTTGGGAATTTTGTTCCTAGGTTGGTCCTCTTCTTCAGGATACTCTTTCCCTTCTTCCTTATAAGTGATTTTACAATCAGAAAATTCTTGAAGGTTATGGATGAAGTTGAGAATTTGCTTGTCACTATCAAACACTTGCCAATGATCTATGTTGTCAGGGATTAAAGGTCTAAAGTTGATTTCAAATTTCCCATTCCCCTTTAATATTTCCTCAGTTGGTTGAAGTGTAGAAGCTGCCACAGCTAGTTCATCTGCCTCAATGTTTTCTTCTCTAGGAATTGCCATGATATTTAAAGCATCAAACCACTCCATAGTATCCCAGACAGCATTCCTATACTGTTTCAACCTTTGACTTTTGCAAGCAAATACACTTTTAACTTGGGAAACCACTAAGTCAGAATCACCTTTAATAGATAAAATCTTAATCCCCATATCTTTGGCGATTTCTAACCCTTGCAAAAGGGCTTCATACTCAGCCACATTATTTGATGCATCAAACTCAAGTCTGAAAGCAAATTTGAAGGTTTGTTTAGAAGGAGAAGTTATGACAATTCCAGCTCCTTTTCCATATCTTGAAGATGCCCCATCAAAACTCATCCTCCATACCCCATCCTTCTTTTCATCTTTGGATGCTTCTTTAAAAGGTGCTATGAAATTTGAACATATAGAATAGTTTCCAAAGTTGTCAGTTTGATGCACAAATTCATTGGCCAGATTCTGTGGGTCTTCAACATGGAGTTTTCTAAGTTGTTCATTGTATAGCTTAACAGTTGTATGTTCTGATGCAGGGATAGTAGCATATGACCAATCCATCCTTATGTCTCCCCCTAAAGATGCAGCCCACTTTCTAGATAAAAGCATTCCCCAATTGTCTGGTACATCAATTACTACGACATCCATGGTTAAATGGACATCAGGATACTTGGCCAACCTAACAGGTAGATTTATAATTATACCAATAGTATCAACTTCCCTTGAATCCATGGCACACACATTGTGATAGGGTCTAGTTGTTTTTAAGCCCAATTGATCCATAACTCTTTTGGTCATAACATTTGAGGAAGCACCAGAGTCCAACATGCAATTGTGCACAAGCATATTATTGACAAGCAAGGAGACATAGAAGGGAGGGTGGTCTTCCTTATGAGGATCCACACTATGCAAAATAATCGGGTCATCTTTATGGCTAGGTTCCTCTCTAGTCTGGTTAAGATTAACTATCTCTGAGTCCATAGGAGCCTTGCCCTTTTCATGTTGAGGATGATCTATCACTTTCATAAGATTTTCTTTCAAACTTGGGATTTTGATAAGGTCAGTAACAAGAACAGGAATCTTTGCAGAAGATAACCATTGAGCCAAATCGACATGAAGACTTTCAGAGTTGGAAGAAGGTGTTACCTTAGGGATATTCTGATTTGAGTTTGAGGTTCCAATATTGTTCTTTCTTCGATATGTTAGGCCTTTGAACTTTGACATCTCAAGAATCTTCTCTGGTGGAGGCATCTCACCAAATCTAAGGGTAGCTTTATCTTTCAAGTCTTGGCTGTAACATCTAGCTTGTTCCCAAGTTTCTTTAGAGACAGGGTGAGTTTGACCAACAACATTGATATATTCAGGCTGGTTCTCAGGCTCGCTTGCTAATCTGACACTGCTACTGGCTTCTGACGGATTCTGTTCCATTGACCATTTAAATATAGCACAAGTAGACTCTTCATGGAAACTATCACATGCCCTACAAAAGGGAGGAATTTCTTCTGAAAGAGTATTTACAGTTTCCAAAGGATTTGGGGTCCTCTGATCTTGAAATGGAACTTTTCTCTGATATTGAGGCCTAGGAGCATATTGGGGCTTAGGCACATACTGATTTGAGACTTGGTGGTTTTGAGATCTTTCAATGGAGATCAACCTGTTCTGTATGGCAGTCATGTTGGAGGCTTGATTTGACACAGCTTCTTTTAAGAGTTGGGCGATTTCTTTCAAAGGTTCCTTTGAAGGATCCTTGATCTCAGTGCTAATGGTTTTATCTTTACTCTCGCTTTGCTTCATAGGAACATTGGCCCTTGTGAAACCAGGAAGATGAGACTTGCCACAATTTAACATGTTCTTATCAATTTTCTCGGCCAATTCCATGGCCTTCTTTAGATCAGCAGGTTCTTTATCAGCTAATTGATATTTCAACTCCCCACTAAAAGCTTCCATGTAGTAAATGAGGATGGAATTATCAGGTGGCTTGATATCAGCATGAAGTCTACCCACAATTTCATTGAATTTGTTGTTGAATTCTTCCATTGTCTCATTTTCATTTTTCTTAGTATTGGTCAAGGCAGCTAGAAGGTAGCGGTCTTCTTTGATATCCCCCCATTTGGCCAAGAAAGCAGTTTCAATTTCTTTGTAGGTCTTGTACTTGTCAGCTTCCAACTTGTTAAACCATTCATAAGCATTTTCTTCCAAAGATAAAGCAAACAACTTCATTTTTACATCCTCATGCTTGGCACCTAAGCACCACTTGTCAAAACAATGGCAAAAACGAGTTATATGGGATTTAGCACTAATAGCATTATTTCCTTGAAAAGATGGCAATTTATCAATGGCTTTTTCAGGGATATCATGAGGGTAACCAACTATAGCAGTAAAATCATAAGGACCAAACTCAGCCATTTCAACAATAAGATTATTCAAATTATTTTCTGTGAATAAAAGGTGAATATCAGAAATTGACTGAGAACCAAGATCCTCAAGGGTTTTTCGAGAAGATAACTTGCTTTTCCTCCTATGATAGACCTTTTCAGGCTCAGGAAAGAACTGAAGCAAGTTCTGAGGATTCCTTCTTGTAAAACGCCTTGGTAGATTTGTTGATAGTGGAGTCGCCAGATGTTCTTAGTCAATTTAAAAAATTCACTACATACATCAAACAAAGCGAAAACAAAAAGGAAAACTCAAAAGTCGTATTCCGGGAATAGAAAGACTTATCCCCGGCAACGGCGCCAAAATGTTGCCGCCTGGTTCCACACCTGGGAAAAACGCAGCAGAAGTCTTCAAGCTGCTGGTGTGGCCTTGGGGGCAAGTCAAAGTCAAGTGCTGTCACTTGGGACTCGACTCCTCCGTCTAGGCTTTCCTAGCGAAGCCAAGGGGGGTAGACCCTAAAAAATAAAAGAAACTAAAGCCTCTAATCTAGGAGTTAGAAAAAATACTTTTGCAACCAAGACAGATAACATATACCTTTTCAAATAAAAACATCATTTATCATTTACTCCCATTTAAAAAAATAATCATCATTCACTTGCATACTAGTCAACAATAAAATGAAATTTGCATCAGGACCAGTGCCTTGCTATGGAGTCAAATAACAAATGCATAAACAGAAAAGTAAATGTTGTGGAGTGTTCTTGGTTTATTTTAAAATTTAATGTGATGGTGATCTTTTTATTAAGGCATGTGGGTTCCCGATATACGCAAGGTACGGGGGAACATGTCCGGAAATTTGGAGTGTGGCTTCCCTCTCAGGCTTTAGGCTGGATCGGAGTCTCGAGGAGGTGTTCAGATGCTATACCAACGAGGGCAAGCCTAACGGTTTCCAAGAGGTCGCTATCCAGTTTTATCCCAAGCCTTCTGGGAAATTTGCCCACGACAACAAATTGCGTGTTGTGCCGGATTTTCACAAAAAGGTTTTTTTTATTGGGGTGGTGTTAAGTCCTATTACTAGTCATCAACTCCTTTCTGGTGTGTACCAACTGGATCAGACTAAGCTGCAAGTTGGCCACAGAGCATACGGGAGAAGACCTTGGTATATTTTATAAAAATTTTAAGAACCCAAATTTTATCTTTTTATAACCCCAAAAGTCTCTTTTCAGGCATGCATTTCGGGCAAGCCCTCATACACAACCCTACTTCGGGAAAGCAAGGGGGGCGTTATGAAATTGTAAAAAAAAAAAAAATGTGAAAAGCTAGGTTGTGAGTGAACTTGTGGCCCGCTAGTGAAACGGACCAACAAGGTTTATTTTAATCCTAATTGATTTTATTTAATGCCGAAAAACAAGAAATAAAACTACTCTAACATTCACGCCATGAAAATGAGACGACACAGGCCACCCCTGGGGGGATGGGGTATGGGCGCTGGCTAGCCCACTTGCTCTCGTTTAAAATGTGTACAATGATAAAGAGAAGTGCCCCAAGTCTACATAATGTGACTTGGTGGCTTACAAAATTATAGAAAGATATGCCCGGTTTTGAAAAATATGGAAATATGTGTTCCGGATTGCCTGGATGCTCGAAATTTTGCCAGCACTTCCTCCTACCTGCTCATCTTCTGCTGCAAACCAGCAAGCAATAATTAGAACAAGATGCCCAAAAACACTTTAAGAGTGTCTTTGGAACACCTCCTAAGAAACCCAAAATTTTCTAAGTTAAAAACTAAGTAAAAATGACAAAAATAACCAAGTAAAACAAGCTATGGAGCTTGTCTACTTGGGATCTTTGCTAGCCCTTTAATGGCTGCAAATTATCAGCTCTATGGCAGCCAGATAACACTTTGCAATCAGATCTAATACTTCTTTAGAAAAAATTTGAAAGATTTTGACAACTTTAAACTAGTTTTTTGGAAAGAAAGTACTAGTAAATCATAAAATTTGAATTTTTTATAAGTGAAAGAGAGAGAGAGATGGAACAAATCCTTGTTGAAAATCGAAGCTTTGAAGATGGTTCCGTGATGTTTGAAGGGACTATATCTGCAAATAATAATTAGTAAAAAGCGGAAACAAACAAGATCCTGCTTCTTGCCAACTCAAGAAGACACCTGCACATCACAGATCTTACCAAACAAAGATTAAATGTAGATATATATACTCATAAGAAACTAAGCTGCTACAAATAAACAAATTTAATAACAACTTATCTCACAGATGAGCAAACCACACCCTTGAAAAATAAGACTTATGCACAAGTCATCTTGGAAAAGAGATCAAGATACTTCATCCACATGTAACCAAGACACCACAAGCTGACCTCCAAAGTCTTCTTTTATTTCAAAATGACAAAAATATTACAATCATAAGTTAGCTGCTCCAATTCTCACTAGTGAACAATGGAGAGCAAGCTTCAATTTATAGAGAAAATGATCAAGGAGGGAGGGCGCACTTGCCAAAAATGGGTGGAAAGCGTGGCATGGATGGTGGAGGGAATGGGGCTGCCATCCCCATGTCTTTAGCTGCCCATGGCAGCCCCAAAAGGTGCTAACATATCAGCACTATTAGTGCTGCCCCTCCCTTAACTCGTGGGCTGCCCACATTCATGAATGCGCCCCTCCTTGAGTGAATGCGCCCCTCCTCAATGGGCACTATTATCTCCTTGTTTGGGGCTGCCCAAAACCTTCCAAAATCAGCCCAAAACATTCCACATATGATGCTGATCCAAAACTGAGTTGTCATAACTCCCAAAAATAATTAATTTTTTAAGTCATTTTTTCACTTTTTGATTTTTTTATGACTTTTTTGGGATTTTTTGATTTTTTTGATTTTGACCAAGGTAGAAGCACCCAAACATTAGGAAAAGTGGGTTTAGGGGTTTAGGGGGTGCTCTGAGTTAGAAAACGAGCACCCCTAAGGCAAAAAATACCTCCAGACGCCCCAGATAGGCCAATTACAAATTTTTTAATTGAACCATTAAAAAATGGCCCAATTTACGGAAAAATAAAAACTTGCCGAAAATTAAAAAAAACACCTAGGGGGACTTATACATGTCCATATGACTCAAAATTAACGCCTAGCATGTTAATATACATTGACCCATAGACTCTAATAATTCCCTAAGGCCCGTCAGCCTCCCCAGGCATTCCAGCTTTGGAGGAGCAGGAGAAAAACCAATTAATTATGCAATGCAGTGATGCGAAACATAATAGATAGGTGAAAAAACTCCTTGGAATACCTGACTTGGCCAAAAAGTCCTAAGGAACCGAGTCTTTTACAAACACCATGCTAGCACGTTTTGTTACAAACCCCGCAGGGCCATGGACATGTAAAAAAAAAAAAAAAACGGGTGCCTTTTAAAGGCCAGCTGGACATCAAATCACCAAAATTGAACATGTGTCATGTTCCACTTTGCCCGCTCGCTAGATAATCCAACCAAGTGCAACTTAGTTGGCAACAGGTTGGAGACTCCCGTTTATGCACATTGGTTTTCCCCCTACTTTTGGTATAGACTTGGCCATTTGTCCCATGTTTGCTAGCCTTGGTTTCACTTGTCATTATCCCCACTCATCCGACCCATTCAGGATTGGGTCCTTCCCTGACTGAAACCGAGATAGGTGGCCTTGAGGACCTCTCCCTGTGACCTCTGTGTACACTATGACTCCATGTTTTATTGTGCCTCGGCTCTAGAGTGTGTGATTTGCACCTTCAAACCTGGGATTCAATTCAGGTCGGTTGCCCCCGATGTTGTGATGCAGTATAGGATTGTGTAGATTCACCGAGTGCTCCCCACTTGTCCTTGAACCATGTAGCCTTGCAACCATTACATGCATTATGAGCATTATTGTCCTACCCAAAGAGAAATGCAATAAACCCAAAAGGCTAAATGAAAGTCCAATCAAGCCACAAAGGCTAATGTGAAAATAAATGATAAAAGGCCAAGCAGATGAGGAACACGTCATATCAAAATGACTGCTTGGCCACATGTACGAAAGTGAAATGTAATGGTTTAATTCCTCACTGAGTCCCAATGAAGGATTTGGAGGTTAGATGGAGCAAGGGACAACTAATTTAGTGTCCCCTAGAACCTCAAATTAAGGTAGGTTGTGCACCCAGCATGACGGTTCTAACAAAGATCCTCACGGAGCCTGATGCAGGCTTGGATGTGAGCTGTAAGGTGTGTGTTAAAGGCTAGTGGCGGTTTTCCAAGCACTCTACCCATTTGTGTGGCACCTCCCTCCCCTAGTGTTCTCTGGTGTACTTATGTCACTGTTGTCCCCTGCTTCCCTTGTTTATCCAAAGGGTCATTTTATCATAGTCTTAATCATTCCCTTTTTTCCTTTCAAGACTTGTTGTCCACCTCACCCATAACTAGCAACATGGCCAAATCTCTAAATGTGCATAATTGTGGAGACCTCATGAGGTGGTGGGTCCACCTTGACTAAGGCCTATTTTGATGAAATTGTTATATTGATCACCTTTGATTTGTCATTAAATTTTTATAGTTAATATACTAACATAAATAAGAAAGCCTTTATATCCTATGTTGCATGCAGGATCACACAATTCAGTTCATGTCATCATTTGACCAATTTGACTTGGTCAACCTTGTTTGACCAAGACAAAAAAAGGGTCCCGGGCAACTTTAGATTCAAGGTTGTGATTTTGGTTTTTTGGCATCCATTTGGGTCTCATACAAGCCCCCAAGCATCATTTGGCAAAAATATGGTGGCATTTATGAGATTTTTAATTATTAATGGCCATCAAAGCTCTGTTTTAATTGAAAAAATGTTGGATTGGGCCAAGTTGCACATACTTGATGGATTTTGGTTGTTCAAGTGACCATTAATAGTGGATTTGGGGTCTATGATCTCAATGGAGCAACTGGTACGTTATTTCAGGCAAGGGAAGTGGCTCAAAATTGCATTTTTCATGTCCATCCATATGTACCAGCAATAATTAAATGAGAAAATTAAATTTTGGCTATAAGTAAAACATTGAAGTGGTAAGTGTATGGGTAACTAAAGGAAAGGGGATAATATTTGATGTTTTGGACTATAGTTGATACACTATTCACTTGATGTGGGGCCCTCAAATGGCCTAACTCCACTAGGGGGGCGAATTGGCTCCAAGGGAGGCGTTTTTGTACATGGCAGCACTCCAATTTTAATGTAAATCAATGTTAAACTTCAATGTAAGGGGCCAAGGGGACTAAAACAGCCCAAAGGCACCCCCTTGGTGTCCCCACAACTTGTATTTCCTAGCAAATGTTGTCCCCTTCTCCATGTGGGGCACACTTGGCCAAAATCACCCTCCATATGTAACTATGCAAAAATATAATTGATCTAAAGCTCAATCTCAACCATTGATCTCATGTTTGGAGATCTAATCCTAGCCATTCATTATCATGGGATAGGGATTTTTTTATTGAAGCTCTCTATTTAAGTGAGAGCTCACTCATTGTAACTTCTTCTTGGACATTTTGGCACTTGAGAAATAGAATAGAGATACTTGTAACAGATTTCTTGTGTACTTCATGGTCAAATTGATGTTTGTGGATGATTGCATGTTGTTTATCCCATGCATTTGAGGAAGTTTGTAGTGGTTTCTAGCAATTTTTGTGGTGATTTTGTTTAACTTGCAGGGGCAGCCAACTGAGAGGGGCGCATTAGTGGGGAAATCCCCTCTTGCATGTCTTCAACTAGTTGTTTTCTTGAGGTAGTACTTGTGTTTATTGCCAATGATTTTCCTTCCAATTTCTTGTTAGTGTTTGTCTTATTTTATTCGAAATCATATTAATTTCTGGTTGTATGGTTTTGCAGGAGGAGGGTGCACTTGGTCACCTGGGCACTTCCAAAATCAAGTCGGAACTCTTGCATCTCTCCCAAATTGAACTTTGTGTGGACAAATTGTCATCTACAACATCATATATTCCAGAAAACAAGTAAGTTTCTAGTGCATTTCTTTGTTTTAGATCTCGTCCGTTTTTCATATAAAACTTGTTCCATTTACACTGTCGGCATGCTTTAGACTTGGAATCTTGACAAAATATGATTTGCGTATTTTTAGTTATAATTTGAAACCCCTAAGACCAGACTTTCATAATTTTTTGTCCATTTTCCCACAGTTTAGGTGCTGGTCTGATTTGGTGGTGCGCCCTCCATAGTTGTTTGGTCATTTTTCTGAGTGTTTTGCTTGCCTTGCTTTGCTTGTGGTTGTCCCATACTCTTCCCATTCATTTTCCCAAGAATTTTCAAGTGTTAGGACTGATTTAAACCATTTAAATTTGCTTCCTTCGAATATTTTGAGTTTTGAAAATAATTCCCCCATAGGGCAGCATATTCACAATCAACTCCTAGCACTAAATTCACCTTGGACTTGTACCAAACTTCACCATTAGTGAGTCTAGCATAATCAATACAATTTTCAAATCTGATATATGCATTTTACCTCCTATTTTGGCATCTGGTCTAGGCTCAATCAGTGGTTCATTTTGATATGGGGTCACCAACTCAAGACACCCTTGTTTTCTTCATCTAAATCATTAGTGTTGGTGTTTTATTATGTTGTTAACCTTCATTGGTTGACTAGGGTCTCCCCCTTGACTTCGCTTATAGCCTTGTCTAAATCGACGAGTGCCTTGTCCAGTGTGGCAACCGCTCATTTGAGTCGTGTACTTGGTGTTTGAGGTGTCACCAACCTCGCTACCCATACCTCTACCATCCCGGATGGGGTACATTTAGGGGCAGCTAGTGTTTGTGTGATAACAGTCATATGGCTAGAGGTGATTGGCCCAAGCAGGGGCAGACAATCTCCCATTATCTTGAGTCATATGGTGTGGGGAGATTGGCCTGGGCAGGGGGCAAACAATCTAGCATTATCTTGAGTCATATGGTGTGGGGAGATTGGCCCCTATTGATTTTTCCTGAGCAGCATCGAGTGCCATTCTCTGGGAGAATGGAGGCACCTGGTCAGTTACCAGGATATTGACCCAGTCTGGGACTGGGAACTCAGCCTGGGGCTGAGAGCCATTCTCTGGGAGAATGGAGGCACCTGGTCAGTTACCAGGATATTGATCCAGTCTGGGATTGGAAGCTCAGCCTGGGGCTGAGAGCCATTCTCTGGGAGAATGGAGGCACCTGGTCAGTTACCAAGATATTGATCCAGTCTGGGACTGGAAGCTCAGCCTGGGGCTGAGAGCCATTCTCTGGGAGAATGGAGGTACCTGGTCAGTTACCAGGATTTCACTATAAGCCCTAGACCGGGTCTGGGCAAGTGGTGTACTCCTCCACTTGGTCTTGGTGGCAACAGGAGGGTGAAGTAAAGCAATTAATTTATCTCTTGATGATGATGCGCTTGGAGTGGACATGAAGACCTTGAAGAACACCTGGATGATTTATTAGAGAACCATAGAACCCAAGCACCACTTGGCTTGGTCCATGAACCCACCAGTTAGAAGAAGAAAAATAAATATGTATTTATTTATTTATTTTGGGTCAACTCATTATTGGAGAAAAAAACAAACATCTATAAAAGATGCAGGTCGGCCTCAACAATTAAATTAAATTTAATGGCTGAAATATTGCAAGTCGGCCTCATTTATTTTGTGTGGAATTATTCCACTATAAATACAAAAAGTAAACTCATCATTACAACATAAATTCGTGTGCTTTGAGGACAGCTCTGAGAACAGTTCGGTGGTGCAAATAAGACAGTTCGGTGATGATAGAAGACAGTTCAATGGTGTAATGATGGGTTATATATACTGATTCTTACTGCTGTGCATACCCGAGCCCTGCTAAGGGTGACCTTCTTACTTGCTGGTTTATAAATTTACTGGTTCGTATTGCTGTGCATGCTCGAGCCCTGTTAGGGCATTCTTTCTGTGCATTCAAGGGTAATCTGCTGGGTTCTCTCCACACTACTGCTACTGCTGGGTTCTATTGCTGGTTCATGGTTCAGTACAGCTGAGCTTTTATTCAGGGTCTGTCCCTAACGTTTTAGCAGCCATTACAATACAGCTACAAGCCACTACAGTCCCTGGAAAAGGTTACAACAGACACCAGTAAACAATGACATGTACAGGATTGATTATACAAGGTTGAGACTGCTTCAGCTACAGCAGAACAGGGTTCTTCTTGGTCAATAAAACAATTCTAATTGTTGGAGAGGCTTGTTATTAGCCTGCTGTTGTAAAAACTCAGACATCTCATTTTGAGATAAATTATTACTATATTGCTTTGAGGTTTTTGTCCTTGAAAGGTTTCCCCGTGAAAAATGTTGTGTTCTATTTGTATTTACAGTTAGCCATCTCTGCATTTTTTATTTTACAGTCTGCTATTGCTATCAGTTTTAATTTTTAACATGGTATCAGAGCTCTGCTTGTAAAGCACACAGTGTTTGAGCAGTTGACTGTGTCTTACATAGACCTTGGGACAGCACAGACAGACTAGAGATGGCTTCTTCTACCTCTTTCAGACCAGAGGACAGGCTTGAGGGCTCAACAAACTTTAACTCATGGAAAGCAAGAATTATGGCCACCTTGGAAGAAAATGACCTTGATGATTTGGTCATCAATGTTGTAGAAGAACCCACGTCAAACACAGGAAGGGCAGCATTCAAAAAGAAGCAAGCCAAGGCTAGGAGGATTATCTATGACTCAGTCAAGGAAAATATAATGCACCCAGTCAAGACAGCCAAGGAGTGTTTTGACACCTTGACAAATTTGTATGAGAAGAAAGCACCCAGTCAAAAGAGAGTCTTGAAAAATAGACTTCGTACATTGAAGATGGAAAAAGATGAAGGAGTGGCCTCCTTCTTCACAAAGATTGCTCAAGTAAGAGATCAACTTTCTGCTATTGGGGTTACAGTAGATGATGATGATCTTGTACAAACTGTTTTTGATGGTCTTCCAAGTTCTTGGGAAACCTTCTTAGCTTCTGTTAATGGGCGTGAGACTCAGCCAGATTTTGAGAGACTTTGCATGATTGTTTAGAAGAAGAAGGCAGAGTACAGTGCAGAACTAAGGGTCCTAAAGAAGGGAATCTTGCACTAGCAGCTAAAACCAAGAAACAATTCAAGAAGCCCTTCCATCCCAAGAAGAAAGAGATCAAGCCACAAGGTAGGCAATTTGATATGTCACAAGTTAAATGTTTTAATTGTTTCAAAATGGGACATTATGCTAGGGACTGTAGGCTGCCACAGAGAAGGCCCAAAAGAAAATTCCAAGCATCTACAGCTGAAGAAGAAGAACCAAAGAAGAAGAAAAATGCAAGGTCTTCCAAGCAAGAAGATTCAAGAAAAGAATACTATTTGATTTTTGCCCTAGCAGGGTCCATCACCAACAGCTCAAATTCTTGGTTGGTGGACAGTGGAGCCTCAAAACATATGATAGGTTCCCGTGAAGCCCTTACAAGCTAAAAAAAGAAGAAGTTTGACACTCAAGTAGAACTTGGAGATGACTCCACCTACAAAATAGAGGGAGTGGGTTCAGTCTCATTTCAACTTGATTCAGGGACCATGTTGCACATTGAAGACATACTATATGTTCCAGGTTTGAAGAAAAATCTTCTTTCTGTTGCTGGCTTAGAAGACAAAGGCTACAGAGTTATATTCATGGACAAAAAGGTTTTGCTTTGGTCAAAGAATGAAAGGTTAAGTGCAGCAGAATTGATTGGGGTTCGAGAGGGAGGCCTTTACAAGGCCTCTGGGCACTCTACTCAAGCATTGGTTCACAGTACTATCAACCCTTGTGAGCTATGGCATCATAGGTTTGGGCACCTTCATTATGCAGCTCTCCTTGGTCTTCAAAAGATGGTTACAGGTATGCCTGAGTTTTCTAATGAACATAGTGGTATTTGCAAAGGTTGTGCCCTTGGTAAAAATACCAAGAAGTCTTTTTCCAAAAGTCACAGCAGATCAAAAGGTATTTTGGATTTGATTCACTCTAACATTTGTGGACCCATGTCTTCACCTTCCTTAAGTGGTTGCTTATAGTATGTACTGTTCATTGATGATTACTCTCGTAAATCTTGGATTTACTTTCTAAAGGCTAAGAGTGAAACTTTTGATAAGTTCAAGGAGTTCAAGGCGCTGATTGAAAATCAAACAGGAAGACACATTCGCATCTTGAGGTCAGACAACGGAGGTGAGTTCGAATCAAATGATTTTGATGATTTTTGTCAAGAAGCAGGGATCAAGAGGGAGTTGACTATACCTTACAACCCCCAACAGAACGAGGTTGCAGAAAGGAAGAACAGAACAGTCTGTGAGGCTGCTAAAGCCATGTTGTGTGATTTAGATCTTCCCTTGTCTCTATGGGCTGAGGCTACTAGTATAGCTGTCTATATTCAAAACAGAAGTCCTCATGCCATTTTGGGAGAAAAGACTCCAGAGGAAGTCTTTACAGGAAGGAAACCTGCAGTTGACCACATGAGGATCTTTGGCACTCCAGTCTACATCCATGTGCCAAGGGAAAAGAGATTAAAGTTGGAGCCTTCCGGAAAGAAAGGCACATTTGTTGGGTACAGTGAAAATTCAAAAGCTTACCGTATCTATGTTCCTGGTCAAAGATACATTGAAATCAACAGAGATGTGATATTTCATGAGGAAGCTGTTTTCTGCCACTCCAAAGAGCTTCCAAAAGATCCAGAAGGATCTCTTCCTGACATTCCAGACTCTCCTCATTCAGAGAATCAGAGGGAGGAAGAAGATGAACCTCATGCTTACTCAGAACCAGAAAGACCAACTAAAGAACTACTTGAAGCTCCTCCATCCAAGAGAAGACCTACTTGGGCAAGAGAAATATTGCAAGAAGCAGAGAAGCATAAAGCTCCATCTGGGACATTCAGAGAAAGCAAGAAGCCCCAGAAATACTCAAGTCTTATGAGTAAGCTCATTGATGCAAAGCCTTCTACATTCAAAGAAGCAGAGTCTCATCAGGTATGGATTGATGCCATGACAGAAGAATATAATTCCATTATGAAAAATGATGTGTGGGAAATTGTTCCTCGACCAAAAGGGAAGTCAGTGGTAACTTCCAAATGGCTCTATAAAATCAAGCATGCTGCTGATGGCAACATTGAGAAATATAAAGCAAGATTTGTGGCACGTGGTTTCTCACAAAAGGAAGGCATAGACTATGATGAAACATTTGCTCCTGTTGCCAGGTATACCACCATCAGAACTATTATCTCTCTCGCTGCTGTCTTTGGATGGAAACTCCATCAAATGGATGTAAAGACAGCTTTTCTTAATGGAGAAGTTGAAGAAGAGGTCTACATTGAGCAACCTGAAGGTTTTGTGACACATGAAATGCAGTCTCATGTGTGCAAACTAAAGAAAGCTTTGTATGGACTCAAACAGGCCCCAAGGGTCTGGTAATGCCAAGATTGATGGTTACCTTCACAGTTTGGGATTCTCCAAGAGCACTGCTGATCCCAACCTCTACTTTAAGGTTGTTCAGAACCATGTCTTGATCCTAGTCATATATGTGGATGATCTGTTCCTCACTGGAGAGGAGCAACTGATAGCTCAGTGCAAAAGGGAGCTTACTTCAGAATTTGAAATGAAGAATCTGGGACTCATGCACTATTTCCTTGGTTTAGAGGTCTGGCAGAAGCCAGATGAGATCTTTCTGTCTCAAGGAAAGTATACAGTTGATATCTTGCAGAGGTTTGGGATGCATGACTGCAAACCCATGAGTGTACCCATGACATCAAATCTAAAGAAGTTACGTGACTCAGCTACTTCTTCACAGGCAGTGGATCCTACTCAGTATCGCCAACTTATTGGATCCTTGATGTATCTAGTGCATATGAGACCAGATATCTGTTATACAGTGAATGCATTGAGTCAGTTCATGTCCGAGCCGAAGCACATACACTGGATAGCTGCCAAACATGTGCTCAGATATTTGCGAGGTACTATTACATATGGGCTCAGATATACCTCCAACAGTGGGGTAATGCTACTTGGATATGCTGACTCCAATTGGGCTGGCAGTGCAGTGGACCGGAAAAGCACATCAGGGTACTGTTTTAGTTTGGGATCAGCCATGATCTCATGGTCCAGCAGAAAACAGGGTTCCATAGCTCAGAGCACAGCTGAAGCTGAGTATATTGCTGCCAGTGATGCCTGCAGAGAAGCAGTTTGGCTTAGAAAGCTTCTCTCTGACCTGTTTGGTGGAAATCTTGAACCAACTGTTATCCATTATGATAATCAGAATTGCATTAAGCTTTCAGAGAACCCTGTATTTCACGACAGGTCAAAACACATTGAGATGAAGTACCATTTCATCAGAGATATGGTACAGCAAGGTGCCATGAAGCTCCAGTATATTTGTACAGATGAGCAGATTGCTGACATATTGACCAAGCCCCTGTCGTTGACAAAGCTTGTGCACTTTCGAGACAAGCTTGGTATTGCAGAGAATGACCCTCTCGCTGAGAGGGAGTGTTGATTTTTCCTGAGCAGCATTGAGTGCCATTCTCTGGGAGAATGGAGGCACCTGGTCAGTTACCAGGATATTGACCCAGTCTGGGACTGGGAACTCAGCCTGGGGCTGAGAGCCATTCTTTGGGAGAATGGAGGCACCTGGTCAGTTACCAGGATATTGATCCAGTCTGGGACTGGAAGCTCAACCTGGGGCTGAGAGCCATTCTCTGAGAGAATGGAGGCACCTGGTCAGTTACCAGGATATTGATCCAGTCTGGGACTGGAAGCTCAGCCTGGGGCTGAGAGCCATTCCCTGGGAGAATGGAGGCACCTGGTCAGTTACCAGGATATTGATCCAATCTAGGACTGGAAGCTCAGCCTGGGGCTGAGAGCCATTCTCTGGGAGAATGGAGGTACCTGGTCAGTTACCAGGATTTCACTATAAGCCCTAGACCGGGTCTGGGCAAGTGGTGTACTCCTCCACTTGGTCTTGGTGGCAACAGGAGGGTGAAGTAAAGCAATTAATTTATCTCTTGATGATGATGCACTTGGAGTGGACATGAAGACCTTGAAAAACACCTGGATGATTTATTGGAGAACCATAGAACCCAAGCACCACTTGGCTTGGTCCATGAACCCACCAGTTAGAAGAAGAAAAATAAATATGTATTTATTTATTTATTTTGGGTCAACTCATTATTGGAGAAAAAAACAAACATCTATAAAAGATGCAGGTCGGCCTCAACAATTAAATTAAATTTAATGGCTGAAATATTGCAAGTCGGCCTCATTTATTTTGTGTGGAATTATTCCACTATAAATACAAAAAGTAAACTCATCATTACAACATAAATTCGTGTGCTTTGAGGACAGCTCTGAGAACAGTTCGGTGGTGCAAATAAGACAGTTCGGTGATGATAGAAGACAGTTCAGTGATGTAATGCTGGGTTATATATACTGATTCTTACTGCTGTGCATACCCGAGCCCTACTAAGGGTGACCTTCTTACTTGCTGGTTATAAATTTACTGGTTCGTATTGCTGTGCATGCTCGAGCCCTGTTAGGGCATTCTTTCTGTGCATTCAAGGGTAATCTGCTGGGTTCTCTCCACACTACTGCTACTGCTGGGTTCTATTGCTGGTTCATGGTTCAATACAGCTGAGCTTTTATTCAGGGTCTGTCCCTAACGTTTTAGCAGCCATTACAATACAGCTACAAGCCACTACAGTCCCTGGAAAAGGTTACAACAAACACCAGTAAACAATGACATGTACAGGATTGATTATACAAGGTTGAGACTGCTTCAGCTACAGCAGAACAGGGTTCTTCTTGGTCAATAAAACAATTCTAATTGTTGGAGAGACTTGTTATTAGCCTGTTGTTGTAAAAACTCAGACATCTCATTTTGAGATAAATTATTATTATATTGCTTTGGGGTTTTTGTCCTTGAAAGGTTTCCCCGTGAAAAACGCTGTGTTCTATTTGTATTTACAGTTAGCCATCTCTGCATTTTTTATTTTACAGTCTGCTATTGCTATCAGTTTTAATTTTTAACAGCCCCAAGGTGTTATCACATTGCCTGCTCCATGATGGAGTGATCTATTATATATTAGAGTGAGCTGACTTGTTTATTCGATAGGGATTTCATCCCCTTGTAGAATATACAACTCTAATCTAATGTTGAATTTGACATAGGCTCTAAGAAGTGTCCAAGACTTCTTAGTGTTGGTAAAATCAACATTAGAGCTCTATGTGTAAATAGACATGCATGTGAGGAGATGATCCTCAATGTGGACAACTTTTCTAGTGAAGAAGAAATAACCAAGAAGAGAATTCATACAATGGAAGAAGTCCCAGATAGCATTGAAGAAGTTCTAGATAATTTTCCTGCAAAAAATGGATAATTTAATTGTAAAAATTCACTAAGTCATAAAAGTGGTACTAGGAAGTGGAATTAGCCATGGGGGTGTTTGTTTTCTAACTCAGAGCACCCACTTTACTTATGTATCTAATTTGAGAGTGAAATTGGTGATTATTAATCACTTAATTTCATTTTCTCTCAAAAAGTGAATTAAAAAAGGCAAAAAAGACATAATAATGGGAAAATCAGCATCCCACCAATCATGGAAACTTGTCTCAGACATGTTTTCAACCAACCGGAGTGGTGGCTAATAAGATGCATCCATAGTACTGTAAAACCATAATAATGAGCCATTAACACATTAAATGCAAAGTGAGCCATTCATTTTTACAAGGAATGCTCTTCTTCATTCTGAGTCAAATAATCATTTCAGGACCAAAAGAACCACAACCATCAACTGTACCAGAAATTGCTCAATGAAACTGACAGTTGAGGCAATGGAGATAATTATATACATGGAGAAAAGATGAAACCATGTCCATACCATAGTGCTGTGCAACCATAATAATGAGCCATTAACACATTACATGCAAGGTGAACACTTCTCAAATCAATTCACCAATATCCAAAGATTGATGTCATACTTCCACCCAGAACACTCTTATGACTTCCAGTTGCAGTCTAGGTGATGGTTACCCTTTGTTATATCAAGACATAAAAGAATAATCGAATGAGGGTCACAGAATATAGATAGGAGAGTTAAGGTCATAGCCGTTTTAGATCAATATGAAGAGGAAATTGCAAAACTTTGTGATTCAAATCTCATTCACCAGAAATGAGGTTAACATGTACCTTGTTTTCTTTCCTCTTGTATGCCTGTTCCATGCTGTTCAGCGGTTCTATGTGCAAATTTCAGAACTGTTACAGGAACTTTAATTCAGGTTGCATGCTTCCTGCACCCAAATTTGGTTTGCTTCAGATATTTCAGACCTCTATTTCATTGTTTCAACAACTGTTCCTTTCTGTTAAGATATGTAACTCAGGTTGTGTGCATCCTGTGCACAAATTTGGTCTGTGATGGGTCTGTTTCAGAGCTCTGTTTTGCTGTTAAAATAGCAGTTTGTTGCTGTACCTCAGATTGCATACTTCCTGTGCAGAAGTTTTACTGTTACTACTCCAAATTCTCACTGTTACAGCACCATAACTGTCTAAAGATTTGGGCCTTGTCCCAGGCTTGTGTCTGCTCTTTCTTTGACAACCATAACGCACTACTGCTTGTAAGTTGTAAATGATCGAATTTCTCTTCTTCACTTCATGTGCCAATTATATTACAAAAGCTAGAAACTCTGGGTAGGGTTACATCCCAGAGCACATGAGAGAGATACACACAAGATCATATTATCAGTAATTGGTGCAAATATTACAACGAAGTTCACCTTCTTATATATCAATGTTCACTGAGCAAGTCATTTCCACTTGTAAATGTGGGATAAACTGTTTTACACATAAAATGAACATTAGCCCTGTTACACCCCATTTTGCATGTGGTGTCCACTTGTGATTCTTGTGACAATCTCAGCCAGGGGTACACACACTTGAATGCACTATGTTGTTTTTGATGCCTTGGATCATTGGTGGATGATGTAGATTAGATGGCTTGATGGTGTTTTGCTTGGTTACTTTTTTTTCTTGGAGATGCATTACACTCTGTTCTTCACATGCATAGGATGATTGACATGACGACACTTGCTCCCCTTGGTGTGGAAACATCCTAGTCATGATTGGCTAGATTGGCATCACATTTTCATCTTCGTGGGTTGATTTCATGGTCAACTAGAGCATATGGCATGATCTCCTTTCTTCAGATATTTTCACATGCCTATTGATGTAATTCATGTGTGGTAGTGTCCTTTGGAGCATACTGGTATTTTATCACTTGGATGGATTTGCATGGTGCATTCAAGATGTAGCAGCTATGGGATGTGGTCTTTGGATGGTCTTTTATATAGATTATTATACTTGGAAAGAGGCCAAATACTGGTCTAGTTAAACGCTATCTTTCATTTCCGCATTAAAATATCTGATGGGGCTGTTATCAAGGGGTATGAGGCCAGTGTTTTGGAATGGTGATCTGTGCATTTGGGGACTGTTAGTAATGAAAACCACCAGCAGTCTAGATGATCTTCAGCTGTATAAACAATCTCCAGCTTGCAAAATAAAAAAATCAGTGTTTAGACCTGAGTATGCATGGCTGTTGAGTGTGTTTTTGTCATCCCATCCAATAAAAAGATTGCAGATTTGCAACAGCAGTGTCCGGATGGATAACAGTCCATCTCTATGTTGCGTGGGAGCGCCTCCCACCATCTGTCCCCGTTCCTGAAGCTCGCTTCCGAAGGAAGCCTCCAGGAAGCGCTGAAAAAGCACGCTTCCTAAACGCTCCCATATGGGAGCGTTTTTTCAGGGAGCACGCTTCCTAAACGCTCCCATATGGGAGCGTTTTTTCAGGGAGCACGCTTCCTTGCAAAAAAACACTCCCTCCTTTTTCTTTTTAAATTGAACCAAAAAGTTAAATGATGGGCGGGGGGGAACTAACCCTAGGCCCATACTAATGCTATATAAAGGAAAAGAAGCTCACTCTAATAGCAAAAAACCTAACCTTAGTAATCATCAATAGCATTAAATGGTAATATTAAATTCTTAAAGTAAAAGTTGACATTCTCCTTATCTTTCATTTTCTAGTTGACATTCTTCTTATCTTTCATTTTCATTCTCCTTATCTTTCATTTTCTAGTTGACATTCTCCTTATCTTTCGTTTTCAATCATTTTACTTAATTTTTAACATTACCATTAATTGTTTCAGGATGTTTGAGAGTGGTTCCAACCTCATCGGACTTCAAATGCAAAAAGTAGAATTTTTTACCCCGTTCAGAATTCAACAGGCCTAGCAGTTTTTAGGATTTTAGTATTGCAATGTTTCCACTGGATTCTATCATGTATGAGGGTATCAGATTGGCATTTAATCAAACACATCAACCCCTCTATGTAGCTTGATGTTGGTGGTGTTGATTGTTCAGATTGATGTTGGTGACCTCAAAACTAGTTTTTGAAGAAACCCTAGTTTATAGCCTGTTTATTGATGTACTTTGGTTCAGATATGGATTGTACTCGGTGCTATGTTGGTTGTATGCACCCTTACTTGCTATATACATGAGAAATTTTGCATATTTGTGTATCATGGTTTGAATTCTGATGGATACACATGGTTTTGTTAACATATATGCATCAAAATATATAAAAATATATATATTATATAAAAAACGCTCCCACCCGGAAGCTTTTGAAAATTTCACTTTTTGCTTCGCTCTCGCTTCCCACTCCCCGCTCCCACTCCCAACAGCGTAGGTCCATCTCCTTGTCTCAGATCTTCAGTGTAGAAGTGATCAATTTAAGCAAGGATTTCCTATCTGCCAGCAATGAGGCCCTTTGAAGAGGTGATCTCAAGTTCACACGTTTAGTATCACTTCAGATTCATCTCCAGAAATGTCTGTTGCACAGTAAATGGAAATTGCCTATGTTTGAGCTCAGATCTGTATTTGGGTGGACATGCCGTGACCAGATTCAAAGCAGCCTTAAATCAGCCTTGAGCTCAGGGCACTTTCCTGTTAGTTTTTATACAAATCTAGCAGTATAATCTATTGCAGATAATAAATAGGATCACTAGAAAAATAACCAAGCACAGTAACAATAGACACAAAGTTTTATCCTGGGAAACCCAACAAGGAGAAAACCCAGCAACCTTCGTATAGAGATATTCAGTCCCGAGAACAGAGTACAGCTACAAGGGAGAGAAAGACAAACTTCTCTAAGTGTAGAAGCCCCAAAAACACTTCTCCTAGCTGCTGCTGCGAACTTCTTTCTCTCCTTGAGCAAATTGCTTGAGTTGAGTGAGTGACCAAATGAGGCATACAACCTCTCTATTTATACACATGCAAAAGTGACATTTTCCCTTACTGGGCCGACTTGTCTTGGGGGAAGATAAAATAACATTTTAAAATTCTTTTCTATTTGTGTTTTCACCCCAAGGTTTACATTGATTCTTTCAAGGGTTTTACATGATCAAATACATCGACATCTTCTCCCATAGGAGGTACAATAATAATATAATAAAATATAATAAGAATAACTTCCGAAGTTGCACTATTCCAACACTCCCTCTCAACAAGGAAGGTATTCTTCGGACACAGTCATCCTCAGCATTAACATCATCTGGATCTCATCTGTACATCACATATGTCTCAAACATCTCTATACATACGGAAGGTCTTCAACACAGTCTCAGTCCATCAAGAGGTGTCATCATGCATCTGCTCTACACAGTCCATCGGTGGATCCATACATCAGCTCAACAACTCTACATAGCTATGTTGCAGGAAACATAGCCCTAGCTGATGTACCCATCCCCGAAACTCCTTGAAACGTCGAAACTAGTACGAAACACAGCTGAAATGCCGCCGGCCGTATCGTACAGCGTTTCACGATTTGGAAACGCCGTACGGTACAGCCGGCGACGTTTCAGCTGCATTTCGTACCGTATAGTCGCATTTCCAAAATTGTTTAATGCCCGCAGGCTCGTCTGGGTTTAGAAAAACGACATATTTTTTTTAAAAAACCCAATTTCTGAGTATTCGTTTATGTTTTTAATGTTTTTTTAATAAAGTTAAAAAAAAGAGAGGAGCTCTTTCCAAACTTCCACAGTGAAGGGACAGTCTGACAGAATATGCTGTGCAGTATATTATTCTTTGTTACACAGATAGCAATCACTTGCAATCTCTTCAACTTTGTATTCATTATCTATATTTTTTATTTATTATCTATTTTCAATGTATGAATTCGTGTATATATCTTTTTAAGTCTATGACATGCCCAAATGCCCATTGTATTCAGGGGATATATCCTGCACTAGGTATGTTTGTTGACATACCTGGTACTTGGGTATGTTTCAATGCCATTAGGAGATTTTCCTTGGCATTTTCAATCCTCAAGACTATAAGGAACACGGGGGACATTTATTTCTGTAACATAGATTTTACCATTACGTTATGATGTGTTAACATAATCTAACGTTGTAGCCATGTGATTATAAACTTGCAGTGATTATATATATATAATTTGTCTCATTCTGTTTTTTTTACAAAACAATGAGTTATTTTAAAAAATTATATATATATATATATATATACACGACGTTTCCCTCGGCGTATCCATTTTGGGAGGGTCACATTTCTAGGTGTCCCCGTTTCGGAAACTCGGAAACTTTTCCATGTTTCGTGCACAACTTAGCTACACAGTCCATCGGAGAGTCAAACATGCATCAATACAATGTGCCTCAGCTCGACCCTGTCGATCGGGGAACATGCACAAGGATAATGTGCCTCAACTCAACCCAGTCCATCGGGGAACATGCACCAACTCAACCAGTCCATCGATGAGTCCATACAAGAGTACCAGTGTGCACCAGCCTCTCCATCCCATCTCAGGATGTCTGAGAGATCTCTTCACTCTTTTCAGAGTGATCGGGAGAATGCACTAAATCTCTCCATGAGAGATCTCCTCGCTCCTTTCGGAGTGATCAAGAGTGTGCGTTGGCCTCTCCATCCATTTCAGGATGTCCGAGAGTGCTCCTCACTCCATCTCAAAGTGATCGAGAGAATGCAGTGGCCTCTCCATCCTAATAGGATCTCCGAGAGATATCCTCACTCCATCTCAGAGTGATCGGGAGAATGCAATAGCCTCTCCATCCTAACAGGATGTCCGAGAGATCTCCTCACTCCTTTCAGACTGATCGAGAGAATGCTTGGTCTCTGTATCAACTTAATTCACAAGGAGTGAGTGATATGAAGAAGAATTATGTATGATCATCATTCCTTGACTTCTTGTGAGGGGTGTCTTCATCCACATCAGTAGTTGAGGCTTCATGCTTCCTTTTGTTTGAACTTCTACAATTTCTGGCATAGTGGCCATATGTCTTGCATTTGAAGCATTGTATATGTGAGAGATCCTTCTTTTTCTGATCTGGAGAAGGGCTTGATCTCCTATCTTGGTTCTTATGGTTGTGAAACTTTCTTCCTTTTCCTCTGCCTCTCTTGGCATGTGATGTGAATGCTTGATTCTCTTCAGATTGAGAGGCATGAAATTTCTACCTTGCTGTAATCCTCGTCTCTTCCTGAGTGCAATCTTCCCATAACTTGTCAAATTTGGGCAACTTGGTTTTCCCACTTATGCTTTGAATAAATGACTCCCAAGAGGGTGGAAGACCATTTAGAGTGGATATTACATATATTCCACAAGGGGATGAAATCCCCTATCAAATAAACAAGTCAACTCACTCTAATATAGAATAGATCACTCCATCACGGAACATGCAATGTGATAGCACCTTGGGGCCAATCTCCCCACACCATATGACTCGGGATAATGGGAGATTGTCTACCCTGTTCCTGGGCCAATCTCCCCACACCATATGACTCAAGATAATGGGCGATTGTCTGCCTCTGCCTGGGCCATTCACCTTTAGCCATATGACTCAGGCTCTTGGTCAAATCTCATGACCACTCTAGAGAATGTCTGCCCAATGCTGCAACCTGAAGAAACATCAACAAAAGACCTGCTAGACTTTTGAACTCTAATAATGAACAAGTGATTTGTTCAAACTCTGGCGGCTCAACTACAAGTCCAACTAAGTGCAACTTAGGGGGTAACAATGAGCATTAGAAGGTTTTCCAAGGGATTGCAAGTGACTTGAGGGTGGATTTTAGTGGGAGCATTGCAAGTTTCCAGTAGGCAGCAAGAAGAATGTCTCAGTCAGCAAGGGCAGCTGGTTAAGGGCAAAGGACAGGGAGGAATATCCAGTTGGTATCTCCCCTTCTCCTCCAAATCCAGGCTTGAGTTTATCTAATGCTGCTACTGCTCCATCTGCTGCTAGTGGAGTTGTTGGTGTTGCGTATAACTCTGCATTAGCAAGACAGCAGGCCCAAGAGAAGAAATACCCCTTGTGGAAGCATGTAACAAGGAAATCAAGGCCTGGGGCAAAGCTTGCTGGGGGAGGGAATGAGTATATAAGTCTATCATTTGCATATGCATTGTGATTTGTGAATGTGTAATGTGTATTGATTCTAATTTCTATTGAATATTTGTAAATTTTCTAGTTTCTACAAAAGTTTGGATCTATATGTCTATATTTTTAATATATACAATTTCAAAATATATATATATAACGTGTCCTCTGCGTCTTGATTCCGGGGGTCGTTGTGTCCGTCTCGAATACTCGTATTCCCATGTCCTCCATGTCCCATGTCTTCGTGTCAGATGACTTAGCTACCAATGTATATTAATAAATATTTTTATTGTTGATGTCTATAAAACCATGTTTAGTCATTTTCACCAAACAAATTTGGGAAGACATGATGCTAAATTTTGCAAAGTTCCCAATGTTGGTTGGGCCCTAAGAATAATATGTAAGGGGATGCACATAGGGGATTAGTAGCATAACAATATACAGGAGATGCAAAAATTCCATTTAGAACTAAATATAGTATACATTATAAGTTTTAGTCACAGAGATGGTTTAAATTTACTATTGCAAGTAGCTACCTTGCATAATAGACAGAACTGGCCAATAACCAACCCAACTAATTGACATCCTAACAACAGATACAACAACTAATCATAATTCCATCCCGTATGGCTCTAATATACCATGCTACTATTAAAACAGGAACATGTCCAAACCGAAGGAAATGACGGACCACATTTGTTCGGTCTGAAACGTCGATTTAAAAACATATGCAATGGATCCAGAAAAACTCTCTTACCAGATACAATAAGATAAAATACTTGTATACATTCCCGTTAAATGACCAAAAGAAAGGTCGGATTTTTCAATTTTCCAGATCATACTTGGAGCCAAAATTATTTAAATGCCAGTCCATGGGGTAAGCTAAGCATACTGTAATTTCACTAAAGGGATAAAATAGCAATAATGAAGAAACCCAAATCATTCAGATGCATCTGGTTCTGTACTACATAATAATCTATTTGTAATCAGTTACTTCACAAAACAAATTCAACAGAATAAAACTGGCCTATATTTGAGATATGAAACAAACCTCCGAAAAGGACGTTGAGGAGGACGACCAGTCTCCTTTCAGAAGGCTTGGCTCAGTAATCACATCCCCATCTTCACTTAAAACTGGAGCACCTCTGCCTGCAAGTTTCATGATTGCATCCAGTTCAACTGGCAATCAGGATTCAAATCGAACTATGCAACCATACAAATCGTATGCATTAAACCAGACGAATTTTGATTCAAGACAAACCCCACAAACTCCTAAATGCCTTCAAGAACAGTGAATGTAATGCTTTTATAACTCGTACAGAGCAGTTTAACAATGACAGAAATCATTATTGGGTAAAAGTACTTCTACCATTGAATTTTGAAAAAGGAAATGAAAATTGAAAAGCTGTACTTTTCTAGACACAAAAGTTAGTTTCTACTAATTAGTGAACAAGAAAATGCAAGTCACCAAGCTAAAGAATCAACCAATGTCATCAATCAAGTCGTTTGCCAAAATGCTCAGAGAAATTTCACTGGAATGAAATGGACACTGCTATCCGAGTGCAAGTCATCGTGAATAGATGAGGGGAAATTTCACTGGAATGAAATGGACACTGATATACTATGACCCCCACGACTGCCAGGGCCTTCTAGCTCCAGAAGCAGAGCCATTTCCAAAGTGATTACCTTTGCCTGTAAAAGGGGTAGAGAGAATCAATAGTTTATTTACTTCATTTCATTGTATATAAGATACATTAATAGTATTTTTTGGTGATTCATGAGTCGAGGACTCGAGATTCAGGACACAATTAATCTTTGATGTGTGATGTATCATTAGACGTCTCGGTCTTATACATCTTATATATCAGTTTTCTTTCCATATTCTTGTGGCAATGTGTTTATTTGATGTCCTTGTCACTTTAGATGTTTAAAAAATGGAAAAAAAATGACTATTTTGTTTTTTTTAAGCTTGCCGATGTTTACCGACATTTTCACCGATAAATCCAACACGTTGTTTCTGGACCCTCAACAATATATTCGCCAACACAATATTTGTAACTTTGATGGAAATAATGCCGAAATGAGATAACAAGTTATTCTTATTTCACTTAACATTAAACAATGCTAGAGATATGAAAGAGCATTCAACACATGAAATGACTTTTTGTAAATAAATTGTGCAAGATAAAAAAATCAGCAATCTTTAAGGAGAACATTGTTGAGAAAATGTTGTCATTGATGTCAAAGTGGAAGTGATGATGATGATGTGGCAGTAATGATGAGGATGTAACAGTGATGATCATGATGTGGCAGTGAGATGCCTTAAGAAGCTAACATGAAGTGGTCAAGCCATGAAGACAAGTCAATATCGAAGCCCCTAAAAAGCAAATTGAAGAAGCTCCTGAAGCAATCATGATGTGTCCATATAAGTATCTTGAAGAAGTGTTGAAGAAGCAAAGAAAAGCAAAACACCCTCCTTGAAGCATTGAAGAGAAATTCTTAGATGTAAAAGCATTACATGTCGGCCCTGTACATAAATTCATTTTGAAGAAGGATTACATGTCATGTCAACCCTAAGAAACCCCCTAAATGTTGGCCTAAATTCCAAGTGTTAGGTCAGCCCTCCTAAAATTTGGAAAGAAATTTATTATTTTGAATGTGAGGTCAGCCCAGCTGAAGTGGTTTGATGAGTAAAAATAGCCAACAAGTGTGCCTCATTTTCTTATCTCATCTCCTCGTCTCTTCTTATCAAGGAGAAAAGGCTCAAGCAAAATTAAGGGTTTCTTTTGGACTAAGGTTTCTCTCTTGGCAAAGGTTCTTTTTGACATGGATTAGGGTTTCTCTCTTGGAAAAGGATGGAATGATCTAGTGTATAAAGGATGATGATGATGATGTGAACTAGAAGCATGAAAAGAACCCAGCGAAGGTAGAGGAGGAACCAGCGAAGGTACAAAAAACAGAGTATAGAAACTGCGGAGGTAGAGAAACCAGAGTACAGAAATAGAAAAGGTACAGAAACTAGAGTACAGAAACAGCGAAGCTACAGACAGCAGAGTACAGAAACTGCGAAGGTAGAGAAACCAGAGTACAGAACTAGCGAAGGTACAGAAACCAGAGAACAAAACCAGCGAAGGTACAAGGAGAAGCAGCAAAGTTTCTAAGGGTTCAAGCAAGCAAGGAATGAAATCCTTTGAAGACTGTTTTTAGCGTTATATTACAGGATTGGAGGACATCATTGGTACACCTTTTTCAGCCTAGGTTGAGAGGGTTTCTATGCAGATATGAAGGGCATTCTTATACATTATTTCAGCAAGTTTGTGAATATTTGTTTGCAGATTTAAAGAGGCGTCCTGGTACATTTCTTGGGGCAGACCTCAAGTGTTTGTTTGAAGACTATTTTGGCACTCTTTACAGGACACAATTAGAAGTACTTGACTACAGAATTGAAGACTGATTGAAGACAGTGTGTAGACTGTTAGTTTTGCACCTAGGGAAGTGTTCCCCAAGTGATGTTTGCCTAATTTCACTTAGAAGGGGGAAAAAGGTGACCCTCACATTAAATGACATTAATGAGACTTTATAAAATGAAAGTCACTTTTTGCTAAAGTTAAGTGGGTGAGTAAATATTTATTTAAGTGATTTAAATAAAGTGATGTTTTTACTCTCATTGAATCTTAGCCATTGGATTGGATCATCTTTCCACCGTTGGATTAGAACCCACTTAGAGTTAGACAAAAAGCATGAGGGAGGCACATTTCATTTCACTTTTACTTTTGGAAAGTGAGAAGAGAGAGCAGAGTAGAAGGGCGCAGAAATCGAGGCAATGGTTTGGAGTTATTTCCATTTGCACGATTCCCAAGGAAAGTCACAGCCATTAATAGCTGCACAGAAATTGAGGAGTGTACAGACTGCATTTATTGCAGGAACAGAAATCGAGGCAAGGGTACGGACTGCATTTATTGCAGGCACAGAAATCGAGGCAAGGGTACGGACTGCATTTATTGCTGCACTGTTTTCAAGGTGTACGGATCCATACTGTACGGTTTTTGCACAGTTTTCAAGGCATTGTTTTGTGCACAGAAATCGATGGCAGATTGCATAGAAACCGAGGCAAACATTTTGGCACAGAAATCGAGGAACCTGCTGCACAGTTTTCGAGATAATTTTTGGCACAGAAATCGAGGGCCGTACTGCTGTACGGACTGTTTTATTTCTGCACAGATTTTAAGGGACAGCTGCACTCAGTTCGAGGCTGCTGGCACACATCCCGAGGCTCTATCTTTTGGCACAAAAATCGAGGCATCAGCTGGGCACTGTTTTCTAGAATTTCGAGATGAAATCTATGGTGGAGATAAGTTGATATTTCACTGTATTTTCTGTACTGAAATATTTTGCTGAAGAATAATAAAATCTCTCTCTCTTACTGGTTTTCCCTGTAGGGGTTTTTCCAGGGCATAGTTGCCGAAAAATCTGAGTGTCTCTTTTATGGTGTGCATGTGTTAATATTTACTTTCAGCCTGTCATTGTGTTTTTACTGTGTGTTTAAGTGTTACAGTATTTTTCATAAGTAACCTTCAGCCAATGCAAAACCGGCTGTTGGTGAAAATCACTGAAAAGATGACATAAACCAGCAAACAGTAAAACCCAGAAAAATCTACATGGTATCAGAGCACAGGGGCAGAAAACAGTAGCATTTTTGCAGTGCACAAAAATTTCCAGAACTCAGAATTTTTTGAGATTTTCTTCTGTTAGTGATCAGCATTCTGTTGGGTTGAAGTTGAGATGGCTACCAGTCTGAGGATAGAGGATAGGTTGAATGGGGCTAAGAATTTTGTGCCATGGCAGGCCAGAATTTTGTTGATTTTGGAGGAGAATGAACTATGGGTGGAGGCGGTTAAAAGTACTACCGCCAACCCCATTGTCATTCTTGATGGCACAGATGCAGCAGCTCTTTCAGCCTTCAACAAGAAAGACTATAAGGCTAGGAGGATTATCCTTGACGCAGTTAAAGACCACATAATCCCTCACATTTCTGGTAAAACCAGGGCACATAAGATGTGGAGTGCCTTGACCAGCTTGTATGAGAGTTCCAATGAGAATGGAAAGATGGTTCTCAAAGAGAAACTCAAGAGTATCAAGATGAATGGAGGAGAGGGAGTCACAGCTTACCTCACTAGGATTTCTGCAGTTCGTGATGAACTGGCAGCAATTGGTGAAGTGGTATCTGCTACTGAGCTTGTTCGCACAGCAGTAAATGGGGCTTCAAAGTCCTAGAGTGTATTTGTGCAGGCCATAGTGGGTAGAGAGAACCTACCGTCTTGGGAGAGACTATGGGATGACTTTGTGCAGTAGGAGACCAGGAGGGGTCTTGTACAGGGCAGTTCATCACAGAGTGGGGTGGATGAGGAGAACGTGGCACTGACAGCCAAGGGTAAGAAGAAGAAAGGTCCCAAGAAGGGTGGGGCCAAGAGGCAGCAGCAGCAGCAACCACAGGGTGGACAGAAGAAGGACTTGAGTAAAATCAAGTGCTATTGTTGTCAGGTGTTTGAGCACTATGCTTTACAGTGTCCAAGCAAGAAGAAGAAGAAGGGACAGGGACAGCAGACAGCGGCCTCAGCAGAGGTTGATGATTTTGGTGACAGGTTTCAGAGGGAGTTTTCCCTATATGTTGGACAGATTGAGAGAGAGAGAGTCTCTTTAGCCACCAGCACAGATATGGATATGGAGAGTGAGCATTCATTGTTGATAGGGCATCAGACAGGTCCATCCACCACTAGTACGTGGTACATTGACAGCGGAGCCTCGAGACACATGACAGGTACTCGAGAGTTGTTCTCCGAGCTATCACGGATAGTTAGAGATGTGGAGGTGGTACTTGGTGACAATACCATTGTTAGAGCAGTTGGTTAGGGGACCATTACATTTCAGAGCGAGTCCATGAGTCCCATGACTTTGAGGGATGTGTTGTACGTCCCTGGGCTGAAAAAGAACCTTGTTTCAGTTTCCACTATTGAGGACAGGGGTCTTGGGGTGTGTTTCTCAGATGGGAGAGTGCAGGTGTTCCCCAGGACTACAGGTGTATCTACCCCCATGGATATTGGAGTTAGATGTGGACGACTGTACAAGTTATTGTTTCAGCCGCAGCATGCTCTAGCACACAGCAGCAGCAGTGAGCTATGTGAGCTATGGCACAGGAGGATGGCCCACTTACATCACCCAGCTCTGAGATTGTTAAGGAGCATGGTCACAGGTTTACCTGAGTCCGACACTGAGCAGAGTGATGTGTGCAGAGGGTGTGCTTTGGGAAAGTACACCAAGACTGCTTTTCCAAGCAGTGACACGAGAGCAGCAGGAGTGCTTGACTTGATCCATTTTGACATTTGCGGTCCTATGTCTTCAGTATCTTTGACTGGTCACGAGTACTACATTAGCTTCATTGATGACTACTCCAGGAAGACCTGGATCTACTTCTTGATGAACAAGAAGTCCCCATTAGTATTGAGTGTCTTCCAAGGGTTCAAACCCCTTGTGGAGAAGCAGACGGGGAGGAAGATCAAGATGTTGAGATCAGACAATGGGGGTGAGTATACCTCCAAGGAGTTCAATGCTTTTTGCAGTCAGAAGGGTATTCAGAGATAGTTCACAGTTCCCTACACTCCTGAGCAGAATGGAGTAGCAGAGAGAAAGAACAGGTCGATCATGGGAGCAGCGAGAGCCATGCTTCATGATCAGGGGTTACCGTTCTTTATATGGGCAAAGGCATGCAACACTGCAGTGTATCTACAGAACCGAAGTCCTCACCGTGCTTTGGGGAGGATGACTCCAGAGGAGATGTATTCAGGCAAGAAGCCTGAGGTGAGCCATTTTCGGATATTTGGCTCTCTGACTTACTCTCATGTCCCTTCTGAGAAGAAGACGAAGTTCGATCCCACTGCAGAGAGAGGTATCTTTGTGGGTTACAATGAGACTTCGAAGGCATATCGACTTTACATTTCTGGCCAGAGGAGAGTTGTAGTGAGGCGGGAAATGAAGTTTGATGAGGAGAGAGCCATCAGGAAGTCGAGAGAGATGGAGCAGAGGGAGACACTAGCTCCCACACCTCAGTTGACACAGGTTTCAGGTCCACAGGTTTCTGGAGTGACTGGATCACAGGGTACAGGCACAGCTTCTACAGGATCAATGGTTCAGGTGATAGGTACTTCAGGGACAAGTTCAGGGACAGGCACAGGTTCAGGTTCACAGGTTACAGGGTCTTCAGGGACTGGTTCATCAGTCACTGGTCCTCAAGGTGTTAGACCTTCTGCTTTTGGGAGTTCCTCGGATGAGGATAGACCAGTTTGGGAGGATCCTTCAAGGAAGAAGAAGCCTAAGTGGCTTCAGGACACCTTGAAGGAAGCAGAAGCATTTGGTAGACCTCAGGAGGCGATCAGGTCAGTAGTTGAGCCAGATAGATACGGGATGGCCCTTGTTGCGAGTCTTCATGACTCTGCTCCTTCCACATTTGAGGAGGCTTCTCAGCATTAGGTATGGAGAGATGCCATGATGGAAGAGTACCATTCCATCATGAAGAATGATGCTTGGGAGATTGTGCCAAGACCTGAGGGGAAGTCAGTTGTGACTTCCAAGTGGCTTTACAAGATCAAGCATGCTGCAGATGGCAGTGTGGAGAAATTCAAGGCTCGGTTTGTGGCTAGGGGGTTCTCACAAGTTGAGGGAGTTGACTATGATGAGACATTTGCTCCAGTTGCTCGGTATTCCTCCATCAGGGCAGTGATATCTATAGCAGCAGAGATGGGTTGGAAGATCCACCAGATGGATGTGAAGACCACGTTTCTCAATGGTCTTCTGCAGGAGGAGGTATATTTGGAGCAGCCACAAGGATTCGAGATACATGGGAGAGATTCTCATGTGTGCAGGCTTAGGAAAGCCTTGTACGGTCTGAAGCAAGCTCCTAGAGCTTGGTACTCCAGGATCGATGCATATTTGACTTCGATGGGATTTCAGAAGAGTGAGGCTGATCCCAACCTTTACTACATTGTGGTTGGTGGAGATCCTCTCATTCTTCTGTTATATGTTGATGACTTATTTATCACTGGAGATGAGGGTCTTATTGCACAGTGCAAGAGAGGCCTTGCAGCTGAGTATGAGATGACTGATATTGGGCTGATGCATTACTATTTGGGGATGGAGGTTTGGCAAGAGCCTGGACATATTTTCCTAGGACAGGGGAAGTATGCAGTGGATATTCTGAAGAGTTATCGGATGGAGGACTGCAGGCCTATGTCTACACCTATGATCACCAACTTGAAGCAAAGTCATGCTTCAGAGGGTAAGTTGGTGGATCCCACACTCTATCGTCAGCTCATCGAATCGTTGATGTATCTGGTCAACACCAAGCCAGACTTGTGTTTTGCAGTTAACACTCTTAGCCAGTTCATGGTGCAGCCTAGGAGTGTGCATTAGACTGCCGCAAAGCACATCTTCAGATACCTAGCAGGGACAGTGGATTATGGTCTGGACTACAGGAGTTCGGGTGGAGTCAGCTTGGTTGGGTTCACAGATTCAGACTGGGCAGGTTGTGTGAGGGATCAGAAGAGCACTTCCAGTTGCTGTTTCAGCTTGGGCTCGGCAGCAGTGTCGTGGTTCAGCAGGAAACAGAAGTCTGTTGCATTGAGTTCTGCTGAGGTTGAGTATGTGGCAGCCAGTCAGGCGACTTGCGAAGCACTGTGGCTTCGTAAGTTATTGGTAGATTTATTTGATCAGCAGCTGAGACCTACGGTGATCTATTGCGACAATCAGAGTTGCATTCAGCTCTCTGAGAATCCGGTGTTCCATGACAGGTCGAAGCACATTGAGATCAGGTACCATTTCATCCGGGACTACGTCCAGAGAGGGGCAGTTGAGTTGCAGTATATTTCCACTGAGGAGCGGGTAGCAGATGTCCTAACGAAGTCTTTGGGGAGGGAGAAGTTTGTCTTCTTCAGAGATAAGTTGGGAGTGGTGCAGAACACCTTCCTCGGTAAGAGGGAGTGTTAGTTTTGTACCTAGGAAAGTGTTCCCCAAGTGACGTTTGCCTAATGTCACTTAGAAGGGGGAAAAAGGTGACCCTCACATTAAATGACATTAATGAGACTTTATAAAATGAAAGTCACTTTTTGCTAAAGTTAAGTGGGTGAGTAAATATTTATTTAAGTGATTTAAATAAAGTGATGTTTTTACTCTCATTGAATCTTAGCCATTGGATTGGATCATCTTTCCACCGTTGGATTAGAACCCACTTAGGGTTAAACAAAAAGCATGAGGGAGGCACATTTCATTTCACTTTTACTTTTGGAAAGTGAAAAGAGAGAGCAGAGTAGAAGGGCGCAGAAATCGAGGCAAGGGTTTGGAGTTATTTCCATTTGCACGATTCCCAAGGCAAGTCACAGCCATTAATAGCTGCACAGAAATCGAGGTGTACGGACTGCATTTATTGCAGGCACAAAAATCGAGGCAAGGGTACAGACTGCATTTATTGCAGGCAAAGGAATCAAGGCAAGGGTACGGGCATTTATTGCTGCACTGTTTTCAAGGTGTGCGGATCCGTACTGTACGGTTTTTGCACAGTTTTCGAGGCACTATTTTGTGCAAAGAAATCAAAGGCAGATTGCACAGAAACCGAGGCAAACATTTTGGCACAGAAATCGAGGAACCTGCTGCACAGTTTTCGAGATAATTTTTGGCACATAAATCGAGGGCCATACTGCTGTACGGACTGTTTTATTTCTGCACAGATTTCGAGGGACAGCTGCACTCAGTTCGAGGCTGCTGGCACACATCCCGAGGCTCTGTCTTTTGGCACAAAAATCGAGGCATCAGCTGGGCACTGTTTTCTAGAATTTCGAGATGAAATCTATGGTGGAGATGAGTTGATATTTCACTGTATTTTCTGTACTTAAATATTTTGCTGAAGAATAATAAAATCTCTCTCTCTCTCTTACTGTTTTTCCCCGTGGGGGTTTTTCCGGGGCACAGTTGCCGAAAAATCTGAGTGTCTCTTTTATGGTGTGCATGTGTTAATATTTACTTTCAGCTTGTCATTGTGTTTTTACAGTGTGTTTAAGTGTTACAGTATTTTTCATAAGTAACCTTCAGCCAATGCAAAACCGACTATTGGTGAAAATCACTGAAAATATGACATAAACCAGCAAACAGTAAAACCCAGAAAAATCTACATAGACTATGATAGCAGCATTGTATTTGATCTTTTGGATTTGCACTGTGTCAGAGTTTAAACACGATCGACGCGTTTCGAATGGACACTCCACCCATCTTCAGGATCCAATTGAAGTTGTTGTGAGTAACAGCCTAAAAGGTAAGAATGGTGAATTAAATAGAGATGGAGGAAGAAATAGCCATTAGGAAACCTTTTATAAGGAGAAAAATATTAATTAAATGGAAAAGGGGAACCTTATTTTAGGGTTTAGAAAATTAAAAGATTTAAAAATATTTTTTATTGTTTTTAGTAATGTATTATTAATTTAATAAAGGAAATATTAAAATTAGTTAAAATATGATTAATAAAATACAAAGGGAGTAAAGGAGGAGAGAAAATAATGAATAAGAAAAGGGAAGACCTTATTTTAGGGCTTAGGAAACTAAAAAATAAAAAATAAAAAAATTTAGTAGTAATATTAATTTAATAATTAAAGGAAAAGATTAAAATTAGTTAATATATAATTAAATAAGATGAATAGAGAACAAAGGAGAATATTAAAAATAAATAATTAAATTAAGAGTGACCAAAAATGAGGAATTGTTAATGCTAATTTAAGCATTGATTCTAGTATAAAGTAAAGTTTTATCATTAAAAATGAAAATAAATGAAATTAGTGAAATGTAGAGATGGACCAGAAAAGAAATATGATTTATTTAAACCTTAAATCTTTTTATTTTATTTACATTTATTAAATAAAATAAAAATATTTATGTAGAGATTGAAGCAGTATTGCTAGGTGATTGGAGGGACAAGAAGTATGTGGTGCATGGACAACCTATGTATGGAGGATCTAGGTGGATATCAAATTCTGAATCAGTGAATGAGACAGAGGGAGAGCGAGATGCTCCGGAGATTGAAGTGGTACCAAGTATTCAGTCTTCAATTCAGGGAAGGGGGCGAGAGACTTCTTACAATACTGGCAGGAGCATCAGCTGGTACAAGATGACACAGTGAGATGATGCTCAAAAGAGGGATGAGATATCTCAGAGCAAGAGAGGCAGGCACAGATCTTCAGTTCAGAGTCGATGATCTGTATCGGGACGAGCTTCAGAGTCGGAGGAAGCTTCTACAGCAGACAGCATGATGTGTCTGGATAGGTATTCTAGTGGTGGATGTGTCAGAAGGAACTCCCTCTCTAAGAGGGAGTGTAGAAATTTGTAAATCGGGATGATCTTCATGGGATGCCTAACATGAAGGGACATTTTAGAGAGAGGGCATTTACATCTTGTGAGATACACGTGAGAGAGGGTGCAGACATTCTTACGAAGGCTTTGGAGAAGGGGAAGTTTGTCTTCTTCAAAGATAAGCTTGGAGTGGTGCAGAACACTTTCCTCGTAAAAAGGGAGTGTTGATTTTTGGAGTAACTGAGGACAAGTGCTCTGCATGACTCCAGCGTTGGAAGCATGTGGAGATGTCTGAGCCTTACCTTTTCACTTTTTATGTAAAAGTGACTTTTATTAATTTACGGAGAAAAAGTTAATTAATCAACTTTTTAATGCAGAAGTGAAACTTTTTAATGCAAAAGTGTAACTTTTAATGGATAAGTGAAATTAGGGTTTTGAAAACCCTAAAAGTCACTGGTAAATTATAAAAGAAAGGTAGAGGGTAAAAGTTCAGCAGAAAACACATTCACTCATTCAAAGATTGACTAAGAGGGAGCGATTTTTCTTCAGCAGCCAGGAGCAAGGAAGAGAGGGAGTGAATCCTAGGGAAGAAGGGGTGCACTTTTCAATTGAGAGGATAGAGAAAGGGCACGAATCCCAAGGCAGCCATGAGAGCTGAGTCAACAGGTTTTCAGCAGTAGAGAGGGAACACAAATCCCAAGGCATCCGTACAGCTACCATATCTGGACCACACGTGTGAGCAAAGGGCGCACTTCCCAAGGCACTGTTTTTGTGGACTGTTTGTAGCAAGGTTTTGGCCAAGAGATTTGGTGTGATTTCCAAGGCAACAGGTTCCTTTAATCTGAGAAAATTCTGCTGTAGAAATTTCCTTTTTCCACTGGCATAATTTTCAAAAAAGCTCCATTAATGCTGGTTTTTCCAATTGGGTTTCCAGGGTAAAAATATTGTGTACTATGTGTGATTGGTTTCTTGTTCCACAGCGTATTTTTATCAGTTATTTGAACTTATGTATTGCTGTTCATAAAATCAGATCTAAAAATTTATTCTGCGCGCATCTGGGATTATTTTATCTGGAAATAGTAATCAGATTATAAGCTCTAAAGAAAATTAACAGTAATTGGGCATTTTTTAGGCAATTTGCCCCCCTCCTTCATTTCCAATAATTTTGTAAAAAGGAAAAGCTGAGATTAATCTCAGCCATTGATGTGGTTTAGGAAAAGCTTAATCGCAGCCCTCAATCCATTTGGATTAGGGTTGAACCTCCACCCCTCATCTCTATATGAGAGAAATCGATTTCTTGTGTAAGGAGAGATTTCCAGTGAATAGAATTGAGCACTCATTTGCAGCAAATCGATTTGGCTTCTTGGTGACTCCTGTCAAATGGTTTTTTTTATTTTAGTTCTTGCCTTCTACTATAGATGCATTTGTGGTTTGTTCTCCAATGGTTGAGGTGATATTATTCATGTTTAATTGGATTTGGAATTGAAATTGTGGTATATATTCTGGAATCTAGTTAGAGAAGTAGCTACCCACGGTAAATCGATTTTATCTTTTGTTGTAGTTTGTTGTTTCTCTTGTCCACTTACAAATTCTAACTTGTTAAAGGTGGGGCGATTTGTGGATCTTGCACCATCTTCGTGACTTCTAGATCATTGATTTCTTCATTTTGCAAGCTGGAACTGGGATAATATCAAGGGCGCATTTCACCATTGGAGGCTTCCGGATAGCATAACAACCTCTAAAAATCCATCAATCATCCATCAAGGGTGTTGCAAGAAGAAGGGTGAGCTGACTCCATCACCCATGCGACCAAGGCACTAGAACTAGGTTCTATCTTCGGGATTTTCTCTACTTCATCTTTTAAAAATCTGAATGCCTGCTTAGCTTAGTTTATCTTCCAAGCATCTTAGGGTTGTAAATGCATTTTGCACTTAGGCATTTAGTTCACATAATATCTGCATCACAAAATACCAAAAAGACTTAGATTAAACCCCCATAGGGAAGGCATTAGTGTCAAGTAGGCAAGTTTTAATGTTGTTTGATGTATGTTATTTCTGTTGTTATCTTCTTTATCACTCAGCCATATAAAAAGCAGAGACTACTAATTGAATATTGAGCCTAAATAACACCAACCCAACACACATTTACCCTGATCAAACTCACACTAAACATCATTGATCATACGAGTGTTGGACATTTTCCCCTCAACATTCCAGCCATCTAGGCGACACATTTTCCAGACTTACGCACATTTTGTTTGCTTCCCACTTACCCTCGTTTCTTGAACGCATAAACTTGGGTGGGCAGCCTTAACTTACAGGCCTGAGAATTAATTATTTAGTGTCACTCTTTTTCATAGCTTCTTTATCTCAATCCTTTGTTTCCTTAAGACTAGTTTAGGAAGCCTTGAAAGTTGAGACTAGTGAGGGTCATATTTCGTTTACATAACCAAAGACCACATAGCCTCATCCACGGAGAGCCCATTTTCCAACTCGCTAATTCTCTAGCCCTCTGTTCCCTTTTTTTGACAAATTGGTCTTGCTAGTACTATGAGAAAGTTGAGTCCTCCAGAGTCCGGCAAGTGTCTGAGAAAGCTTGACTGGGGACACCTCCCATGGTTAGTCTAGGTCTACTTCAGTGGACTTGGGAAATCTAAAGAGTTGGGACCCTGCCTGTGTGACACTTTGGGGCAATGTCCCAAGGTTCCATCGGTCTGATGATTATTTAATCCTTGCAAACCTAAGATCGTCAAATCCTGTGACAATAGGACCAACAATCACTATCTCTATTAAAAACGGAGCACAACAAGAGAAACAAAATAAAGGCAAAGAAAACATATAAATTTGAACAAAAATATGCATAAGAGATTTACCTTGGAAAACCTTTATCAGGAATACCATTCTCAAAGATATCTTCTATTCTCCCTTCAAACTTGACATGGGATAGATCCACCAATCTCTCTAAGTTTCACCCAGTATATGGAATTACAATTTGCCAATCCCCCTTCAATTCTATCAGCTAGGTCTACGTCTCAACCTTACATCGGTGAACAACCATACCAATAGTACACATGCCTAAATCAGTCCTATAGCAATATGCCCATTTACATGTGACTTCTTCATGTTTTCCATTCATTGACCTTCGTATGTTTCCATCAATGCTCCACTTGAGATTGTCATGATGCCTTTACATGTTACCCACTATGAAGTCTTTTCCTTAAGGAAAAACAACACCATCACTATGATGATCATTCACCTATGATTGCATGTTCCCAATAAAACAAATACAACATATACACCATACCAATGGTGCACTTCACAAGACTATCACTACAATGCATCCTTGAGCCATTGTCTTGAAGTCAAATGGAAAACTTAAAACTTTTGCGTCTTGTGATCCCATACTTCTATGTGGATCATTGTTGTTGTGCCACTACCAACACTACATCCAACACTCTTGGAACTCTCTGGATTCTCCATCTACCATGTTAGGCCATACTAAATCCAATACAGTGGTTTATCTTCTTCTCTAGGAAGTTCAGTAATCCATCTACCACGAAGCTTCCTGATGTAATTTTCGTTGCACCCCACTGCTCCTATGTATTGCCTTAAAATATCTCTCCAAGATCTGTCAGGTATGTCACCTTCGAGAGGTTGAGACCGAGGAGGACTTCATCTTTCGGTGTCCTATTTACAACAAGATACGTAGGTGATTTCATTGTCTTTTCAGGGACCTTCTTCCCACAGAGCTTCAGACTTTGACTAGATTCTTCAGATACCCCGATCAGAGATGTCTAGCCTTATACTTGCAGGAGGCTCTTCGGCTTCACTCCTTCACCATCCAGCAACATTCTCAATCAGGACCAGTCTCCACTCAGGGTATCACTTCTTTTCGGTGCTTCCTTCCTCTAGGAGCACCAAGAGAAAAATAGATGGTGACACTAACTTTGATAGATCAGTTAGGACAAAGCAGTCCACCTCCACCTCCATTCAACACCAGAAGTGGGCGCAGTATCGACCCCATCCCTACAGTCAGAGGACTTCATCCAAGATGTGGCAGTAGAATCCCTCCTCTAGGTAATAGCACACCACCCATTGCAATTCCTCTTCTAGTTGTTCCTCCATATAGAGTACTCTTTGGAGCTTCCTCTAGTCGGCCTCAAATGGTTGGAGAGATACTCCCAATGCTTCCAGTGTTTCCAATGCCCAATGGCAATGACAATTTCATCATTTCACATCACAGCTCTCGAATCCATTCCCTTTATACATTTCTCTTTCTTGGATCAGCTCTCTTCATGTCTCTCTTTGAATATTTTTCTTTGAGAACGGCTCTCCATTTATGGAGTTACGGTTAGGTTTGAGTTCTGCTTTAGCTTTTTATAGGAGCTGCTTTTGGGCTCCCACTTTGTGTCATTATCATGGTATCGCACAATCCCATTGACCACTTTTGTGGTCATTTGTTAGACATTAATAAAATTATCTTATCTTATCTCCACTATATCAATTATTTAATGCATGTCACCTCCCCTTTGTAGATCCATCGCAAACCATGATCCCTCAACTCTCTTTGAAGGTGCCCTCTACTAATTGGACCAAGGTTATCCTCATCATGACAAATCCACCTATCAGCCTCCATTGCAAAAGAAACACAATCAACACTCCTATACAACCAACCTCCAACCACTTATACAATATCAAATCCAATCCTCTTCAACGAAGCATCACATTCAACAAAAGAGGGAACAAACCCAAAATTTATTTGTGACAAGGAATCAACAAAGAAACCAAAAGAGTGATTCTTCCATGAGGATCCTTCCTAGATATTCCTCATCAACCTTTATAGCTCAATGTCCCTGTTGTCATCATCCTCCACACATAATCAAGTATGCCATAACACCACAACTCTAAGCATGATTCCTACAGATCTTGCTCATTAGAAAGCATCTTCACTATTAGTATCAATTTTCCTCTACCAAATCACCAATCTACAATACTCACACTAGTCCACACGTCCACAATCGACCCACAATAGATCCATAACCTTCCACCCAATCCCAGAACCTCACATTGATTCTTCGACCACTCTCGTGAGAGTGTCTAGGGAAACTTGGCTCCGATACAATGTTAAAAACTGTTGGAATCCTCCGGGATTATGACATTATTGTACATAATGTAAATAGTTTCAGTTATGGAAGATGAGGAGTCATGGAGACTCCAACGGATCTCTTGGAATTTGAAGTCCAAGAGTCTCATATCTAATGTATAAATAAAGGCTTTGGTTGATGAATTAATTGAATTCGGGAGTTATTACTGTCAATTGGTATCAGAGCCTGGCTGCCATAACTCCTATAGTTGGCATTATGTCCATTCTGCCACTTTGCCCAATCCTGGCACGGGCTACCTTCTGCCATATTCTTCTGCCCCAAACGTTTTTCTGCTCACCCGTTCTGCCACATTCATGATAGTCTGGCTTCTACTGAGATTGAAACGCCTCTCTCCTGTAGCACTAATCCCTTTTGCATCCATCGTGTTAAACATTTTGTTGCAACTTGTGCAGGTGACTGTAGGTGCAGAAACCCTAATTTCTGTAGTGATTGTTTGAATGTTGAGTGAATCGAAGGTTGTATCCCGTTTTTTTAGAGTCTATCCTCGTCCTCATCACACATACTGTTGCTGCTCTTTTTCGATAGCTTCCATCCTGACGTCTTTGTGCGCCCTTTCGATTGTGGGCTCTCCTCATCTTTTGGAGCAATGTTGTCGAGTGCTGCTACGTGGGCTCTCCACTTCCCACGAATTGGAGCTGTGTAGAGAAGATCGTATACCAAAGCCTATTGTGTCAAGACTGCTCCACAAGTTATTTAAGAGTTGTGTGGAAGCCCTCTCTTCATAGCTATGTGAGAACAACTCTCTATGTCATACATTTCATCTAGCTACTAATATGGTGTTGCGTATTAGTTCTTGGTATGGCTACAATATGTGAAGACTCCATCTCTATTGGTGTGGCTGCAATACATGAAGACTCCTTGTGAAGACTCCATCTCTATTGGTGTGGCTACAATACATGCTACATATTGTTCATATTAAGAGCTCGACCTCTCTCCATTAAAAGGTATTGCGACCTCTCTTCCTGCGACGTGGAGGCTACTGCTCAACCATTGTATCGTGAACCATTGCATTGTGGAGACCATTGTACCGTGAGTCATTGCATGTGAACCATTGTATCATGGAAACCATTGTGAAGAGTTGTTGATGCTGCGTATGCATGGGACTGTATTGTGAGCTACAAAAGGTCACATTTTTGTAGCTGCAAAGGGCCACGATTTCCATGAGATGTCGAACAATTTGTAATACATACTCTGCAAACCCTAATTTTGGCGTGGAGGTTGTTGCTAGACCTCTGTCAGTGTGAGTTGCGTTGTCTATGATTGTAAGGAGATTTGACCTCATGTGCTGCCCCTTTGAGTCTTGATTCAAACACTTTTGAAGACACTAGACTGCTGCTTCCAATGTGATGCGCCCTTGCTTTAAGGTTTTATGAGTCAGATGTAAATAATACTATATCATTGTATTTTTATCTCAGTGAGATTTGAGTTAGAATAGAGGGTGAGTGAAATATTAGCTTGTACGTAATAGTGCTAGGAAAATGTGTGGGAATGCTGCAGAATAGGAAGCTGCATAATTAAATTGTATTAAAAAACACTTTGTAAAGAAGGGAGCAGAAATTTAAATATGCACCCTCGTATACTTTTTCCCATATATTCTACTTAAAAGTTGCAGGTTCAAGTCCAAGTTGCAGAAGATGCATTCACTAGCATCAATAGTTGGTGCTACCCTCATTGGCAAAGACACTTATCCAGAATGGTCAAGGAAGATCAAGGCTACATTCGTCTACAACGATCTATGGGGCGACATTTGTGAAGGAAAATCCATTCCCATCTACGAAGGCACAGTCATCAATTCAGATCCAAAACGTCTAACATCAAAGAAAGAACTTGCAATCTGGCAGACCAGAGACAAGAAAGCCTTAGCCATGATCTCTGCTATTGACAGTAAAGAGGTGAGCCAGCATATATTTCCTGCAAAATCATGCTTTGAAGCTTTAAAGACCTTAAAAGATTTGTATGACTCACACTCTGAAATGGAAGTGATTCAACTAATGTTAAAGCTATTTAATTTGGATGTAAAGGATAATGATCCTATGTTGGTTGCATCTGAGATCAAAGCAATCTTGCACAAGATTCAAGCCTTTGGTATGAAACTAGACCTTCCACTTGCAGCATTTGTAAATTCCCTTTATCCTACTCACTCCAACTATCTTGAATCTCTGCAAGCAAGTGACAAGTTCAAAGGCCTCACGTTTGACACCCTAGTAGAGAAGATTGTAGACAGAGAGAAAGCATTTGGAAAGAAGACAAATGAAAATACTGGAGAATCTATTTGCTTTGCTCAGAAAGCAAAGAACAAGCCCAAAGGCCCTTCCAAGGGAAAAAGCAGCAAAAGAGGCAAGAGGAAGAAGAAATTTCAGAGGCAGAGGAGGAAGAAACAACTCAAGTAAAAGATCAAATCTGAAGTGCAAGCGTTGTGGTAAGACTGGACATGAAGCAAATCAATGTTGGGCTTCTTGGGACTCCATCAAAGGAAGACATAACCAGAATAAAGAAGACAAGAATAAAAACCAAGAGGTTGGTAAAGCCCCTGATTATGCTGATTGTATTGTTGCACATTGTAATCTTGGAACTAATGAAATAACTTCTCTTTCATCTTACAAAGATTGTTGGCTACTTGATACTGGTGCAACATCACATATGATTTTTAGAAAAGATTGTTTTGAAGAACTGAATGACATTGTAGATGCCATAGTGTACTTTACAGACAAATCTAGCCTCAAACCCCAAGGAATTGGCTCAATCGGGTTTAAGCTGCCTGGATTCCCTAATTTCATGTTAAAGAATGTTCTTTATCTTCCAGAGTTGCAGAGAAGCTTCCTGTCCTTAGTGTAGATTCGACAGCAAGGCCATTTCATCCACATGTTCGATGGAATTGTAGTCCTTTCACAACAAGGTCATCATGACCATCTATGAAGACAGACAGTTGTTGAAGTTGAGGGGCTCTTCTGCAACAATTCAAAACTTTGCTTAGTTCTCTCAGCATGAAGAAGGTAATATGTCATCCAGTGACCCAGTCTACTATGGCATGTTAGATTTGGTCATCTGAATTATAACAGTCTTTGTTTGTTAAGAAAGAATGGTGTATTTGGTTTGCCCACCATTTCTAAGCAAAAGAACAAATGTGATGCATGCAATCTAGGCAAACATAGTAAGCAGCCATTTCAAGAGTCTAAATTCAAAGCATGTAGAAAGTTAGAGCTAGTGCACTCTGACTTACGTGGCCCCATGCCAATTCCTTCTATGAATGGTAATAAGTACATCATGACCTTTGTTGATGACTATAGTAGAATGTGTTGGGTATACTTGTTGAAGACAAAATCTGAAGCATTTCAAAATTTCAAGAATTTCCATGCATGGATAGAAATCAAGCACAGGCACATATTGGTACATTTCGGTCTAATACTGGTAAAGAATATACTTCTAATGCATTTGAAGACTATCTTTGTAAACATGGGATTACACACCAAACTTCAGTTCCCTACAATCCCCAACAAAATGGTGTAGCAGAAAAGATGAATAGAACCTTAATGAATACAGCACACTCCATGATGTTTTTCAAGAATGTGAAGCCGATGTTTTGGGCTGATGCAATAATATGTGCAGCATATTTAAGAAATAGAAGTCCATCTCATGCTCTTGAAGATAAGACTCCACATGAAATGTGGTTTGGCCACCTTCCTTCAGTTAGGCATCTCAGGGTTTTTGGTTCCACCTGCTATGCCTTAATACCAAAGGAACAAAGAAACAAGCTTGGTGCTAGAAGTTGAAGATGCATTTTCTTGGATGACTCAGAAACTTCCAAGGTGTTGGATTTTGTGCAACTTCGGAAGATATTATTGTATTTTATTGTACTTGATTGTACCTCCTAAGGGAGATGAACTTGATGTATTGAATTATGTAAAACCCTTGAAAGAACCAATGCAATCCTTGGGATGAAAAGCAAGCAAAAGAAAAATTAAAATTAAAATTATTATTGCTCCCCAAGTGAAGTCGGCCCAGTTAGGGATTTTTCATGTTTGCACTTGTATAAATAAGAGGTAAAGTGCACGACATTATTCACTCATCCAATCAAGTGAAGTTCACATCACCCAGAGAAGGAAGTTCGCACTTGCTGGAGAAGAAGACTATTTTGGGGTTTCTGCTTTTGGGAAGTATTTCCATCTTCTCTCTTTTATGATTGTACTCTGATCTCGGAATTATCATCTCTATACGAAGGTTGTTGGGTTTTCTCCCGTTTGGGTTTCCCAGGATAAAATCTGTTGTTATTGTCTTGTGCTTCGTCTTTCTTCTAGTGACCTTGGTTATGCATTTGAATTATTATGCTATGAATGTATGAAATCTAACACAAGGCATATCGTCTTTATGATGAGGTAAACAAGAAGTTTGTTGTTTCCAGATATGTCATTTTTCTTGAAACTAATAAAAATGACCAGTCCATTGAAAGACAGCTTGATCATTTGGAGAAGTTTGCCCATCTAAAGACATATTATGTATTTGATAATGAAATTCCACATCTTGAAGGGGGGATCCCTATCTAGGATCAATCTATGGAATCTCCTTTTGAAGCGGCACCAACAACCCCTCAAGAAGAAAATCATGAAGAAGAAGTTACTGCCAGTTCAACTAAACAGGAGACTCAACTAGATGATGTGATTGAGAGGATTGGAAGATTGAACCTTGAAGAAAATGAAACACAACCAAATGATCAACCTGGGCCATCAAGGAAGATTCCGAAATGGGCCACAAAAACACTTGAAAGTGTTCGTTCAGATGAAGTTAGAAAGACGGGAATGAGAAGCTTAACTAGACAAGAAGATGGAGGAAATGCAGATAACTCAGGTGATAACATTGAAGTCTCATTTGATTGTGAATTGAGTTTTTCTGCTAACTTTGAAGTAACTTCCTTTGAAGAGGCTGCTACTTGTAATGAGTGGAAAGAAGCCATGCAGAATGAGTATGATGCACTCATGAAGAATGGAACCTGGAAGCTGATTGACCCTCCAATCAAAACCAAACCAATTTGAAGCAAGTGGGTATACAAGAACAAATACAAATCAGGCGGCTCACTTGACAAGCACAAAGCAAGGCTCATGGCGAAAGGCTATGCACAGAAAGAAGGAATTGACTATGAAGAAACGTTCTCCCCCACGGCAAAATGGGGAACCATCCGTACTATACTCTCCTTGGCTGCACAAAATGGATGGAAAGTTCATCAAATGGATGTAAAGACAGCATTCTTGAATGGAGACTTGAAAGAAAATGTCTTCATGTCTCAACCATAAGGTTTTGTTGCAAAGGGACAAGAACACAAGGTATGCAAACTTGTCAAGTCCTTGTATGGCCTGAAACAAGCACCTCGAGCATGGTATGAAAAGCTAACCGAGCATCTTCTAAAGCTGAATTTCAAACATTATAATCTTGATGACACAACATTGTTTGTAAAGAAAATTGGAAGATCTGTTGTGTTTCTGGTAGTATATGTGGATGACCTTTTGTTTTGATGGCAGGGAACAATGAAAGTTATATAGCATCCATGAAGAAAGATTTAAAGAAAGGCTTTGAAATGACTGATCTGGGACATCTTCACTACTACTTGGGAATTGAAGTGACTCAGCATCCTAAGTACATATTCATCTCTCAGAAGAAGTATATTGGAGAATTGTTGAACAGATTTGGCATGACAGACTGCAACATGCTCTCAACTCCAATGGAACAAAATCTAAAGCTCACTTCAAGTGAAGGAAAAGAATTTGAGGATGCGACCAAGTACTGACAACTTGTAGGAAGCCTTATCTACCTTACCACCACCAGACCAGATATTTCTTATGTTTGCAGCATTCTTTCACGGTTCATGCACAAACCTTGTGAAGGACATTGGTCTGCTGCAAAAACAGTTCTAAGATACTTAAAAGGGACTCAAGACTTTGGACTCTAGTACTCTAAGGTGGAAGACCTCAAACTCATTGGATACTCTGATTCAGACTTAGATGGTGACAAAGAAACAGTACTGTCCACTTTTGGATACACGATGAGTCTTGGATCAGCAGCTATCTCCTAGAGATCACGCAAACAGTCAGTTCCAGCAGATTCGACAATAGAGGCAAAATGTGTAGCTACTGCAGAAGCAACTAAAGAGATTGTGTGGCTTAGGAAGATACTTGAATATTTGCAGGAGAAACAAGAGAACTCCACTCCACTTTTGATTGGAAACACTTCTACAATCAAATTGGCCAAGAATCCCAGCTTCCATGATCGACCCATACACATCAACACAAAGTATTATTTGATTCGACACCATGTAGAGGCCAAGATAGTTCATTTACGTCATTGTTCCACGAATGAGCAAATTGCAGACATCTTCACCAAAGCACTCGGACGATAAAAGTTTGAAAGATTTACAACCATGCTCGAACTTACAAACACCCCTTCGGATTAATGGGGGGAATGTTGGAATCCTCCGGGATTATGACATTATTGTACATAATATAAATAGTTTCAGTTATGGAAGATGAGGAGTTTTGGAGACTCCAACGAATCTCTTGGAATCCTAAGTCCAAGAGTCTCATATCTAATGTATAAATAAAGGCATTGGTTGATGAATTAATTGAATTCAGGAGTTATTACTGTCAAAAACAAAGCACAACGAGAAAAGCAAAATAAACGCAAAGCAAGCACATAAATCTGAACAAACACATGCAAAAAAAATTTACCCTGAAAACCCTTTAATAAGAAAACCAACCTTCAAAGATATATTCTTCTATTCTCCTTGGCCAATCCATCCAAGCCAACCACTTGAGGCATCTTATAATGGAGTCTACCAAGCTTTTCAATAGACTTCATCACATCAAATACCACAGGCTAGTAAGCTACCTACAGTAAATGCAACATGGTCTAGATCAAATAAAATCAACATGGTATCAAAGCTAGTAACAAGGCCAGGTTTGCTCAAAGAATCAGGAAATCAACGTTTCCAGGGATTTACAAACAAATTAAAAAAAAGCTATAAGGTAGTCGTACAACCACCGTACGGGTAGTACGTCGCACGAGTCGTACATCATGAAACTAAGTGTGCAATGTGCATCCACGTGCAGATTTGGAGCTAGCTCACTGGATCGGGTGCTAGGCAGAAGCTGGGAGTCGATCACGTGCATAGAACCGTAAGGAAGCCGAAGGTGGTGAGAGCTGAAGTTTGGGCGTAATCGACGACTATAGGGACGTGGTTGCTAGCGTGGACATACACGGGAGAGTCGGCTAGCACAGTGAGATCGGCAAACGTGGGTGAGGACGGATCAAGCCAATAGTCGGGCAATGTAAGAGTCGAGCTCGTGGGTGGAGCCTGCAGTGGATCTGCACACAGGGAGCAACAGGCCATAGATTTTGGAGCTAACACAAGCCGAGGAGTCATCACACGAAGACTCAAGATCAGGCAGGCGGACGCGGCGACAAGGATTGTCGGCGAAGTATTAGGCTGAGCACAAAGCAGAGAGGACGATCGACGTGAGTTGAGAAGCGCGGAAGTGAAGCCGTGTGGGGGCAGAGTTGGACCAACAAAGCAAGCCGCCAATGTTGTGGAGCAATGTGGCAGCTCAGTCCGAGTAAACGCAGGTTGTGTAGGTGCAGATCGGGCTGCAGATTGTGAGAGAGGCAGTCGGGACGCGGGACAAGGCCTAGGCTCGGGCATGGATGTGCATGAAGGGTCGACGATGGGCATACCACTGTGCAAACAACTGGAGGTCCATGCAGACGAGGAGAGTTCAAGCAGAAGTGGAGAGTTGCCGAGCTGGTGAAGCAAGCTACCGGGCACGGGAGTAGAAGCTGTAGAGCTGTGTAAGCCACTAGCAACAAAGCGATGAGGGCACTAATTTCGGACTTAAGCATGGGTTGTAGACTACGTGGAGACTAGTAGTGGTAGGAGAGCACAAGGGCATGGTGTGAAAGCGCTGCCACAATAGATTGGCAGCAGGAGAGTTGGCAACCATCGACAAAAGTCATCTGCCAAGAAGATTCCGCCAACAGAGAAGTAAAGCAATTGGCCACCAAGGACACTAATCAACTGCCATCCAACACAGATCGCCGATAGCGCAACTAGGCACGGCCAAGTAGCCTCTAAGCAGCTGCAGAACAGTTCGGGCAGGCCAAACTACATAGAACTGCGCAAAAAATTCGAGTAGCAAGCAGGAAATTGCTAGGCAGCGCCCAGGAAGGCTCGGACAACCCACGAAAAGTCTGGGCAGTAGTAGGATGCAGATTCGAGCAGCGAGCATGACTAGGAAGCAACAACGGTAGTTAGTTGCATAGCTTCGAGCAGCGAATCCAGGCAGCCAAAAACGTTTTGGGATGGCTTCCAAAATTGCGAGCAGGGATCCGGGCAGCAAGCATGGAGATCTTTGATAGGTGAAGAACTTTCACCTAGAGATCCATTCAGTCCAAAGGAGAAGAGAAGCCGACAGGGCAGCAGCAGACAGATCTAGTAACAAGGACAGATTTGAGCAGCAGAAGCTGCAAGAGTTGGTAGTACTTATTTTCTCAATGGCAGTGGTGCATCTAGCCATATGACAGGGATGAGGGATGTGTTTCTTAATGTTTCAGAGACAAACTCAGACTGCCATGTGACTTGTGGGGTCGACGCCATACATGCAATAAAGGGGGTTGGACCAGTACTATTCCAGCTAGAGTCAAGAGGATCTATGGACGTGGCAGGAGTGATGCATGTTCCAGAGCTAAAGATGACTTGCTCTGGAGGAGAGGGGTATGGGGTTGTGTTCCAGGATGTACAAGTACTCATACAATCAAAGGGAGCTACCCAGGATGCAACAGTGATGCTTGCTGTCAGACAGGGTAAGTTCTAGAGGTTGTTGGGCCAGCCTATATGTGGGTCCAAGGGGATCTTGGATAATGGATAGATGTCAGCGACAAAGGTAAAGGAGCAAAGACTTTGAAGGGTGAGCAGAGTTCACAGACTTCCAGTATGGCGATTAGACCTTCAGAAGGGAAGAGGGAGTTATCCCTTTCCAGTTCTTCTAGGAGACCTAGATGGTACGAGATGACATTGATGGATGCTCAGGAGCAATAGCCTTCTAGAAGCACATTGAGGGAGAGTAGGCCTTTGACGAAGTTTTCAAACTTCATGGCACTGATGTGTAGAATCATCGATTCCATGTCTTCCAGTAAACAAAGAGTAGTTGACCAACAGGGCTGGAGGAATGCCAGAGTGTAGGATGATTTGAGTGACAGTGTACCAGGGTAAGAAGGAGAACCAGTTTCAAGTAGCTCTCGAAGAAGTACCTTCCTCGGTAAGAGGGAGTGTTGATTTTTGTAGCATGGGATAGGTACTTCCACGTGGACAGTGTCTAACAAGTGGAAGGCGTCATTACTATCTCTCAGACTTAGGAGAATCACTTTAGTAAAGTGAACTATTAAAGTGAATGTATTTTTGTTATTACTTTATGTAAACTAGAGGGCCCATGGTTTTTGACAATCCATGGTATTGGCTCTAGATATTTGCATACTGTAATGTTATAAAAGTCAGCCTAGGTGAGAGGATGACACATGACAGTCACACAGAGTGAGTGAGATCTCATTGAGTGGATGGAGAAGTAATTCCCTCCAAGTTTAAGGGCGAGGGCCGAGGAATGGAACAAAGAGGCAGCAGAGGAAGTAGCATCCAGGTGTGATAGGGTAGGCTACTTGTTGTATTGTATATTCCTCAAGAGGGCCATTATCCCATGATTTTTATTTTTAATAAAATCATCTGTTGTTCGTATTTCCCCAGTTGGGGTTTTCCAAGGTAAATCAATGTGTCAAATGTGTGATTTCCTGTGTTTATTTTCTGCTGCATTATTTTGTTGAGATCTAGCGTGTTTTCAGTAATAATTGCAGTAAATTATTCGAACTGTTTAACCAGATCTGGATCATTAAAAATCAACATGTAACAAGGAATCTCTCCTCAAGGGATGCACCCTACTTAGCATTCGTAACTCCTGTCATAAATGCATCATAACGTGTAAGAGGAATCTGTCATTTCTGTTATAGAATCTGTCATCACCTTACACAAAACAAAAATAGAAGCAGCCAAGCATCCATCATAAGTGTAAGGAATGTGTCATAGAGGTGCAAGGGAATCTCTCCCACATGGCATACCAATCCTCCAATAAGTGTAAGGAATCTGTCATAGAGGTGTAAGGAAATCTCTCTCACATGACACACCCATCCTACAATAAGTCCCTTTCGACACTCATGTGCCTCTTCCTTGGAGAACAACTCAAAGCAACCAAAAAGTAACAAAAGATACCATTAAAGAATGGGCACATTAACTGTAAACATTCATGTCTCACTCAACCATGAGAAAAATTGGATATTCAGTCATTGGTTCACTTAGTTTTAGACCTAAATGTTTACCATCATCATAGATGCATTCTATCATCATCACAAACCTTACAAACACCATTTACTAAAAACAGGAAAAGAACAAGAGGTGGAGCATTTAAGCAAGCTTATGAACTACCTGCAGCTGTGAGCTCATTTCCCAATGAACGTGTACGCATGATGTTGGTGAGAGAAGACAGGTTGCTTTGGCGTAACCAATCAGCACCAACAATGCAAAGTTGAATCAAGAGGAAGATACCAAGAATTTGATACCTGCATAAAGAGATTTAGGAGAATTACTATCAGTTGTTTTTGCACCGAAAAAACATGCATCATATAGATCCAATGGAATAAAAGTGTTGCTTCACCCAATAAGTTCCATTGTACCAAGAAACATCATTAATAGAATGAAATATTTGAAGTGCTCAGCTTCCCACCAAATAACATTCACCATACTTGAATTTCCACTTTCTATGAAAGAGCAGCATGAAGTGAAATGACATAAAAATAGGCATACAGGTAGGTTATCCCGAGAAGGAAAAACCCATGATCTTAGCAATTGACATGCACATGATCTCTTGCTTCCAAACAAAGCCAGACATTATATGTTACTTTACAAAAGTCTATGCATATGCCTAAAGAGAATAACCCAACTCTCATGCCTAAAAGAAGCAGAAATAGAACTCGTCTATCATTTCAATAAAATAAAATCTCTTGGGACACAGAGATCTGTCTCACTTCCAAGACATTGTCAGAAAGTTAATAAGTTATCAGCATTATGAAAATTTTGCTAGCATAGCGACTAAAAATATGCAAGAAAGGACAGATAAGCATTACATTGCCGCATTTCCCACCAAGCGGCGACTGCATGGTACACCTATCCTTAAAAGAAATCAAAATCATAAGTTTCAACTTTAGGCTTGCCCTCTAGGCCATATGCCTTGATGCCCTTACATTCTAGAGTCTATACTGAACATCAAGAGGGTAAATGAAATGGCTCCACCCTTGTATTTCTGAATCATGAAGAACATCTTATGTAGACCACACATAGGAATGGTTGGATTCTATGCAAGGAAGGTAAAAGTCATTCAATGCTTACACAATTGTTCATGTTCATATGCTCCTTATGAGGGAATTGCACTTTAGCTGGGGGAGGCATGGTAGGGGAGGAGGTGTGGATGGGGATAATGATATGATAGAATATCTCAAAAGGCTAAATGTTGCTCTTTGAGACTTTGGATAAGTGATAAACTTGTTATGATTTTTGGGCTATTTGGACCATAAGAATATTTAACGTGGATTCAAAGAAAAACCAATTTTTTAATTTTCTTTTTTTCATGAAACATTGGGGGGAACAAATGGAGGAAGATGTTAGATTTTCGAGTTACTCCGAAAGTGTTTAAAGTTTTAAACCATGTTTGGGGATGCTTCATGAGATTTGGGGTACATGGTGTATGATCAGCCCCTGGATGGTCTGAGATGGTTTGTTGCATGAGAGATGGTTTGTGATGGATATGTATAGTTGAGATTGCTTGCTCAGTGGATGCTTGACCTCGGAGTACATTGTTCCAAAATCCTTTGTACAATGATAAAAAGGCCTTTTCCTATCATCGGAAATTGAAGGGGTGCAACTCACATCTGGATATCATTCCTAAGGAATTTAATTTGATAGTGTTTGGTGGAGAAAAGCACCATACTGTCAGGGATCTACACATACATTTGGTTTCCCAAGTCACCCCAGATTCTGTTTGCACCAAGACAGTCATTAATCCCATTTTAAATGTTCAAGTCGAGAATCGTGCAAACATTGGAGTTGAGGGTATGGATGCAATTGTTTATTCTCCAGGTTTTGATATGCGAAGCGTGGAAAACCCTATCAGTCTGCAACTCGAGGATGAATATGTTCATTTTGCAACTAATATCATGGACAAGTCTCTCATTGCTCTTAATAAGAATCTTGTCCATCTTGCAACTATGCTTCAAGAAGTGGAACTAATTGAGAATGAAATAGCTAACATTATTGTTGTTATCGATCAATCCTTGATCGAATCAAAGCAGACGAATGTTGAGGAGTATTCAAGAAATGGAATTGTCACGTCCCCTCCCGTCGGTTCAACACAAGGAAGGGACCATGACACTAAGATCTGGGCTTTTACACAATACTCAGCCCCATTCATCAAATTTACAGAAATAAAACAAATGCGTGCAAATGGCATTCAATTTAACACAGCAGAAGTAATATTCTATACACACATATAGCATGCAATTTCCAGCATATGGATAAACATGCACCAATTTAAAAACATTTGCAGAAGTAAAACACATAGATAGAAAAACACTTATCTTTATTGTGAAATGGTCCCAAGCAACTAGCTATGTCGCTGCAACGTTCCACCCAACCATAGGTCTCTGCCTAGCCTATATTCTTTCAGCACTCCAAGACCACCCCCGAGCTGGGCATGCTATCTACAAGGAAAAGGGGACTCTCAAGCTCAACACAACCCAAAGCAATGGATACCCATCTCAACCCCAACATTCAACAATGGAATTCACAAAACAGGGTCCATGGGTTTTCCCCCAAATCGTGGCACACCCAAAAACAAAATGTTAGATGGGGAATCAACCCTGGGAGAGCAAATCGATTTCAAAAAACGTTTATCAGCATTCAAGGGGCAGAAACGGCCTCTATTAACCCCCAAATCGTGACTCTCTTCCTCCCAGCCACTGTGCAACAAAAACGAAGTTCCCAGCTATGGAAAAATGAAGGAAAATGGTGGAAAACTCCCCAGCTAGCTCAGACTGCATGAGGAAGCAAAAATTGATGGGTGAAGAATGGCTTGGGGAGCAATTTTGTGGCTCTTTTCTTGCCCAAGAAGTAAAACACGAATTTCCATGAAGGGTGGCTTGCCCATACCCGAATTTGGAGAGCCATACCTCTCCATTCCCCAAGGCATTAACTACCTCAACCAACTCTTGGGAGAAATGAATGATTGGGCACAAAAGTCAACATGGGTAGTTGAGGGTTGATGGGTTCTCTCATTGACACTTGGCCTGAGTTGATTGGCTCAAGGGTTTGAATATTTCCCTCCCAATTCCTTGTAAACATCATGCCCCATCTCTTGTTGCATTGCATAGCTAGTTGTGGGCATTTCTATTAAAATGCATATTTACAATTTCCATGGCTTATTAGCACATTGGTAGCATAATACCAAATACTTGCCTCTTCAAGGTCAAGCATTCACTAGCGAGGCCTTGGCCTTGAGCTCCACGTTAGGAATCATACATAATATGCATAAAATATTTACATTATAGCCCAAAATATCCTAAGGGTTATGTTATCACATATATAGTAGCCGGGCTACCATACATTATTTTTCTGATTTCAGTACATTATTCAGCCAGTTCCCTTGCATTGAGATGTTCAGATGAGCATCTATTATGGATCACTTTCAGACTTTGGACAGCAGTTTTATTCCCCATGCCATGACTGAGTCTCAGGACACTCAGAGAGATGACCGATGTAGCTATTTAGCCATTTGTACAGAGCAGTCAGTAGTGCCCAAAGTTACAGCAACAGTTTCAGAGGATTGATGATGGTTCTGATGATGAGCATTCAGGTATATGACTCAGCAGGTATATTATGGTGTTGTGGTTATATTGCTTTTATTTCCATTTTCTTAGCATGTCTTAGCATTTAGTATCATAATCTGGCGATCATACAGATATGTGGACCTGGTTGTACTTGTACATATATATCATATTTGTCCCTACTCAGACTTAGAAGTTCTTGGCCTATACTCATTGGTTTTACCCTCCCAAGGGAGAATAGAGGTGATCATTCCCGCCATACTTTGGCTTGCTAGTGTTGGTTTCATTATTCACTGTCTTCATCCATCCATGACTTACCCAATTTGTTCATTACCTTGACTTACTACTTGACTAGTGGCATGGAGGACTTTCCCCCACTATAGCCTCTATATTGGATAAGCTTCCCTGTTTATTGTGTCTCGACTCTGAGTTGGTGACAAAACTTGCCTATGGTGAGTTGGTGTTCCTTGTGAATTCCCCCTAGTCACTAAAGATGTTGTTGGCCAAACCTAAAACTTTTAGTGCTGCTATGAATATAAAATATGGAAATGAAATGTTATATCTTGTATGAAAAGAAAGCCAAATGAAAATGGCTATGAAAATATCAAATGCTATATCTATTGTGAAATGTAAATACCTAGGTAAACAAGCTGTCTGTGACACACCTAGAAGTGCTCAGGTAAACAAGTGCCTTAAAAACACACCTGTAGCAAAAAAGCCTAAATTAAATGTAAATCTATGCAATGTGTTTATAAACACACATAGATCAAAGGCCATGGAAACTCTAGGCCCAAAAAGCAATGGAACTTAAACTCTATACCAAAAAGATTGCTGGCCTCATTTGTATTATGGATTGTGCGCATCTGTCGAGGTGAATAAACACTCTTTGAACAACTTACCCATTGGTGAGACACCGCCATTCCCTGTGTTGTGCTTATCCACTATATGCTATGGTGTGTATTCCATTTTCCATTTCCAAAGTGTCACTGTGTTAAGTCAGTAAGTCATCCTTTGACCTAGCCATGATATTCTTAGCCTTCACCCTTCACTAGCAAATTGATCACAACTATGAAGTGAGTATGGTCTTGAAAGTCGAGTCTGAGTAATAATAATAATTAATGACCTATTATATTTGGATTTAGATCGCCAGTAATGATTACTTCTTGTTATAATTGCTATTTGAATGGATTGTAAAGCATGTTTTAACCTTTGACACCTTGCAGCAGCTTGATGACAGTTTGAGTTATATTTTGGTCGTGTTGACTTGGTCAAACCCAGTTTGACCAAAAGTCAACCCCAAGACATGAGGTGGCAGACCTCAGATGCTACAAATAGATGTTATATGGTCTGATATAGGTCACCATGGTGGGCTTATGCAATGGTTTCAGGCTTATGATGATGATTTGTGCTTTTCAGCACTTTTACAGATTATTATTATTTGGTCTGCCGGATATGATGAGCATTTATTTTCGACCATGCAGAGGACTATATGGTGTATGAGTACACACCTTAGATGGATTTGGACCTTCTGAGTCCAATGAGACAGTCTGTTTTCAGTTTCGGGTAGTTACAGTGATTTTTAGCTTCAGTTGGCTATCCTAGTTTAGTTTTGGCCTATCAGAGGCCCTGTCAGAGCAGTGATGAGATTTATTTGGTTCACCTAGGGCGCTGTGCATGGAGGGGGTGGTCCAGCCACTTGTTATTACCATATTACCCCCCTCCCAGACACATTGGTGAGCTCACCTTGACAACACAGGCACTCCAGGAGGCAGTTTGGGCAGTTTCACACTTCCCGAGGCAGTCCAGAAAAGGTAAAAATGGCTACAGAGGAATTCGATTTAGGCTACTGAGGCAAGGTTATGGCATGGGATGATGATTGATGATGAGTGGGATGTCTTCCACACCTTCTCCAGCAGTTTCAGCTTCATCAGGACCCACATCCATCACTTATGGCATTTTATATGATTTTCTGGAGCCTTCCAAGGCTCACAACTTTCCCAGAGAGGCACGATTTGGTGTCTAGATCATTTATTCTTGGATATTGTCCCATGGGGATTGACCAAGGGTGTTAGAAATTACCCCTTGGACCCACCATGAGCTATTTCTTATGTTTTATCATTATGATTTGGTGGGATCCCCTCTCCTAGGGTGAGTTTGTCCACATATTGTTATATTTTATTATTGATCCATGTATTGTATTGTTGATCTCATCTCAACCATTGATTAGATATTTTGATCTTTTAATCTTAGCCACTCATTCAAAAAGTGGTTAGGGTTTTGGTGCCTCTCCTTCCTATTTAAAGGAGAGAGCTCCTCATTGTAAAGGGGACTTTTGGCTCTGGATTATTGGAATAAAGAATTATTATTGCATCTATCTGTTGTGTTATGGTGAATGCTTTTGGAGTTCGTTCGTTGATTCTTCCTTTGCACTGGGTTCTTGGAGATTTTGTCTTGCTATATTTTTGTACCACGTTTTTGCATCTACAAGTGGAGGCCGAATTCATTTGAGGAGGACGTATTGGTAGGGGAGGACCCTCCCTACTTCTTCCTTGGGTTTGTTCGTTGGTAACAGGGAGTATTACTATCCCAGGACCTTCTATTTCATATTATCATTGTATTTCGCTTGTATTTCCTCCATACTTGATCTGACTGATTGAATTGACTTCCTTGGTTTGACAGGTAGAGGAGGTCGCACTTGTGGGCTAGAGCATCATTTCGGCAAGCAAATTCAACAAGTTCTCATTTGATCTCTGCGGGAGTCTTCCTCAACAACAAGGCATCTCATTCCAACACTCAGATCTAGCAAGATTTACTTGGCTTTTGGGTATAACATTCGAAACCCACCTCTATAGCATCCACGGCAATTCGGTTCTATAGTTTGGTGTGGATTGGCCCTCATTTGACCCACTTCCCAAGGCAAAACAGTCTCTCCAAGGGAGGTCGCACTTCCTAGGAGGGGCTAGTTTGCAAGGATCAGGAGGTCGCACTTGTGGGTTAGGGCATCATTCCGGCAAGCAAATTCAACAATTTCTCATTTGATCTTTGCGGGAGTCTTCCTCAACAACAAGGCATCTCATTCCAACACTCAGGTATGATCTCAAGGTAATTTCTCTCTCCATGATCTATCCATTTGTCTAAATGCTTCAAACCCTTAAAATTTCAAAACCCTCATTTTACATTTTCTCAGATCTAGTAAGATCTACTTGGCTTTTGGGTATAACATTCGAAACCCACCTCTATAGCATCCACAGCAATTTGGATCTATAGTTTGGTGTGGATTGGCCCTCATTTGACCCACTTCCCAAGGCAAAGAAGCTTCTCCAAGGGAGGTCGCACTTCCTAGGAGGGGTGATTTTGCTTGATCTAGCACCTGGGTAGGTGAGATCCCACTTGATCCATCATCTCCTTAATCAATAACCTACCCCTAGTGTGTCACTTTAGTGATTTTCACCTTGTGGGCCCCATTCCTCATTTTGAGGGTTGGGCCCCACTTGGGTCACTTTGTGGCACATTTCAATCTCAGATCTATTGAGATCTAGCCATTGGATGACCTTAATTTTCAAGATCCACCTACATCAATACCTCAACTATCCAGATCTACAATTTGGTGGACATCCGACCCCATTTGGCCCAATTCCCAAGGCACTAATCTTCCCTAAGACAATTCGACTTTCTTGGATTGTTGAGTTATCTTGTGGCTTGATCTTTGTCTTGTTGCTTGAAACACCTTGAAACTGTCATATCCTTTCATCAAGCATAGCTTGAAATCCCTAACTGTCAGATCTCTGATTTGGGACACTTTCCCTGTTTTAAGGGTCACGCTTCCCAAGGCAGTTGATTTTGACCTTTTGAAACTAGCTTTGAATCCTGGAATCGTACTTGATCATTGAATCACTGTGCATTATCTATCATTGTTATACTACACCTTTCCCAAGCCTCCACAGTGGTCTTAATTCCTTATTTCTAGGATTCCATACCTGTCACCTTACGTACCTCATTAGATTGATTTGATCTGGTGATTGGGTTGATCTCTCCTATCGAGAGTAGATCTGGGTCTCCCCCTTGCTATCTTGGCTTTGATAGCTAAAGCGAAGAGTGCCTTGGTTTGCGTGACAGCCATCCATCTGGGAACCAAGGCCCTCTTGGTTCACCACTGTAGTTGCCTATCCCCTCTATCGTCCACATTGGATCCACCTGTAGGGGCAACTACAAGATTGGTGATAACAGATCAAAATGGGGGTATTACAGGAATCCCTAATCCTAACACCTATGTTTCTAACCACAATATGCAATTTTCCCGAAAAAAGCCTGATCTCGACATGCATCCTCAGGTTGAGGCTTCTTTAGTTGGTGATCTAATAAAAGGTGGTTCAAATGGTGTTGGAGTGACTATATTGAACTCCTTGCAACCCTGAGTTGTAGCCAAAGGTTTAGCATCCAAATCCAAGTGCTAAGCAGCAACATTCAAGGTTAAATATTTATAGAGAAGGAGACCTTAAATTCTATATGGAAATGTTAACACCAAATTGTCCTTCATGAATCTGGGTGATATTTTCCATCATATGTTCGTGGATATTATTCAAGGTGAGCTCAACATTACAGAGTTCACTATTTAGCATCGATGGTTCGTGAACATTATACGAGACTCAACGTTATAGTGTTCATCATTCAACATCAACGGTTCATGAGTAAATTGGCCATATAGTTACCTTCTTGCAGAACTTTATTCCAAAAGGCCTTTCAAAGTTACAATATGAGTTTTAGAGGATTATTCAGAGGTTGATATTCACGGGGATATCACATTTGTACTATTTTAGCAGGTTTTCAATTAGACTTCCAAGATTCTATTATTAGCAACGTTTCCCCATGCATTAGATTTGCATGCAGACTTTGATGGATGCATGCAAAGAAGGTAGCAAAGTGGGATGGATTGAAAAGAATTTGCTTGCTGAGCCTGAATGTTAATGGGCCCACTTGAAATTGTAGAATTTTCTGCACTTTACTGTTTGCTGGTTTGTGTTAACAATTTGTGGTTTTCACCTACAGCCGGTTTTGCATACGCTGTAGGTTACTTATAAAAATTTCCGTAACAATCAAACACACAATAGAATGCTACTAACAGGCTGAAAAACACATTTAACAATCACACATGAAAAGATAGACTCAGAGATTTTTGGCCAAAATCAAGCCCTGGAAAAACCCCCACAAGGAAAACCAGTTAGAGAGAGAGAGATATTATTTCTTCAGCAAAATATTCATCACAGCATTACAATGAAAAAATTAACTTATCTTCACCACTCAGCAGAATCTTTCTCGAAAAATGTGCACCAAATTGAACCTCGATTTGTGTGCCCACAACCTTGAAATACGTGCCATAAATGACTCAAAAACTATGCTGCAAAATACACAGTCCGTACCCCTGTACCTTCCTCGATATCTATGCCAATGCACCTCGATTTCTTTGCATGAACAAATCTGAAATCTGCCTCGATTTCTGTGTTGTTTGTTCCTCGATTTCTGTACTGTTATATTTCTAGAAAACCGTGCTGAATGTCTTGGAAACCGTGCCCTATACCTTCTCCAAAAATTGAGCAGAAATCTGCCTCGAGAATAGTGCCCAGATTCCTTGCCTTGAAACCCGAGCCTGTCTTGGGAAATGTGCCCGTGAACTCCCTTGAAAACCGTGTTGTTTATCTCGGGATTTGTGCCCAGAATACCTCAGTAACTGTGCTGCTATTCTCGGCCTGCGTGCCCAGAGATATGTCCCTCGAAAACTGTGCCCTTGACTGTACTGTACGGCAGTCTTGGGAAATGTGCCTAGAAATTAAATGCTGAAGGTATTCTCGATTTTTGTGCCAAGTCTGCTCCTTGGAAATCGTGCTAGCTGTTCCCTCTCAACTCTCTCCACTTCAATCACAAAAGTGTTTTGGTTTTGCCTCCCTCATGCTCTTTGTCTAACCCTAAATGGGTTCTAATCCAACGGTGGACAATTGATCCAATCCAATGGCTAAGATTTGATGAGAGTAAAAATATCACTTTATTTAATTCACATAAATAAACATTTACTCACCCACTTAACTTTAGCAAAAAGTGACTTTCATTTTATAAAGTCTCATTAAAGTGCTTTTAATGTGAGGGTCACTTTTTCCCCCTTCTGAGTGACTTAGGCAAATAGTCACTAGGGGAACACTTCCCTAGGTACAAAACTAACATAAATAGGTCCAAGTTAGGGCTCTAATACCAATGCAAGAACCAGGAATGGCTATTATGCAAATAACATGATATGTGTGTACAATTTATATTGAACACTGAATGAATGATGGGATTACAACAACTCTTGTAACAGTATATATATTCATTGACTAGTCACAGTTGTGAAGGGGTATGACCATTTATGTTTTATTACTGATATTATTACAATTAATTATTATTATCGGTCACATATTTATGCATGTTACACGCACAACTGGCCCTGTCATTTGGAAAAACCCTCAAGAAATCCCACTACCCACTTCGCAACAAGAGTACTTTCGTGCAAGGCCACATTAATAAGACCAAATCCCCCTCCTCCTTCAGCATAATGCACACCTCCCAAGGAACCATTGGGAGATCTTGGTCCTCGCCATGTTTGGACCAAAGTTACAAATATAGTTTCGGCGAATATATCTCCGAGGGTCCAAAAACAAATTATTGGATTTATTGGCGAAAATGTCGAAAAACATCGGCAATGTATCAGCAAATTTTTAAAAAATATAAAAATATTCATTTTTTTTCAATTTTCTAAACATCTAAAACAACAAGACAATCAAATAAAGTTTAAACACACTACCACATGAATATAAAAAGAAAACCAATATATAAGATGTATAAGATGTCTAGTGATACATCACAATTCAAAAATGAATCGTGTCCTGAATCCTGAGTCCCCAACTCATGAATCACCAAAAAATACAATTAATGTATCTCATATACAACGAAATCACGTAAATAAACTATTGATTCCCTCTACCTTGTTTATGGGCAAAGATAATCGCTCTGGTAATGGCTCTGCCTCTAGAGCTAGAAGACCCTGGCAGTAGTGGGGGTTGTAGTGGACTCCATGTATATTTTAAATCGCTATGTATGTATATGTATATTTTAAATTAATAAACGAGCAAGGTCATTTAAAAAAATGAATGTGAAACAAAAATCATAAATCATACATGTCGACGAATCATTGCCTATATTGGGATCCTATTCATCAATAGCATTCTATGTCTCCCTCCTCTAGGCTCTAGTCCTTGCCTCTATCTCGAATCTCAAAGTTGATCCTCCAAGGACATTAGTCAAAGACTCAACACCTTACCATTTTGGTGAAACTTCCCAATCCAATCGTTTAAATAAGATAGAAAAAACTTCCCATGCTTAATAAGTGATTTTGCTTGAGTGAAGCGTACATTTTAATTAAGGTTGTGACAAAGGAGTTCAACAATCAACACAAACAATATCAAGGTACATAGAGAGGTTGATGTGCTTGATTAAATGCCAATCCCATACCCTCATACATGATAGAATCCAATGGAAACTTTGCAATTCTGAAATCCTTAAACAATTAATGGTAATGTTAAAAATTAAGTAGAAGGATGGAAAATGAAAGACGAGGAGAATGTCACTTTTACTTAAGTATTTGTAATTACCATTTGATAGTACCAATTGCTAATGAACAAGGCGACATTTGTTTATGGGCATGGCAAAAAAAAATTCCGAAATACGGCAACTAAGCAAAAAATTGCGATATATTCGAAAAAATCACCAAGAAAAACACAATAAAATAGAGTAAAAATCGCCAAAAAATGGGGAAAAGGATGATATATTGCGGATATATTGATAGGGAGTTAGCATCACAATGTTGTCGATATATCGGCGATGTTTGTAACAAAGGGACTTTGGACCACAAAAATGCCCTGAGAATCTACTCCAATCTCCTACTAGGGATCCAACAAGAGACATAATTTGTGTGCAAGGCCTGTAGAATTCTCCAAACAATAGTCAACTTACTAGCAAATGGGAGCTCCTCATACTACTAGAAATGGAGCTTTGTTTGTGACTTATGAAGGCACCAATCCCACGTAGAAAACGCCAAAAGACTTGTGCTAAATGGGATCTAAAAATGAACAATAGAAAATAACCATTCTAGGCCATATGAGGTTTCATGTCGAGGGATCCATTTTGGAGGATCACCAAGTCCTACTAGCCAAAACCAGAAAATTTTGTGTAATCCACCAACTCCTAGTCTACCTGAACTGATATGAGAGAGTCATCTACAAAATGGTTATTCACCATCACTGAACTATCTAGGAGGGAAATGATCTTGATCCTTTCTTCAAGCCTAATAGCCTCCAAGAGATAACCAAATGCATCAACATAAAAGTAGGGGCCATGAGGGCAGCCTTGTCGGAGCAAACAATGGATAAGGATTCGAGTCAAAAATTGTAGCATTAGAAAATAAAGTACTAACCATGACAACATATCTAGGACCAAAGCCAAGGAAAAGTAACATCTTTAAGACAAAGGACCAATGGATTCTACCCAATGTTACAATTATCTTCAAGGAAAATTTATCAACGAGGGCCAAAATCTAACTTATCAACAATATTGGGAAACATATCAAAAAGTATCAATAAACTTAAAAAAATACAGAAATAATCAATTTTTTTCAATTTTTAAACATATAAATCAACAACATCAAACAAACACATTGCTACATAAATATGAAAATAAAACTTGATATATAAGATGTATAAGATCATGTCAAGTAGTACATCACACATCGATACTAAAATACGATTTCTATCTTGACTTCTGAGTCGAATGTCCTGACAGGATGATAGAAATCGCATCAAAACAAAAATAAATGCATCTCATGATATGAACCATCATGAGGTATCTAGATACTACAAGCACTAAGGAATCAACAATTCCCTCTACCCCTTTTACCAGCAAAGGTCACCGCTGGCGCCCTTCCTCTGAAAGCCTTAGCTGGACATGCCGGAGTTGATCCTGAGGTGGAAGGTGGCAATGCCACTATTGGGACTAAGGTGGAGGGTGATGGGGCAAAGGTCAAAGCTGAAGTGGGATGTCTTCCACCACTTCCCCTAGTTGGCATTCTCTATGGAGGCGGTCGTGTTGGTAGTGATGCACTCTCAATCTCCTCCAAATCTATTTGTGTTGGAAGTGGATCTTTCTCCTCTAATTCCTCCTCCTCCTCCTCCTCCCCTACATTATCATCATGCTCCAACCACTCAAGGGCCTCTCCCATGACAAGCCTCTTGGTCTCCACCCTCCACAGAGTTGTGGTGTCAATCTCATCTAATTTTATGGCATATGTGTCAAGTGCTTTGTCAATCTACTTCACCCACAGCCTCATATTGAAGTAAACATAAACCATGTCATTGAGGCGGTGGAGTCTAGACGTCTAACTTGTATGAGGGGCATTTTGTAATTATAGGATTATTAAAATTAATGAAACGAATAATTATAAAAAATTCAAATTTTAATTTGAACATTTCTATATTCTAACATGTTGCACTTCTTGGAGTGTATCTTTTCAAAGACAAAATTGCACTCACAACCTGACGAGCTACAAGTTTGACTAAGCACCTAAATGGCAATATTTTTGTAACTCTAGGACTCTTCTGCTATAGTTTGTCCACCAAACATCTACAACGAATAAACGAAAAGGAAAGAGTCAAGACAATAAATTATATTTCAATTTTCCATCGAGTAACAACTAGATAGAAAGGAAAGACATTGCAATTTGAAAATTTGAAACAAATGATACTTGAAGCTTACTTGGCATCCTAGTTGTCATGTCTTGGATAGCCATCTCAAAAACAAATGTCCCAACTGTCAACCTATATGTCTCCCTTTGTTTGAAAATCTCGAAGCGTTCAACGAGAATCATACCATCCATCCATCACCTTAGCATCAAATCTAAATCCACATGCATAAGAGTGTGTGGGGTTGAGATAGAGCCTTGTTGCATGAATCAAATGATGGAGAGTATTGTTCCATTGCTCATCAATCAAACTCCATATCTGACCTCATCTGGTGAATCCCTCCTTCCCCTTGTCTTCATAGCATCGACAGATAACTTCCATGACTTCATACAAGTAGCCCATTGCACACTTGACACCATCAACCAAGCGAAGAACCTTTACCAAAGGTTTTTTAATGGAACACAACTCCTACACTCACATCCAAAATCTCTAATCATGTCTCATAAGTTAGGCTATGACTTGCCCATATTCTCTAATGCTATAGACACAAGCATTTCGCTCCTCTGAAATAAACACCCTCTGCAATGCAGGCATAGAATTGTGTAGAGGGTGAAGAGAAATGAAGCTAGTGGTGAATTGTGTGATCGTAGGACAAACCAACTCCCTATCCCCTGTGAATTGTCTCACGAGTGTAAGAAATTTCCTTAACCCAAGAAATTTTGTCGATGTCCTCTAACAACAAATCAATCCTGCAGTGAACCGAATTGAGTATTCTAGCCAAGTAGACGAGGAAACCAAAAATAGCCTACGAGGGCTAAATCATGCGTCATATTATGTTCTTCCATCAATTCTAGACGTGCATTCTTTTGATGATCCTATCACTATATTGATGGATGAAATTTGCATAAATCAGTCTCAGCCCTGCCATGTGTCCATATTGCATTATCCAGATCTTCTTTTGACTTTCAAGCAGCAAGTTAGAATGGTTTCTATCTTCACTTACATTGCTTTTGAACCATCTCTTACTTGTCTTATCATTAACTACAAGGAAAGACGAATTGATCTTTTCAGTGAGTGGCTACATTGGACTAATGATTTTACTTAGCACTTATCTGATTGGTTAGAGTAGGGTAGGTAGGATGAATAAGCTAATTTGAGCAGTATGATTTGAGTTCCATTTTCTTTTTCTTGAGCTCAGTCTTTGAGTTCTTGTTTCGGTCTTTCTGAGTTTAGTTAGTATGTTTTCTTGAGTTGTGTCTTTTCAGTTTCAGTTAATAAAATGAAAATTTTCATTTCCAGTCCATTAAGTAGAATTTTGCTTTTAGTCATTTCATTTCAACATTTTTCATATCAGTACTTTATTTTCAGCATGATTTTCTATTTTCTATAAGGTATGGTGACGACTAGTTTACAGAAATTGGTATAGCATTTGCATCTGTGCAGGAAACAGGTATATACTTGAAGATGATGCAGTTTTGTTCGGGTGCACGATTGTTGATGATGAGGGGTGCTATGAACCAGAGATTCTGGGGTTCTCAAGCACTCTCTCCCTTAGAGCACTTGTCCAAACTGGAGCCAGATGTTATCACATTTATAATAGTTGGGATACTATCAGTTCCAGATCAATTTGTCGTAGGCTAGAGCCAGTCCTTTACATTTGAGTTGAGCATTCATGTCCCATGATGATCAGTGGCAGAGTACATACAGAGGCAGTTACCCTATGTAGAGCAGTATTATCAATACATCCTTGTCATTTATGAGCCCTCTTCATGATCCTGGAGGGATATTTGCTAGACTATGATTCACTTATGTCAAAGCAACAAAGACGCCAGCTAATATTTTCCCTTTCCCACGGCAGTTAGAGTTGATATTCATGATCATTTTCGGAGATAGGTATATGGCTGAGCAAATATACAGGTTGTATTTGGTGTATATTCATTTGTCTCTCTTGTTTATAGTAATAATTGTGACTATGCATGGTAGTTGACAGTGATGATGTGTTATATCCTTTGGTTGTTGTCATGAATTTGTGGTCACGAGTTGTCTGATAGTTTGAATGTAAGGCCTTTTCATATGCTCACTAGTATTGCCTACCTTATGCGGACATAACCACACCTTTTGCTATGTTTGTCGTTGTTACACGGTACTAATACCAGCTCACATTCAAATCGCTGCCCAAGGAGAGGGGTTGGATTTTTCTTCAGGGCCATGATGAGGGTATTATCAGCACTTTCTGAGAGGTGGTTATGGTTGAACCCGTTGGTCCTTCCTTTAGGAGTACTATGGTTTAGTGGCATTGCTAACTGCCTCATGAAGGGACTTGTAGCCCTAAGGTTGGTGTTTGGGGCTCCTAGGGGCAGGTCACTAGGTCACATGACCCCTTACTTGTTTTCTACACTGGTGACAGTATTTCAGCTCCGAGGAACTTGCCTCCTCTTTTGGTCACCCTATGCACCCATCTTGGCCCCTTTCCAGCCGAGCGCCCTCTCTCCTTGGTGTCTTTTCAAAGATGACGTCATCCTTGGTCACCAGGCCCATAGGCTTGTAGAGGGGGGGTGTTGAGGGTTTTTCAACACTATTGGGGTTAAATGGGGCATGACGATCCCCCCTGCTCACTCCACCTTTCGGAGTGAACCTTTTGTTCAGTTTTACCTATTTTTAGCAGTTTTTGGTCACCTAGGGGGGAAATACCTCAAGTAGCCACCTTTTAGACATCTTTTAGATTATTTTATATTATTTCATGTTATATTTTTACATTAACATTATATTTGTCCTGTCGGCCTGGTTATTTTGTAAAAGTGAGTTGAGAAGACTATAAATAAGACTCCTCACTGCATTTGTAAATCATAACACATGGGATAAAACACTATTATGTTTCTCTTTTACCCTAGATAGTCTCGTGGATGTGATGCGCACCTCTTGAAGTAGGCTCTTCTTTGCCTTGTGGATGAAATTGGATGCATGTCTAGGGTCTTGCTCATGCTTGGTGGATGCTAGGAATTGTTGGAACAACACAAAGCTCAAGTCTAGTTTTTTAGCCTTGCTTGGTGAAGGTAGGTGAATGCTTGCCTCTTTATGATTGAATGGTGGCCATAGAGCTGTATTTTTTTCTAAATAGGGCCTTTCTGTCTTCTTTGCATGGTGGAAAACGCTCCCTAGAGGAGGTTTTCCCAAGTTTGGCCTTGGATCTCCAATTTTTCCCTAGATTAGGCTCTTATAACGAACCCTAGAGGTTGTTATAGGAAGCCCTAGTTTAGTAGACAAGGAAAAACTACTCCGAGAGGGAGGTTTCTCAGCTCTCCTCTAGGCCTAAGGTTAAGAGTCACATCCATTAAAACCCTAGTTATCAATTTTTATCAAATTTGTTTGCATTTTCATGGTAGAATTAAGATTAGAATTAGGTCTGCAATTTTATGTCTGAAACCTTACAAAATAAAAATAAAAAAATCAATTTTTGGTCTCCCTAAAATTCTGGCCCTCTCTCCTACAAATTCAGCCTGCCTATTTAGGCCCTAAAAGCCCTAGGGCAAAATTGTGGCAGCCCTAAAAATACAAAAAAATAACTAAAAATTCCAAAAAATATAACCCTAACCTACCCTTACCTTCCTCCCTTTTACCCTTGGCAGCCCTCTCCTAGCCTTCCCCTTTCCTCGGTCAACCCCTTAAAGCCTCGGCCTACCTAAACAATCCCTTTTCTACCCTTGTTCAGCCCTCTTCGCCTCCTTCTCAGGTCTGTTGCTGTAGCAGTCCTGTCATACGTTCTATGGCTGCCACATAAAAACATACAGAATAGCATCAAAAAGGGGTTAGCCAAAGTCAAGTTACACTTATAATAAATTTACTAAACACTGTATAACAAAGAGGGATTTGATCACTGTTAAGATTGACACAAAGGGATGAAATTATCATTGTATGCATGCTACAGAACTTATATATCAGACTTTGATAAATTTGCTTGAATTTGCTAGAGGATAATTCTTCAAGTTGAATTTAGTTTGGCACACTTTGCATGAGATTAACCATTGTTTGTATATATCATAATTGTTGGATCATTACTTGACTATCTACTACTAGAGATCATTGCCATAAACTGACTGTTACTCTTGAATTTATTATTGGATATCTTTACTTACCATTGCTACAGTAGTACACATACTTTGTTATCTAAATGAATGAACATCTTGTCCATAACAACTATTGCATGAATAATGCTTTGATATTGTCAATGATATGCTTACTTTGGTTTAATAAAAATGTACAACATTTATATTTCTATAGTAAGTCTTTCTCCATTCCATACTTAACTCCCTGAAGGCACTGGTCACTAACACAAATTGTACAGGAAGATCTAGAGTTTCGTGGTTAAGTGTTTACAGGTGTTCTATAAGGGCTCCCCCCTTGGAGGTCAAGACTCTCCAAAGAGATTAAAGATTTGTGATCGAGGTGGCATTGGGTCACAAGTCTGTGCATGTGCTTACTGGGCACTAGCCCTACTAGTTTGCCCAGTAACATGCACCACCTTTCACTTTCTCCGTACCTCCGTTATCCTCCATGTTTGATCTTTATCCTTGACTTAGAATTTGACTTCTAAGATTGAAGACCTCCCCCCACTTAGACCTCTATGCTGGTTAGACTCCATGTTGACTGTGTCTCAACTCTGATTTGTGGATCAAAACTTGCCAAAGCCTTGACCCTTCTGGACCGAAGGAACCCGTAGGTGTTGGGTCTTGATCCTAGGTGAGTTGGGTTTCTAAATCCTTGACCTTTCTGGTCAATGCCCCCGATGTTTGGTCCTGATTGTGGATGATTCCCTCCAGCTGACCCCATGATTCACTTCTAGGCCAAGAGCACGCGTTGTTGTTGTGACATGAGCTAAGGCTGGCTAGTTGCCCGAGTAGTGTTAGCTAGACTCGAAGCAAGTTGTCCTATCATCATTACATGCACCAGTATGATTTGCTATATCCGAAGGAATGCAAGCCAAAAAGGCTAATGAAAGTAAATGAAAAGACCCCTGACGAAAGCTGTGAATAGTTGTGCTTTTCAGCACATGTAAAATCATAAGAGGGTCATGATATGAAAAGGGCCAAATAAAAGCAGATATGCAATTATTGAAAATCAAAATAACTGTTGGCCATTGTTATAAATGTGATGATTATTCCTCACGGAGCCCAAAAGGGCGTGGATGTGGGATGGAGTAAGAGACTGCTAATTCTAAGAGTCCCATAGAACCTGGATTTAAAGTTACAGTTGATTGTGCACTCAGCACAATGGTTCTAGAAAAGATCCTCATAGAGCCTGAATCAGGCTTGAATGAGGCTTGGAAGTGAGTTATAGGAAACTTATTAGAGTTGAATGGACACTTCTCAATCAACTTCTACCATCTATGAGACACCTCCATTCCCTAATGTTCTCTAGACTCTCCGAAGAGATTAAAGATTTGTGATCGAGGTGGCATTGGGTCACAAGTCTGTGCATGTGCTTACTGGGCACTAGCCCTACTAGTTTGCCCAGTAACATGCACCACCTTTCACTTCCTCCGTACCTCCGTTATCCTCCATGTTTGATCTTTATCCTTGACTTAAAATTTGACTTCTGAGATTGAAGACCTCCCCCCACTTAGACCTCTATGCTGGTTAGACCCCATGTTGATTGTGTCTCGGCTCTGAGTTGTGGATCAAAACTTGCCAAAGCCTTGACCCTTTTGGACCGAAGGAACCCGTAGGTGTTGGGTCTTGAGCCTCGGTGAGTTGGGTTTCAAAAGCCTTGACCTTTCTGGGAACCTGGATTTAAAGTTACAATTGATTGTGCACTCAGCGCAATGGTTCTAGAAAAGATCCTCACGGAGCCTGAATCAGGCTTGGAAGTGAGTTATAGGACACTTATTAGAGTTGAATGGACACTTCTCAATCAACTTATACCATCTATGAGACACCTCCATTCCCTAATGTTCTCTAGACTCTCCGAAGAGATTAAAGATTTGTGATCGAGGTGGCATTGGGTCACAAGTTTGTGCATGTGCTTACTGGCTACTAGCCCTACTAGTTTTCCCAGTAACATGCACCACCTTTCACTTCCTCCGTACCTCCGTTATCCTCCATGTTTGATCTTTATCCTTGACTTAGAATTTGACTTGTGAGATTGAAGACCTCCCCCCACTTAGACCTCTATGTTGGTTAGAATCCATGTTGATTGTGTCTCGGCTCTAAGTTGTGGATCAAAACTTGCCAAAGCCTAGACCCTTCTGGATCGAAGGAACCGATAGGCCAAGAGCACTCGCTGTTGTTGTGACATGAGCTAAGGATGGCTAGTTGCTCGAGTAGTGTTAGCTAGACTCGAAGCAAGTTGTCCTATCATCATTACATGCATCAGTATGATTTGCTATATCCGAAGGAATGCAAGCCAAAAAGGCTAATGAAAGTAAATGAAAAGATCCCTGACGAAAGCTGCGAATAGTTGTGCTTTTCAGCACATGTAAAATCATAAGAGGGTCATGATATGAAAAGGGCCAAATAAAAGCAGATATGCAATTATTGAAAATCAAAATAACTGTTGGCCATTGTTATAAATGTAATGATTATTCCTCACGGAGCCCAAAAGGGCATGGATGTGGGATGGAGTAAGAGACTGCTAATTCTAAGAGTCCCGTAGAACCTAGATTTAAAGTTACAATTGATTGTGCACTCAGCGCAATGGTTCTAGAAAAGATCCTCACGGAGCCTGAATCAGGCTTGGAAGTGAGTTATAGGACACTTGTTAGAGTTGAATGGACATTGTTACCAACTATTTTGTACAATAGTTGAACCTCCATTGAGCCGCTAGTGTTTGAACATGATCAATGTTCACTTCCAGAGTATCAGGGGTTCAGTTTGTGGTGACTAGCCAGTTTTGTTTTTCTGTTGAAATGACCATGGCCCCATGGGGTTTGTACTAAGTGCGATAGTAGGGTTTTGAGTGGCTCAGTTCCCCATGACTTGACTATCAACTAAGGCATTCTAGGGAGTTTTTTGCCCTTATCAATTATGCTTTGCCTATAGCCGAGTAATAATCGACGAGGTTTTCTCCCGCTTCCTCCAAAGCTGGAATGCCCGATTTTGAAAGTCTGAGCCTTGGGGGGTTATTAGAGTCTAACTGATGTATATGAACCTACTAGACACCATATATGTGTTAGACGGTCATTTCCTAGGTCCCTTGTCCATTTAAAACAATGTCCAAAAAAAATTTACCGGACCCGTTGGACAAGTTTTTTATTTTTTATTATTTTATTATTATTTTTTCCAAATATTTAATTGGAAAAATTCAGTTTGTAATAATTAAGTGGTTTGGGGGTGGATTATAAAGATTGGAGGCTCAATTCCTAAGCCAAAAATCTCATTTAAACCCCAAACCCACTTATCCTAAGTTTCAGACATTTATTTTGCCTCATAATTAATATTTTCTCAAAAAATCAAAAAATGAGAAATATTAATTAAAATATTCAGAAAAATAATATTTTTGAGAAAGTCAAATCTCTCAAAAAAACGCCAAATTGAATAAAATAAAGGTCTAAATGACATGGCAGGGACCATTAATGATGATAGCAATCAACTCCAAGTCAAATCAGATCAGTATCGGAGTGCTAGAGATGATCTCTCCTTGGGATTTGCGCCCTCTTTCAAGCTCTCATGTGTGGGTGTGTTGGCATCTTGTGAGTGGGCTGGTATTGCTTGGAAGGTGAAGAAGAGAGGCGCCTTTCCCATGTGGAGGCCACATCACCTTCAATCACACCTTCTAACTCCAATCAATGGTGTGTTTCTCTCTCTTCATTGGCTATTTTGACTTGCTTGGCTCTCTTCAATGCTAATTCGATTTAGGGATTTGATCATTGGTTTTTGTATAAAGAGAGGCCTCTTTGGCTCTCTTACTGTGGATATTTTTGTGCAAGAATACTCTGGCCATTTACTGTGTAATATTTTTGCCTTTTGTGCAACATTGAATAAGATTGAGACTTTGGAGGTCAATTTGGTGCATGAATGGTTCATGGTGTCTTGTTGAGGTAATATTTTTCAAGTTTTATGCATGCTTATCTATTTGAGTTTGGATCTAGCTTAGAAGGTTTGTTATCAAGCACATAGGGCAAATATTTGTAGGCTTCAAGTTATTTGTCTATGTTGGGTATTTAAACGATTTTAAAGTAGCATGCTTTAGTTGGACTCAATAAATGCTCTTTGGATTTTTTTTATACTAACATATTAAGATCCAACTCTCTTGTTTAAGTTTGTGGCTAATAAGTTTCAGGTACATCTTGGAGTAAGGAATGAGCTAGTTTTCATCTCCCCCTTCTTCAAGACCTCAAAGGCATCCTCATCCTTGAATGCTCAATGACTTCCACTTGATCTCTTCTTCATCCAACGATCCAAAAAGTGCGTGTTTTCTTCTCATCTCCACCATCAAAGTTAAATCAAATCTCTCCTTGGTCACTACAAGTGGATCTCAAGTCTAAAGGCTTTTATCTCTCATTTCCACTTTTTTGTAGAAGATCTCAAGTTTATTAAAGTCTCTATTGCAAGCTTGCATTTCTTTTACTAAGATAGATCTAGGCTTTATAGTCTTCGATCTACATTTTTAAATCTAGATCTACCTTTTAAAGTATCATCTTAAAGAGATCTAGTTTCATTTTCTCAAGCTTGTAAATCCATTTTTTGTTTTAACTAATCTTTCAAAATTTCTAGATCTACTTGCTTCAAATCCAAATTTTTCAAGATCTAGTCTTTGATTTGTGTTATAGACAATGTTCCACCAAGTCTTCAGGACGCGGGAGCGGGGAAACGCACATTGGGGACGTGTAGAGGCACACCCAAATTTTGGGGTATTTTGGGGGACTAGGGGGCGGGGGGGCGTCGGGGTCCTAAGTTCTAACATAGGGGCCCCCGTCTCCAAAATTTTAAATTGTTAAAAAATAAAAAATATGAATAGTGTACATATTACATATCAATTCTTCATCCCATCAACATTTACATACTAAATTGAAATTCATCATTGTGCAATGTACATTGTAAACATGATATTCAATTCATGATGGCTATTTTAAATTTTAAATGCATGCACATCTTCCATAATAACTTTGAATCATAAACATAAACAATAGATAAATTTTAAATGACAAATCAATAATCATAAATCAGAGTAGATAAATTTAAAATGATAAATCATAAATTTGAATTATAGACATATCAGATAAACACCTACAAATAAAGAGTGATGAGTCAAAGACTCAATCTGAGTTCATCAATGACAGTAAATAAAATTATAAAACTAAAAGTAGCAAAAAGAAATCATCAAAAGAGCATCAAGGAGATAGTTCCATGGACTGGTCCTGCTGATGCATCTGCTGCATGAAGTCACCATCTATGGGAGTGTCACCTTCTAAGTTAGAGTCACTCTCAGTCTCAGCCTCGAGATTGATTTATGCTTTAGGTTTTTTTTGGTTTTTCATAAAAAAATAAAAAAATCCAGGAGGGGGTAGCACCTGGGCGTCCCCCATTTTTGGGAGGGGGCGTCTACAAGCCCCCCTTTGCGAGAAACTCCTCTTAGTGTGTTTCCCCAAGTTTCGCAGAAAAGGGGGCATTGGGAAACGTTTCCCATGGAGCCTCCCAGCCCCCAGAGCATGGGAAGCGCAGGGGGCGAGCCCCCGACCCTGGGAGACGCGTCCCCGTGGAACACTGGTTATAGATCCATTTTTCATTTTTACTTTCTGTTTTTCCTCATCAATTAGAGTGCCAAAATACCTCTAAAAAGTGCCCCAAACCCTTTAAATTCTTTACCAAAGATTTCACCTTGAAAAAGTACATTGGGATTTGTGCCCATTTTTTGCCTTGTTTTGTGTGCCACTTCAATGCCCACTGTTTTCTGTGTATTTCCAGCATTCTGGAATTTCCCAAACTTTCCAAAAAATCTCAGAAAAAAAAAATCATTTTTTGCTCTCTTTTGGCCTTGGAAAACGTGCATTTTTTCTATCTTTTTGCTTGCTGATTTTTTCTGAGTTTTATACTAATTTCAGTTCTGGAAATTAATATAAAACAATAAAAAATTTAAAAAAAAATTCAAAAAAAAAAAAAATTCAAATTTTCACTTTTTTCTCGTAAAGCATGCCATTTTTTTGTGTTTTTCAGCTTGCTGGTTTTTTGTTGATTTTTGTCAATTTTCCGTTATTTTTCAATTCTCGAAATTAGCCTAAAATATTAAAAAAAATTCTAAAAATTTGTTCCTAAAAATTTCCAAGTTTTTTCTTGAAAAACATGCCCCTTTTCCCTAAAAAGTGAGCATTTTCCAAGGTCTGATTTTTGGTGTTAATTTTCTGTTTTGGGTCATTTACATTTTTCATTTGGCATTTCTCATCTCATTCACTTCCATTTTTTCTAAATCACAAGTCAAATTTGGTTTTCCTAACACTTCCATTCACTTCCATTTTTTCTAAATCACAAGTCAAATTTGGTTTTCCTAACACTTCCATTCACTTCCATTTTTTCTAAATCACAAGTCAAATTTGGTTTTCCTAACACTCTAATTAGCTATTGTTAAGAGCTCTTATCTACAGGTAAAACAAGAAGACGAACAAGCAAGAAAAGAGTCCAAAGGCTAAGCGAACCAAACCAAGCAAGCAAAACCATTACTTTGACAAGATCCAAAAAATCCAAAAAAGATTGTAAAAATTGAATAAAAGCAAGTGGGATAACGGCTCCCACAACCCCACTTCCCCCATTTGGGGGAAGCCTGTATCGTACACTGTCTGATTATCTCATCTTTTATTTGCTTTATACCTGCACAATTAACTGTTAGAATAAGTTAGAATAATTTCCATTTTGATATACTGCTAGATTAGTCAAAACTTGCTTAAGTCATTTTGCTAGTGTATTCTTGTTTTGATACTTGTCTTTTTATTTTGATAAACTAAAAAATATTAGAAATCTCTTGAATCTCACTTAACAGTGGATCAAGAGTGCTCTCTGTCGGAGAGTTGCTTTTGCTTTGATTTGACTAACCCCCATGCTCTCCCGAGTACGGTCTTTGACCTGAAAGAGATTCTTGGGTAGTTTAGACTCTACTTTCAGTATTTTAATTCCGTGCATCATAAGACTCTTGAATCTCACCATAAGGTGGATCAAGAGCACTCTCTATCGGAGAGCTTGTCTTTTGTGCTCTAATTAAAACTTTCACAACTCACATTCCCTTTTAAAATTGGAATTTATTCGTTGTCTCCATACCACGTATGCTCTGGCCAACCTTGAGAAAGGTTGGAATACTCAGAAACAGTATTGGTTGCTTAATCTTTCAACTTTCAACCATAATAAAATCTTCACCCCATAACCAACGAACCGGCGTTCTTCGATAAATACTCAGGTAGTGGGCAAATTCCAAGTAGGGGCGTCGGGTAGCCATGTTCAGACTCTAATTGTTGGTTAAGTTCCTTGGACACCTAGCTAGAGAAACTGAGTGGTCCGTCATGTCTTCGAACGGAACCACTAAAGGTATTTCCGTTTAGATTTCCAGTACCTTGCGTATCGGTTGGAAATTTCCTAGCCATAATAATCAAGAGCACCACTAAAATACTCAATAAAATTTACCAAGAACAATTGCAAAACAATCTCACGAACACACTTTGAGACTTGTATTTTTAGCATCCCAAGCACTTTTTTTACTCCATTTGGCACTGGTCTCGAAACTTTTATGCATCACCTTAATTTGGACCATTTGTCCTTCATATTTGCTTAAGTCATTATTATTCTATGGATGCTTTAATTTCCAGTCATCATATATTGTGTATCTCATTGTGTTTTGCAATTGCAACGTGGATTGCCTAATTATTCTTGTGTATCATCAAAAAACTCCTAAACAACACCCATTCACAACATTCACCCAAAAAATACTTTAAAAACACAAAGCCTTAGACAACTCTTTGTTAGGAACAACCCCCCTTGGCTTCGTTAGGAGTTAGCCTAAACGGAGGAGCTGGGATCCAGGTGACAGTACCTAGCTCATTGCTTGCCTCCAAGGCCACACCTTTCCCACTTGTAGTGAGGAAACAGCTTCCGAAAGATTTCTGTTGCTGGTGTGCATCTCGGCAGACAACAGACACTTCTCAATCAACTTATACCATCTATGAGACACCTCCATTCCCTAATGTTCTCTAGACTACATCTGTCTTGGTGGATCCTTGTTTCCCATATTTGTCTGAGAGATCACAATGTCAAAGTCACGGGTCACTTCCCCTTAGCCTTACTTTGTTACTTTCCATTTCACCCAACCTAGCAATTTGGTTATGTTTGTAAGTTTGCATATGTAAAGGGCTTCATGAAGAATTGTCTGACTACTTTCGCACAAGTCTTATGATTATTTGATGATAGATCACCACTGTTATGTTACTCATGTTCTCGGTTGGTTATTAACATACACAGGAGAGCATATTTCACCCCATGTGCATGCAAATTCATTCAGTTTGGCTCAGTTATCAATTTTTGGTCAATTTTGACCTAGTCAACTTTCTTGACATGGTCAACAAGCATGGCCTCAGGGCCAAGTATCACTACATATGTCCCAGTATTGTTTTGTATGCCTTTAGAGGCTAGTTTCATCATTCCAGTGCTTCAAAAATACAAAAATTGGTTCAATGCAGTGATTGGGTGAATTATTAATAAAGTGAACCAATTTTTATTAAATCTTGGGAAAATTATATGAAGGCCTTCCACCAAAATCGTTTTTGGGGTACGAGTAATGAGTATTACTAGATTGCTATTTTTTGGAATTCTTGGCATAGTCAAATTTTTATTCCAGGCAGTGAAAGATCATGTTTTGGGCATATTATATGGTTTACAGAGGATATTCAGCAGAAAATTTAAATTAATTAAAGTGACCATGGTTTAGTAAATGGAACAAAGGGTGAATGAATGGCAATGTTTTTGACTTGGATGTTCTTCTTCATGCTCCAGAGGGTATCCAAACATCTTCACACATATTTTTATCATCTTCGACATCAGCACTTCATGTTTTGCCTCTCTTGGGCAATTCGCACTTCCTAGGGAGGGCGACCTTTTGGCTTGAGAATATATCATTTTGTACCATGTACTATGTGAGGATGTTATGTTATGTCCCTAGGAGGCACGTTGGCCCCTAGGAGACCCCCTTTTTGATGTATTATCATGTTATATCATTTTATTATATGTATTCGGGCGTTATGAGGCAATTCGCCCCCCTCATCTAGTTGATCCATGTAGTGAATATGAGATTAGATCTCCACCATTGATTATCATTGTATTATCTTTTAATCTCAACCGCTCATTTAAAAAGTAGTTAGGGATTTGGTCTCTCTTACAACTATTTAAGAGAGGAGAACCCTCATTGTAAAGGGAATTTGGCTCTTGGAAGAATATCAATAGAAAATATTTTTTGGCACTTCTCTTTGAGTTTCAAATGTGGTGATGAATTTTCTATATTGCCAAGCTTCTGCATGCCACTAGTTCTTGATTTATTTTCCAAACATATCTATTTTATATTATCTTGACAGGAGGGCAACATAGCTTGGTGAATTGGAGGGGAGACTCTCTCTTGGCTTGGACAATTTCACCAACAGGGAGTTTGTTGCATTTGGGATCTATTTGCATTTGCTATTTATCTTGTTGTGATCATTCTCATTTTCTTGTCATTACAATAGCTCTATCAGTTTCATTTAGATGAATTATTCTGCTGCATGCTACTAATTCTCTTCTTGTCTTTGGCAGGGCGCCCTAGTTGAATCTATTGCTTGTTTCAAGAGGTAAAAGTGGGATCTATTTGGAAGCTGTTGAGTGAGGAGATTAGGACTTACAACAGCCATCAAGATTCAAGTAAGTCCAACACAATTTCTCTTTTTTTCTTTTTCATTCCATTGTCAGCTAAAATTAACTAAAAACCCCAAATCTTAGTAACTAAGAAAACTCATCCCGTCACTGTGCTTCAAATTTTAAAATTCTTCCACCTGGGTATTTTTTGTATGTGCCGAGAACCTCTAAATTCCCTAGGGTGTCACCCTCTGAGACCCTTAACCCAATGCTTAAGGCACTGATCCAAACAACCTATTCGCCCTCACTAAAGGAAGGCAGTTTTACCATTTTGTGACTGGGACTTTTGTTTGTGATCTTTTCAATCGTTTTACCTCTCAATCAAGCAATAAAACAAGTGTTAGAAGCCTTTAATATCTCACCAAATTGTTGTCCCGGGTATTAGTCATTTGTTTACTTCAAATCCCCCAGGGTATCAATTTGGGTAATTTTCACCTAACACTTCAAACCCGAATCTCGATCTTAATTCATTAAGTTATTAAGAATAAATCATTTGGATTGTATTTTAACATCCTTAATCTACAAACAATCCCCTAAGCCTTTCTTGATAGCCACCTTATTTTGATCTAGGGTTTCATACTCAGGGCATCCTGTATCCATTTTCATATATGTCTGGTGTTTTATGTATCGGTCTTTCCCACAAGGATAGACAAGAGTCTCCCCCTTGGCCTTCTCAAGTAGTTGGCCTAAAGTGACAAAGGACCTTGTTGGCGTGACAACCGGCAATCCATCTAGAGACCAGGACCTTTGCAGGTCACTGTGGTGGTTGCCTTCCCTCTACCATCTTGAATAGGATAACTGTTATCACACTAACTCTAGCTTCCACTAAAGGTATCTCATCCGAGATGGTAGAGGGCAGGCAGCCAGGTAGGTGTAACCAACAAACGCCAAGTCCACCGTTCAAGGAACGGTAGTCACACCAGACAAGGTGTTTGTCACTTCAGACAAGGCAAGTAGCCAAGTTAGGGAGGAGACCTCGCTCAACCAGTGATGGTTAAGCAACAAATCAGACACCCAAACCCCCAAAGAAGATAAATAGATGCAAACAAGAGGTGAGTATCAGATGGGTCCTACGCTCAATTTCAGCCAATGGTTGGACACAAGTATGAAATAAGGATGTAAATGAAATGTGACCAACAATCAAATATGATGAATGAAATAGAATAGATCAATAATTATATGGCTGGAAATAAGCAAGGGACGTACAATAAGCTAGAAGTGGAGAGATGAAGTGGTTTTGCCCAAGGAAGAGAGTTAAGCAGTGAAATAATGGACCTAGGCCAGCGACAAATTAGTGTTTTAAAGCACTTCCAGCAATTGATAACTTGATTTCTAATGATAAAATGATGATTTAAACCCAAATCAAGACTACCCACAACCCCAAAGTGACCCAGCTAGACAGTAAGAGAAAAACGCCCAAGGAGGGCGTTTTTGCCAAATGGACCAGTGCTAGTTCTATGGGCAAATGGAGTCTAATCAAGCTGAAACTTTAGATATAAGCATTTAACAACATTTCATAAGCGGGTTTAGAAAGAAAAAAAAGTTTTAACGGTGAAATTTTGAGTTTTTAATACTTAGGGTTTATTTTATTGTTTACAGCTTAACATTCACAATGGAAATGGAAATAAGAGAAACAAGCAAGGATTTCCTACCTGAAATGATGGAGATGGAGGAGCTTGGTGTTGAAGACAAATCCCGAAGACCAAATGCTGAGTGGTAGTGAGTTTTCCCCTAGCGTTTTGATGCAGACAGTTGACCAAGTGCGCCCTTGTACCTGCCAGAGAGAGATAAGTAAGTAATTGTGGCAAATAGCAAGAAATCATCAACAAATGAACGACGAATAATGAAGAAAGGCAAGAAACAAGCGTAAGTTTACTTCCCTTGTTGAAACCCCGAGAGAGAGCACAACGTGGAGCTGCTAGTTCAAGAGCTGCGTCCCCCCTCTAGTGGTCGATTTCACCTGCAAATTCGTTTGGCCAAGAAAGGATGGAGATAGCACACAAATACTCAACAATGCATCGGCAATAAGCTAAGAATCAACACCATAACATTCCATCACCATGTACACAAGTAGCTCGGGAGAAAATGTCTCTCTATTCACAAATCTCAAGTTTACAAAATGTCAAGAAGACCTCCAAATGAGAGAGCTCCTCTCTTAAGTAGAGAAAGGCCCTCAAACAACCCTAATTCCCTCCATGATGAATGGCTGGGATTAACTCTCTCCCAAACCAAATCGATGGTGGATATCAAGCTAGAGAGGGGTGGCGAATTGCCCTCTAACGCCCATGTGGAGGATGGGGCCCTTCGTGGGGCCCATAAAATACATATAAATGGTGGTTGGGGGGTGCCTATGGGCTGTTTTAGCCCCCCATACCACTAAACCATGGTCTCAATACAATAAAACCTCAAAATATGAAGTTTCCCTAAGTCAAAAATGCCCCTCTATGGGCAAATTCGTCCCATATGATGAGCTGGACAAAATGGGGGCCCCACAACATAAATAGAATGTCCAAACATAGTAAAATTACCTTAGGGGACCCCCTTGTATTAGCAAACCTTTGCTTTTGCCATTTTCCAAAGTTACCTTTGCCATATTTTGATTTCCATATTATTTTATTGCTGATTTATATTGCTGGAGATGTAATTTGGGCTTTTGACCCACTTATATTGTCCGGATTGACGAACCGTCTGCTGCAATGCGATCATAGACCCCAAATATAGTAGACATGGTCACTTGAACGACCCCGATCCATCAATTAGGCAGTGTTTGCCCAAAATCCAAGATTTTTAATTAAAACGGGTCCATGGTGACCCATAATAATTAAAAATATCATCAACGCTTCAACTTTTTCAAATTCTGACACTTGGAGGCGCATATGGGACCCCAGGACATAATAAATGACCAAAATCGAAATCTTGATCGTAACTCTTTTTCGGGCCCATTTTTGGCCCAGTCAACCTGGTTTGACCAAGTCAAATCTGGTCAAAATGGCAATGGCTGAAAACCTGTAAGCAACATGAAGCATCAAGGCTTCCTTATTTATGTTAGTACATTACTTAAAACAATATAATGCCGATATGGTGATCAAAAACAAATATCTCAATAAATACAAGCCCCAGGTGAGGTGGGCCCACCACCTCCAACAAAGACTCAAAACTGTTATGCGCAACTTATAGACTTGACTACTTAGCTAACTTTGGGTGAAGTGGATAAACAAGGTGAAGGATACCGGAAGACGAGGACCAAGACCATGTGACCCCTCGGATAAACAGGGAAGGCGGGACCCACTGACATAAGCATACCATGATAATACACAAGGAAGGGCGGTGCCTCACAAATGGGTATAGTGCAGGGAAACCACCATTGATCATCTAACATGAACCTTGCAACTCACATCCGTGCCTTTAGAAAACTCCATGAGGATCTTTTCTAGAGCCGCCATGACTAGGTGTCCGGCAAACCGTAACTTGCCCCGCAGGACTAGGTGAGGAAATAACCACTACAATGCTGATACATATGGCTGACCTGTGTCCGTGTGTGTTCAAAAACACATTGCTTGGACTTTACATTTGACTTTCACACTTAGCCTTTTTGGCTTGATTTTACATTTACATAGCCTTTTTGGCTTGCTTTACATTTCTTCATTTCATGGCCCTTTTTGGGCTACATACATATCTCAAAAGATATAACAAGGTGCTCATACTACAAAGTAATGGGGGGCAAGTGTACGTGCTTCGATGACCAATGGGGAACACCTGGTGAGTCTACACAATCCTATACTGCATTGCAACATCGGGGGCAATCGACAGGAGCAAATCCCAGGTTTGAGAATGCATCTCACACACTAAAGAGCCGAGGCACAAAAGACAAGGAATCATGGCATACTCAAAGGTCAATGGGGAAGGGGTTCCTCAAGGTCACAAACCAAGGTCCAAGTCGGGAAAAATCAACATGAACGAATCGGATGGGTGGAAGGAAGTGACAGGTGGATCCAAGGTTAGCTGCCAAGGAGGACGAAATGACCAAGTCTATACTGATAGTGGGGTAGGGACCAGTGTGCATATACATGAGTCTACTAAACTGGGGTGCACTGACATCACCCAGGGCCATACACATCATAATGAACAAGCGAGATCACCACATCAAACATCATATGTCAAGTCCGTGTACTATCATAAATAAACAAATCTAAACATCAACATGTGCAATAAACCATAAAGTGATATACTTGCCATACCATATACCTGCTGCTAAAGCTATCTCTTAAACTGGATCTCTACTGAATCCGGCCAATAAGTGGCAAACCAGCAATACTCTATAGTACTCTCATCAGAATATGGCAAAGCAACTCTGTCAATGGGTCATGCAAAGCTCGGCAAGGAAGGGTGACCCTGTGGCAACTGCTCTGTAACATGTCTGGACCAATACAAAACCATCTGTCCCCACTGATATCTCTGTTCGGGACAAATCTGAAGACAAAGCATGCCCCCTCTGAAGGCATCTGATCTCTGATCTGGAAAAAAAATGTAGTATGGTCCCTGACCACACAATCTGCAGCATGGTAGCTCCAACTAACATGGATGTGATAACAATAACCTCAAGGCGAAACTACATAATCGGTGATAACAGGCCCTTGTACCTCGAGCCAACAATAGCAGTAGCTTCAAACATGGAATGGTAGAATGGATTGTTCTTAACAATGTTGAAAGGAATGTCACTCCATACAAAACATTTGGCCACAAGCTTGTCAGCCTCTTCCTTCTCCCTTGTTTTAATTATTGACTTTAGAGAAGGTTGTCCCCCTAGCACTGACCTCCGCACAAAGAAAGATGAAGATGGCAAGGGTATTGTGGAATTTGTGGCAGATGATTGGGTTTCCCCCACCACTGAGTAGCTTGTGGCTCCTAGGTTTTTTGCAGCTCTATCTGCAAGCTCAATCCTCAATTCTTCCTTCTACTCTCTCTTCCTAATCATATCAAGGATGGATTGATTTGTAACATGAACAAATTCCGGGGTAGAGGCATTGCAAATATCCACATCGTGCCCTGGGATTTTGGCAAGGTGGTATTTCAAGCGGTTGATTCCCCTAAAAATTACTGCTCCACATAGCTTACAGTTCAACTTCAATCGATTAAAATTTAAAACCATCAAATAGTTCACCATACTCCCACATTGGGTCCAATGGCTTGGGCATTTTCAATGATTAAAATTTATACATGTGGAACAAGTGACAAAACAAATGGGGTAATTTAAGGAATGATCATCAAAGATTCAACACAAAAGAATGTTGGCAACTCCATATAAAATTGATATCTCCCATTAAAAATAAAAATGGCAAGAATGGGTAGATTCTAAGTCTTAAGATTCTAAAGGACATTGCACAATGCAAAGTGCAAAGTGCAAACCCTATAGTAGATCTTGCAAGCAGCAAAACAAAGAAAATAGATGCATAAATTGTTTTACATACCTGGGAATTAGGACATGGTAGATTGCAGTATACCTCCACTCCACAATTGCTTGGTTGATGGCAATCAAAACCACGAATTTCTCCTTGTTTGCTAGGCTGAAAATGATCACAACATCCATAGAGCTCAAACCCCTAACTCGCATTTGCAAAATGAGACCAAAAACCACCCCAAACCAACCTTTTATCACGCGATAGAAAGATAAGCCGATAATTTACGTAGACCGGGATAACTACTGAAATTATGAAAAGAACTTCAATTTATCATGATAATTTCATCAAAGTCAAATTTATCGCAATAATTACTGCTGATAATATCAACAAAATTGGAAAGTTGGAAAATCTCGCGTTATCTGCAATATATCGAAGATAAATGCAACACCGATTCTATCATAAGTTTTGTCAAAAACAATTTTCAGAAACAAGAAATGTCGATCCGTCCCTCTAGCCTATTCCATTGCCTTGGTTGGAAAAATCATTGTATCCAGAATAGACCTACCCTAAACAAAGCCCATCGCTCCTTCCTAACAACTCACGTGGCCACTTTGTAAATGCAAAGAACTACTACCACTACCAGAATTTTACACCAACCACCAACTGAATCTCTAGCTGCATTCTTCAAATAGATTTAATAAGCCGTTGGTTAAGAGATTTAGTCAAGGAATCAAGAAAAAAGCCCTTCTTGGCCATGCAGCAAAAGTCATCAACAATTGTGTCTCAAATTGCCTTGAAAAGTTCATGAGGTAAATCATCTTGCCCAGGAGATACAACAATTTCATTATGTCAAGAGCAGCAAGGAGTTCTTCTTTGGTGAAATCACCATCCAACCTGTCCCCATCAACTACAAACACCTTATGACAAGTTAACTTTGTAACAAGCATGTCTAGCCTCCATGACCCTATCAATCAGAGCATAATGAGAGAAAATGTTCTGAAAGTGTGGCACAAACATGCATTTTGATCTTATCGGAGTCCTCCTCCAACGTTCCATCAGCCATACACAATCCAAGGACTTGTTCCTAAGAGGCTTTCCCTTTTCGGAAGTCAAAATAAAACTTGGGGCCCTCATCCCCCTACTAAATCCACTGAAGCCTAGCTCAAATCCCAGCACCCCTAGCAATATATTCCTCATCCTTTCTGATCATTTATTCCAGCCTTGCTGTTTCCTCTTGAAGGGCAGTATTGTGAATATCCTCGTCTAGGGTCTTATCAATTTTATTAGAAATTTAAGCTTTGGGTCAGGGTTTTACCTCTTTTGATATAAATAATATGGGTTTTACTTCTATCTCTTACCATTTTATCAATTCAATCAGCAAGTTTATATGGAGAAATCTTCCACCACTATGGTATGTACTTTTGGCTCTTTATTTTTGTTGTTCTTAGCTTTTTATTCCATACCTCTGTAGTTACAGTAGTAGTGTCATGTTGAAGAACAGTCAAACACATGCACACTGCATTTAGGTTTGCACCAATGGTTTATGTCGAGCTTAGAGCTTCTTTTATGCATATGCCACAATATGGTCATGCTCGACACATTATTCCTGATTTTATGATGCTTCAATATGTGTGCCCCATATAATACTTGCTGGATGGTTGCATTGTTGAAACTAAACCATGAGAATTATGTAAATAGTCATTGATATTGAAATGAGAACTGACGCCATGTCAAACGTGGGGAAGGAAATGGGATATGGAAAAGGTTATGCCTAGATAACTTACATGTGTTTGAACTCAGCTAGGAAGTCCCAACTCATAATATGCTGTTAGAACTTATGACCTTTTTTGGATAGCAAGAAGTCCCAAGCCAGACTGGTGATTGTGAACCCTAATGTGAAGATGTGTGTTGGCAGAGGAAGTAATCAATGAAAGAAATTATATTTAGGCCCAACAGTGATGAGAAGGCAATCAATGGGACTGTTCAATACTGCACCAGAAAGGAGTGCCAGACACATTTCCAAACTAAATACAATGAACTGAAAATTACTTGGAATAAAAATTAATAGACCTCAATATAAAACCCAACTTCATCCATATTGAGTTATGTTCATTAGTTAAAATCTCGCAATTTAAACAGTTATTTTCTTTTTTTCTGTTTTTCTTTCTTTATCCTTGCAAATTTCAACTCCAAAAATTATGAATGCCACACTAGATTTTCATTAACAAACATGGAATAGAATTGTGGCTAAAGATGTGAGAAAATTCTTTTAGAAATTTAAATCCAAAGAAGTTTAGAGATGCATGCAAGATAAGCTCATAGAATACCTAGGTCTTTGATGCAATGGCTTTCCAATAAATACATAGTGAATCCCTGCAGCACGTTTAGCTATATGATAGTAGAGACCTGTGACATTCACAAAGCTTCCCTTTAGAACAGTAGAGCTACAGATGGAAAAAAGAATGCTAAAGCTATTGTGATGTTAAAGCATGAAAGCTGCAATTTTTGTTTATTATCTTCCTCAGAATAAGACTGATGTTCAAAAATCCCAATCAATTCCACTTACTCCAGATACCCTTGATTGTATCCAATTTCATGGCACAAATATTCAATCAAGGATCCCTGCTTTAATTGTGGACTCTTACCTATTGCCATTTAAAATTATAAACAAAAAAGCAATATGGATGAAATTTTAAAGAGGATATCCAAAGAGAGAAGGAATTTTCGTAAGATTCCATAAGATGCAGTAAAAATAATTCAATCAGAAATCAAAGTATGTATATTTAGGGATGTGTAATAAGGTTACAATCTATTTTATAGATAATGTATTATGTGATAGATAGATTACAACAGCTTACACTGCATATCTGAATTTAGCAGTTTCTTGAGATATGAGAACAATGAAAATACCCTCAAAATAAAAGAGCATCAGGTTTGCACGGACAACTAGCTGGGAAGCCTCTCGCACAGATGGAAGAATCTGATACCAATATGTAACAAACACCCTTTAAGAATGCTTTACAAGCTTCTTGAATGTTCAGAAGGTTAAACCAATTTATTTGTCTATCTCAGATTCTAGAAGGCACAATAAACTGAACATATGGAATGAGAAGATGGTATTTTTTATATGAGCTTTTAACAAAAAATTGAAAAACCAGGAATAACATTCAAAACCAAAGATACTCCAAAACAGTCTACAAAAGATCACTCCTAAAAGCTCAATTACTTTTCCACAGAATTCAAATTTGAAATCCTAGAACAGAACCACAATTTACATCCAATCTTATTGGAAAAGAACATACCAATGGCCATTTTTGGACTGCGGCTAACCATATATTCTTCACTGTTTCACTCAATCTTGACCATCTTATGGCTGATGATCCTCTATTTGGTAAAGGGAGAGATGAATCTCTTGTGATATCAGAACCACTCTGAGATATGCCCCTTCCAACACCAAAGCTATTTTGTAGTTCATCAGACTGTTGATTGATAAGCAATACTCCACGTGTAGCTACCCTAGCACTATAGAACTATTAATCAGGTTCACTGACCACCATGTTCATCACAAGACAATTGTGAACAGTAAATGATTTAAATTATAAAGAAGTGAGTCTCCTGAACATTTGATAAAAATTTGTAAAAGGAAAGCAAGGTGGGAATCTGTGTGACACTAGTTGACATTGGACAATAAAGAGTAAACTTTACAAATTCTGCGTGAAACTAATAGTAAAGAAACTTTACCTGAGCCTTTCAGCAATATAAGGGAGAGCCGTTTGAAGGAAAACAAGAAGAATCCGCCTTGCTGGTGTTGGAGGAACCCCAGATGGACGTGCAACCTGCATAATGTAGATAGACCAACCTACCTTTAGAAAATAAAAGTACTATGTATTGTCTTTAAGTAAAGACTCTACTCTAACTGCCAATATTATAATGCCACTAGCTTTCCACTGTACATCATATGTTGAAAGTCCATTGTGAGGTGATTAGCTATCAAATTCTAGATGCTCTATTTAACACAAGAAAATTTAGATTTATCTCTAAGCTAAAAAATCTTGAGGTCACAACTAGTTGTTGAGATTAACAAGAGAGAGGTTCTCATGGAACCAACCAGAAAAACCCTAACACTGCAATAAAGAGAATAAACCAGCACTGGGAAAAATAAGTTAATAACCCTAGAGAGGGAAGATAACCCCAAGCATAAGTGCACTAGAGCTAAGATAAGATAATTTTATTAATGTCCAACAAAAGACCACAAAAGAGAATAACTAGTTGTTGAGATTAACAAGAGAGAGGTTCTCATGGAACCAACCAGAAAAACCCTAACACTGCAATAAAGAGAATAAACCAGCACTAGGGAAATATAAGTTAATAACCCTAGAGAGGGAAGATAACCCCAAGCATAAGTGCATTAGAGCTAAGATAAGATAATTTTATTAATGTCCAACAAAAGACCACAAAAGTAGTTAATGGGACTAATGGGTACGATCCAGTGTAACTAAAATGTGGGAGTGCAAAAGCAACTCCTAAATCAACATTGAAAGTAAGATCTGAAAAAGAGGAAAAGCAAAGATAAATATCTAGCTAGGAACTACAAACTAGTTGTCTAGACAAAAGATACACGAGAATGTAGTGTTGTGATGCAATAAGAAGACTACTAGTACTGACTAAGGGTCTCAATGATATATGGGGGAGAGAGAAAATGTCAAATCCTACCAATCTTGATGACTGAGGGTGAGGGACAAGACCTATGAGCTATCTCGATGCCATAGTCGTCAATCACTATGAATGAGTTGATGCTCCAACAAATGATCTCCCCTAGGAGTGAGGAGGCTAAGGAGACCAGGTTGTACAAGCTTGGGGGGATGATCGAATGAGGAAGCCCCACTCTCCTATCACCCAAGGTCGAGGGGAACACACTCTAGATATAGATCTAACTGCCCCACTCTCCTGGGATGCTCTTTCGAGGTTTTGCCATGACCACATGTAATATCGCCCTGGGAGATCCGATAGGTTGGGATGTGTTCCCCTAATAAGTCCTGGGATGCTCTTGTGAGGTTTTGTGGTGACCACATATAATAGCGCCCTGGGAGATCCGATAGGTTGAGCTGTGTGCTCGTAATCAGTCCTGGGATTCTCTTTCGAGGTTTTGTGGTGGGGTCACATATAATAGCTCCCTGGGAGATCCGATAGGTTGTGCTGTGTGCCCGTAATAAGTCCTAGGATGCTCTTGCGAGGTTTTGTGACGCACGTAATAAGTCCTGAGGATTCCACAGTATGGCCAGTGATGATGAAGACCTACAGGTGGTGGGCCTACATCCAGTATGAAAAAGGACTGGCTCTGTAGAACTTCCTATGACGAGTAGATTCAGAGATTGATTGAGATAGCAGTAGCAGTGATGATGACGATGATTCGATGACGATGATCTAGAGAAGAAGACTTGTGCTAGAAGACCTGTGTCGAGAAATACCTTCCTAGTTAAGAGGGAGTGTTGATGTATATGTAACTTCGAAATGTATTTCACATATATGTATATTGTATTCCTATAGAGATGTTATTATTCCTCTATACGGAAGTGACATCATTTATATTGTAAGTGTCGTAACTTATACTTGATGGGTTATTAAACCACCTTGTTGGGGTCAGCCCTGTATAAGTCATGTGGGTCAAAGGGTTATTAGACCACCCTATTGGGGGTCGGCCCAGTCAGCATTATGTTATGTGGTTAAGTTAGGGCCAACCTAGTAAAGGTTATTAGGCAAGTCAAGTCAAGTATAAATAGAGTGCGGGAGGCACTCTATTTGATCATTCTATTCTCTCTCACACTCTTTGGAGAGTGGCGCACTTGTGGAGGAGGAGAAGCTGCTGCTAGGAGATGTCTATCTCTTGTGCTTGGGTTGTATCATTGCTCTATCTATCTCTAAGGAAGTTATTGGGGTTTTTCACTTTTATGGTTTTCCCCAAGTAAACTCTGTGTCCCTTGTGTGCTTGCATTATTGTCCATGATTGATATGCTGTAGCTATGCTGTACATGTTGTTCTCTCAATTAAGATCCTAGATCATATTGAAGTAAATTCTGAAAAACTAACAGTCCAGAGAGTTAGAGCAGAGCTAGCCACCAGCTCCCACACCTTAGTTGACATAGGCTTCTTCGATACTGGTTTCAGATCCACTAGTTTCTGGAGAGACTGGTTCTACAGGTTCGATGATTCAGTTGACAGGTACTTCAGGGACAGGTTCAGGGATAGGAACAGGTTCAGGTTTGTTAAGTTTATACTAATTTGACTAGCAAGATCACTGAAAGAAACACAATCACAAGATAGACAAAGATTTACCCTGGGAAACCCTCATGGGGTAGAAAACCCAGCAAAGCTTTCCTCAATAAGATGATCAACCAAATACAAGATGTAGTCCAAGACTAGAGCTCCTTCTACCTCCTATGCAGACCTCTCTCTCACTTGTGCGCTACTTTCCGAGTGATGGATGAGTGAGATAAGTGAGAAGCATCCTCCTCTATTTATACTTGTTTTCCAACTGACTTTTTACCCTATGGGGCCGACCTCTCCTAAGAGGGTCTAATAACCCCTAATAAATAAACTCAGGGCCAACCCCCACATGGGAGATCTAATAACCCTAGTTACCACAATCCATCGGAGGAATAAACATCTCCGGATATACAATAGGGTCACCTCGGAGGAATGTAACATCTCCGGAATAATAAAGTACAAATATAATATTCTTAGAAGTTACAATATTTCAACACTCCCCCTTAACGAGAAGGATATTATAACAACATCTGCAGGAGCAAGGAGTCATCGACTACATCATACATGATACATCTATATATCATTGGAAGCTTTCTCAACATCATCAGTAACTCAACCAGTTACTGGAACATCTTCAAGATCTTCAATACTGGAACATCAACATCTTCAGTACTGAGTCTTCATCTTCTGTAGCTCTTGAACAACTACAGTAACATCATCATCTGGATCACTCGATCAACCAATCATAGCATCAGCTGGATCCTTTCGATCTACAGCATCTGGATCATCTCGATCAATAGCCACATCATCAACATCAACAGCATCACATCATCAACTGGAGCATTTGATCGTCATCATGATCAGCAGCATCGTCATCTAGACCATCACAATCAGCAGCATCGTCATCTAGATCATCACGATCAGCAGCATCGTCATCTAGATCATCGCGATCAGC